>CM043699.1:8993137-10193137 GCA_023935145.1 Bretschneidera sinensis
AAGTAGTATAATATAATATATTTAAGAGTAATTATTATAACAAATATAAAAGAAAAATGGTTTTAATGTATTGAGAATTTAATATCTTTTACACATGACGTAAACACAACGTAAAATACTCTATTTTATATATATAATATAATGTTATGGTTAATTTGTTATGTGATTAAATACTTATTTTAAAAGAAAACTCTTTTATTTTAAGGGAATATAAAGTATTAAAATTTACCAACAAGATGTGATTTGATTATGAACTAATACCAGCTTGTAACTTTGGAAAGGAGACATAACTAAACAATAAATTTTCCTAAAATAGATGTGCATTATTTTTTCAAATCCAAGATATGTGACTAAAACAATACGACCCAATGAGAATTGGACACATAGTCAACCACTTATGGACAGTTAAGTGATATGATTTGTTTTGACTATGGTAGCGTGCATTGTAATACTCGTATTCAATATAACATGGAGTTAAAAATAATATATATATACACACACACATACATATGCGAAAGATTTAATTTTTATAAAACAATTCTATAAAAAAAAAGACGCATGGTGGTGTAAAAAAAATGAAAATGAAAAAAAAAAATCGTCCAGATAAAGGAAAAAAAAAGAATTTTTTTTTAAAAAAAATGATGTGGCACCAGTTGGAGCCAAGCGTTGCCAAAGAAATTTGCACTTTTGCATGTTGCACAACAAGAAAGCAAGAAAGCGGTAACGGTGCCGCGTAAAAATTTTATTATATATATTGAATTATTTTGTTAGTGTTATTAAATCTTGTTTGGTTTTCTTCAATCCCAAATCTAAATTACTATATTTATTTAAACATTTGGGGACCGAAAGAAAAGTTGAATGAGTACAATTTTGAAGGGGTTATGGAAGAATTTTATAGAGAATCACAGGAAGCTCTAAGAAAAACAGAAAGTAATAATGTGAAGTTTATTTTTGAAATTTAGCATGCATGAAATTTCCCGGAATTCAAAGTGGGAAATTTCAAAAAGTGTGAATTATGAAAGAATTGAAAAATAAATTAGAATTTAATATGAATATTATGTCAGGTGTTGACGATCAGCAACCGAGGGAAATTACTGAGAGGAGCAGAAAGGCAAGAGGTGATCCACGGGTAGCTTTAAATACTACGTGGTGAGTTAGATTTACTTTAAATAATCAAAATAAAAATGAAATATATAGTGATAATATTTGAATAACTTATTAACCTATGATTTGATAATAGATAAAAGTTGTTTGATGGGTATGATAGGTATAATTAATATATGATGAGAAGTAATATTATTTGAATAATGAGTCGATTTAATAATTAAGGTGATAAATGAAATTCTTGATGAGTTATGGTTGATAAATTGATGTGATATATGAGGAGAAGAAATTAGTGAAATTGATCAAATAATAATTTGAGAAAAGGCAGGATGGCTAAATTAAATATCTAAATACATGCTTGCTTTTATATTATTGTTCATATACATATTTCATATCATTGTTCATATGAATATGCATAAAATAAAAGAACCAGGAGGGGGCTGGTCTAAATGAAAAACTGTGACAGCCGGTATATGCTGGAAATAAAAGAACCAGGAAGGCAGTCGGTCTAAGATAGAAAAAAATGTCGAGATGTGGGAAGACATTCCTTAATAATAATTCATGTATTGCATCTGTTTGTATTACTGAAATGCTGAAGTGTTATTTGTTATTGTAAATTTATTTATAGATGAATTAGTCTCACAGAGAGACAGTTATGGTAAGAAGGAAATATGGAAGTATGATATGATAAGAACTATCTAATTGGTAAACTATATGATGTGAACCTCATAACGAAGTAATTATGAGATAATTGATGGTCTTAAGGTGAACAAATATATAAGAAGAAGAGATTGATAAAGAATAGGGCTTATGATATGCGTAGTGATAGTAAATGCTATTATCAAGTTATGTGAGATATAAATGATAAAATATTAAAAGACTATTTATACAAATTGAATACTTCTATTAAATTTAATTCACTGAGCTTGTGAAACTCATCCCTCAATGTTAAATGATTTCAGACAGCAGGCAGGGCAGATAGTTGGTGAGTTGAAATTCATACGGATTCATTATCTGTAAGTCACGTGGTCCACATCCTCACACTAATGAGAAGAAAAAAAACAGTGTAAATATTCATGCATATTATGTTGTATATAATGTTTAAGTTGAAATCTGAATGATGTATCTCCCCTATTAAGGGTTGAGGATTGATGTAAATAATTGCAATTGATAAATTTTTATTGTTGCATATATGTGTCGTGCTGGGATTTTCAAAAAGTGACGACATCGTCTCGGGGGTGGCTAAGCCGAGATAGGTCATTACAATTTTGGTATCAGAGCAGTAGATTTTATGATTCTGTAGACTGTATAAGAACTTAAAGAAGTGGAAGATCTAAATAAACTATATTTTAATGCAGAGTATGAGGATGACACGTGGATGTGCTAGAGGTAGAGTTCTGAATCAGAGGGGACGTGGTAGACCCCAAATATTTAGAAGAGCTGAAGCAGAATGATAGGTTGAGTCTGTGGTTCCTGCAAGGGAACAGATTGATAGTGCAGCTGGTACTAGCAGAGCTGGGAGAGAATCTGAGGTTATGAGGGATAAATTGATAGAAACTCTTGATCGTGCTATAGAGATGATGAATGCAGCTGAAGAAATGGCGGATAATTTGCAAAGGAGATTGGAGAAGAGATGTAGAATGGAACCTGATTTGGTGAGGTAAGAGGTTCATGAGAGAGAAGGTATGTTTGCACATGAGATGCAAAGTGATTGTTTTGTGAGATTTCTTAAGTTTAAACCCTAGTCTTTTAGAGGTTCTGTAAATCTTGTAGAAGCTGAGCAGTAGATTAGACATGTCGAGAAATATTTGAGGTCTTACCAGTAACAGATAGACAGAAAGGTTGCTTTTGCTTCATTTATAGTGGAAGGTGAGGCTTCTCAGTAGTTGGAGGATATTTTGCCCAGGGTAAGCAGACAGCTAGAACAACCTTTAACTTGAAGTAAGTTTAAGGATGAGTTCTTTGTAAATTATTTTCAATATACTTTTCGAGCACAACAAGAGATAGATTTTATTCATCTAAGGTAGGGTAATTTATCGGTGGCTGAATATGATAGAAGATTCATAGCCCTATCAAGATTTTTACCTGAATTAGTGAATACGAATGAGAGAAGAGGAAATGTAAGGGAGTTTTAGACGGATTACACTATGACATTCGGATTAAATTCTCTTATATGGGCATTGCAAATTATACTATACTGATAGATAAAGCATTACACATTGAGAAAGATTTGATAGAGTTTTGAGGTAGCAAGGAGTGGCTGAAGAGGTCTAAATTTGAGGGACCTAGAGGTGGTGATAGTATGAGTGTGCAGGGTAGGAGAGCACCTCTAAGACGGTGTTCTTTATCATAAAGAACTGTAGTACAAAGTCAGAAGCAAGCTAGATCTGTTGCTTCTGTAGCTCAGAGTAATACTGGTGGGACCCCTAGATTTGGGAGACAGACTATGGAAAGTGGGAGTTATAGTAGATGATTAAGTGTGCCACCAATGGGAGGTGGTAATTTGATGTATGATCAAGAGTTAAGGGTTTGCTTCAGATATAATCAGACAGGGCATCTGTCTCGGAATTACTCCACGCATATATGCTTTGTATGTGGTGAGGGAGGACATGTTGCTGCAGATTGTCCAATGGGGAAATCTACTGACGTAGGCGTTGGAAGTGTTGGGAGAAAACCAGTAGAGAGAGGTGGTGGATCAGGGAGTGTGTGGGGTAGAGATCGAGGATCAGTAGCTGAGAGATGATGTGGTAGCTAATTACGGTCCAAAGACAACAGAGTCTATGCATTGACCCAACAGGATGCACAACCCACTCCTGATGTTGTTATGGGCATGGTATCTATCATTGATAAGCCTACTAGATTATTGATTGATCCTGGTACGACATCTTCTTTCGTATCCAGTATTTATATGAAATCTATTGATGCTAGTGCTAGTCCTTTGATGCATGTTATTATTATTGAGGTTCCTACTGGGGATAAGGTTATTATCAGGACAATTTGTCAAAGTTGTGTGATTTATATGGTTGATAGAGAATTTGAAGTTGATTTTTTACCTTTAAATATGACAAATTTTGATTTAATTCTAGGGATGAATTGGCTATATGCATATCATGCTTGGGTAGATCGTTTTAGGAAGAATGTAATGTTCAAGATACCGGGACAGAAAGAGTTTAATTTTCAGAGAGAACGTAAGATACTTGCTAACTGTCTTATTTCTGCCTTAACTGCCAGTAAATGGTTGAAGAAGGGTTGTGAGAGGTATTTGGCATATGTGGTGGATTCTAGCAAGAAGAGTAGAAAGTTAGAAGAAATTTTGGTAGTAAAAGATTTTTCTGATGTATTCTATGAAGAGTTGTTTGGTTTGCCTCCTAATAGGGAGATTGAGTTTTCTATTGAGGTGATTTTAGGATCAGCATCTATATCTATAGCATCTTATAGAATGGCACCAACTGAATTAAAAGAGTTGAAAGTTCAGCTTCAAGAGTTACTAGATAAATAGTTTATTCGACCTAGTATGTCACCTTGGGGAGCCCCTGTATTGTTTGTCAAGAAGAAGAATGGAACAATGAGATTATGTATTAATTATAGACAGTTAAATAAGATCATTATCAAGAATAGATATCATTTGCCCAGGTTAAATGATTTATTCGACCAGTTACAGGGAGCTAAGTTGTTTTCTAAGATAGACTTGAGATCAAGTTATCATCTATTGAGGATAAAAGAGGGAGACATGCCTAAGACTACTTTTAGGACACGTTATGGCCATCATGAGTTCCTGGTCATTCTATTTAGGTTGATTGATGTTCCTGCAGCATTTATGGATCTAATAAATTGGGTGTTTAAACCATTCTTGGATAGATTTATGTTTGTGTTTATTGATGATATTATGGTATATTCCAAGAATGAATATGAGCATACGCAACATTTAGAGATAGTGTTGGAAATTCTGAGAAGAGATAAATTATATGCAAAGCTCTCTAAGTGTGAGTTTTGGTTGAGTGGGATAACTTTCTTGGGGCATGTTGTGTCAGGAGAGGGAATAGCAGTTGAGCCACAAAAAGTAGAAGCAGTGTTGAATTGAGAAAGACCCACTGGTGTAACTGAAATTTGAAGTTTTTTAGGGTTGGCTAGTTATTTTAGGAGATTCATCCAAAAAATTTCTATGATTGCTAGACCATTGACTAGATTGACCAGGACAGATGTGAAGTTTAGATGGTCAAAGGAATGTGAGAGAAGTTTCCAACTGTTGAAAAAAAAATTGACTACTGCTCCGGTATTAGTGCTTCCTTCTGGTGATGAAGGATTTGTGGTATATAGTGATGCGACACATCAGGGGTTGAGATGTGTGTTGATGCAATATAGGAGAATTATAGCTTATGCATCTAGGCAATTAAAGAACCATGAAAGGAATTACCCGACCCATGATTTAGAATTGGCTGCCATCATTTTTGCTTTGAAGATTTGGAGACATTATCTATATGGAGCCAATTATGAAATTTTACTGATCATAAAAACTTGGCGCATTTACTGACCCATAAGGGATTTGAATTTAAGGCAGATGAAGTGGATGGAGTTGATTAGTGATTATGACTGTACCATTCATTATCATCCAGGAAATGCTAATGTAGTAGCTGATACATTGAGTAGAAAGGCTACAGGAAGATTAACTGCTATTGGGAGTCATAATATTAGCTTGATGATAGAATTAAGAAGAATAAAGATGCAGTTGAGTGTCAATGATAGAGTAGTATTGATGGCAACTATGGTGGTACAATCTCATATTACTGACCGTTTATTACAAATACAAGGTAAAGATAAGGGGATAGAGAAGATCAAATGGGAAGTGTTGAGTAGGAAGCCAACTGAGTTTAGAATTAGAGAATATGGTATGGTGGTATTGGGGCATCGAGTTTGTGTTTCCAATGATGTGGAGATGAGAAATGAGATGCTAAGGGAGGCTCATTATTCTGTATATTTCATGCATCCAGGTAATAATAAGATGTACAGGGGATTAAGACAAAATTATTGGTGGTCAGGGATGAAGAAGGATGTAGCAGAACATATTTCTAGATGTTTGACTTGTCAACAAGTGAAGTATGAGAATAGACATCCGGTAGGTTTATTACAACCTTTTCCAGTACCTGAGTGGCCATGGGAAAATGTGAGTATGAATTTTGTCTCAGGTTTTCCCCGTACCCAGAGGGGTCATGACGTTGTATGGGTTATAGTAGATAGACTTTCTAAGTCTTCACATTTCCTTCCTATTAAAACTACCTGGAGTCCTGAAAAGTTAGTTGAATTGTATATAGCGGAGATTGTAAGATTACATGGAGTACCCTTCAGTGTTGTATCAAATAGAGATTCTAGATTTACTTTTAGATTTTGGAGAGATTTTCAAGAAGCTATGGGAACGCAATTACAGTTTAGTATATCTTTTCATCCACAAACTGATGGGCAGACGGAGAGAATTATTAGAATATTAGAAGATATGCCGAGGGCAAGTGTATTGAGTTTCTCAGTGAGCTAAGATGCTTGTTTGCCTTTGATCGAATTTGCATTTAATAATCAGTCTCAAACTAGCATTGGGATGATACCATTTGAAGCTTTATATGGTAGGAGGTGTAGAACTCCAGTATGCTGGGAAGAAGTTGGAGTAAGAAAAATACTTGGTCTAAAAATGATAGATCTTACTATTAAGATGATCAAACTGGTTAGAGATAACCTTAGAGCAGCACAGAACAGACAGAATGGATATGCTGATAATAGAAGACGACATTTCAAGTTTCAAATTGGTGATTGGGTATTTTTAAAGATATCTTCGTGGAAGGGCGTGTTAAGGTTTAAAAAGAAAGGAAAGTTGAGTCCGAGATTTGTGGGGCCATATGAGGTGATTGAGAGAGTTAGACTAGTAGCATATAGATTGGATTTGTCTCTAGAGTTAAAACAATTACATAATGTGTTTCATGTGTCACTTTTGAGATAATTACACGATGAATCTTATAGTATTTCGAATCAGGCGATAGAACTTCTGGAAGATTTGACTTTTATGCAAGTATCGGTCAAAATTCTAGACAGAACGAAACAAGTCTTACGCAATAAAGTCATTCCTTTAATTCAAATATTATGGCTGAACAAAGATGTCGAAGAAGTCACTTGGGAGCATGAAGCAAGAATGAGGAAAGAATGCCCACAACTCTTTCATGAATAAGGTTTGGAAATTTCGGGGACGAAATTTTTGTAAGGTGGGTAGAATTGTAATACCCGTATTCGTAAAGAAAGGATAAATAAGTAATTTAATAAATATGATATGGAGTTAAAATAATATATATATATATGCGAAAGATTTAATTTTTATAAAAAAAATTATTTTAAAAAAAAGGACGCGTGGTGGTGTAAAGAAAAAGAAAATGAAAAAAAAAATTGTTCAGATAAAGGAAAAAGAAAAAGAAAAAGAAAAGAAAAAAATGATGTTGTAACACTTGGCTCCAGGTGTTGCCAAAGAAATTTGCACTCTTGCATGTTGCAAGAAAGCAAGAAAGTGGTGACGGTGACGGTGCCGCGTAAAAATTTTATTATATATATTGAATTGTTTTATTAGTTTTACCAAATCCTGTTTGGTTTTCTTCAATCTCAAATTTAAACTACTTTATTTCTTTAAACACTTAGGGACCGAAAGAAAAGTTGAAAGAGTACAATTTTGAAGGAGTTTACAGGAGAATTTTATAGAAAATCACGGGAAGCTCTAAGAAAAACAGAAGGTAATAACGTGAAGTTTATTTTTGAAATTTAGCATACATGAAATTTCTCATAATTCAAAGTGAGAATTTTCAAAGGGTGTGAATTATAGAAGAATTAAAGTGTAAATTAGAATTTAATATGAATATTATGTCAGGTGTTGACGATCAGCAACCAGGAAAAATTACTGAGAGGAACAAGAAAGATAAGGAGGTGATCCATGGGTAGCTTTAAGTGCTACGTGGTGAGTTAGTTTTACTTTAAGTAATCAAGATAAATATGAAATATATAGTGATAATATTCGAATAACTTATTAACCTATGATTTGATAATAGCTTAAAGTTGTTTGATGGGTAATGATAAGTATAATATACATGTGGAAAGTTATTATATGAGAAGTAATATTATTGGAATAATGAGTCGATTTAATAATGAAGGTGATAAATGAAATTCTTGACGAGTTATGGTTGATAAATTGATGTGATATATGAAGAGAATAAATAAGTGAAATTAATAAAATAGTAATTTGAGAAAAGGCATGATAGCTAAATTAAATGTCTGAATACATGCTTGCTTTTTATATTATTGTTCATATGCATATTTCATATCATTGTTCAAATGTATATGCATGAAATAAAAGAACCGGGAGGGGGACTGTCTAAATGAAAAACCGTGATAGCTGGTATATGCTGGAAATAAATGAAAACCGTGACAGTTAGTATATTCTGGAAATAAAATAACCGAGAGGGAGCCGATCTAAATGAAATAAAAGAACCGGGAAAGCAGCCGGTCTAAGATAAAAAAAACATGTCGATATGTGGGAAGACGTTCCCTAATAGTAATTCATGCATTGCATCTATTTTAAATATTAATTATGTTACTGAAATGCTAAAGTGCTGTTTGTTTTTGTAAATTTATTTATAGATGAATTAGTCTCACAGAGAGACAATTATGGTGAGAAAGAAACGTGGAAGTATGATACGATAAGAACTATCTAATTTGTAGACTATATGTTGTGAACCTCATAACGAGGTAATTATGAGATAATTAATGGTCTTAAGGCGAACAAATATATAAGAAGAATAGATTGATAGAGAATGAGACATATGATATGTGTAGTGATAGTAAAATGCTATTATCAAGTTATATGAGATATAAATGATAAAATATTAAAAGATTATTTATACAAATTGAATACTTCTAGTAAATTTAATTAACTGAACTTGTGAAGCTCATCTCTCAATGTTAAAGGATTTTAAGCAACAGGCATTGTAGATAGTTGGTGAGCTGAGATTCATACGGATTCATTATCTGTAAGTCACGTGGTCCACATCTTCATACTAATGAGAAAAAAATCATTTGTAAATATTTATGCATATTATGTTGTATATAATGTTTAAGTTGAAATCTGAATGTTGTATCACCCCTGTTAAGGGTTGAGGATTGATGTAAATAATTGCAGTTGATAAATTTTTATTGTTGCATATATGTGTCGTGCTGGGATTTTCAAAAAGTACGACATCGTCTCGGGGGTGGCCAACCCGGGATGGGTCATTACATGTACGCTACAACAAGTATGGACACCTTAACGTAATAACTCAAGCAAATGTCATCTCCTATGGATAGAGCTTTTTCCTCATAAAGCTTGAGTCATAGAAGTCACATCCCAACTGTACCCCACTTCACAAACCGAAACAAGGATATATATGAGGCCTTCATATAAAAAAATACACACATTGTGGTAAAAAGAGAGAGAATCATACAGTAACTCTATGTACAAGGAGAAAACATACGAAGAACAAAGAGAATTACCCCAGTTCTCTCTTCTTCCCAAATATCCCTTCACCTTGACATAATTTCCCTTTCTACTCATCTTTGAAAGCACCTACTAACTTAAGTATTGGAGGGTCCTTCCTGTAGCATAACATTCTCAAAGACTTCTTTTGTAAGTGTCTAAATACTTCAAGTTCGGAGGAAACATTCCCCTATAAAATTCTTCCATCCAAGCCAATCTCGAATGACACACCATTGAAGGCCACAAAAAAATTGGAGAATCTTTCACTATCTTTTTTGGCGTCAACGTCAAGTAGCAATGCTTTATTTTTTGTTTTTTATACTATTTTATTATCATTTTAAATTTGAAGCACTTGTTGTAATTAAAAAAGTAAATATTATGCACCTTGATAAATAAATGTACTCGCTCTTTAAAAAAGAGTGTAACTCTAATAAATCTACGAGAGACTGTTTGAATTAAATAGCTCCATTAACGAGTCATGTGCAAGTGTGTGTGTGTCTATATATATATATATATATAATTCTTCAAATTATGGAATGCATATGAGATATAAAAGAATGAGACCATTTTCTTGACCAAGAAATGTTGAAGCTGCATAAAATATTTGCATTTTATCAACAACTAGGGATCAATAAAAAAAATACAAGACAAGAAAAGGGTAATAATTTATATATTAAAGAATTAATTTATTTTTATTTATTATAATGGGTAAGCAAATAGGTTACTTCACATATTCATTCAATAACATGGATCCCAATATACAGAAGAGAGAATCTGGAGTAGTTCTCATCGCACTTCGATGCTGAAGCTTAGGATCACTCCATACTATTTACAATGAAAGTCTGAGTTTAACACCAACAAATGCTAATAAGAAGACTCAAACCCAAACATTTTTAACGAGGTGGGCGAACTCTTATTGCTGAACAAAACGTTTGTTGGCAAAATAACTAATATTAAAAGTATAATTGTTGATTTAATAGTATAAAAAATTCAATATGGTATTATTAGAAATAGTGTGACAACATATGACTAATTGGTAGAAAAATAAGTCTCAAATTTGAATCGTGCTGATTTTGAAATTGAATGAAATTTTGAATTAATTGACTTGAAATGACTGTATTGGAACATAAAATTTAGAAAGTACAAAGTGTTGATGTCAAAAATTTATTAAGCATGAATGTACAAATGGTTCGGATTTGCATACACGAAACAAAGAGAGAAATTTAAAGGTCACCGAAAGACAAGAGAAGTGGAGCCTCCGGAGACTCCATAATGCCTAAGTTAGCCTTAAGGTTATTGAGAGAAATAGAAGGGGATAAAATGATTATTAGCTAGGAAAAATAATGAATGTCCATGCCTACCCGTGAATGTGAGAGCTTTTTATATAATTAGTCAAGGTAGGTTCTAGAAATCTTTGTAGGCGCTAACGAATCGTTCTCATCATTTCTTTGTTAAGGATATAATTCTTAAAAATCGCTAGAAGGTAGTTGTGTGAGAAATCTTTCAAGGACAGTTGTGCCATGATGGCATTACGGTGAGATTACTATTGAACCCTTATCAAATGTCAATTTTCGATTGCTTGATTTGTATGATCGTTAAATGTCATTTTTATCCATATTGACCCCACGTGTCATTATATTATTGAAGAGTTATTTTCCTACCCACTAATCAAATTAAAGTTTATAGTCTGGTCACATAATTCGTTTTTAGTAATGTTTTTTCAATAAAAAATTTTATTTTATAGTAACATTCAGAAAGAAAAAAAAACATTATGCAATTTTCGTAAAAGTATGAATAAAGTGTTGGATAAATTCCACTACATTTTTTATTTAAATAATATTTTAATTTTTATACGTTTTTATTGTACTCTAATATTATTATATTAACTATTACATGAATATCAGATATTTTTATTAAAATAATATTTTACGGTTCTGCACATTGATAGCAAATATTAATATTTATTTATTTATTTTACTTTAAGTAACGAGTACTAATTAAAAAAATAATAAAGTAAAAAACATTTGCCTAAACCCTAAAAATTCGACTTCTTTCAATCCCTTGTTTTCCCTGAACTCCTTCACAGAGAGAAAGACAGAGCTATTACACTGAAAAAATTGTTGCTTATAGATACATTAAATATATAGATATTGATATAGAGAGAAAGAGATGGTGAGGATAATATCTATGGCGTCCTCAATTCGACCTTCTCTCTCCTCCAGGTTCTCTGCTACTCGTTTTGGACATTCTCTCTCTTCTTCTAAACCTTATCGGAGGCTCGTTGTCTCAAACCTCGGTAATGGTAAGATTCTGTATTAGATTTGTACTATGCAAATTGGAATTAGGGTTTTTAACCGGAGGGGGGGGTGCTATTTTGTTGCTTGTACTTGTGAAACATGCTTATTTGATTTACAATTCACGTCCTCAAATTACATTCTTGTAATGCATTTTATCACACGCAACTCACTGGCAAATGTCAGGTGTTTGTAGAACCAGAGGTTATTAGGAGGAGAGTAGTGGCATTTGAGTATAGCAATTAATTGTTCGCTCTAGTAATATTATATGAAAATTATGCTTAATTTTGAGGGATCAATGTTTGCTTTGATTCTGAAGAAGGTTCAGTTGAATAAGTGGAGGATTAAAATTGATTTGTTGTGTGCTCAATTTCATCACCTCTTTCCCTTCAAATTTTTGTTTCAATTGTTTGGTTAGTTTTCTTTTCTCCTTTGGAAAGTGTAGAGTACTTAGACAATTCACTTTCACTGCAGGGAAGTCTGGTGGTAGGAATTCCTCAGGGCGTATTACGACTTTCCATCGAGGGGGTGGATCAAAGCGATTGCTTCGAAGAATTGATCTGAAACGAAGCACTGCGTCTATGGGTATTGTAGAAAAGATAGAATATGACCCAAATCGTTCCGCTCGGATCGCTTCAATACGATGGATCGAGGGGGTGCAGGAACACCGCCAGCACCAGAGGAAATTGAACATGACAAAGGAGTTCACTCCGCCGCCCAAGTTCCTCGAACCTACCACGACCAACATCCGGGGCCTATTTTCTTTCTCTTCCCTGCCTGGGAAGGTGGATCAAAGAAATGCGGCTTGCTTCTCTCCTGGACTGATGGCGGCTTCTGTTGTGGTAGGCCTTCCTACCAGAATGCCTCCTTTGTCAAAGAGCGCCTTTACTAGTGAGGACCCAGGAAGCGAAAATACTTGCGCGAAAGATATCTTCATTTCCGCCTTCTCCTCTCCAAAGGCGAAGGGAGCTACTGCATCCGTTCCCTTTGCTAGCTCTTTTGGTTTCCCAAGGATAGCAGTAGCTGGGGCTAAGCCCGCTTTCTTCGCTCCACAAATGAGAGAACTCAGAGGAAAAGACACGTTCTCTCTTTGCGAGGTCCGAAAGTGGAGACGGAATAGCATTCTCTGGGCACAAAGGATCAAACGTAAAGCAGCGCTTTCATGGCAGAGTTTTAGGCAGCAAGATACCTTAGGGCTTGTTGGAGCTGCTGAGCTTAAGGAATGGAAGCTGAAACTTTGATGGCTTGAGGGAGTTTTTTGTGTTTTGGCAGCAGTTTGTCATGGGTCTTTTGGTTGGGTAGAGGTTAAGAGTTTTTTTGGTTTCTGCTGTTGTTATGCGATGCATCTTCTTTTGTTGTTCTTCTAGTATGTAGTAGGAGATGTTTTTTCATGTTGATTGGCTTCGGATTTGTCCTTTTAAGCTTATTGCATATTGTGGATGCTCATTAATAATGTTTTCATTTTTGTTGATGGATCAAAGTAGCTTTCCTGCCAAGCCAATAGGCGAAAGGGGATGCTAAGTTTACACCTATGTCTGTACATAAACTTGTCAAAATATTTAGACTTCTTAATGCCCAAACCTAGAAAGCTGAAGCTGTTTCGATGACTAGGTCATATATTCTATATTTTACTACAAGAATGGTGTTCATGACGCACGGTTAGGTTTCTGTTATGTTCCTTTGAGCGTTTTCCATGCTTAGCTCATACATTCCATTTTTTACTACAAGAATTGTGTTCATGACGCACGTTTAGATTTTTATTACGCCTTCTGTCAAGTTATGCTTCGTGTTGGTGATCTTGATTGGTCCATAAATTTCAATGAGAAGGCGAGAGCTTTTCTGAAAATGATTGAACTGATGTATCTATTGTGATTTACGGTCTCCAGTGCAAAGATACCAGCTGCTTTTGCGTCTTCGTTTTAGGTCTTGTATAATTCTCAATATGCATCTCCTTTTGTTATAGGCCTTTGGCATGGAGGTTGTCTGCAAACGAGATAATCCAGATTACATGGTAACATGAGCTTTCTCACTATTTCACTATTACCCAATTTTTGCATCAGTTGTTTTGCTTTTCTTTAGGTCATGGCTTTAGAACTTCCATCTTTCTTACTTATCACCAAAAAAGGGTTTCGGCGTGTGCTTGCTTTGATCAAATAAAATGTGGTCATGTGAGTTTTGTAGTGGGTATATGTATGCATCTGTACAATATCAGTTGCGTGTTTTTAGTATACAATAGCAATGATGGTCTATGGTCCTGAAGATAAAAGTGCTGTGTTTGAGCCGACGTACAACTAAGGGGTCACTGAATATGAGAAACGAAATGGTAATGCCAGGTATAAACATTCCTTTCTCCCGCATGTGTTCTGAAGAAGATCTTGTTTTTTGTGGTGTCCAAGACATTGAACTTTGTGTAGCATGTTCTGTTTTTTATTCTTTTGTTTGCCTTTGTTTCTTAAATTCTCTATGTTATATGACCAAATTGGAGACAGATTTCTTGCATCTTTATCGGATTGCAATGGACACAGACGATGTTTATAAAACTGCGGAAGCAATAAAACTCTTATGGGAGGAAAATTACCCGGGAACCCAGACCATTACCTGGAATCAATACCAAGATCACTGCATGCTTGGATCCCGATGGTTGGAAGACGGTATGCATTCCAAAGATATTAACCTTGATGCTTGTGATCCCAAAACCCGACTTATAATTTTTCGTATTATCCACATGACATGCCTGCAATAGTAATCCAATTCAATATAAATTGAGCACTTTAATCGCTAAACTCCGCTTCAAACTCAATGACATGCTTTTTACTGTTTTTTGAACTTATCAGAAAAAAAAAATGGTTACTGATTTTTGATAAGTAACCAATCTTAAACGTAATGTACTCTAAGTTGATTGGCTTTTGTTTAATGTCATGTTCGTAATGTCAAATTCACACCACTAGGGTAAGGAACCTTTTTTTGCTTCTAATGCAGAGCACTCTTATGAAGTGCGGTTTCTGTTCAAGAATTGTGCATCTTATCATCTGTAGTTAGTTAAAAGACCATCAACTTGTTCCACATCATCCTACATATCGTGCGCATTTTCAAATAAAAATTTTCTTTCCTAATTAATGCGCTTACAAATTTCCTGCTAAGAGAAGTATAAGGGCAGCTTCTGTCGACAATATTGATCTTTTCAAGGAATTGGAGTGAGTTTTAAAAGCATGTTGATGCCAATCTTGCAACTCTGTTCTCTTGAAATATACGGCACTGCCTGTTAGGGCCAATATACTTTATATTGCATGCCCATTGGACAGCCATGAATGATCCGCTCACAAGTTCCATAGACAGATTACTAGTCTTTTATTTTGGCATATTGGATCTAACTAGGTCTCCCATATTGGAGGGTAAAAAGTAACCACTAAACCAAAAGGTCGAGTTAAAATTACTACCACCCTGGGGGGTATAATATCAGCATTTGCAATTTCTGACTTTTAACTCTCACTACAGAATACTAATTTTAGAAAAAAAATTGGCAGCTGGAATAGAAACGAGTGGAATGCAAGTCTCATGAACACAACTGAATTCCTTTTTTGTTCGTAAGAACCCAACTGAAATTACTGATAAGTGATAACCTTTTTTTAACAGAACACAAATCTTTCTGAACCCACAACCTCAATTCGGGAAATAGCTCCCGCTAAAAAACAGGTAAAAGAAAAAGGGAACAAAAAAAGGGCTGGAAATTTAACAATGAATCGGAAGTACAAAACCAACGCTCTAAGACTGATCAAAGAGGGACACTAGGCTACAAACGGCTGAAGTCTGTCAAAAGCACTACATTAGTAATCACCTGCCTATAGAAATTTCAAGATCTCAGCTGCCCATTTATAGTTTTTTTTTTTTTTATCAATGATCTACCAACCAAACAATGAAATGTACCAAATTTGGTCACGGACTTGGCAGCTAAACTCAAATTTCCTTCTCTTCTATCTGTTAGCCTCATTTACATTTAACAAATTATGGGTACAAAGAGATAGAAGGGGGGTCGAGATATTTATGTCAGAAACAGATTAAGTTACAATAAAATATCAGCCAGATCCAACCTCATTGATTGGCCGCCGTAGGCCAGAATAAACTGCTTTCTGAAATAGAGGATGTACATCTTCTGTGAATACCTCTGAATCCAACTTCTCAATGTGAGGCCATATCTGCCAGTCAACACAAAATGCACAGTTAACTTATGTTAGCTTTGATGAGTAAGGAGATTAGGAGATCACAAATGAAAAAAATTATTTGCACACTTTATCATTATAGCATATATGCACTAAAATGCACCATAAGTCCCATTCTGACACATTTGACAGAACTATATAAGCACCATTATATTTTTTTCTCAAAAAACTGATCTTTATTGTTGCAATCACTAGGGGTGGAGTTTATAACCATAAATCTACTTCCATAGCACCCAAACAAATTGTCAAAAAGTGAACAGAAGAATCGACAATATTAAGCTGCTCTTCAGCCGGATATGCTCCAGAATATGGAATTGAAAGATCAACTACTAATAGTCAGTAAACACAATTTCTTGCACTTTAATAGTTTAATCTAATAAAAAGGGGAATATTGACTTAAAACAATAATTGCGCATCTCGGCAACTCGCCCATCATATCACCCTACCACCAGCCTGTCATAACAGTAGGGGATGGTCTGCAAAAGAAGATAAGACCATAGATGGGACAGAACAGAGAAAAAGAAACCCTAAATAGACCACTAGCAGGAGGAAAAAGGGGAGAAAAGAAAAGGGTTTGAAGAGCTACACTAAACCAGGATGAAAGATGTAACAGGCTGGTATTATCTTACATTTAGGTGTAGTATTTACGATTTAAGAAATGTCTATCCAACATTAAGATTTTCAGTAAGGTACTTGTTAGAAATGTTATTTGATTTAATATAAAATATATGCAACTGTAAGCTGAACAGGCATATGCAGCAGGACCAACGTCACTTGCAGAAATGTACTCCAGTAGATGTTAAAGATTTGGGAAAATTATGAAAAACAAAGTCAGACAAATACAAGAAATTCAACAAAAACAGGAACCTGTAACCAACATATACCTCAGAAGCATATTGCCTTGAAAATGCCTTGACATAGCCTAGTGTTGACAAACACCACTGCTCTTTTTCACCTATGTGATAGAGATTGCTTGCCTGCCCTCCATTCAACTGGCTGTCAATGGTTAAGGAATAAGAACAGAGTTAATGCCCTGCTGACTTTTTTAATAAGTAAAAAGGTATATTAATCAAAGGCACCAAGGGGGTGCCATCCATGCACAAAAACTATCTACAAGATAGAAACTCATAAAGTCATGCCCTGTTTACTTTAATGTCATCACGTGAAAATGGACACCTAAGAGAACAAAAAAGAGAGGTTGGATGACCTTTTCTTAGGCTTTCCATTCTCATTGTCCACCTCCATTGCCGAAGATTCTTCAAGGTCTACAGCCATGGAATCTGCATGAACAGACTTCAATTCTCGCAACGTTCCAGCTATAGATGGATCGGGGAGGCGTTCCATCAAGATAGAAGAGAAGTTTTTGTACAAAGAGAGGAACAATACCTACACATACCAAACACAATAGACAGAAGAAAAATAAAATAAACTGTTGAGAACAAGAAAAGGACGATGAAGCGTTCAAACTCTTAGTTAGATAACTAGATAACCAGAAACAGAAACATCTAGGAAAATAAAATAAAGGTTTGGTTTTATAATATCAAGCCTGTTTGTCACCAAGCAACATTGTCAGTGACCAATACACATATAATCATTTTTATGTGCATGTATTCAGAAAGCACACAACATAATCATTTCTATACACCCACCACCTGAGTTAAATAAGCTAAGATCTAAACAATCACAGATATGTCCAGGGGGAGGGCGGGAGGGAAGTTAAGGGAGATTGATCTTATATGGATACCTCATTTTCATCAAGGGCCCGAGAAAGAAGAGCCTCCTTGGCCTCTAAAGAGTCAAGCAAAGATACCTCCTCTTCCTTTGCCTTTTCAGCTTGTGATTTCAAACGCTTCATTCGTGCAGGGTTCTCACCAAGAACAGGTTCACTCTCTACTAGTGTAAGTTTTGACTCGGCAGCCTCTAACTCTGCTTTGGCCTTCACCGCAGCGTCTTCAGCTGATGCAACACCCTTCTTAAGAGTTGATATCTCTTTCCTTAGATCAGAGATACGATTGTAAGTCTTGCTAACAGCATTTCTAAGAATCTGTAGAGATGGGAAAGAAGAAAAGAAGCAAAGATTTCAAAAATTGATAATATATGTATTTGTGAACTGTACTGAGAAAACAAAACAATATCTGGGAGCAGCTTTGAGTGCAAGAAAATGTGAAGAAAATGAAGAGAGAGACAAGCTAGTAGTTAAAGATGGTGTTCAAATTTAAGAGGAATAATCAAATAATAATCTGCACTGAAACATCACAGACATCATTTTACAAGTCTTAAATCTCAACACTGAATCGAACAGCTTCAGAAAGGAAAACTTAGAATTTCCCTTAAATATTAATTAGCTTGTCAATCAGACATGGAAATGAACCCCAATGGCAAGTGATATTCGCATTGCAACACGGAAAACATATCCGAGACTTACATGTGCAGATCAAATTCACTAATACAAAATAGAAACCAAAATGTGGGGTTGCCATTTTGATATGTAATAAAAAATATAAGGAGAAGAAACGTATAAGTGGTGATGGATCTTAAAAAGTAAAGAAGAAAGAAATTTCAATTAGGGAGGGTAGAAATACTGATGAGAGCCAAAACATAATCAAGTCAAATGGACCAAAAATCAGAATAAAGAATAATTAAACAACTTTTTACAATTAAGACCATCTGAGGTTGTTTGTGACATAGATGACAAGCCACCAGGAGAGCACTAAGTCAGAAAATTTCAGTGAGAAAGCAAACCGGCTCATAGCTGAATTGAACTTCACTGAGACAATGCTAGTTTCTAGCAGCAAAGATACATCCTTGGACAAATTACCACAAACTTTACAGGTTAATGTATCTGCAGCTGATTTGTGGTGAGCAGAAATTGCTTTATCCAGATTGAAAAAAGCTTTCAAAAGCTTTAAACCCCCACTCTACATAAGATCCAAAGAAGAGGCTAAGAAAAGGTTGGTGATAGAGCAAAAAGCATCATGGTGCGTACAAGTAATGCAACATTAAATACTGACATGCGGCAAATGAAGCGCACCATAAACTTTGGCAAAGTGACTTAGCAGAGACACAACATGAACTAATGATAAAAGGATGGAAAAGAAAAAAAAAAACTTGGTAGTCATTAATTCACTTGAACAAAGCACATGAAGGAGTACTTCAAAAAATAATCCAGCTACCTGGGAAACAAAAAAGGAATTCAATGCAGATATATATTACGTATGTATTGGGTATGCTTGTACATGGAAAGGAAGAGCGGGAAGTTGGCTTTCTTAAGAGCAGATATTCCATAAAAAAGAATGCCAAACAATTGTTCACGTTACTTTTAACTATTTACTAGAAAAACAGTGAACATTTCCATTCTGCTCATCAGTATTCACAGCCAAATTTTTACCTTTCAGCAATCTCAATAAGGTTTTGTCTTGAATTCTTAGAGTTGGCAAAATGACAATTGAAATTTCCCAATAAAGAAAAACTTTTTCTTCACCTTCCATTTGCCTGAAGGAGAGTTTGCAAGCCGCTCTCGCATTGTGACAGTCAAAAATGAAACATTTGACGCTATCAAAATGGCAATTCTAGTTTCCTATAAATTTGAAGGAAGTCTTCTTCTCTCCAATTTTCTAATTGAGAAGACTAAATTTGACATTATGATCCTTTTGCTACATTCAGTAAACATGTAAATTTGAAAATCTGTTTAAAGGTTTCATCTCTAAATAGGGCTGAGAGGGTAGGGAATGAGGAAGGACTAGCAAATTACCTCCCATGGACAATCAGATGTATGAAATTGCTCAATGTTTTCTGGAGAGAAGACCCATCTGACAATGGCCAAATTAGATATAAGGCGATAACCCATCATTCTATCAATTGCTATGGCTGTCATTTGGGCATTGTTCTTCCAATAAGAACCCACTTCAGCAATTAACATGACCTGCTTATCGTTGTCAGGACATATTCTTGCAATGACTTGCCCATATCTCTCCAAGACAGTGATCAAATGAGTGAAACTTTTAGACCCAATGTCAAGGAGGGTTTGCAAAATCACTTTGAGAGTAACTTCCAGACCATGAACAGGATATATGCTTTCTTCTATCCACGATATTATTTCACGGGCAGTTTGCCTTCCTTTCACCTTGTTGTTGAGTTCTGAAGAGAGTACATGTTGTTCAGTTTTCTCCTTACCATCTTCCACAGTGTACTTGAAATTCGAACCACCCTTTGGGGGGACCAACTCTTCTAGAGAGGGAGCACTCTCAATGCTCTACATGCACAAATACCATAAAGAAAAATGTTCTTAACATTAACAGAAATGAAAACATAAGCGCTTTAAAGATCAGGAATATTGAACTTGGTTTTATAAATTCATTCAAATTCCAAAACCTGCACTTTCTCCATACTCACAAGTGATGGGGAAAGATAAAGTTCCTTAGAATTTCCTACCACCATGATTAAATTTTTACTACTTTTATCAATGTTTCAATGTTACCAACGTAAACAGTAAAACTGGAACAATTGAATAAAAGATAAAGATAGAAAACTATTTTCAATCATCTTCTGATGCAAAAGAGGTACTGAAGTGATTTTAACAAAATATTTCCCAGACTCGCTTATAATAAAGGGAGAAGGCCACCATAGATTGTTTCTCTTTTTTCCTTTTTTTTCACAAGAAACAATACAGATGACGATGTGGACTAGAAGTAGGACATATTGACGTGAAATTTCTTGTGCTAATAACTCCAAAATGGATTTAATTTACTCATCCCGCCAACATGTCAATATGTTTCAATCATTATTTGAAATTTGGTTGGCATGATTAGTCATTTTGCGCCCTAAGACAGTTAGAAATTTAATAACATACCTTGTGTATATCAAAGGCATAAGCTATAAGAAATTTAATTATTTGTGAAAAAACCACCAAAACAGTAAAGTCAAATAAACAGATTTCTAATAATAAATCCACCACCAATTAAGTTTTACAAAAAAGTAATGACAACAAATAATATGAATGGAGAAAATAAAACCGGTTAAGTACAGTTAAAAGTATTATAATAAGGTTAGGCGTGAGCCATGATATTAAGAGTTCATTTTGGGAATAACAATAACCTGACCAAATATTTAACAATGAAGATAATCCATGAAAAACAGTTCAACCTCATGATTTCCTACCTGCTTAACTTTGTCCCAGTATGACAACCGAACTTCTCTTTCCAGAACCTCTTGAACAAACACACGCTGTGGGGCCCATTTTGGGAGGTCTAAGACAAAAGCCCATTCTTCCCAAGGCCAGATGAATTGGAAGTTAGATCTGTTAAGTAAGGAAGCCATTAGCAAATTTACAAAGACCAACTAAAATGGCCATCTATCTTTTTTTTTAATAAGTAAAAGCATAGCACAAAAAGGCGCCACGGAGAGGCAACCCAATTGTAAGGAAACTAGGTACAAGAAAGAGACTCAATAAACTCTACAAGATGAAGATCATTTAGACATTTACACATAAATCCCCCTCAACCCAAAGATAAGAAGGTTAAGCCAACCCTCTTTAAGAGGAGGGCAATCTTTCTCCACATTCTTAAAGGCTCCCTTGTTTCTCTCCAACCAAGCTGTCCACAAAATGGGAAGAGGATCAAAGTGAACGCTTTCCTCTTTTCTTTGGAAGCATGAATACCACTCCAAGCCCAAAGTTCATTGAGCATGGACCCGACGCACACCCAAGAAAGATCCATAAGCCGAAAAGCCAAGTCCCAAAGATGACTGGTCCAAGAGCAATAAATATTTTAGATGTATCAATACAGCTTGAAATGGTTATCCTCGGACCAATAAATATAGCCTGGAAAGAAAGGCTCTTCTCATTTACAATTTTCAGAAGCTAGTAAGTTAGTTTTAAACCTGGACCTCCATGAGGATGCAAATATGCAATGAATCTTTACTGCCTAGACTGTTATTTCTATTTCCAGAAAATAAAAAGGTCTTACACCATCAGAGAAAGATAGACAACAAGTCTTCTCTCAGTTTAATTATTAACAGTTATGATTGGAAAACCAACCCAGTGTGCTAAAAATGGCATTTTCACCTAAAACCAGAGGAAAGACAGGGTTAAAGACAGGATATCCGAAGAAAGAGAAGCCCTATAACCTTTCACACAAAGAAATAATTCCTAAGAACTTCCCAACATAACCCTACCATTCCTGAGTTTGTTTGTTAAAATAAGCATAACACTGATGGGTTCCACCCAATCGGATAACTCCCAACAGTTTTCCAATTACCAAAAAGCCCAAAAAACTGTACAATTAAAACACGTGCACTTTTTTCTTTTTCTTTAATATACACATCCTTTCTCAATTAAAAAGTTCAATAAAAGACTACTTTGAAAGTTTACTTCATAGTTGGACTACTGTGCAGCCAAATAATTCTCAAAAAAAGCATACAGTTAAATGAAGAAGATAACAAAAAAGCATTTGTGGGCTTGGAGGAGGGCTTCTAAGGATATCAAGATGGCTTACACGTTGACCCAACTATCGATTTTTCGGATAATGTGGAATGAGAGGAATCGTAGGGTTTTTGATGGCATTGAGAGGTCTTTTGAAGTTTTTGTTGATCAAGTAAAAATTTATTAATAAAGCACCAAGAGGGTGCAACTCAAAGCCAACGGTTATTTCCAAGAGGCCTTTTGAAGTTATTAGAGATAGATGATTCAACACTCTTAATTTTTGGTTCAAAGGAATTTTTTTTTGTAAATGTCTCGGACATACTAGATTTTGTGGATCTTCTTTATTGTAATTAGCCTTGGCTCTGAGTTGCACTTTCTTGGTGCCCTTAATAAAATTTTACTTAAAAAAAAATTCATATCCTCCTAAAAGATTGACAAGTAAATAATTTTAAACATAGACATAATGCAAATGCAATTTTAAGCTCGCGCAAATTTGCAAAATAGCCTTTCTATGACTGTTGTAAAAAATTTGATTTCGGACAATGTAACATATATAAATTTATACTCGTATGCCTAAAAGGTAATCAATCGTCTCATTGCATCTGTTTGGAGGAATCCTCTTACACCCTGTATATGTTTTTTTCTCTCTCAATAAAGTTCAACATTTCCACTCAAAGAAAAAATGTGTGAAGAAAAGATGTTCCTGGAATGGCCAAAAAGGAAAGTGCAGAGTATAGCAACTTTATTGCTGCAGTCATCTGAGAAACCAGAAAAATGGGCAAAGAAAATTTTTAAAATAAACAAATAAAATTTCACAGACAGATCACATTGCTTATTTCTGAAGACTAGACTTACAAGTGGTGTGAAAACCAAAGAATGAGCCGTGTCCGACACTCCATATCTAAATCAGATATTTTCTCAAAAAGAGCACGAACCGCACCAGCTACAACCGCAGGAAAGGCCCCAGGAAGAGCCTAAGCACCAAACCTCATCATCAGAAACTTAGTGTAGAAGTTATGAACAATTCCTTCCACAAGGTACATTAAGGAAAAGGTGTAAGATATGATTTAGTTTAAGAACAGTGCTACCATACTACCTTACAGAGATCCATAATTACTTGAGTGTAATATATAGGCTTGAAAGGGGGTTGTGGTAGCAATAGTAACTGCACGAACAACATAGCTGGTTGTCAAATTTTAGTGATCATATTTCTATCTATAATCCACAGCTACAAAATGTATTGTACTTCTAGTACAACATAGCCATTATATGTTAGGGTTTACACCACATCAAGACAAAAGGACTACTTTGAAAAGAACTTGGTAACTTAGGCTCTCTCTCTAGTTGAGTAATTTGGAAAAGGCAAAATCATACCTGGGAGAATATTGTCTCTGCCATAAGATACTCATACCGGAAAGGCACAGGGAGGCCAACCATGTAGGAAGCACATTCCTTTCGACTAGCTTTGCATGAATACACAAATAGTAATTTTTTTAAAAAAGTCCCAAATTTGAAGGAAAAAAACAAAAACAAAATAAAACAGAGATTGATGGGAAATGAATCAAGCACATGAATCGAAGGTAAGTAACGAGCATAAACAGAAAGATAACATAAGCTTGTCAAGTCTTAACACAAAGAAAGACCAAAAAACATACATTGGTGATATAGATGAAGTGACATGCAAAATGATATAGATGAAGTGACATGCAAAATGCACTGGCAACAGATATATTCAACAAAATCGGTTATATACCCAATTCCAAGTCTTCATATGCACATTCAGGTAGTTTCGAAGTCCTAATCTAATACAAACATGACATAATTTGCAATCTGAGCAAAGATCCAATGATTTAAAAACTAAATATTTCATTTTAATCAAAGATGCCTTTCTGGACAATATTTTATCAGAAGACATTCTTAGCATTTTAGCAATGTGGGCTAACATAAAGCGAACACGAGATGTTTACTCTTTCATTTTGTAGAATAATTTAAATCACAACAATAAGGAGAAAAGAATTCTCCCTATTTGCAAAGGCGCAAGTGTTTTATTCAATTGCATCTTTTATCGCATACATATTTAACTGTTTCCAGCTGATTAGAAAACAAAAGGCACATTTGTTCTAAGAAAGAGTATACAGAGTCATAAATACTGCACCAATATATATTTCCAGAACGTACAAACCTGCCATTCAAGAACAGAAGCACATCCAGCAAATACTCTTCCACGATGAAGCGATCTATAGGTTGCAAATCCTGCTACTCAAACAGAAAATTGGAAAGAAATAAAGATAATGAAGATATGCACAGATTAAAAAGAACTAGTATTAACAGTGGCAAAAGCAATATACAATGCGTGTATACGAGTGAAGCAACATGCATATATAAATACATATGATTAGTAAATAATCGCATGCCAATACATCAACAAATTTAGGGTATAATAAACAGCTTCAACCTGGGCCAAGAGTTCAATAAAGCTTACCCACTAAGAAACTAAAATTTAAATTGGGGTTGAAAGAGGAAAAGGTACGACATAGAAGAAAATGCTAACTCACTGCTATGTGAGCACTAACATGTTAACTAGTAAATTACCTCAATTTTACTGTAAGGAAATATATTAAGCCTGCGTATCCTTTGAGGATACTTCAGCTCTGCCTCATGCTTTTGCTTGCCGTAAGTTATCCCAGTAAGTGTTGAAGAGGGATAGGGTTGCTCAGGGCAGCTAAAGGGCCTTAACTCAAGAGACTTTCCAGCAACCAGCTGAGCTTCAAATGAAAGGTGAGGTCTCGGAACTAGCAAGTGAAACGGTAACACAGTCATGCAGTAAAATTCAAAACTAGAGAGAAATACAAGTGAGGAGGGAAGGAAGTAAAAGCTTGCAACACAATGTAACTGCAGAATGAAATAAGAATATGCAAGGTGAAACATGACGATGCAAGGAGAGTGACAACTGACAAGTAGACAAATTACAAGTTTGCGACTTTGAAGCAACAAAACGAAAATTAACAAATTCCATCTCGAGAGTAACATTATAAGAAAAAAAATTCACCTGGTATTGGTCAGGCATTCAATTAAAGTTCACAATTTAATATCAATATCATTGATCCACAAATATCACTTATTGTCTTTGTAGCTTAAGTGCATTGTAACCCCTGAGGTTTGGGGAGGTCTGCAGTCTGCACATTATCCTCTACTCTTTAGAACTCATCAATTTAACAGGACACTGCAAAATCGTTGCAATGTCAGGAATCCGTTAAATGTGTAGACGGAAGACCACGTGGCAAAAAATCCCACCACATCAGCTATGAAACCCCCACCAGCAGGGGTTGCGCAAACCCACCAGCAGGGCCGAACGACCGTGCTCCACCTCCTTTTTCTCCCACTTTCTCTCTCTTTCCCTCTCTCTTTCTGTCTTCTAGGGTTTAACTTTTTTTAATTGTTTATTCCTTCAAGAAAAATGAATTCGTTTGTTTTTGCTTTTAGTTTTTTATTTACTTTAATTTTTAAGTTTTTGTTTTTTGTTTTATTTTAGCTGATTTGGCATGCTCAGAACACGACATGTGTTCTTCTATTTTCAATTTAAACAAAAGGTAGATAGGTTCCCCAAATCGCAACAAATTAAGAATGCCAGGAGTTGAATTGGTTAGTTTGAAAGATTAGGGGATAATATGCAGACCGTCCCAAACCTAACGGGATAAAATGTAATTAAGCCTTGCTTTTTCCTTCTTTCCAATACCATTTTGGTGTTTAAAATAACTCTGTTTATAAATTCAGGAAAGAAACAAATGGAAGAGATACATAAACTGAATGTAACCTTACAAAATTGTGATAAAATTAGAAAGTCTTAGACAGAACTAACATCTTATGCATATGCAGTCAATGTATAGAAATATATACAACGTGATTCCATTGCACAGGACAGTCTTAACAGCCTTTTTTGAGTCTATCTGTCATGTAGTACACTACTAACAACTGCATGCAATTCCATCCTTCGCATCAATCTATTTCATTTTCTTTTTTCCTTGGTGCTTTTCTAGTAGATTTTTTACTTATAAATAAACAATGGTTCAGTAATTTACCATTGGATTTCAGTCCTTTACTCTCAGTACAGAGAACAAAATATATTACAAAAATGCTAAGCTTTTAAAACATTCCATCATCACTACCGCAAGATTATAAATGGCTTAGTTGCCTATATAACAAAAGGCAGAACACAACTATATGACAAAACAACTATAACAGAACTAATAGAATGAATAAACAGATGAAGCTAAAAACATTCTTACCACTATCAAGTTTCCATCCATTGCTAGATAGAACTTGTATCCTATCCCATAAATCTTCCAAGAAATCCTGAAGAAACAATGAAGAAGAGCAGTAATGGAGAACAGATGTAACCCAGCCAATTCAGAAGTTAAAAGAGATTGCTGTATAAAATTTGGAAATTTTGATTATCAGGAACGTAATGGTTGGAAACGGTAGACAAAAACAAGCAATTAAAATTGATAGGAGTAAGTTTTTTTTTTGGACAAGTATAGGAGTAAGTTATGATACTAGTAAACCACACCTTTTCAACAAGACCTTTTCCAGATTCATCATTGTCCTCGAAGAACGATAAACCATTGTCAGAAGAATGCCTTCTAATGCTCAAATAGGCTTGTACACCGACCATGACACTCTCCATCTCCTCAGGAACTTGCTGAATGCAGACATGTTCAGTCAGAGCACAACATGACAATTAAACTTGAATTTTTTGGTATCAGTAACATGACAGTTAAACTTAATGCATTTAATCCAAAGACCATTAACCATATATAACATATAAACCTCGAGATGAAGGAAAAGTAAAAGCAACCACATAACCAAAACAAGCTGACAATCACTTAAAATTCCTTGCAGCAAAAAGGAATAATGCGACCTAAGCTAAAAGTGCCCGCCAGAAAGGATGCTCAAAATTTCCTCTCAAAGGTTTATTTCTCTTTTGTCAGACTAAAATAACATTTAGTTTTAGGCTTTCAGCAACCCAACCAACAAGTCTGTCCTCAAAAAAGCATTTACAGTAAGGCACGGCCATGCTTCATGACATTCTATAAACCTAAGGCATAGATATCAGCTAGTTAGATCAACCCACATAACTGCAAGTATCAACAAAAATAAAATTCAATTGGAATTTTAATTACAACAAGGATTCATAAATGATATGGTTTTCATCAAAGGGTTAATTTGTTGATTCATCACATAGTCATAGTCATTAATATATGGGAACTGGAAATACAAGTACCTGAGGTTGAGAACTAATAACAACAAGAAGTTGAGACAAATATCCTACCTAACTAATGATGATGTAAACCAGTTATCTAGCACCCAAAACAGTAATACCTCAGTGAGTTCTGCTCCTCCCCACGGGAGACAAGATAAAATGCAAGTTACATAAAAGTCAGCCCGTGCTTGCCAGGAGGGATTTCCTTTCTCCTCATCAACAGTTGTGGCAGCTGATGATAATAGTGTTTCAAAGACAATCACCAGAGAACCAGGTTGAAGAACTTTACTGCACATCTAAAGAACAAGAATACCAGATTAGCAACTTTTTGATAACATAATAACAATAACGCACTAAGACACGAACTAGCTACCAGTTAAAAATTGGAAATGGAAAGACAAATCGTTTACATGAAAAAATTCCACATCCATGTCATCAATGCAAGTGAACAATAAGAACCTTTAAGACCTGCATGTGCATCACTAAACCATATTTCAAAGAGAACTATGTACACTGCTGGTTCAGGTATATTTTTGGTGCAAATAGCTACTAAAGAACAAAGACATCCCCCAACACACAGTTTACAGTGCATATAGCACATTACACAGTACTTCAATCATTAAGCACCACTTAACCAGCAATGTACTTTGTAAGTACATGGCTAGACATCATCTTGTTTATAATTTCTTCCCACATCTTAAAAATAATTTCTTACCTTATCATTTGGCTGATTAAAGCACGAGACTTAAAACACAACTGCTTTAAAATGCAAATGTAGAATAATGAGGTATTTTGATAGAAATAATGTTGGACACATCAACTCCATGAGATGAAAACACACCAATGCTAAATATAATCTTATATTTATGATTCCTCTTGGTGAAGAGACTGATGGTAGCCTTTTGGCAAGTGTTCTGGGTTGTATAGAAGGGTTGGTTCCTGTTACTTATTTAGGCTCCCCTTTGTTTTTATGAGTGTTTATATATAAGGCACCAAAAGGGGCTAAATTTAAGGAAAATAAGATATGGGATCCTATCTTCGAAAGATATGGGACGAGATTGGCCAAGTGGAAGAAGCAATAACTCAAAATTCCTAAGAGTTGTCAATTTTTTGTAACGTTACAGTCATTGATTTTTGTGTCTTGCAAACAATAGCCTTTGTACTTAGGGTTGGCATCGGCTTGTTGCCTTGTTAATAAATATTTTACCTATTGCGTTTAAAACCAATGATGTTATACTCAACTAGCACTCAACATGCTAAGTGTAGATGGAAATTTGATGTATTTGAATTTAAAAAAGGTGTATTTAATTCTCATTTATAAAAAAAGGCGTATTTAATTATGAATTTCTATCTTGAATCCCATGTTTTCCCTTTTAATTGAAGTTACAGGAGTTGGAGATGCCACTAAAGCACAGCATAAATCAAATTAAACACATCCATGTATAAGGCATAAAACTCATACAAAAGCACTCTTTCTAGTTTACCCATTTACTTTATTTCTCGTTTCCCTATTCATAGTTCGGTGGCTAGGAGGTTAGAGAGTATTCAAAGAAGTTCCTTTGGGGCAACATGGGAGATAAGTACAAATATCATTTAGTGAAATAGGGGTGATTAAGCAACCTATTGTTTTAGGGGGCCTTGATCTTAAATCTCTTTCTTTATTCAATAGAGCTCTCTGGGTAAATGGTTATGGAGATTTATGATGGAGAGTGATCACCTTTGGAGGAAGGTAGTGGAGGCTAAGTTTGGGTTGGATTCTAATGGGTGGATGTCGAAGAAGGTGAGGGGGCTTATGGCGTGGGGGTGTGGAAATGGATTCAAAGTGGGTGGGGGGATTTTCTCCTTTGGGTTTCTATTTTGGTGGGTAATGGAAGAAGAACTAAACTTTGGTATGACACATGGTTTGGGAATTCCCCCTTAAAGACCAATTTCCTTGCATTTTTTATATTGTGAGAGACAAGGAAGCTCTTATTGGGTCTTGTGTATCCTTGATTAATGGGGTAATCGTGTCGGATGTGCCGTTCATTCGAAATGTTCATGATTGGGAGATTTAGGAGGTAGATAGATTTTTGGAAACTTTGCATCGGGTGAAGATTGATTTGGAAAAAGAGGACTCGATTAGGTGGATGCCTAGTCCAGAAAAAGGTTTTGAGATGAAATCTTTTTGTAAGTCTCTTCTTGGTGGGGTTACATTGGAAGGCTCGCCAAATTTCCCTTGGAAAGCTATTTGGTGCTGGTGTTCTCCAAGGAAAGTAAACTTTTTTGTGTGGGAGGCCGCTTGGGGAAAGATTCTTTTTTTACAAGTAAAAAAATTAAAAACATGACACCAAGAGGGTGCAACTCAAAGACAACGACTATTTACAAAAGAGAAAATCCACAAAATCTAAGATATCATCATTTACAAAAAAACTCCCTTTAAAACAAAAATTGAAAGTATTGAACCAATTATCTCTAATATTTTCAATAGGCCTTTCTACTCCATCGAAAACTCTTTGGTTCCTTTCTCCCCACACTAACAAAAAATTAGAGTGAGAGATCAACAAATAAGCCTTCTTGACCTCCTTAGAAGCCTCCAACCTACTCCTAACCCAAATTTCATCTTTCACGGAGCTTACTGTCACCCAAGAAACCTCCAAAATTTTATAAGCCAACCCACAAACTTCGAGCCAGAAAGCAATCCATCCAAAGATGATACACAGACTTGACACACTTTTTGCAAATATAGCACATATTAAAGATCATTTTCCCCTCCTTTGTAGATTGTCTATAGTAAAGCCTTCTTGACCTCTTTAGAAGTCTCCAACCCACTCCTAACCCAAATTTGATCTTTCACAGAGCCCGCTGTCACCCAAGAAACCCCCAAAATTTTATAAGCCATCTCCCACGAACTTCGAGCCAGAAAGCAATCCATCAAAAGATGATAAACGGACTCGGCACACTTTTTGCAAATATAACACCTATTAAAGATCAATTTCCCCCTCCTTTGTAGATGTCTATAGTAAGAATTTTCTCCCAAAAAGCTTCCCACACAAAGAAATTTTTTTTGATAAGTAAAATATTTTATTAGAAAGCACCAAGGGGGTGCAACTCAAAGCCAAAAGCTAATTATAATGGAGAAGCTCCACAAAATCTAATAAATTGTCGATAATTAAAAAGAAATTAACTTTTTAGGAGCATAGGAACACCAAATTGCTTTCCATGGAAAATTGGGATACCATCCACAGGAACTTTATCAAAGAGAATTTTATAAAAGTATTTCGCCGTAAAATCTTTTTCCGGACAAGGCCCCCACCTCATCCTAACCTCTCTATCTACCTCACCCTTAGGGAAAGATTCTTACTATTGATAATTTACAATATAGAGGGAAAATGCTTGTTAATAAGTGTTTTATTTGTAAATGTTATGCCGAGTCTGTTTTTCATCTAGTGTCCGTTGGATAGAAGCTTATGAAAGATGGCTTATAGATTATTGGGGGTCTCATGGGTGATGGTCGGCTCCGTTAAAGATGAAATTTGAGCATGAAGTGTATTACGAGCTTCTAAGAAGATTAAAAAAGCTTACTCTTTAATTCCCCTTTCTATTTTGGGTTGTGTGAAACAAAATGAACTGTAGAGCATTTGAGGGTTTTGAAAGGTCTCTAGAGGTGGTTAGGGATAAATGGTTTAATACTTTTAGTTTTTGGTTTAAAAAGAATCTTTTTGTAAATGAGAAGGAGTTTTTAGATTTTGTGAAGCTTATTTCTTGTAATTAGCCTTTGGCTTTGAGTTGCACACTTTTGGTGCCTTTTATAATATTTTTACTTATCAAAAAAAAAAAAAAAAAAACTCATACAAATATCAGAACTACTCAAAGAAAAAAATTAAGATAGGACTGACAGATTAACAAAAATGTTAAACTATTTTCCCTTCCCTTTGCATCTCCTATACTAAGTGGAGGATCCAGCTTCATATATAACTGAAATTTGAAAGGAAAGAACGTATACAAGACAAGAAATTTCAAAAAAAGGAAGGGGGGGGGGGATTTTGATGCAGTGGCATTTGATGTGCATCGCGAGAATAGGCCTAGATGGATTTTGATGTAAAGTCTTTTTACAAGACCTTTTTTGGTGAGCATCCCATGGAAGGTAGATTGAAATTGGAAAGTAATTTGGTGATCGAGTGCTCCTAAGGTCGGTTTCTTTGCTTGGGAGACTTATTGGGAACGGATCTTGACCATTGATAATTTGCATAAAAGAGGAAGACCGAGAACATAAACCACCTTTTAATACTCATCAAAAAAATAAATAAACCACCTTTTATTGGGATGCACTTTTTCAAAGAAGCTTTGGGAGATGATGTATTGCATGGTGAGAATAGCTTGGGTTATGTTTGGCTCCAATTACGGGTGACATTTGGGCTTGGAGTGGAACTAGAGCTTCTAAAGAGATGTGGAAGAGGTTTTTACTTTGATTCCTCTATATCTTTAGGTCCGTTTGGAAAGAGAGAAATAGTTGAGCTTTTGAGGGTGTGGAGAGCTCAATTGATACCATTAAAGTAGATGGTTAAATATCCTTTGTTTTTGGTTTAAGGGGAATTTTTTTTTTGTAAATGAGGAAGAGTTCCTTGATTTCATAGATATACTATCTTGTAGATAGTACTTTTCTAATTGGGTTTCACCCCCTTGGTGCCTTCTTTATAAATATTTATTAAAATAAAGGAAAAAAGAAACTTCTCTCCATTTTCCTTCCTCGAGAAACCTAGAAAATCAGGTAGGAACATATTGCCAATAACTTTTAAATAGTGTAAAGTTGCATAGTTTTGCCACTTTACCCCTATCAAATAGAAAAATCAATTAGTTTAAAAAGTTTCCTTTACGCCCCTTATTTTTGGTTCTCTCCAAATCTTCCACTTAAACGGAATAGGTAACAGAATATTAAAATTTTCTCTCTGAATCCTAATTCAAAATGCAATATTAAAATTCACAATGATATTCCTGCCTGATTTCAAAGCAATAATTATATCATTTATGTATCAGGCCAGAATGATGAAATTGCAATAACAAAATCATGCGTACCATTACAGTAAAAAACCGCATCAATATTCGAATTCTCTCACAATTTCCAGAATCTAAGGCATCCTGAAAAATTCAGCACAGAGAAGGAAAAGAAAGGTAAGAGGTTATGAAAAATTTGAACAAATAAATTGAAAAATACATCAAAATATGATCATTAATGTTTCTAACATAACCTCAAAGAAAACAAACAAGTATGTTCCTTACCTATGTGCAAATTGAGCTGCAAATACACTAGTAACAGTACAACTTCCATGTACCATAAATATTTTTTTACAATAACAAATTCATTAAAGAATGCCAAAATGAAAATACCCAAGAAGGAAGAACAAAAAAGGGGAGCAAAAAGAAATGAAAATAGGACAGAAAAATCATAACTAAGACTGCAAAGTCAATGCATTAAGAAGATTAACAAAAGTGCGGTTCTCAAGCACTTCATCCTAACATGGATGTCTCTAATGCTACAAAGGCTCCGTTATTCCCTATCTCACCAATTCGTGGAATAGAGGCTTCGAATGAGGATGAGAGCAGGTACGTCATGGTGAGAGTGCCTTCAAAGCGGTATTGTCTTATTATTATGAAAATATATTTAATCCCAACGAACATGGTTGTATGCTTTCTCAATGTTCGATTTGCAAATATCACCTCTCACACCCCACAGCCAAATACTACCACAAATACTTTCTCTCACACCCTCCCCTCAAGCAGGAAAAATATAACTCTTTTATCTCAATACTACTCAGCACAAGATAAAAATCCTCCTCCCATTTTTAACAAGAAAACATCAGCTAATCAGAGAAAATGTTCAACAACAGCCATTGATTAAACAGTTATAGTGTTGAAGCTGGTACAATAACCACCACAAGTGCACCCTTCAACTCATATAAAACCATAAGGACGCACATATCACCCCACAAGTGTCAGCAGGTTGCTAAATTATTACAAGAGGACCCCGTAAAATCATAACTGCCCTTCAGCTCAGGAAAATCACAACTTCAATACAGCTCAAGCATAATTACCAGTGAACTAAGTCACTAATTTTAGGTCTTGTATGGTTGGACTAATGCAAACTGACTATCCAATTATCAGTCTGACTATACGATTATCAGTCTTTTGACTTTGTTGATATATTTTGCTAGTGCCTTTTTTCGATAAGAAAAAATTGTAGTATAAATGGGCACCAACTCACCAAGGGGGTCCCGCCATGCACAAAGAACTATCTTTAAAACTTTGGTAAGACTGTTTGGTAAAAAAAATGACTTCTCAGCAGTAAAAGCTGTCATGTCTCGTGGATGGCAAAAACAGAAGTGGGACAAGTGTGAATATTTTTTCCCATTTATATTTTCCTTAGTGATTACCACGAAAATGAAAGCACCATATAAATGTTAAAATAAATCAAAAATATAATATAAATTATAAAATTACACAAACTAAAAATAATGAATGAAACAAATTGAATTAATGATTTAATGAAACTAATTAAATATTTATAATTAATATTAAGAATGGAATTAATCGTATTTTTTCATAAAAAGTAATTTTATTTTTATTTTCATAATAAAAACTAAAGAAAAATAAAAATACCATAATCAAATAAAAAAACTAAATACAAACCAGATCTGATTGCACAATGGACCCAATACCCCCGCTGCACTGCAACTGATGTCCAGTGGCCTACACCTGCCGCTGTATCCAGCAGCCTGCACGGCCGCTGAAAGGAGAGAGAGAGAGAAGAGGGAGAAAGTGATGGAGTACACAAGAAAGAACAGATTTAGGGTTTTTAATTTAGTTATTATGGGTTATTTTGATTATGGGGATAATTTTGTAATTCTTAAAGTAGTATCTGTATTTAGAGTTTTAGGAATTAATATAGTTATGTTTAGTAGTTAGTTTCCTATTTAAGTTTAGTAGCTAGTTTCCTAATTTAAAGTAGTTATTATTGGAGTAGGACTTGGGTCTCTAAGATCACTATATCCCTATGTTATTTTGACTTAGCTATTGATGAATAAACAAACTATTATTGAAATTTGTTTGCATCCCCGTGATTTGATATTGGGAAAATTCATGTAATTTGGATTGTTATCTTTTATTTTTCTGTTATTGTTCTTGACTTTCTCATAGCCATTATTTTTGGCTTTTGATTCGGGACTCCAAGGAGTCCCAAATCGGACTCTGTAGAAGACAAAAGTCCCATGCTGCCAAACACCCAAAAAGCCACAAGTCCCTACCTTTTGCTTTGAAATCCAAAAAAGTAGGGATTGCATCCTTACCAAATGAGGGCATAATCTCTGGCCACATTCTAAAATCATTCAAATAAGGTGCCTAACCAAACCCTTCCAAGACCGGCAAGTCCGGTGGGACTCCAAATTCCACATCAAATTGCCAAAATAGCAACTGAAATGAATGTAAGACAAAGAGAACATAATAAGGAAAACATATAATGTGTACAACTATACATTACATATGCAAGCATCAACAACGAGAGTATATGCATCTCAACAAGCAAAATATTTAGCCCTACAAAATTAACAGGCCATAGTTCAATGCATAATAGTAACAACAGAAAGGTGTACTCTCTGCATATTCCTATCGGAGGAGAGTTGCTCACCTGAAAATTAGTTTGAGTATTCTCCACTATTTTTCGAACAAAGTCCTCGTTTTCCAAGTTCAACAAACCAACCTGCAAGAGAGAGAAAGAACGAGATCTACAAAAGCCCAAAGGAAGTGTAACTAAATATGCAAAAATTATATTACTTGAGAAATATCCAGACACCGTGAACCAGTTCACAACACATAACTTAAGTGAAGAACCAGTCAGGGTCTAAAAAATGAATAGGTAAAATGGTATGGTTGTCACTTTTCAGTTGTCTTTACACATACAATAGAAAAGACAGCTAATTAACGAAAACCATACTCTAGAAATTAACATGTATTCCAAGATTTCTTCAGGTTCAGAAGACAGAGTTTGTTCAGGTCCATTATAGGTGTCTTTTTCATCCTAGACATCAATAAGCACTTCTCTTGGTGCTTCCCTCTAGCAAAAAGGAACTTAACTATGATGGTCGTTCCTTGGGTAATCTCACTGATACATGCATAAAAGATACAACTCAACATGACAGAGGAAATATAACTTCTCAGGCCAAACAAGAACAAGAAATCAATTGCATCGAAGTTATGGTCTCGTTGGTGGTCCGTAAAAGGCTTCTTCCTTGTTTGTGACATGTTACGACTGATGAACTCTTTTGTCACCATCATTTGGGCAGCGTTATGCTAAATATGTGCGGGAAATTATAAATTACACCACCGGGCACACAGATCCTTAACTCCAATCAAGAAACAGATTTCTTGGCTATAAGAGCTGTCAGATTTGTTTTCGAAAGAAATTAGGGCAAAAATACTCCGGCATTTATGAGCCAATTCTATCTTCCTTGGTTTTACGATGTTAGTTCATTTTCGATCCTGTGTTCTTGCTTGCCTATACTAACACCACTTTTGTGCGTCCCATCCATATTCTTTATATCATTTTTCTTATGTTATTTGCAGGGTTGTTTCAAATTTCTTTATTAAGAATACTCCTTTGTTTTCTTGTTATCTGAAATCACAGTATCACGCTGCTTTTATCAGGAAAACTTAAAACCTCAGATCCATGCTTCTAGTCTAAATGAAAGTCTTCCAAAAATCTCCTGAACAAACACACTTATGCACAGGCACATACAAAGGCATTTATCTGAAAATTTCGAACCAATATGTAGAAATATATCAAAGCATTTGAGAACAGCTAGATTTCAACACAATTATATAATAACAAATTTAGAAATGCATTACGGTAATATATGTATGTACATCTGTATCGTGCATGTACTGCACCGAAGGTTAATGCGATGAAGTGAAGAAAAGTGGCCTACCAGTGTACCATAGAGAGGAATCTTGTGAGGCAATTGTTCAGCACATTGGAGAAGAAACTGTCAGGATGACAAGAATAATTTAAAAAGCTTAGCAGACGTACATCAACAGAAATATCTTTTAATGCATATACATACAAACGTACATACATGTCGACATCAACTGACATTTTCTTGTTCAATATATACGAATATTAAATAAATGAATGAATGAATAGACCTATATACATGCGCATGAGCACATGCCATGTCCTCAAGCAACAAATAGTCTATACTTATCAAATAATGGAGGATGTAAATGGTAACAAATAATATCCACGCAATATAGAGAAGCAAATAACATGGTGTTTCAAATGGAATTTGAAAGTAAAATCATTCTCCTATCAGCCACTGTCCAAGTCACCAATTCACAGGCAGTAGAAGTGCCTTGCATACTGCTGAACGTGGTAAATGCAACTAAACCTGGGAGCACGTGCATCTTAAAAGTGTAGATGCACCTGATTGTCATCCATTTTCACATTTACCAGAAACATCATTTCATTAACAACATATAAATGAGTAAAACTAATATCATTACAAGTGAAGGTTCTCATAGTACTCCTATAATTTAAACTAATATCAATTAAATTTTTCTATAGCCACCTAAGTCCAACAGCTCACACCATATGAATGTGCGTGTTGTGTGCCTGTTTCCAGCGTGGAACACACGGATACCATGTAAGGGTGTACTGCTATAAATCCCCATGGTCTGACATGCGCCATATCTTGAGTATCTCTCTTCCTCGTTTAACCATATTATTTCGTTATTCAAATTTGAATTTTAAGTAAGCGACTTTCTTCTCCAATCTCTATGTCATAACAACTCCTCAAATTAAAAGTAAAACGCGAATTTATAAACTGGGCATTTCAAAATTTTATTTTAAAAGCAACAACGAGGAGAATGGGCAATATGGACTACTACATTCGTGAACTTATATCTATAAATATAAGGTGAAAGAAAAAAGAAAAGAAAGAAGTGAACATTACAGTAAAAATATCGTTCTCATAGTGCTCCAACTCTCGCCGAATAACACCGAAGCAGGTTTCCTGCAAATTAAGTAGAAAAAAAAAAATGAGTCATGCACTGGGCACGTGATAACTACCTATCATTAGGCCTCATCACTACCCAAAAAGAAGAGGAACAAATCCACAAATGGAGAACAGTGTATTGTCTGATAGCAGTGATTGCAACCTAGGGTTTTAGAAAGGAAGATAACAGTGGAACAAACACACAAACAATAGTATATATTTATGTGTGTATACATGTATAGAGAGAGGGAAGGAGGGAGGAAGGGAGGAGGAGTACGTACGATATGGTCTTTGAAGTCAGAGGTGGTGCCATACTCGGGGCATTTTTCGCCGATTCGCAGAAGAAGACTCCTCCAACTGCTCATTTCTCTGTTAAATTCTCCTAAAGAAAGAAAATTTGTTATGTATGTAAGAAGAGACAGAGAGAGAGAGAACAGGTTAGTTCAGTTTAAGATCGAACAAAAAAGCATGAGGGAGAGACAAGGGGCAAGAGGATTTTCTGGGTTTTTTGGCGAACGGTTGGGCTAGCTACCGTACCCGACTCAGCTCAAATACACGTCGGCCGTTGCTTATTTTTTTTCATTTTATTAGAACCACGTTCTACGGTACTTTATGTAGCACTGGTGGTTTTTTTTTTTCACTGTTTTCAATTGTTGTCATGCTTTATTTCTCTCAAATGCATAAATTTCTTAATCTTTAAATTTCATCCAATAAATTAAAAGAACTTTCTTCCAATTTTACGAAATAATTTTGTTATCTTTATGAAAAATTCTTAGGTAGATTATGTCTAACACGTGGCTGGTATACTACATCAATCATCATTCATCATTTAAAAAATTTGTTGATTTCAAATTTCAATTAATACAATTATTTGAAGTGACGACTTATGAATGATTTAATCTATTAAACATGGTCTATATAATAATCACTCTTTAAACTTAAGCTCAAAAGGCCAATAAGACTTTGGTTCAATGATAAAAATATCAAAGTCGAGATTATGTGATAATAAAATATCAAATTCGACTCCCATCAATATGTAAGTTATTTATTGATTCGATTTATTAATTGTTGGTAATTTCTCTGACTTTAAATTTGTAGTGAGAAAGTATTGGGTTTATGTATGAATCACATAAGGATATTATACTTATTTTGTGATCAAATCTATTGTTATATTTATACTAACGTCTCAACACATGCTACACGTGTGTTGATATGCTATTTTATGTGATAAAACAATATGCTAACAATTATCTTCTTACCGATAAGCATGTCAAGCATACTGGTCACATATTCTCCATTAGAAAACTGAACCAAACAAACCCTAAGAGAAGAACAATCCGGTTAGAATCACCCAAGAAATAAGAACAATTGAAAATGTAGAGAAGATAAAGAGGAACAGAGAAAATCAACATGAGTTGAAAATAAGAGAGATAAAGGGAATGAAGAAGTTAAGTCTGAGTGGAATAGTGGAAGAGAAAACCATGGGTTGAAGATAAGAGAGATAAAGATAATGGAGAAGTTAAGTCTGGGTGGGATAGTGTGAGTGAAAAACATGATAGAGATGTGGAAGTTGAAGTCAATTGAGTTACATATATAATCTTATTTAAATAGTTGATTTATATATTTAAGTAGGGGTTTATAAAACATTTTGAGTGATGAACACCAAATAGAGATTTTAACTTTATTAATAGTATAGATATAATATCACTTCAATAAATAAAAAATACTAGAAACTCGAGCTACTTGAAGCCCACTTAATATTTTAAAAGGCTACGTCTAAGTATATGTTTTTTTCCTAACATATTAAGGTGTCATTTGGTTGGGATTTAAGCAAGTTTTTTAAGCTTGCTTAAAGAAGTTGTAATTAGTGTTTACTTTACGAGTTTAACTTCAAATATGCTTGTAACTTTACTCATTTTGTTAATTATACATATGATCATAAAAATTTATGGATATATTTAATTAACAAATATTATATGATTATAAGTGAGCCAATCTACAAGAAAGTTACTTTATAATTAGGGTTGCAAACTTGCAATCATCATTTACTTCTTTTTATTATTAGTTGTGAAATTTAAAATAATAAAGTTCGCAACCTGCATTATAACTAAGGGTGAGCATGGAACCCAGTTGACCCTCGAACTTGACCCAAACCAGTATAACGGGTTGAGTTAGGTTGAAAATATTTTGAACCCGGTGGGTTGAGTTGGGTCATGGGTTCAAAATTTTCAACCCGACCCAAACTGATAACCCAGTCAAATATATAATTATATATTTTATATTTATTGAATATAAAATAGTGTATAAATAAGTATAGTATAATTGTAAAATATATAATCATAAAATGTTCATTATAATTACTACTAGTGTGTAAAATTATATGTAGCAGATACTCCAATGTCCAAACAAGTCTCATACTTTCCAATTACCCAGATTTTAGTTTCAAATATTTTACATTATAAACAAATACTTATTTCGAGTTATGAAGTAGTTTTCATAATTATTCTTAAACATAACTTCAATCAGAATAAATTGATGCACAATTAACTTATGCTAACAAAATTTTGATTTCTTATACCATTGTAACTATAAAATAAACATAGAAATTAACACTCTAACCTACAAGATTCCAATCAGGATCAATGTATGCAGATAAACATATATTCCAAAAAGATGTACCACAATGCTGATGGAAGAAATGCTGAATGCATGACAAAACTTAGTAATACCAACTTGCTGGAAGCCTTTCATGCAAACAATATTGAACCATTCAATTTGCCTCTTTGTGACCTTTTAAGAGTCCATATGTCGCTTCCAAGTGTATTAAAGCATAGTCCAAAAATTAGACTGATTAGTAAGAAAGCATTGGCATGGCCAACAAATGTTGAGTTACTAAAATATATTATTAGCAACTATGCAAAAATCCAGATTTCCTTCGTAATTTAACAGTCTTATAAAGTAAATTAAATTCATGTCAACTAAAGCAGTTCCTAACGCAACATTCAGATGAAGATTGTGTTTTTCAATATAACGATGAATCCGTATTCTAACATCAAGGGCTCCATGTTGTGAGCATACGAATAAGCAATTGATCATGATCACTTTATCAGGCTTTATATTACTCGTTTGCATTTCGTGAAACAATGCCAAAACATCCTTACCAAGTTTGGCTTCAACGTAGCCTCCAATTATGGCATTCCATAGCACAACATCCTTCTCTTGCATGTCATCAAAAAGCTTCTTTAGCAATATCCAAAAAACCAAATTTAACATAGCTCACAACGATTGTAGTCCATGAGACAATTGTTATTTTTTCCATGTTATCAAATATTCTTTGTGCCGTCAGACACACATATTTTACTTATAATATGAATGGATTTAGTTTTGGATTTAATAGAATATTTTTTTATTATGTAATATATATGGTTTAATTATTTAATAAAAAAATACCAACCCGGTGACCCAAACTGATTAGAATGGGTTGGGTTGAGTTGAGGTTGAATGAGTTCATGGGTTGGGTTGGACTGAAATTTTAGGATAATCCGACCCATGCTCACCCCTAATTATAACATCTACATTGTTCAAAATCACGATAATGTTGTGCAAAAGTGATTGCATTTCAAACCATCTTGTAACGTGTTATAACTACTTCAACAAGTCTTTTCTTGTAACATGTCATCCCTGAAACAAAATAGTTCAACATATTCTTTTTCAACGAGAAAATGATAACACAAGACGACTTACACGCATCATACTAAATTCATTTATTCGGATGGATAAAAGAACATGTTTTTGTTTTGCACTTATATATGTTGAATTTGAAAGTAAAGACTTAAAAGTTATCATACAAGAAACACTCTTTTTACCGCTAAAATAATAGTATATCAAAATGTTTCTCTTGTGCAACTCTCAAATCCATGTCAATATGGCTTTTGTAAATAATAAAAAAAAAATTAAGACTTCAAAGTTCAAACCATATCAACTTGATGCAAAAAAACATTTAATCTCTCTCTCTATGTCACACACACATGCACACACATGTGCAAGGATCACGATCATTTCCATTTGAAAATTTAAATAAAAGTCGAGTTTATTGTGAGATTGAATGTCATCATGACAAATTTGAATTTGAATATTCTCCATTTGATGATGTGGCATTCAATCTCACCATAAACTTGACTCCATTTCAATTCCCAAATGAAGAGGATCATGATTCCATGTGCAATTAATCTATTTTAGGAATTTTATTGAATTGTAAAGTCTGATCTTCAATTTTATTTTCAAAAAGTATTACCTTTATACGGAAACTTCACGAATTTCATATAAATTTGCCTTTTTCGATAAGGTTTTCTGAACAAATATCTGTAAAATTCACAAAAATTGTCCAGTTTTCTCTTCACATGAGAGGGAGAATAGAGAGAATAGGAAGAAATAAGAGAGAGAAAGAAACAACAACGAAAAAATTTGTAAATTTACGGCGACATATTCTTGGGTTATAAGTGTTTGTTGAACACATTTGAAACCGTTCATTTCGTTATAGATGACGTGGACAATAATATCATCATAAAATGGATCTCCTCAACTAACACTCCGTTTGGTATGAACTCAGATATAGAATTTAATTCGTTTTCAAATGAACTGAAACTAGAATTCGTTTGTAAATGAATTCACAATTCATTTTCAAATGAAGTGAAACGAGAATTCATTTGTAAATGAACTTACATTTCATTTTCAAATGAATTGAAACTAAAATTCATTTGCAAATGAACTCAAATGAATTTTCATTTTTAGTGCATGTAGAATTAAAATGAATTGTGTTTGGGATTGACTAAGAATTCAATTCATTTTTTAAATTTTACTTAATACCCTTAATTACATCATGTTTTAATTCATTTAACATATCAATTTTAATTTTATTGATATTATTCAACAAAATTAACACTATTTATCATTTCAATTCACAAGATGAATTTATAATCCAAAAATAGAACTTGATTTTTTTTTGCTAGATGAAATATGGACATTAAATGTTAATTTAACCATTTTAAAAAAATATTAGTTTTACTTTACTGTACATCAATTTAAATATAGCAACATATTCATTTTATTATAACCTATTCTTTCATTTTTTTATAAAACAATAAAGGAACCAAACGTTTGGTGTTCCTTACGAAATATAGATCAAGCAAGCATGAAAAGGATAAAGGATGAAGAGAAATAGAAGAGTGAGAGGAGGAAGAGAGAGAAAAGAGTAGAAAAGACAAGAGAAATTTTATCCTTCTAATTTTATAAAAACTCATGTCTAGAGTTCATTTACAAATTTTATCAATTTTGATAGAATTTGTCCATAACTAATTCAATTCTTCTAGAATTCATTTGAAAATGAATTTCACACTTTAATTAACAAACCAAGCATGTAATCAATTCATTTGCAAATGAATTCCACACTTTATTAACAAACCAAACACAACACTCTATAGAATTCAAATGAATTCCACAAAGACCATGAAATTCATTTAAACCAAACGGAGTGTAAAAGTACAATCAAAGGAAATCTGAACCAGATTTATTAATTACAAAACAATATTGTTTAAAATGATAAAATTATCTTTACTAACTTGTGATTTATACATTAGGCTCATTTGACTATATTTTTATTTTCAAAAACTATTGAAAATCACTTAACATATAAATTCAATGTAATTTAACTTCTTAAAAGTGAGAAATCACTATTACATGTATTAACATTTTAATCTAAATAATTATTCTCTTAAAAGATAATTTATTACCATTATAATATAAAAAAAATTGTTCTCCTAATTAAAAGAATGATTGACATTGTTAATTTATATATAAAACAAACAAAATACTAAAAGCTTACTTAGTCTCTCTCTCTCTCTCTCTCTCTCTCTCTCTCTCTCTCTCTCTCTCTCTCTCTCTCTCTCTCTCTCTCTCTCTATATATATATATATATAAATGATATGCATGTTCCATCTTTGAAATGTACTGTTAATGGTTAAATCACTTTTAAGTAAATGGATGCTAATACTCAAACATGTCTAAGCTTTTTGGACATTTTGAATCATTGAATCACTTGAAGCAATTATATGATTGGAATCAAACGCAGAAACTACATACTATTTAAATTATATATACATATATATGTGTGTGTGTGTATATATATATATATATATATATATATATTTCATTATACTAAAATTTTGCATATTTCAATATTCAGTCTATCTTATTTCATGATAAAAATCTTGCATTTTTTTTAATCTATATCTATTACTTTTTTAGCTCTTTGTTTTATTCAGAATTTGTATATCTCAAAATATAACTTATCACACTTCATCTTAAAAAAAATACATTTTTATTATTATCTATTAGCTTATTTTATCTTCTCGTTATATTCAATATTTAAACTCATCTTATTTAATATTTATTTTTTTCTATCAGCTTTTTTTTTCTTCTCATTATATTCACAACATTTTTTATTTAATAATTTTTCATACTCATTGTATTCAATTTATTTATCAAAGCATTTATAATACCTATTAACTTTTTCTTCTCATCATTATATTTAAATTTTGTATCTACTCAGTATATTAAATTTGTGTACATTTCAATTTTCAGTCTAACTTATTACATATTAAAATTTTCGCATTTTATCTTCTCATTATATTCAAATTTTGTATATTTCAATATCAAATTTATCTTAATTCATCTAAGCAATATGTTTATCAATATCTATTAGTATTTTTTTTCTCTTCATTATATTCAAATATTGTGTATTTTAATATTCAACTTATAACTTATTTCATTTTTAAAATGTTGTTTTTTTTTGTCTATTATCTTAATCTGTGTCTATTATAATTTTTCCTCATTATATTCGGAGAATTTTCTTATCTATTAGCTTTTTAACTACTCATTTTATTCATTTTTTCAATTAAAACATTTGTTAATCTATTAATTTTATCATCTCTTAACTTTATTTTTTATCTCCTTATTACATTCAAATTTTGTATCTACTTAGTATATTAAATTTGAACATCTGTTAATCTATTAGCTTTATCTATAATCAGTTATCCTCGACCCTTACTGTTTGGTGATTATATGATGTGTGCAGTAGAATATGTAGAAGTGGATTTTCTACAAGGGTTTATCTCACCACTCACTAGGTTGTATAGCTTATCCCAATTTTACCTTTCAGTTATATCATAGGTTTTTGGATTCTGATCCACCCCAATAATCGTTGGTACGTGTTAGTTGGAGTCTGATGTCTGACATCCTCCTAGAGTCTTACTTGTGGCTCTTTGTTCCGAGTCTTTCACCTTGGATTTTCTTTTATCCCTTACAATTGAATTATGTTTTTGAGAAATTTCAAGCCTTAATTCTAATTTATTTAAAAGAATTTGGGATTTATGTATGAGCAAAGAGTAGTAAGTTTTAATTTTTGGATGAATATTTGATTGTGTTGTAACGAGATCGATAAAGATAACCAAAAAAAAATAGTGAAACAATAATCAAACAATCATACAAAATAAAATATACAAGATTTACGTGGTTCGGGTTGTTAGGCATACGTCCACGGGCGAGAGCTGAGAAATTCGTTATCAAAGATGAAGAGTAAAAAGGTCGTCAAAGCAGACTCTCTTCCAAACCCTAACAAACGCCTTTATATATACGCTATAAAACAGGTCAAAAAAATTTGTCTTGGGGGCTTTCCAACCCTTCGCTTCGTGAACTAAATCTCAAATTTTTTTCCTTTCAAAATCATTCCAAAATATTTCGATCCAGAGCGGGTTTTCGGGTCAAACTGAAATGGAAGACATCTCAACAGATTGAGATGGTTTGATGAGTGTGATGAGTTTTAGATTATGACATTTGCTTTATTTTGAATCATACCATAGCCAGTCGGTGACTGTCTTCTTGTGGGTATAGGTCGTTATATAAATTGTGTTCATGTTAGTTTCCACGTCATTGTTTACGTGGCCCTTTTGATGTATTCTATATATATATATCATTTTTTCTCCTTTTCTTTTAAATTCTGGATAATTTTTTCAATTTAATTGATATTATTTTGTATTAACAAATCTTGTTCCACCAATATCGCCATCCCACATATATACTTAATTAGCTTTTATACATATTTGGAAGTTAAAAAATAACTAGATTTGTAATTCAAATTAGTTGAACTTTATTGAATATCCTATATTCAATCAACAATTTTCTCTTAACACTAGATTATTTTCCATGTACTAAATCCGTAGCACAACCAAAGAAAATAAAAAATTTCTATGTGGACAACAATTCCCTTATTTTGCTTGATTATTTTCTTATAATGAATTAAATTATTTTCGAGAAAGTTGGATCACACCGTGTTCGAACTTATAATCGTTTGATTGACAGTAAACAAAAAAATCCGATAGCCATTAAATATCATCAATTAATTCGAATGTTGAAAGTTCGAATGCATGTGTACTCGAGCTTTTTAAGTCATATCCAAGTTAATGTTAATTTAATTTTCCCTTTCAATATTTTGATAGACAACACACAACAACTCATTGCTTGCTATATATATATGTGTGTACGTACAATGATTGATCTGTTCATGCGTGCACTGTGTTAGCACACTAGTTGACCCACTTGTGCATGTATCTCGTATCGCGCACACTGCCATTGGTGGGATGTAATCACATATTGCCAATTACTAGCAATTAAAGAGAATCTGGTAAAATCAAAGAGGATCCGGATTTACCATATCTAAGCCAACGGATTAATTACTTACCATGTCAAGAAGGCAATAATCCATTAAATCTATCTTTTGCCTTTTTGGGGGGCTAATTACTTGAATTTGGTACTAGCATTTTTCTCATCTCCAATTCTATAATTAAGACCAACACCATAGGTTCCAACACGGGCAATTGATCAACGCCATCAAACTTTGTGAGTGAAGAGAGTTTTGTTAGCAACATAATTTTGAGAGAAATGGCCCGTTTCTTCACCCTTGTTATGATGATGATTTCTTTAACCCTAATTTTCGGAGACTATAGAGTCTCAGCCGAATGTCAATCTAAAATCCCAGCCTTGATTTCCAAATGCAGACAATACGTAGTGATTTCCGGGCCGAAGATTCCTCCATCGGCTGCCTGCTGTGAGGTACTTAAATCCATTGATGTTCCATGCGTTTGCGGCCTTGTCACACCAGAAATAGAGAAGCTTGTTAGCATTGAGAAGATGATCTTTGTAGCAAAAACTTGTGGCCTAACAGTTAAACCTGGAACGAAATGTGGAAGTAAGATTAATTCCTCCTTAAAAATTAAATTTAAATTAACTTATAAGTTATTGTGATGAAGTTTAATTTATAGTATCATTTTGATGTTTTTTTTATTTTCTTTTGTCACATGGTGAAAACTTTTTCTCAAAAGCATTGATTTTCAAAACAAATCCTATTTTATTTTAGATAAGTTCATTTAATTTCATGTGACTAATGATAAATGAATCTTACAGGTTACACAGTTCCACCATCATGAATTCAAGAAGGATGAGATCGACCAACGGAAGGCTGATATTTCTTGTTATAAACCAATTATATTGGCCTGATTATCATGAATAAGTCAAAATCGCATGATCATTTCCTATGTGTTTTTGATGTTTCTACTAAATAAAATTCTCAATTTTGCCAATTAGAACAAATGGTGTGACAATTTTTTTCCTCCTTGGATATAGAGATTTTTTTCCTCCTATCTCTCTATATCTGATGGTAGAGAATGCATGTGATCTAAAAAAAATTATTTTTCTTAATTTTTTTTTTTAGAAATAAAGAATCGTTCTTTAATCGATATATTATATTTTTTATTTATTAAAAACGATCAGGTGCAAACAATCTTCAAGTGGATTATCAATCAATCTATTACCGTCAATAGCAACATAGATTCACAAATACCTTCATTTATAAACTCACATTTATCACTCCCATACAAGGATATGGTGTATGTGGATGCTAAAGAGCAGTACTTTAGTCACAATCCCACATGTACTATAACATGGTCTTTCACATATAGGCATCTAACTACGATGAGTAACGGGATAATACTCTAATTTTTGTTGTAAAACAATAATAGAGTTATAAATTGTTTAGTATTTGGTAAAATAACAATGAATTTTTTTTCTTCTTAAACGCATTAATTTTCTTTAAAATAAAAACTATTTCATAAACTATTTTTATAAAGACTTTGACATAGCTTCAATTTGAGGAAACAAAAACCATTTTATAAACTTTCCTAAACAGACTCCTAGGATTTCGTTTGGGTTAATTTATTTCAACTTATATTATAATTAAATCGATGATGTTTTAAACTAATTTAGTATAGTTGATGAAGTCTTACCTTAGTGGTCAAGGTTGAGTGTATGTGACTACAATGTCTCAGATTTGATTCTCACAGTGTGTAGATTATTTGTTCGATTTATATATCAATTATTTCTCCCACTTTAGGTGGGTTGTGATAGTATTGTGGAGTTTTGAGTTTCTGTGTAGGTAATGAAATAGTATGAGCTAATATTGTAATAAAAGAAAGAAGAAACGATGATGCATAAATCTCACACCAAGAAACGTATGATTGATCTTCATTTATAGATTTTTTACAATCTGTTTACATTAGTATAACATGCTAATATTTACAGAATATTTGATTTAATACAAGCTAATCTGGTGCCCTAATCTTTGGGTAGTGTTGTTTTCAGAGTTTCCAATTACAGCCAAGTGTTCATCCGAATGTTTAGTAGCAACTCCAGGCAATCCTTTGAAATTCAAATCATCCTTCAAATCCTCCGTGATACTCTTCAAATCCTCTATGATACTCTCTGATTTATTATCCCCCCTTCAAATTGTGCTTGGTTGACATGCATAATTTGTCACGCAAGAGGATCAAATCTAGTCGAGATTGGGGCTTGGTGAACACGTCTGCGATATGAGAGTAAATGGAGATATGTTTAGTAACCAGTAAGCCAAGAGAAACATGTTCATGAATCTAATGATAGTCGAGCTCTATATGTTTGCTCCTAGCATGAAAGATGGGATTCACTGTTATAAACAAAGAGCTCATATTATCACATAATAAGATAGAAGGATTAGGCAAAGGTACAAAAATATCTCGAAGTAAAAACGTGATCCATGTAATTTCTGCAGCAGCTTGAGCAAGGGCACGATACTCTACTTTCGAATTTGAATAAGCAACCGTAGGCCTTTTTTTGCACACCAAGAGATGATGTTACTGCCTAAAAATGTGCAATATCCTGTAGTTGATCTTTTTGTAAGTGGACAGCTAGCCTAGTCTACATCCGAGAAGCCATAGAGATCAAGGGAGCTTGAAGCTTGGATGTGAAGACCCAGATGAACGGTTCATTTGACATAGCGTAATATTCTCCTAACTAGACTAAAATGAGCCTTTGTAGGTGCATGCATGAACTGATATATGAATTTGATGTTGTATGAGAGATCTAGACATGTCAATGTAATATATTGAAGAACACCTACGCAATAGAGATCAGGATTAGAATGTAGTAGAGAATCAGGATTAGGTTTGGTCTTTGAGAACATAAGAGTGTTGATGGGCTTGGACTCGTGCATTCCTCCTCGTTCTAGAATATCTATAGCATACTTGGGTTATTGCAGAAAAAGACCACTCGGTATTGAAGAGACCTGAACTCCTAAGAAATAGTGAAGTGGTCCAAGGTTCTTCATCGCAAACTCATCGAGCAAACTTGCTGTAAAATTCTGAATAAGAGACGAAGAGGAACCCGTAAGAATTATATCATCAATGTAGAGTAATAATACTATGGTACCTTCATCCGAATGATGCACAAACAAGCTTGGATCTGCCGAGCTGCATTTAAAACCAGATTGTAAGAGGAGTGAACTGAACCGATCAAACCAAGCCCTCGAGGCCTGGTTTAATCCACAAATTGCTTTGTTTAAGTGACAAACATGATCAGGAAACTCATCATCTTGGAACCCCAGAGGTTGTTCCATAAAAACCTCTTCGTTGAGAAAACCATGTAAGAACGCATTTTTAACGTCTAATTAATGAATATCCCAGCCTTTGACTGTAGCAAGTGAGAGCACTAACCGAATGGTTCTTGGTTTTACCACAAGAGAATATGTCTCAGTAAAATCTAAGCCATCAAGCTGGTGATACCCCTTGGCAACAAGCCTAGCTTTTAAGCGGTCCACCGTCCCATCAGCCTTAAGTTTAACTTTGAACACCCAACGAGATCTAATCACGTTCATTGAGGAGGTATAAGGAACAAGGATCCATGTGTTATTCTGAGATAAAGCTGCAAGTTCTTCATCCATAGCTTTTCTCCAAGGCAGCTTTGACTATGCGAGGCTCCTTCAGTATTGAATTATAATCATGAATTAAGGCATATTTGGGATTCGACTTTCGGACACCTACCTGACTTTGTGTAACCATGCGAGGAGGAGAAAGTAGTACCTGAGATTGATCAGTAGAATCCATTGGAGGCACGGGTGTCAATAAAGGCTTCTTATCAGTTGCAAGATCAATGATAAGAATTGGAGTCTTTAATGGGGCATTTGGGGTGGGAGGCTCCTCTATAGTTTCTGAAGAACTAGGGAGCTCAGTAGTGGACGAACTAAATGTTGAAGCCAACTCTTTGAAAGTGGTGGCATGTGGTTCAGGCGATGGTGCAAGTGGCTGAATTAAAATTTTGTAAGGCAATGTTGATTCATCGAATACGACGTGCTGTGAGATGTAGAATTTGTTTGTTGTAGGAGAAAAGCACCGATAGCCTTTGTCCCTATCACTGTAACCCATGAACACACAAGGTAAAGATTTGCTATGAAGTTTACTACGTTTTGTGTCCCACAAATATGGGTAGCATCGTGACACAAAAATACGCAGGGAGGTGTAATCGGGATTTTTGCCATATAGATGATGAAATGGAGAGTCCCATTAAAATGTTACAGTAGGAATTCGATTGAGTAGAAAAACTGCTGTAGTGAAGGCTTCTACCCAAAAATGCTTGGGTACATTGGTGTGAAGAATCATGGTCATACCCAATTCTCTTATTATCCAGTGACGCCTTGCTCAGGGGTGTAAGGGCAAGAGAGGTGGTGAACAATAACAGCTTCTTGTAGATGCTTGATGAAGCGTTGATTAACAAACTCACCCCCTCCATTAGTTTGAATAATTTTAATGGGGGTATCAAATTGCTATTTGGCATATTTTTCTAATAGAAGAAACTGATCAAAAAAGTCAGACTAACAATAAAAATCATTTTTAGCTTTTCTTTATCTCCTCATTATATTTAAAAATTTTATGTTTCAATAAACAATTTATTTTACTTCATCTTAAAATCTTATATTTTTACCACTATATATTAGTCTTTTTTATATCCTCGTTATATTCAGAACATTTATTATTTGATAACTTTTCAAGAACTCATTGTATTAAAAAAAATTACCAGAGCATTTTTTTATCTCTTCATTATACTAAAATTTTGCATATTTCAATATTCAATCTATCTTATTTCATGTTTAAAATCTTGCATTTTTTTTTATCTATATATGTTACTTTTTGATCTCTTTCTTTTATTCAAAATTTTTATATCTCAAAATATACTTATCATACTTCATCTTAAAAAAATTAAATTTTTATTATTATCTATTAGCTTATTTTATCTTCTCGTTATATTCAATATTTAAACTCATCTTTTTTATAATTATTTTTTTCTATCAGCTTTTTTCTTCTTCTCATTATATTCATAACATTTTTTTTATCTAATAATTTTTCATACTCATCGTATTCAATTTATTTATCAAAGCATTTATAATGCCTATTAACTTTTTCTTCTCATCATTATATTTAAATTTTGTATCTACTTAGTATATTAAATTTGTGTACATTTCAATTTTCAGTCTAACTTATTACATATTAAAAATTTTGCATTTTTATCTTCTCATTATATTCAAATTTTGAATATTTCAATATCAAATTTATCTTAATTCATCTAAGCAATATGTTTATCAATATCTATGAGCCTTTTTTTTTTATCCTCATTATATTCAAATATTGTGCATTTTAATATTCAACTTATAACTTATTTCATTTTAAAAATTTTGCTTTTTTGTCTATTATCTTAATCTATATCTATTAGAATTTTTCCTCATTATATTCAAAGAATTTTTTTTATCTATTAGCTTTTCAACTACTCATTTTATTCATTTTTTTCAATTAAAACATTTGTTAATCTATTAGTTTTATCATCTCTTAACTTTTTTTTTCTCCTTATTACATTCAAAATTTGTATCTACTTAGTATATTAAATTTGAACATCTGTTAATCTATAAGCTTTATCTATAATATTCAGTTATCCTCGACCCTTACTGTTTGGTGATTATATGATGTGTGTAGTAGAATATGTAGAAGTGGATTTTCTACGAGGGTTTATCTCACCACTGACTAGGTTGTATAGCTTATCCCAATTTTACCTTTCAGTTATATCATAGGTTTTTGGATTCTGATCCGCCCCAATAATCGTTGGCATGTGTTAATTAGTTGGAGTCTGATGGCATCCTCGTAAAGTCTTACTTGTGGCTCTTTGTTCTGAGTCTTTCACCTTGGATTTTCTTTTATCCCTTACAATTGAATTATGTTTTTGAGAAATTACAAGCCTTAATTCTAATTTATTTAAAAGAATTTGGGATTTATATATGAGCCATGAATAGCAAGTTTTAATTTTTGGATGAATATTTGATTATGTTGTAACGAGATCGATAAAGATAACCAAAAGAAATAGCGAAACAATAACCAAACAATCACACAAAATAAAATATACAAGATTTACGTGGTTCGGGTGGTTAGGCATACGTCCACGGGCGAGAGCAGAGAAATTCACTATCAAAGATGAAGCGTAAAAAGGTCGTCAAAGCAGGCTGTCTTCCAAACACTAATAAATAACTTTATATATATACTCCAAAAGAAGTCAAATTTTTTTGTCTCGGGAGCTTTCCAACCCTTCACTTCGTGAACTAAATCTCATTTTTTTTCCTTCAAAATTGTTCCAAAATATTTCGATCTAGAGTGGGTTTTCGGGTTAAACTGAAATGCAAGACATCTCAGCAGATTGAAATGGTTTGATGAGTGTGATGAGTTTTGGATTATGAAATTTGCTTTAGTTTGAATCATACCATAGCCAGTTGGTGACTGTCTTCTTGTGGGTGTAGGTCGTTATATAAATTGTGTTCATGTTAGTGTCCACATCATTGTTTACATGGCCATTTTGATGTATTATACTTTTATCTCTAGATATATATATTTCATTTTTTCTCCTTTTCTTTTAAATTTTGGATAATTTTGTCAATTTAATTGATATTATTTTGTATTAACAAATCTTGTTCCACCAATATCGCCATCCCACGTATATACTTAATTAGCTTTTATACATATTTGGAAGTTAAAAAATAACTAGATTTGTAATTCAAATTAGTTGAACTTTATTGAATATCCTATATTCAATCAACAATTTTCTCTTAACATTAGATTATTTTCCATGTACTAAATCCGTAGCACAACCAAAGAAAATAAAAAATTTCTATGTGGATAACAATTCCCTTATTTTGCTTGATTATTTTCTTATAATGAATTAAATTATTTTCAAGAAAGTTGGATCACACCGTGTTCGAACTTATAATTGTTTGATTGACAGTAAACAAACAAATCCAATAGCCATTAAATATCATCAATTAATTCGAATGTTGAAAGTTCGAATGCATGTGCACTCGAGCTTTTTAAGTCATATCCAAGTTAATGTTTATTTAATTTTCCCTTTCAATATTTTGATATATATATATATATATATTTATATATATATGTGTGTGTGTACGTTCAATGGTTGATCTGTTCATGCGTGCGCTGTGTTAGCACACTAGTTGACCCACTTGTGCATGTATCTCGTATCGTGCACACAATGCCATTGGTGGGATGTAATCACATATTGCCAATGCCAATTACTAGCAATTAAAGAGAATCTGGTAAAATCAAATAGGATCCGGATTTACCATATCTAAGCCAACAGATTAATTACTTACCATGTCAAGAAGGCAATAATCCACTAAATCTATCTTTTGTCTTTTTGGGGGGCTAATTACTTGAATTTGGTACTAGCATTTTTCTCATCTCCAATTCTATAAATAAGACCAACACCATGGGTTCCAACACGGGCAATTGATCAAACTTTGTGAGTGAAGAGAGTTTTGTTAGCAACATAATTTTGAGAGAAATGGCCCGTTTCTTCACCCTTGTTATGATGATGATTTCTTTAACCCTAATTTTCGGAGACTATAGAGTCTCAGCCGAATGTCAATCTAAAATCCCAGCCTTGATTTCCAAATGCAGACAATACGTAGTGATTTCCGGGCCGAAGATTCCTCCATCGGCTGCCTGCTGTGAGGTACTTAAATCCATTGATGTTCCATGCGTTTGCGGCCTTGTCACACCAGAAATAGAGAAGCTTGTTAGCATTGAGAAGATGATCTTTGTAGCAAAAACTTGTGGCCTAACAGTTAAACCTGGAACGAAATGTGGAAGTAAGATTAATTCCTCCTTAAAAATTAAATTTAAATTAACTTATAAGTTATTGTGATGAAGTTTAATTTATAGTATCATTTTGATGTTTTTTTTATTTTCTTTTGTCACATGGTGAAAACTTTTTCTCAAAAGCATTGATTTTCAAAACAAATCCTATTTTATTTTAGATAAGTTCATTTAATTTCATGTGACTAATGATAAATGAATCTTACAGGTTACACAGTTCCACCATCATGAATTCAAGAAGGATGAGATCGACCAACGGAAGGCTGATATTTCTTGTTATAAACCAATTATATTGGCCTGATTATCATGAATAAGTCAAAATCGCATGATCATTTCCTATGTGTTTTTGATGTTTCTACTAAATAAAATTCTCAATTTTGCCAATTAGAACAAATGGTGTGACAATTTTTTTCCTCCTTGGATATAGAGATTTTTTTCCTCCTATCTCTCTATATCTGATGGTAGAGAATGCATGTGATCTAAAAAAAATTATTTTTCTTAATTTTTTTTTTTAGAAATAAAGAATCGTTCTTTAATCGATATATTATATTTTTTATTTATTAAAAACGATCAGGTGCAAACAATCTTCAAGTGGATTATCAATCAATCTATTACCGTCAATAGCAACATAGATTCACAAATACCTTCATCTATAAACTCACATTTATCACTCCCATATTGTATGTGGATGCTAAAGAGCAGTACTTTAGTCACAATCCCACATGTACTATAGCATGGTCTTTCACATATGGGCATCTAACTACGATGAGTAACGGGATAATACTCTAATTTTTGTTGTAAAACAACAATAGAGTTATAAATTGTTTAGTATTTGGTAAAATAATAAATAAATTTTTTTTCTTAAACGCATTAATTTTCTTTAAAATAAAAACTATTTCGTAAACCATTTTTATAAAGACTTTGACATAGCTTCAATTTGAGGAAACAAAAACCATTTTATAAACTTTCTTAGACAGATTCTTAGGATTTTGTTTGGGTTAATTTATTTTCAACTTACATTATAATTAAATCGATGATGTTTTAAACTAATTTAGTATAGCTGATGAAGTCTTAGCTTAGTGGTCAAGGTTGAGGTTATGGGACTACAAGGTCTCAGATTTGATTATAACAGTGTGTAGATTATTCGTTCGATTTATATATCAATTATTTCTCCCACTTTAGGAGGGTTGTGATAGTATTGTGGAGTTTTGGGTTTCTGTGTAGGTAATGAAATAGTATAAGCTAATACTGTAATAAAAGAAAGAAGAAACGATGATGCATAAATCTCACACCAAGAAACGTATGATTGATCTTCATTTATAGATTTTTTACAATCTATTTACATTAGTATAACATGCTAATATTTACAGAATATTTGATTTAATACAAGCTGATCTGGTGCTCTAATCTTTGGGTAGTGTTGTTTCCAAAGTTTCTAATTACAGCCAAGTCTTCATCCGAATGTTTAGTAGCAAATCCAGGCAATCCTTTGAAATTCAAATCGTCCTTCAAATCCTCCGTAATACTCTTCAAATCCTCCATGATACTCACTGATTTATTATCCCCCCTCAAATTGTGCATGGTTGACATGCATAGTTTGTCACGCAAGAGGATCAAATCTAGTCGAGATTGGGGCTTGGTGAACACGTCTGCGATCTGAGAGTAAGTGGAGATATGTTTAGTAACCAGTAAGCCAAGAGAAACATGTTCATGAATGTAATGATAGTCGAGCTCGATATGTTTGCTCCTAGCATGAAAGACGGGATTCACTGTCCTAAATAAAGAGCTCATATTATCGCAGAATAAGATAGGAGGATAATATCTTGAAGTAAAAACATGATCCATGTAATTTCTGCAGCAGCTTGAGCAAGGGCACGATACACTGCTTTCGAATTTGAATGAGAAACTGTAGGCTTTTTTTTGCACACCAAGAGATGATATTACTGCCTAAAAATGTGCAATATCCTGTAGTTGATCTTCTTGTAAGTGGACAGCCAGCCCAGTCTACATCCGAGAAGCCATAGAGATCAAGGGAGCTTGAAGCTTGGATGTGAAGACCAAGATGAATGGTTCATTTGACATAGCATAATATTCTCTTAACTAGACTAAAATGAGCCTTTGTAGGTGCATGCATGAACTGAGATATGAATTTGATGTTGTATGAGAGATCTGGACGTGTCAATGTAATATATTGAAGAGCACCTAATAGAGAGCGATAGAGATAAGGATTAGAATGTAGTAGAGAATCAGGATTAGGTTTGGTCTTTGAGCACATAGGAGTGTTGATGGGCTTGGACTCGTGCATTCCTCCTTGTTCTAGAATATCTATAGCACACTTGGTTTATTGCAGAAAAAGACCACTCGGTATTGAAGAGACCTGAACTCCTAAGAAATAGTGAAGTGGTCCAAGGTCCTTCATCGCAAACTCATCGAGCAAACTTGCTGTAAAATTCTGAATAAGAGACGAAGAGGAACCCGTAAGAAGAATTATATCATCAATGTAGAGTAATAATACTATGGTACCTTGATCCGAATGATGCACAAACAAGCTTGGATCTGTCGAGCTGCATTTAAAACCAGATTGTAAGAGGAGTGAACTGAACCGATCAAACCAAGCCCTCGGGGCCTGGTTTAATCCATAAATCGCTTTGTTTAAGTGACAAACATGATCAGGAAACTCATCATCTTTGAACCCCGGAGGTTGTTCCATAAAAACCTCTTCATTGAGAAAACCATGTAAGAACGCATTTTTAACGTCTAATTAATGAATATCCCAGCCTTTGACTGTAGCAAGTGAGAGCACTAACCGAATGGTTCTTGGTTTTACCACAGGAGAATATGTCTCAATAAAATCTAAGCCATCAAGCTAGTGATGCCTCTTGGTAACAAGCCTAGCTTTTAAGCTGTCCACCATCCCATCAGTCTTAAGTTTAACTTTGAACACCCAATGAGATCTAACCACGTTCATTGAGGAGGTACAAGGAACAAGGATCCATGTGTTATTCTGAGACAAAGCTGCAAGTTCATCATCCTTAACTTTTCTCCAAGGCAGCTTTGACTATGCGAGACTCCTTCAGTATTGAATTATAATCATGAATTAAGGCATATTTGGGATTCGACGTTCGGACACCTACCTGACTTCGTGTAACCATGCGAGGAGGAGAAAGTAGTACCTGAGATTGATCAATAGAATCCATTGGAGGTACAGGTGTCAATAAAGGCTCCTTATCAATTGCAAGATCAATGATAAGAATTGGAGTCTTTAATGGGGCATCTGGGGTGGGAGGCTCCTCTATAGTTTCTGAAGAACTAGGGAGCTCAATAGTGGACGAACTAAATGTTGAAGCCAACTCTTTGAAAGTGGTGGCATGTGGTTCAGGCGATGGTGCAAGTGGCTGAATTAAAATTTTGTAAGGCAATGTTGATTCGTCGAATACCACGTGTTGTGAGATGTAGAATTTGTTTGTTGTAGGAGAAAAGCACTGATAGCCATTGTGCCTGTCACTGTAACCCATGAACACACAAGGTAAAGATTTGTTATCAAGTTTACTACGTTTTGTATCCCACAAATATGGGTAGCATCGTGACCCAAAAATACGCAGGGAGGTGTAATCGGGATTTTTGCCATACAGATGATGAAATGGAGAGTCCCATTGAAATGTTGCAATAGGAATTCGATTGAGTAGAAATATTGTTGTAGTGAAGGCTTCTACCCAAAAATGCTTGGGTACATTGGTGTGAAGCATCATGGTCATACCCAATTCTCTTATTATCCAGTGACGCTTTTTAACAATTCCATTTTGCTCAGGGTTGTAAGGGCAAGAGAGGTGGTGAACAATAACAGCTTCTTGTAGATGCTTGATGAAGCATTGATTAACAAACTCACCCCCTCCATTAGTTTGAATAATTTTAATGGGGGTATCAAATTGTTGTTTGACATATTTTTCTAATAGAAGAAACTGATAAAAAAGTCAGACTAACAGTAAAAATCATTTTTAGCTTTATCTCCTCATTATATTTACAAATTTTATGTTTTAATAAACAATTTATCTTACTTCATCTTAAAATCTTATATTTTTACCACTATATATTAGTCTTTTTTATATCCTCATTATATTCAGAACATTTTTTATTTGATAACTTTTCAACAACTCATTATAATAAAAAGAATTACCAGAGCATTTTTTTATCTCTTCATTATACTAAAATTTTGCATATTTCAATATTCAATCTATCTTATTTCATGTTAAAAATCTTGCATTTTTTTTATCTATATCTATTACTTTTTAATCTCTTTGTTTTATTCAAAATTTGTATATCTTAAAATATAACTTATCATACTTCATTTTTAAAAAATTAAATTTTTATTATTATCTATTAGCTTATTTTATCTTGTCGTTATATTCAATATTTAAACTCATCTTATTTTATAATTATTTTTTTTTCTATCAGCTTTTTTTTTTCTTCTCATTATATTCATAACATTTTTTATCTAATAATTTTTCATACTCATCGTATTCAATTTATTTATCAAAGCATTTATAATACCTATTAACTTTTTCTTCTCATCATTAAATTTAAATTTTGTATCTACTTAGTATATTAAATTTGTGTACATTTCAATTTTCAGTCTAACTTATTACATATTAAAAAATTTGCATTTTTATCTTCTCATTATATTCAAATTTTGTATATTTCAATATCAAATTTATCTTAATTCATCTAAGCAATATGTTTATCAATATCTATGAGCCTTTTTTTTTTATCCTCATTATATTCAAATATTGTGTATTTTAATATTCAACTTATAACTTATTTCATTTTAAAAATTTCACTTTTTTGTCTATTATCTTAATCTGTATCTATTAGAATTTTTCCTCATTATATTCAAAGAATTTTTTTATATATTAGCTTTTTAACTACTCATTTTATTCATTTTTTTCAATTAAAACATTTGTTAATATATTAGTTTTATCATCTCTTAACTTTTTTTTCTCCTTATTACATTCAAAATTTGTATCTACTTAGTATATTAAATTTGAACATTTGTTAATCTATTAGCTTTATCTATAATCAGTTATCCTCGACCCTTACTGTTTAGTGATTATATGATGTGTGTAGTAGAATATGCAGAAGTGGATTTTCTACAAGGGTTTATCTCACCACTCACTAGGTTGTATAGCTTAACCCAATTTTATCTTTCAGTTATATCATAGGTTTTTGGATTCTGATCCACCCCGATAATCGTTGGTATGTGTTAGTTAGTTGGAGTCTGATGGCATCCTCGTAAAGTCTTACTTGTGGCTCTTTGTTCCGAGTCTTTCACCTTGGATTTTCTTTTATCCCTTACAATTGAATTATGTTTTTGAGAAATTTCAAGCCTTAATTCTAATTTATTTAAAAGAATTTGGGATTTATGTATGAGCCATGAGTAGTAAGTTTTAATTTTTGGATGAATATTTGATTATGTTGTAACGAGATTGATAAAGATAACCAAAAGAAATAGTGAAACAATAATCAAACAATCACACAAAATAAAATATACAAGATTTACATTGTTCGGGTGGTTAGGCATATGTCCACGGGCGAGAACAGAGAAATTCACTATTGAATATGAAGAGTAAAAATGTCGTCAGAGCAGGCTGTCTTCCAAACACTAACAAACGCCTTTATATATATACTACAAAACAAGTCAAAATTTTTTGTCTTGAGGGCTTTCCAACCCTTTCGCATCGTGAACTAAAACTCAATTTTTTTCCTTCAAAATCGTTCCAAAATATTTCGATCTAGAGCAGGTTTTCAGGTCAAACCGAAATGCAAGACATCTCAGCAGATTGAAATGGTTTGATGAGTGTGATGAGTTTTAGATTATGAAATTTGCTTTATTTTGAATCATACCATAGCCAGTTGGTGACTGTCTTCTTGTGGGTATAGGTCGTTATATAAATTGTGTTCATGTTAGTGTCCACATCATTGTTTACGTGGCCATTTTGATGTATTCTACTTTTATCTGTAGATATATATATTTCATTTTTTCTCCTTTTCTTTTAAATTTTGGATAATTTTTTCAGTTTAATTGATATTATTTTGTATTAACAAATCTTGTTTCACGAATATCGCCATCCTACGTATATACTTAATTAGCTTTTATACATATTTGGAAGCTAAAAAATAACTAGATTTGCAATTCAAATTAGTTGAACTTTATTGAATATCCTATATTCAATCAACAACTTTCTCTTAACACTAGATTATTTTCCATGTTCTAAATCTGTAGCACAACCAAAGAAAATAAAAAATTTCTATGTGGACAACAATTCCCTTATTTTGCTTGATTATTTTCTTATAATGAATTAAATTATTTTTAAAAAAGTTGGATCACACCGTATTCGAACTTATAATTGTTTGATTGACAGTAAACAAAAATCCGATAGCCATTAAATATCATAAATTAATTAAAATGTTGAAAGTTCGAATGCATGTGTGCTCGAGCTTTTTAAGTCATATCCAAGTTAATGTTAATTTAATTTTCCCTTTTAATATTTTGATAGACAACACACAACAGCTCATTGCTGGATATATATATTTGAATGTACGTACAATGGTTTGTCTGTTCGTGCGTGCGCTGTGTCAGCACACTAGTTGACCAACTTGTGCATGTATCCCGTATCGCGCACACAATGCCATTGGTGGAATGTAATCACAAAAAACAAAGAGGATCCGGATTTACCATATCTAACCCAACAGATTGATTACTTACTTGAATTTGGTACTAGCATTTTTCTCATCTCCAATTCTATAAATAAGACCAACACCATAGGTTCCAACGCGGGCAATTGATCAACGCCATCAAACTTTGTGAGTGAAGAGAGTTTTGTTAGTAACATAATTTTGAGAGAAATGGCCCGTTTCTTCACCCTTGTGATGATGATCATTTCTTTAATCCTAATTTTCGGAGATCACAGAGTTTCAGCCGAATGTCAATCTAAAATCCCAGACTTGATTTCCAAATGCAAACAATTCGTACTGATTTCCGGGCCGAAGATTCCTCCATCGGCTGCCTGCTGTGAAGTAATTAAATCCATTGATGTTCCATGCGTTTGCGGCCTTGTCACACCAGAAATAGAGAAGCTTGTTAGCATTGAGAAGATGATCTTTGTAGCAAAAACTTGTGGCCTAACAGTTAAACCTGGAACGAAATGTGGAAGTAAGATTAATTCCTCCTTAAAAATTAAATTTAAATTAACTTACAAGTTATTTTGATGAAGTTTAATTTATAGTATCATTTTGATGTTTTTTATTTTCTTTTGTCTCATGGTGAAAACTTTTTCTCAAAAGCATTGATTTTCAAAACAAATCCTATTTTATTTTAGATAAGTTCATTTTATTTCATGTGACTAATGATAAATGAATCTTACAGGTTACACAGTTCCGCCATCATGAATTCAAGAAGGATGAGATCGATCAACGGAAGGCTGATATTTCTTGTTATAAACCAATTATATTGGCCTGATTATCATGAATAAGACAAAATCGCATGATCATTTCCTATGTGTTTTTGATGTTTCTACTAAATAAAATTCTCAATTTTGCCAATTAGAACAAATGGTGTGACAATTTTTTTCCTCCTTGCATATAGAGATTTTTTTCCTCCTATCTCTCTATATCCGATGGTAGAGAATGCATGTGATCTAAAAAAAATTATTTTTCTTAAAATTTTTCTATCGAAATAAAGAATTGTTCTTTAATTGATATATTATATTTTTTATTTATTAAGAACGATCAAGTGCAAACAATCTTCAAGTGGATTATCAATCAATCTATTACCGTCAATAGCAACATAGATTCACAAATATCTTCATCTATAAACTCACATATATCACTCCCATACATGTATATGGTGTATGTGGATGCTAAAGAGCAGTACTTTAGTCACAATCCCACATGTACTATAACATGGTCTTTCACATATGGGCATCTAACTACGATGAGTAACAAGATAATACTCTAATTTTTGTTGTAAAACAATAATAGAATTATAAATTGTTTAGTATTTGGTAAAATAATAATGAATTTTTTTTTCTTAAATGCATTAATTTTCTTTAAAATAAAAACTATTTCATAAACCATTTTTATAAAGACTTTGACATAGCTTCAATTTAAGGAAACAAAAACCATTTTATAAACTTTCTTAAACAGACTCTTAGGATTTCGTTTGGGTTAATTTATTTTCAACTTACATTATAATTAAATCGATGATTTTTAAACTAATTTAGTATAGTTGATGAAGTCTTAGCTTAGTGGTCAAGGTTGACGTAATGGGACTACAAGGTCTCAGATTTGATTCTCACAATGTGTAGATTATTTGTTTGATTTATATATCAATTATTTCTTCCACTTTAGGTGGGTTGTGATAGTATTGTGGAGTTTTGAGTTTCTGTATAGGTAATGAAATAGTATGAGCTAATATTGTAATAAAAGAAAGAAGAAACGATGATGCATAAATCTCAGACCAAGAAAAGTATGTGATTGATCTTCATTTATAGAGTTTTTACAATCTGTTTACATTAGTATAACATGCTAATATTTACAGAATATATGATTTAATACAAGCTAATCTGGTGCCTTAATCTTTGGGTAGTGTTGTTTCCAGAGTTTCCAATTACAACCAAGTCATCATCCGAATATTTAGTAGCAACTCCAGGCAATCCTTTGAAATTCAAATCATCCTTCAAATCCTCCGTGATACTCTTCAAATCCTCCATGATACTCTCTGATTTATTATCCCCCCTCGAATTGTGCATGGTTGACATGCATAATTTGTCACACAAGAGGATCAAATCTAGTTGAGATTGGGGCTTGGTGAACACATCTGCGATCTGAGAGTAAGTGGAGATATGTTTAGTAACTAGTAAGCCAAGAGAAACATGTTCATGAATGTAATGATAGTCGAGCTCGATATGTTTGCTCCTAGCATGAAAGACGCGATTCACTGTCATAAACAAAGAGCTCATATTATCGCAGAATAAGATAGGAGGATTAGGCAGAGGTACAAAAATATCTCAAAGTAAAAACATGATCCATGTAATTTCTGCAGCAGCTTGAGCAAGGGCACGATACTCTGCTTTCGAATTTGAATGAGCAACTATAGGCTCTTTTTTTTAACACCAAGAGATGATGTTACTGCCTAAAAATGTGCAATATCTTGTAGTTGATCTTTTTGTAAGTGGACAGCCAGCCCAGTCTACATCCGAGAAGCCATAGAGATCAAGGGAGCTTGAAGCTTGGATGTGAAGACCAAGATGAATGGTTCATTTGACATAGCGTAATATTCTCCTAACTAGACTAAAATGAGCCTTTGTAGGTGCATGCATGAACTGAGATATGAATTTGATGTTGTATGAGAGATCTGGACGTGTCAACGTAATATATTGAAGAACACCTAATAAAGAGCGATAGAGATAAGAATTAGAATGTAGTAGAGAATCAGGATTAGGTTTGGTCTTTGAGCACATAGGAGTGTTGATGGGCTTGGACTCGTGCATTCCTCCTTGTTCTAGAATATCTATAGCATACTTGGTTTATTACAGAAAAAGACCACTTGGTATTGAAGAGACCTGAACACCTAAGAAATTGTGAAGTGGTCCAAGGTCCTTCATCGCAAACTCATTAAGCAAACTTGATGTAAAATTCTGAATAAGAGACGAAGAGGAACCCGTAAGAATTATATCATCAATGTAGAGTAATAATACTATGGTAATGATGCACAAACAAGCTTGGATCTGCTGAGCTGCATTTAAAACCAGATTTTAAGAGGAGTGAACTGAACCGATCAAACCAAGCCCTCGGGACCTGGTTTAATCCATAAATCGCTTTGTTTAAGTGACAAACATGATCAGGAAACTCATCATCTTGGAACCCCGGAGGTTGTTCCATAAAAACCACTTCATTGAGAAAACCATGTAAGAACGCATTTTTAACGTCTAATTAATGAATATCCCAGCCTTTGACTGTAGTAAGTGAGAGCACTAACCGAATGGTTCTTGGTTTTACCACAGGAGAATATGTCTCAATAAAATCTAAGCCATCAAGCTGGTGATACCCCTTGGCAACAAGCCTAGCTTTTAAGCGGTCCACTGTCCCATCAGCCTTAAGTTTAACTTTGAACACCCAACGAGATCTAACCATGTTCATTGAGGAGGCACAAGGAACAAGGATCCATGTGTTATTCTGAGATAGAGCTGCAAGTTCATCATCCATAGCTTTTCTCCAAGGCAGACTTGACTGTGTGTGGCTCCTTCAGTATTGAATTATAATCATGAATTAAGGCATATTTGGGATTCTACTTTCGGACACCTACCTGACTTCGCGCAACCATGCGAGGAGGAGAAAGTAGTACCTGAGATTGATCAGTAGAATCCATTGGAGGCACGAGTGTCAATAAAGGCTCCTTATCAGTTGCAAGATCAATGATAAGAATTGGAGTCATTAATGGGGCATCTGGGGTGGGAGGCTCCTCTATAGTTTCTGAAGAACTAGGGAGCTCAGTAGTGGATGAACTAAATGTTGAAGCCAACTCTTTGAAAGTGGTGGCATGTGGTTCAGGCGATGGTGCAAGTGGCTGAATTAAAATTTTGTAAGGCAATGCTGATTCATCGAATACCATGTGCTGTGAGATGTAGAATTTGTTTGTTGTAGGAGAAAAGCACTGATAGCCTTTGTGCCTGTCACTGTAACCCATGAACACACAAGGTAAAGATTTTCTATCAAGTTTACTACGTTTTGTGTCCCACAAATATGTGTAGCATCGTGACCCAAAAATACGCAGGGAGGTGTAATCGGGATTTTTTCCATACAGATGATGAAATGGAGAGTCCCATTGAAATGTTGCAGTAGGAATTCAATTGAGTAGAAATACTGCAGTAGTGACTTCTACCAAAAAATGCTTGGGTACATTGGTTTGAAGCATCATGGTCATACCCAATTCTCTTATTATCCAGTGACGCCTTTTAACAGTTCCATTTTGCTCAAGGGTGTAAGGACAAGAGAGGTGGTGAACAATGATAGCTTCTTGTAGATGCTTGATGAAGCGTTGATTAACAAACTCACCCCCTCCATCAGTTTGAATAATTTTAATGGGGGTATCAAATTGTTGTTTGACATATTTTTTCTAACAGAAGAAACTGATCAAAAAAGTCAAACTAACAGTAAAAATCATTTTTTACTTTTCTTTATCTCCTCATTATATTTAAAAATTTTATGTTTCAATAAACAATTTATCTTACTTCATATTAAAATCTTATATTTTTACCACTATATATTAGTCTTTTTTATATCCTCATTATATTCAGAACATTTTTTATTTGATAACTTTTCAATAACTCATTATATTAAAAAAAATATTACCAGAGCATTTTTTTATCTCTTCATTATACTAAAATTTTGCATATTTCAATATTCAATCTATCTTATTTTATGTTAAAAATCTTGCATTTTTTTTTATCTATATCTATTACTTTTTTATCTCTTTGTTTTATTCAAAATTTGTATATCTTAAAATATAACTTATCATACTTCATTTTAAAAAAATTACATTTTTATTATTATCTATTAGCTTATTTTATCTTATCATTATATTCAATATTTAAACTCATCTTATTTTATAAGTATTTTTTTTCCATCAGTTTTTTTTTTCTTCTCATTATATTCATAACATTTTTTATCTAATAATTTTTCATACTCATCGTATTCAATTTATTTATCAAAGCATTTATAATACCTATTAACTTTTTCTTCTCATCATTATATTTAAATTTTGTATCTACTTAGTATATTAAATTTGTGTTCATTTCAATTTTCAGTCTAACTTATTACATATTAAAATTTTTGCATTTTTATCTTCTCATTATATTCAAATTTTGTATATTTCAATATCAAATTTATCTTAATTCATCTAAGCAATATGTTTATCAATATCTATGAGCCTTTTTTTTATCCTCATTATATTCAAATATTGTGTATTTTAATATTCAACTTATAACTTATTTCATTTTAAAATTTTCGCTTTTTTGTCTATTATCTTAATCTGTATCTATTAGAATTTTTCCTCATTATATTCAAAGAATTTTTTATCTATTAGCTTTTTAACTACTCATTTTATTCATTTTTTTCAATTAAAACATTTGTTAATCTATTAGTTTTATCATCTCTTAACTTTTTTTTCTCCTTATTACATTCAAAATTTGTATCTACTTAGTATATTAAATTTGAACATCTGTTAATCTATTAGCTTTATCTATAATCAGTTATCCTCGACCCTTACTGTTTGGTGATTACTGTCTTCCAAACACTAACAAACGCCTTTATATATATACTCCAAAACAAGTCAAAATTTTTTGTCTCGGGGGCTTTCCAACCCTTTGCTTCGTGAACTAAATCTCAATTTTTTTTCTTCAATATCATTCCAAAATATTTCGATCTAGAGCGGGTTTTTGGGTCAAACTGAAATGCAAGACATCTCAGCAGATTGAAATGGTTTGATGAGTGTGATGAGTTTTAGATTATGAAATTTGCTTTATTTTGAATCATACCATAGCGAGTTGGTGACTGTCTTCTTGTGGGTGTTGGTCGTTATATAAATTGTATTCATGTTAGTGTCCACATCATTGTTTACGTGGCCATTTTGATGTATTCTACTTTTATCTGTAGATATATATATATATATATATATATATATATATATATATATATTTCATTTTTTCTCCTTCTCTTTTAAATTTTGGATAATTTTTTCAGTTTAATTGATATTATTTGGTATTAACAAATCTTGTTCCACCAATATCGCCATCCTACGTATATACTTAATTAGCTTTTACACATATTTGGAAGCTAAAAAATAACTAGATTTGCAATTCAAATTAGTTGAACTTTACTGAATATCCTATATTCATTCAACAAATTTCTCTTAACACTAGATTATTTTCCATGTACTAAATCCGTAGCACAACCAAAGAAAATAAAAAATTTCTATGTGGACAATAATTCCCTTATTTTGCTTGATTATTTTCTTATAATGAATTAAATTATTTTCAAGAAAGTTGGATCACACCGTATTCGAGATTATAATTTTTTGATTGACAATAAAAAAAAATCCGATAGCCATTAAATATCATAAATTAATTCAAATGTTGAAAGTTCGAATGCATGTGTACTCGAGCTTTTTAAGTCATATCCAAGTTAATGTTAATTTAATTTTCCCTTTTAATATTTTGATAGACAACACACAACAACTCATTGCTGGATATATATATATTTTTTGATCTATAAATAAACTTGTATTAATAAAAAAAAGTACAAAAAATCACTGGGCATACCCTGGGGATTTACAATGGGAGCATATATAGAAAAGAAAAATAAGCTTACAAAAGAAGCCTACTCTCTGGGCAAAAAGCATACACAATTCTATAAATAACAATTTGGATCTTCTTGGCTAGGTAGATAGGTTGAACTGAGGTTTGCTCAAATAATTTAGCATTTCTAGATATCCATATACTGTACACTGTGCAAGCTAGGGCTATCCTTTTTGCTATGGCTGGGGGGCCAGATCCTTTTACTTCCTTTCGAGTCCACTTGATTGCACTTTCAATTGTTGTCATTTGTCTTCTGCAACCTAACCAAACTTTGATGGTATCCCAGGTTTCCTTACTAATCCGGCATGAGACGAAAATTTGCTCCCTAGATTCCTCATGCTCTTTACATAAAGGGCAGAGTTTATCTTCTCCATCCAGCTATTGTCTTTCCTTAGTGAGAAGCCTATCCTTGATGGCCAGCCAAAGAATGAAGGAGTTCTTAGGTGGGCAGTGTCCATTCAACACCAAGAAAGCCCAACTGACCACATTACCTTTAAGCTTGATTGAGTTGTAAACCTTCTTTATGCATAAATCATTCTGGTCCTTCCATTCCATTAATTTGTCCCTGGCCTGCTGAGTAAAAGCTGACTGCCCAGTCAAGTCATTTCTGATTTCTAGAATTTTCTTCCAGAAGGGGGAGTCATCCTTTCTTGCCATGATCTCCCAAATAGTTCTGTTCATCAGATAATAATGCTGAACCCACTGAATCCACAGGGAGTCTTTCTTCATGTGAATGTTCCAAAGGACCCTGGTTAGGAGTGCCTTGTTCCAAGCTTTTAAATCTATAAGGCCAAGACCATCTTCAGTTATTGGTTTGCACAAATCAGCCCAAGCCACAAGAGCCTTCCTCATACCATTACTCCTACCATTCCATAGAAATGATCTGCACATCCTAATTATTTTTTCCAGGATGTTGCCAGGGATAGGGAAAATGGCTAGCCAAAAACATTCCACTCCTTGAAACACTGATTTAATCAATTCTGTTCTGCCAGCATAAGACAAAGAAGATCCAGCCTAGACATTTATGTAACCAGATAGCTTTTCAATGAGAAGGGAGTAATGAGCAGCATTCAATCTTGCTGAAGCCAGAGGAACACCCAAATATTTGAAAGGGAGGCTTCCCTCCTCCATTCCAGTAATCCTTCTGATTTCCATTAACTCAGCAGCTTGGACTCCAGCTTGGAATATATTTAATTTGGACAAGCTTTCTTGCAGCCAAGAGCACTCACTGAATTGGTTAACACATTTCATTAGCTGCCCAACAGACCAAGCATCCCCTCTAGCAAAGAGAATGAGATCATCAGCAAAAGCCAGGTGGGTGATCTTGAGTTTGTCACACTTAGGGTGATATCTGAACCCATCCTCTTCATTCAGTCTACCAAGAAATCTGGACAAGTACTCCACAATCATGACAAACAAGTAGGGGGAGAGGGGGTCTCCTTGTCTGAGGCCCCTTTTACCAACAAAAAACTCATGCAAACTCCCATTTATGGATAGACAGAAAGCTGTTGAAGTTACACATTCCATGATCCATTTTCTAAATTTTCTAGGAAACCCAAGACCAGCAATTAAATTATTCAGAAACTCCCACTCAACAGTGTTATAGGCTTTTCTAATGTCTATTTTGATCATACATCTTGGAGAGATCCTTTTTCTGCAGTATTTCCTGAGCAACTCCTGGACCAGGTAAATGTTTTCAGCCATGCTTCTAGATTTGATGAAGGCTACCTGGGCTGAATTGACAATACAGTCCAAGCAGGGGGCTAATCTGGAGGCAAGGATCTTAGAGATGATATTATAGATCACATTACAACAGGCTATAGGTCTGAAATCCTCTACCTTAGAAGCTTGTTTGCACTTAGGGATCAAAGCAAGGGAGGTATGGTTTAACTGTTTGAGAAGCCTCCCATTCTGGAAAAATTCCTGAACAGCCTCAATGATATCTTTGTTGATTACATCCCATACTTTCTTGAAAAATCTGGAAGAATAGCCATCAGGACCAGGGGACTTATCCTCCCCTATACTCCAAAGAGCTTCCTTAATCTCTTCCACTGTGACTTCTTTAATCAGCAGATCAACTTGGCACTCTTGGATCAAAGGACCATCTCTAATGACATCCAAGTCAGGGGGCTTACAACTAGAAGATGATCCAAGAATGTCCTTATAGAATTTTAGGAATTCCTCTACTACTTTAGCTTCAGATACAGTCAGTGACCCATTAGAAGAGACAACAGCAGCTATATGATTTTTACAAGTCTTCCTTCTTAACAAGGCATGGAAAAATTTTGAACCCCTATCATTGTTTAGAAGGTATTTGCATTTGGCCTGCTGTGATAGGAAGCTCCTCTCAGCTTCAGCTAACTTAAAGGCCTTCAACTTCTGAGCAGCCACCATGGTTTGAAGCTCTAAATCAAAAGGATTATCATGGAGCTCCCATTGGAGACTAATCAGCTTTTGAGAAACCTCAAGAGCCCTCTCTGAAATGTGGCTGAAGTATTTCTCATTAAGCAGTTTAAAGTGGGGTTTCAGAGCTTTCAAGTTTCTACACAGCTTAAACAGTTTGGTTCCTCCCAAGGTTCTGCCCTAGTGTGATCTTACAGTATCTAGGAACTTATCATGGTCTGCCCACATATTAAAGAACTTAAAGGATTTTCTGCCCCCTCTAACATCATCCAGCAAGTTTACAAGGCATAGAGAGTGATCAGAAAGGCACCAAACTGGAAGAAATGTAGCCTGGGCTCTAAACCCTTTTGGTACCAAGCATTATTCACCATTACTCTGTCCAGTTTACTCCAGATTTGGTTATTAGACCAGGTAAACAAGCACCCAGTAGCACTGATATCTGTTAATCTTGTTTCTCTACAACAAAATGAAGGGTCCCTTAACTCATAGTCTGTTACAGGCAGCCCATTAGTTTTCTCATCAGCAACAAAAACATTGTTGAAATACCCCAGAACAAGCCAAGGGGCTGGGTTGTCATAGCTAAAATTACAAAGATTTTCCCACAGGGGTCTTCTAGCAACAATGGAATTAAAACCATATACAAAGCTTACTACAAATTTACAAGAGGAAATTAAACATACAACATTACAATGAATTACTTGGGGGTAAGCTTCAATTATAAAAATACTGACCTTAGAGGGGTCCCATAGCACCAAAATTCTGCCAGCAGAATGAGATGAAAAATTGTTAATCTGTCTCCAAAGGTTGAACTTGTTGCCCATGATTCTGAGCAGCTTAGCTTCATCAAGCTTGGACTCCAAAATTCCCATCACGTCAATCTTATTACTTTTCATGAGGTGCAACACCCCATTGTGCTTCAGGGGTTTGTGAAAACCCCTGATGTTCCAGCATGCTACAATCATTGAGGGTTTTGGGAGGCTTTCCCTCCTTTCCCAACTGTATGAGGATCTTTCAAGCCTACTTTTCCTTTCTTTTTCTTTGCTGTAGGAAGGCTGCTCCCCTACACACCTGACTCCTTTGGCATCCCACAAGTTTCAGGGGGCTCAGATGGATGGATGGGTTTTTTTTGCAGAATTCAAAGGAGCTGGGGCTGATACAGGATGCCCATGGTCTCCATCCACCCTTGTTTCTTTGCTGCTGGAACCCTCCCCTTCTGGTAGAGTCACTTCTTGGTCAGGCCCTCTTGATTCTTGAGTTGTCTTTCCTATTGCTGAAGGAACTAGACTAGGGCCAACCCCCACTGTCTCAGCAGCTTGAGAGCTCCCCTCTTGTCAGCAATGTAAGGAGCCTTAGCCCCTTCTTGCCTTGTTATTTCTATCCCCTTTACATTCTGCTTCCTCCCTTTATCTGTCTTCTCATTAAGGCTATAGGAATGGAGGTCATGTCCAAGAACTTTACACTTGGAGCAAAACCTAGGGAGGTTCTCATAAGAAACCTTTTGCTCATAGGTGTTTCCATTTGGGAAACTAACTGGAACAGAAAATTTTATTTTCTTTGCTACATCTATCTTCACTAGCAGCCTAGCATATGAAATTCTTTTTTTGTTATTAGTAAACTGGTAAGCATAGAGGGGCTTACCAAGTTGAGTGCCAATTTTACTAAAGCAATTACCAGTCCATAGCTCTAAGGGCAGTCCCTTCAACTGAATCCAAATAGGGATAGTGCTTATTTCCTCATTTCCAAATTGGAAGAATTTGGGCATGGATTTCAAAAGTAAAGGTCTACCATATACTTTATAGGGTCCTTCTTGCAAGACATTCATACTAGACTCAGCATTTTCAAATATGAAAACAATCTAACCATTATCATGGAATTGGGTAAGAACTTTTACCTTCCAGGAGTCTGTGAGCATCTTCAAGGCAGCCCTACCTGGAAATCTTCCAACAAAGTACCCTACCAAGCAGTGGGGGTAGTCTCCAAAAACCTCTTCAATGTCTTCTTCAGTAACATATACCATCTCTCCCTCACTTTCAATAGTTGAGAGTTGTAGGCCCTTACTTTGCTTCCTATTGTCAGCAAATAAGCTAACCTAAGGAGCTCTTTTGCTGTCCCCCAAAGGATTAGAGCCACTGATACAATGAGCATCAGCACTTGTCTTATCTCGAGCACTGGAGGATGCATCCAACCTATGGGTGGGCTCACTGGAATTGGGACCAATAGGAAGACCCTCTCCCTTCAAGGGTGAATGAGGCCTAGTTCCATTTCCAGTCTTACCTTCCTTTCCTTGACCTGATGCACCAGGTCTTCCATGAATAGTAGAAGGGCAGCTGAAACTATCTTTCTCACTGGAGGAATAGGACCCTTCCCGAACTGAATCCTCATCACTCTCCTTAGAGGAGCTTTGGTCCTCATCCTTCTCATCCTTTGAAGCCTAAGTGTCTTTCTGCAATGCCTTCATTGCTTTTGCTCGATTCTGGTTACTGTTCACCATTGATACACTGTGTGCTCTTCCTTCTTTACCCGAGCCATAGCCTTCCAGCTCTAGTCTCAAAGACTTCGACGACTCCTCTCCCAAAAAGGAGGAAAAACTTTCTGACTCTTTGCTTGTTCCTCTAGACTCAATCTTGCTTGAATCTACAGGAACTTCCTGTCGCAAATCCAGAACTGTAGCAGCTTTGGATTTGAAGTGATTTTGAACAAATTCCAAATCTTTCTTCTCTTGGACTGTTTGGGGAGGCTTCCTACTGGATTTCTTCTTTCCCATACTAGGGAGAATAGTGATTTTGACGCAGAGAACAGGGGGGGAAGGAGGAGAGAATAACGGGAACCATGGACAAGTTACTGTAGCAGTTGAGAGCTTCTCTCTCTTACTTGCCCGCGACTGATATATTTGAAGGTACGTACAATGGTTGGTCTGTTCGTGCGTGCGCTATGTCAACACACTAGTTGACCAACTTGTGCATGTATCTCGTATCGCACACACAATGCCATTGGTGGAATGTAATCACAAAAATCAAAGAGGATCCGGATTTACCATATCTAACCCAACAGATTAATTACTTACCATGTCAAAAAGGCAATAATCCATTAAATCTATCTTTGCCTTTTTTGGGGGCTAATTACTTGAATTTGGTACTAGCATTTTTCTCATCCCCAATTCTATAAATATGACCAACACCATAGGTTCCAACACGGGCAATTGATCAACGCCATCAAACTTTGTGAGTGAAGAGAGTTTTGTTAGTAACATAATTTTGAGAGAAATGGCCCGTTTCTTCACCCTTGTGATGATGATCATTTCTTTAATCCTAATTTTCGGAGATCACAGAGTTTCAGCCGAATGTCAATCTAAAATCCCAGACTTGATTTCCAAATGCAAACAATTCGTACTGATTTCCGGGCCGAAGATTCCTCCATCGGCTGCCTGCTGTGAAGTAATTAAATCCATTGATGTTCCATGCGTTTGCGGCCTTGTCACACCAGAAATAGAGAAGCTTGTTAGCATTGAGAAGATGATCTTCGTAACAAAAACTTGTGGCCTAACAGTTAAACCTGGAACGAAATGTGGAAGTAAGATTAATTCCTCCTTAAAAATTAAATTTAAATTAACTTATAAGTTATTTTGATGAAGTTTAATTTATAGTATCATTTTGATGTTTTTTACTTTCTTTTGTCACATGGTGAAAACTTTTTCTCAAAAGCATTGATTTTCAAAACAAATCCTATTTTATTTTAGATAAGTTCATTTTATTTCATGTGACTAATGATAAATGAATCTTACAGGTTACACAGTTCCACCATCATGAATTCAAGAAGGATGAGATCGATCAACGGAAGGCTGATATTTCTTGTTATAAACCAATTATATTGGCCTGATTATCATGAATAAGTCAGAATCGCATGATCATTTCCTATGTGTTTTTGATGTTTCTACTAAATAAAATTCTCAATTTTGCCAATTAGAACAAATGGTGTGACAAATTTTTTCCTCCTTGCATATAGAGATTTTTTTCCTCCTATCTCTCTATATCTGATGGTAGAGAATGCATGTGATCTAAAAAAAATTATTTTTCTTAAAATTTTTCTATCAAAATAAAGAATTGTTCTTTAATTGATATGTTATATATTTTATTTATTAAAAACGATCAAGTGCAAACAATCTTCAAGTGGATTATCAATCAATTTATTACCGTTAATAGCAACATAGATATGGTGTATGTGGATGCGAAAGGGTAGTACTTTAGTCACAATCCCACATGTACTATAACATGGTCTTTCACATATGGGCATCTAACTACGATGAGTAACGGGATAATACTCTAATTTTTGTTGTAAAACAATAATAGAGTTATAAATTGTTTAGTATTTGGTAAAATAATAATGATTTTTTTTTTCTTAAACGCATTAATTTTCTTTAAAATAAAAACTATTTCATAAACCATTTTTATAAAGACTTTGACATAGCTTCAATTTAAGGGAAACAAAAACCATTTTATAAACTTTCTTAAACAGACTCTTAGGATTTCATTTGGGTTAATTTATTTTTAACTTACATTATAATTAAATCGATGATGTTTTAAACTAATTTACTATAGCTGATGAAGTCTTAGCTTAGTGGTCAAGGTTGAGGTTATGGGACTACAATGTCTCAGATTTGATTCTCACAGTGTGCAGATTATTTGTTTGATTTATATATCAATTATTTCTCCCACTTTAGGTGGGTTGTGATAGTATTGTGGAGTTTTGAGTTTCTGTATAGGTAATGAAATAGTATGAGCTAATATTGTAATAAAAGAAAGAAGAAACGATGATGCATAAATCTCACACCGAGTAAAGTATGTGATTGATCTTCATTTATATATTTTTTTACAATCTGTTTACATTAGTATAACATGCTAATATTTACAGAATATTTGATTTAATACAACTGATCTGGTGCCTTAATCTTTGGGTAGTGTTGTTTCTAGAGTTTCCAATTACAACCAAGTCTTCATCCGAATGTTTAGTAGCAACTCCAGGCAATCCTTTGAAATTCAAATCATCCTTCAAATCCTCTGTGATACTCTTCAAATCCTCCAGGATACTCTCTGATTTATTACCCCCTTCAAATTATGCATGGTTGACATGCATAATTTGTCACGCAAGAGGATCAAATCTAGTCGATATTGGGGCTTGGTGAACACATCTGCGATCTGAGAGTAAGTGGAGATATGTTTAGTAACCAGAAAGCCAAGAGAAACATGTTCATGAATGTAATGATAGTCGAGCTTGATATGTTTGGTCCTAGGATGAAAGACGGGATTCACTGTCATAAACAAAGAGCTCATATTATCGCAGAATAAGATAGGAGGATTAGGCAGAGGTAAAAAAATATCTCGAAGTAAAAACGTGATCCATGTAATTTCTGCAGTTGCTTGAGCAAGGGCACGATACTCTGCTTTCAAATTTGAACGAGCAGCTGTAGGCTTTTTTTTGCATACCAAGAGATGATGTTACTACCTAAAAATGTGCAATATCCTGTAGTCGATCTTCTTGTAAGTGGACAGCCAGCCCAGTCTACATCCGAGAAGCCATAGAGATCAAGGGAGCTTGAAGTTTGGATGTGAAGACCAAGATGAATAGTTCATTTGACATAGCGTAATATTCTCTTAACTAGACTAAAATGAGCCTTTGTAGGTGCATGCATGAACTGAGATATGAATTTGATGTTGTATGAAAGATCTGGACGTGTCAATGTAATATATTGAAGAGCACCTAGTAGAGAGCGATAGAGATAAGGATTAGAATGTAGTAGAGAATCAGGATTAGGTTTGGTCTTTGAGCACATAGGAGTGTTGATGGGCTTGGACTCGTGCATTCCTCCTCATTCTAGAATATCTATAGCATACTTGGTTTGTTGCAGAAAAAGACCACTTGGTACTGAAGAGACCTGAACTCCTAAGAAATAGTGAAGTGGTCCAAGGTCCTTCCTCGCAAACTCATCGAGCAAACTTGTTGTAAAATTCTGAATAAGAGATGAAGAGGAACCCATAAGAATTATATCATCTATGTAGAGTAATAATACTATGGTACCTTGATCCGATTATGCACAAACAAGCTTGGATCTACTGAGTTGCATTTAAAACCTGATTGTAAGAGGAGTGAACTGAACCGATCAAACCAAGCCCTCGGAGCCTGGTTTAATCCATAAATCGCTTTGTTTAAGTGACAAACATGATCAGGAAACTCATCATCTTTGAACCCCGGAGGTTATTCCATAAAAACCTCTTCATTGAGAAAACCATGTAAGAACGCATTTTTAACGTCTAATTAATGAATATCCCCGCTTGTGACTGCAGAAAGTGAGAGCACTAACTGAATATTTCTTGGTTTTACCATAGGAGAATATGTCATTAAAATCTAAGCTATCAAGCTGGTGATACCCCTTGGCAACAAGCCTAGCTTTTAAGCGGTCCACCGTCCCATCAGCCTTAAGTTTAACTTTGAACACCCAATGAGATCTAACCACGTTCATTGAGGAGGTACAAGGAATAAGGATCCATGTGTTATTCTGAGACAAAGCTGCAAGTTCATCATCTATAGCTTTTCTCTAAGGCAGCTTTGACTGTGCGAGGCTCCTTCAGTATTAAATTATAATCATGAATCAAGGCATATTTGGGATTCAACTTTCGGACACCTACTTGACTTCGTGTAACCATGCGAGGAGGAGAAAGTAGTACTTGAGATTGACCAGTAGAATCCATTGGAGGCATGGGTGTCAATAAAGGCTCATTATCAGTTGCAAGATCAATGATAAGAATTGGAGTCTTTAATGGGGCATTTGGGGTGGGAGGCTCCTCTATAGTTTCTGAAGAACTAGGGAGCTCAGTAGTGGATGAGCTAAATGTTGAAGTCAACCCTTTGAAAGTGGTGGCATGTGGTTCAGGCGATGGTGCAAGTGGTTGAATTAAAATTTTGTAAGGCAATGTTGATTCTTCGAATACCACGTGCTGTGAGATGTAGAATTTGTTTGTTGTAGGAGAAAAGCACCGATAGCCTTTGTGCCTGTCACTGTAACCCATGAACACACAACATAAAGATTTGCTATCAAGTTTACTACGTTTTGTGTCCCACAAATATGGGTAGCATCGTGACCCAAAAATACGCAGGGAGGTGTAATCGGGATTTTTTCCATACAGATGATGAAATGGAGAGTCCCATTGAAATGTTGCAGTAGGAATTCGATTGAGTAGAAATATTGTTGTAGTGAAGGCTTCTACCCAAAAATGCTTGGGTACATTGGTGTGAAGCATCATGGTCATACCCAATTCTCTTATTATCCAGTGACGCCTTTTAACAATTCCATTTTGCTCAGGGGTGTAAGGGCAAGAGAGGTGGTGAACAATAACAGCTTCTTGTAGATGCTTGATGAAGCGTTGATTAACATACTCACCCCCTCCATCAGTTTGAATAATTTTAATAGGGGTATCAAATTGCTTTTTGACATATTTTTCTAATAGATGAAACTGATCAAAAAAGTCAGACTTGTGTTTCAAGGGAATGAGCCAAGCAAAACTTTCAAAATCATCAACAATAGCTGCATAAAACCGAAATTGATGTGAAGATGTAATAGGGGCTGGTCCCCGAAGATCAATATGAATCTTCTCAAAAGGAGTATGAGTTTTAGAACCATACATAGTAAAAGATAACTTAGACAATTTTCCTAACTGGAAACTTTCACACAAGGGAGTTGGGTTATTGCAAACATCTTTAATTAATCCTGATTGTCGAAGATGCGCAACCGTAATAGCCTAAGGATGTCTAAGTCGTTGATGCCATGTTTCTTCTAAGGCAGTCTGAAATCTTGTAGAGAATAGAGCCACTAGGGAAGCATGAATGGTGTACAAGTTACCCCGTTTTATTCCCTTCATCAGTACCTACTTGGTCTGCCGATTATTAATAACAAAATCACAGTTAGAAAATTCGTAGTTGACCAGATAATCAGAAGTAAGTTGGCCTATAGATAGAAGACTCATTTCTAACTCAGGAACTAGAAGCACATCACGTAAAATTATTTTGGAAGTACCACATCACCAACATGTGTAATATTCAAGAAATATCCATTACCAAATGTTGACTGTTGTGTGTTTATCTACCTAAATAAATAAGTAAATAATCGTACTTATTTTACTTGCAAGTGCACAAGGTCAATGGTCATAGTATGCAAGTGCGAGATCATTTCCACAGGGATTGGTAAACTTTGATTTAGAATTAGTTTCTCAAAGTAAAAAGAGAAATAAATGTAAAGTGTGAGTTAATAATAATAAGAACATAGGGTTGTGATATCCACCACTAATTACATTTTCTCACTAAGTAAGGTACCAATGCTCTAGCCTTATTATGAATACCTAATGGTTGCCAACCTCAGGGCTTGGTCCACCTTAGGCTATTGATCTCCCTAAGCAACGAGTTAGGCATGATGTATACTCTAACTCTTTTCTCTCTTAAGGGATTCAACATGGGCATATACTGAGTTGTTCCTTAAGAGAGCATAGAGGGCTATGGAGATCGGTAACAACACGGGACCTAGGGCTTGGTCCACTCCCGGTTTCCCATGTTAATTAACCCAAGAATCTGGTGTGGATATCTTTTGTTACTATTGTTGAATCCAGGACTCGGTCATCCAAATTGATTCAACTAACAAATCCATACCACATGCATAAGTTGATCAGACACACACATATGATGAATTTAAATACAAATAGGTATTAATCAAGTTAAACATTATAACATGACTATAAGCAAAGGTAATCAATGAATATATATATATATATATATATATATATATATATATATATATATGAAAAAGCATAATTAGGGCTTCAATCGAGCCCTATAAGAGTTTAGTTACATGCTAGTTGAACTAAACATTATAAACATAATCAAACAAAAACAGAAAAATAAAACCGGAAGAAAACTAAGGAGATGAGTCGTCAATTCTTCTCCAAGCTTGCAACTTCAAGTCTCAAAACAAAGATCTGGTTTATGTGTTTTACAAGGCTATATATAGGGCTCTAAGGATGCCCCAGAACCCTAATTTCCTATTCAAGGTCCGGAGACTTCTTTCCATATCTGGCTCTGCCACCTCTGGTATGTGTGCGCTCGAGTGTATGCGGTCTGCGCTCGAGCGAATGTGTGCACTCGAGCCTTCTAAGTGTGCGTTCATGTGCCTATGCGCTCGATCACAAGGGAGGTGCGCTCAAGCGCACCTTGCTGGTTTGCAAAACTTTACTTTTTACTCCTTAGAGCTCCAAAATGTCATCTTTTTGTCAAAGCCCTGTGAAAAACACATGAAACATGAAAATGAAATAGAATCTACTAAATTAGATAAACAAAGAGCCTAACAAGCATAAATTAAGGGGCTTAAATATGACTATTTAAGCACTTATCACACCCCCAAACTTACATATTGCTAGTCCCTTAGCAATATAAAACGAAAGACTATGTCAAAACAAAATTAAAGATAAATTCATTCTTCATGATATTCAAAAATTTGGGTTGCACATAAAACCATGATGACCGTTCATGAGTAAGCTTATAATAAAAACACATTTTTGTAATGAATAAGGATTTTGAAAGCTCATGTTACTTACCTAAGGTTGGCTTAAGTCATCGCAAGTTTGATTTGTGTGTGATGAATTAGCATATAGAAGATGGAGCTTCCAAATAATTTTAATGTATAGTGTTTCGGTGTTCAAACCTTCATCGAATCCCTTATTAAATAGAACAAAAATGGCATAATGCTTACTTCTTTTCTTTTTCTTTTATCATGAGATTTTTGCCATGTTGAGTTCCATTAAGCTTTCTAATTGACCATTGTAACGAGTGTTTAGCCAATGACTCCCAAACCAGATGGTTTTAGGGCATTAGGTGTAAAGACACCCTTAAGGACTTACTAACTCGAGTAAAAAAGGCTACGGAACTAACAGGTCTTAATGCTTCCAAGTGAAATTCCCACATTTTGACATGAACACTCATTGCTTACTGAGGCAAGAGGCCCAGTTACTCAGTGAAAATTTTTATTATGATCGTTAAATGCTTAATTCCACATTTTGACGTGAATACTCATTGTTTACTGAGACAAGAGGTCCAGTTACTCAGTGGAAAGTTTATTTAATGATCATTAGAAGCTTTTTATTCTCTTTTTGCATGATGAACATTTTTTCTTTGTTTTTCTTATGCTAAAGTGTTATTCTAACAAGTTATTTGGTTACAGTTAGGTCATGGAAACATATATATAAGAATTATATGTCATACCCCACGTAAAATGCGTGCTAATGTGCTTGTGTTAGATCTGAATCAAACTCGTGAGTTCTTAAGTGCCTTGAGGTAGGTGCTAAACTTTTAAAATTCCTATTAAAAGACTGTGTTCTAGATTTTAAGCTTATTAATGAACTTTTATCATATTTTTAAATCAACCAAAAATTTTAACACAAAATGAGCATGTATTTATCTTTTCTAAAAAAAAACTGGGACCTAGTGTGTGCATGTGTTTCAAGTGTGTGCATGTGTCAGTGTCTCCCACTACCCCCAAACTTAATGTACACATTGTCCCCAATGTGTGTGTGGTATGGAAAGATCTGACCTGGGAGATGGAGAACTAGATTGCTTGTATTGCTCGTATACGCCCCCAAACTTGAACTGGATGCACGCACTAAATTCCTGATAAAAAAAAATAAACGTTGTGTCGGAAAACACGAAATATGGATAATAAACATTTAAATATTAATAAAAGAAAAATACTATAATGAAAAGGATATGCTTTGGGGTGACTCCCATGAGTGCTAAGTTTTACATCTTCATCCAGATAGAGTTTCCTCTTACTGTTGGTCATCAGGTGGTGCAGTCAAAAAGGTACCAGGTGCACGAGGTAAGCGGTCGAGGATGGCCTGTAGCATCACCTCCTGTCGTGCGAACTGTGCTTATGCGCTCAATCACAAGGGATTGCAGAACTTTACTTTTTACTCCTTAGAGCTCCAAAATGTCTTTTTTTTGTCAAAGCCCTGTGAAAAACACATGAAACATGAAAATGAAATAGAATCTACTAAATTAGATAAACAAAGAGCCTAACAACCGTAAATTAAGGGGCTTAAATATGACTATTTAAACACTTATCACTTTCCCAGCCGCTCAGCCATATCCATGCTGCAGCGAGACAAGACACCGACGAGGATGCTGGTCTGAAACAAGTGTGAAAGGTCATCAGATAAAGCAGTTAGAAAATAAAAACCAAACCTAAGGGAAAAGACAAAGGGTAATACCTGGGAGGTCATGGCCTCAACGGTCGAGTAGAGCCCCTCAAAAGGCCTCTGAGAGACCTCCACCATATCACAGGGAGGGAACCCCATGACGAGGTGCTCTCGGGCAACTCTCGGATGAGCGAAGAGTGAGTCATCGACCTTTAGCGCCCATCGGGGCGAGAAGGGAGCAGAGGTCCCAAGCATCTCTCTAGACGAGGATAGACCCTGGGATAGAGGAAGCACCATTTGATCAACCCGCAACTCTGGAGGAGGAGGAGGCCTCGGAGGGCTCTTCACTGCAATAGGAACAGGACTAAATGCATGGACCTTGTTCTTTTGCTGCTGGGCCGGGGTCGAACCCTTCCCTTCCGAAGCCCTCTTCCTCTCCTTGGACATCTTCTCGGCCCTCTCCCTTGTTTGCGTTGCCAAGTCCATTTCTGCATAAGGAAAAGGCATTAGCAAATCAAGATAAAGAAAACAGCAAATAAAAATTAACCAAACACTAAAAATTACCATGCTCCATGTCCACTGGGGGCAGTGAAGAAGCTCTTCGCTGTCAAAAAGAACTTCTGCACCCAAAGGCGCGACCAGCATCGCCTTCAATGTCTCCTGCTCCCGGTGCAGAAGGTGCAAATTTTTGCATTTGCCGGCATGGTCTAAGCTCCAGCAGGGGGGGACGTTGAAGCTCTCGGCACTCTGGATGAAGAAGAATAATCTCTTCACTTTCTTTATGGAGGACGGCTTCTTCTTCAATATACTCCTCTTGGCCTTCGAGCTGACCACAACCCACCCAGTCTACCCGTGTTGGCTAATCTGGAAGTGGCCCTTGAAGATGTTAATGTTCATAACGTCTTCCACTTCCAAGCACACGAATATGAAAGCCATGATGAGGCGCACTGAGTTGGGCACCAGTTGGCACAATGCTATACCGAAGTATCTCAGCACCGTGCAAAAGAAGGGGTGGAGAGGAAACTTGAGCTCGACCTTCATGTGCTGCTCATAAACACACAGCTCATAAGGTGATGGCTTGGGAGGGCATCACAAGCCCTCTCTCCACCCTTTGGTGCCCGGAGTGCATAATCCATCGGAATACGATAGATTCTCCTCATCACTCGAAGCTCCACTTCCCCAACTACACTCGGCACGGAGTTGGCCTCGAACGACCATTCCTCCCGCTCGTCCACCGATGTTTCCTCCCTAATCTCCACCAAGGTACGGTCAGCCTCATCCTCCTCTTCAGAAGAGGCCTCCTCCTCACTTTCTTCACCGTTATCCTCCCCTGGGATGAAGGGCACCAAGGCAAGGCTACCCTCCCGAGGAACGATCTCCAATGAAGATACATCCTCACTGGATGAGACATTCATGGCCTCCTCCAGCTCCTATGACAAGTTCCCACTGCCCTCACTACCACTACTTACTCTATGTTCAGATATGGTAAAAAAGGACAGGAGACTCACCAAGGGGATGAACGAGAATTGTGCGTACGACCTCGATCTCTTCGTGAAAAGCACCACTCCGACAAGTTAACACCCGAGCAACTTAAACTCCGAACCTTCAATCTACCAAAACTCTCTCCCAAAATGGCAAGAAAACTCGAGCTATTGATCAGAGAACTTCAAACCCTCAATCCGACTCCGACTGCTCTCAAAATTTCTTTCTCTCTCAAAAGCTCTGAAAATGCAAGTGAGAAGAAGAAGGGAAGAAATCTTCCTTATATAAGGATTAAAACATCAAGAACGAGGGACATTAATCTCCCTCCAACTGAAGAGACGTGACCTTTGATGTCACCCAGGCACCGTTTGCTCTCCCCAAGATGCCAACTGTCATAAAGGTATGACCCTTCCCATGCCCCAGACGCCATACGAAAAGCAGCCGTCCCCTATTTAATACGTCTTGAAATCCTAGAGAAGGCCCAAAGCAAAATTCCAAGAAAAAGAAGTCCAGAAGAGCCCAGAGGAAAATCTCTAAGTTCGAGCGTGTGCCTAAAATCTCCAAGACCGAGCATGTGAGCTGCTTGTCACACGCTCGGCCTAAAATCTCTAAGACCGAGCATGTGAGCTGCTTGTCACACGCTCAGCCTAAAATCTCCAAGACTGAGCATGTGAGCTGCTTGTCACATGCTCGGCCTAAAATCTCCAAGACCGAGCATATGAGTTGCTTGTAACATGCTCGGCCCGAAATCTCCAAGACCGAGGATGTGAGCTACTTGTCACACTCTTAACCTAAAATCTCCAAGACAGAGCATATGAACTGCTTTTCACATACTCGGCTTGAAATATCCAAGGTCAAGCGTATTGACTACTAGTCACACGCTCGGCTTAAAAATCTCCAAGACCGAGCGTATGGACTGCTTGTCACACACTCGGCCTAAAATCCCCAAGATCGAGCATGTGAGCTGCTTGTCACATGCTCGGCCTAAAATCTTCGTGTCCGAGCATGTAAGCTGCTTGTCACATGCTCGGTTTAAGATCTCCAAGACCGAGCATGTGGATAGCTCCACACATGTACGGGCCAGAACCTCCAAGTCCGAGCGTGTGGACAGCTCCATGCACGCTCGACCAGAACCTTCAAGTCCGAGCGTGTGGATAGCTCCACATACGCTCGGCCTAGAATCTCCATGTCCGAGTGTGTGGACAGCTCCACATACACTCGGCCTAGAATCTCCATGTCCGAGTGTGTGGACGGCTCCACACACGCTCGGCCCAGAACCCCAAGTCTGAGCATGTGAAAAGCTCCGCACACGCTCGGCCCAAAATCTCCAAACCCAAGCACGAAAGCTAGACTCACTCCAAGATCCCCTAGTCCGAAGGAGTAAACCATTTGTCTCCTAATATCTTTAAGCACAAACGCTCGACCAAGGCACAAACATCACATCTTACTTCCTCGAAGCACATAAGTGCCTGAGGAAGTGGTGGGCATGTGATGGAGCCCACAATACCCTCATCTAATATAACATCGACACGAGGGGTCGTCCATCACCAATAGGACATTGACACGTGTCTAGCCTCTGCAACATGACAAGGCACACGTGGAACAAACAAATCATGCCATCACCACGTCAAAGCACGATTAGCGGACCTAACTCCATCTGAAACATGCAACCCTTTGAACACGCAACTAAGACCTAACCTTAGAAGCCCGGGATCACGGGGATGAAGCTATCCCTCCCCCACGTGGCCAACCTCCACTCAGGATACTATATATAGCCTGAGGTACGTAAGTTCAACACACTCCTTTTTCGCTTCACAAACCCATTAGAAAAATTCACATTAATCTTAAAACTAGCCCTTGTCTTTCTCAAGCCCTCGTTCTAACTAGAGCATCGAAGCACCCTCAAAGGTCTCTCCCTCCCCTCCTTCCGTGGGCCCTCTAGTTCATCATTTTTACTTGTGCAGATCCCAAGAAGTTGACTTCGAGTCAGCAACGGTCCCTTGGCATCAACAGTACTATTTCAATAAAATAATGAAAGCTCTAACTCGATAACAAATGAGCCTATTCGAACTTGAGCTCAAGCTCGAAGTATAATTTTAATAAATAAAAATATTAAATAAATATTAGTTCGAGCTCGATAATACCTTATTGAACTGTTCGAGAGCCTTTTAAGCTGAATCTTAAGGTATTTGTGCTTTGCTCGATAAGTTATTCGAACTTAATTTTCAAGCTCGATCGAAAGGCTCAAGCTCGATTGAGCCGAACTTTGACCAAGCTCGAGCTCGATAAAATCTCGGCTCGATTCCAACCCTACTCCCACCGAGTGTAGAGATGATGATGAGGGTGGAATTGAGATTGGTATAGCTTTTACCAAGGGTAAAATGGACCTTTTTGTTGATATTTATGAACAAGGCTTGAAGCTACTTTAATTAAACTAAATTGCCTTCTATATATTTTACTAGTACGTGCTAATAAATTCTTAGCTCAAGCAACTCAACACAAGCCTGTTTAAAATAAAATAAAATTCCAAATTTTTTTTGGCTGTGAGATAATTAATTAATAGCTAGTATATAATTCAAATTTTTTATTTTATCATTGTTATGCCATGCTCTTGAATGGCTCAAAATTTGAAATTATGCTTAAATCTGGCCAAGATTATACTCATTATTTAAGACAAGCATGTGATCGTGCATATGTTAATTAAACATAAGAGAAAATACATTAGAGGTTATTGAATTAGTTCTCTAGCACTTAAACTATAAACTATGAATTTGATATCAAATGTATTCAAATTTTATAATTAAACCATTTAGAGATCACCTAATAATTTTTGAAAATTTTCTGTTTATATGCTATTTTTTAGTTTTTCAATTTTTTAATAATAAAAAACAAATGTTTTCAAAATGAAAAAAAAATTATATTTTTTTATTATGGTAGACCATATTTATCTTAAAATGTGTATAAAAATTATGATAAAATTCTTTTTATTATTAAGTTTTTAAAATAATTTTATTAAGGCTTAATTACAAAAATACTCTGTGGTTGTTTCTATTTTTAAAAAATACCTTAAGTTTTTTTTTTTGCAAAAAATATCCGTTGGTTGACTAAATTTTCAAAAAATACCATAATTTTTTTGTGGCAAAAAATACTCTGTGGTTTTTTGTGGCAAAAATTACCCCATGGTATATTTTTGTTAGCAAAAAGTATCATGTGGTTGACTAAAAAAAAATATCGCGTGATATTTTTGGCTAACAGAAATATACCATAGGGTATTTTTTTACGATAAAAAAAATCTCAGAGTATTTTTTGAAAATAGAATCAATCATATGATATTTTTTGCCACAAAAAAACCTCGGGTATTTTTGAAAAATAGAGTCAACCACATGATATTTTTTGTAATTAAACTTTTTATTAATAAATAATGCTTGAAATTGTTACAATTTTTTAAATTAAAAATTTTAAAATATATAATATTAAAATTGTAATTTAAAGATTTAAAGATTTAGTTACTAGAAAATAATATTTTACAAACCTCTGGTATAGTTATCCTTAAAATATCATATCGAACACGATAAGATACTGATCAAGATTAAGCCCGAACGAAATGGACCACACGTTTCATGTTTTCATCTGCTCATGTATATAGCTAGTATTTCGACAATTCAAGATACCGAAAATGACCTCCACCTCCTTTCGTTCCATTTGACCACTGCCCTTGAGTTTTAAGGGCTAATTTTGTCATCTCATTCTAATCATGTGATATTAATGAGATGTTAAAATATTGTTAAAACACAATTATCTGTCAGGCAACGTATCTTACTCCCTCACTCTATAAATACCTTAGGCTAGCTGATATCGGCAATCCATTGCAAATTTAATTAAGAGGAAAATGGCAGTTAGGTTTAATTGTTTGGCCTTGGCAATGTTGGCGGTGGCCGGAATACTGATGATTACCGGTGACCACTGCGTCGCGGCACAAAGTAATTGTGATGCAAACAAACTTGTCGCTCTCATAACGCAATGCCAGAGATTTGTGCAGAAATCAGGGCCACAGCTGAATCCATCAATAGGGTGTTGTGGAGCTGTTAACAATGTTGAAATTCAATGTGTGTGCTCTAATGTTACACCAGCTATTCAGGATATGATCGATCCTTACAAGGCCTTTTTTGTCGCTGAATACTGTGGCCTAAACCTTCAATCAGGAACTAAATGTGGAAGTAAGTTATTTTTTCCTAAATAAAATAAAAGAAAAGAAATATTTATTCAATTTTTGAACTTGTTTAAAAATTTAATTTCAGAGGTTTTTGAGCTGTTCTAATAATTTAACTACTGATTTTTTTTAGATTAATTGGTATATTCTTTTTTACATTTATATATTTGTTTTTTTACTTTTATTTTGTTGTATTTGTTTTTAGGTGTCACTGTTCCATAAATTTGAGGAAGACAGAACTGAAGTGTGACAACTGGGGCTTGCTATATATCAATTTTATGTTTTTTTTTAATTAATAAAGCAATACTAATTAAGGTATTTTGATTTAGTGGTTTAGTTTCGAATCTTGCATGTAAAAGATAAAAGATTTGGATTCGATTCTACTTTCCTTTAATATATCCGAAAAAAATCAATAAAACAATATTATTTATGTGTGGGAGGACTCTCAAGAGTTGATGTCAATGTGATGCTAACAATAAAGCTATCTAATTTTACATGATTTTTTTGCTATTTCAAGTGATATTGCTATGACATTCACAAATCATGCTTTGACAATATCATCACCACATATAACAATACCGACATAACATGATTTATTAATGCCCAGGAGATATGTGTCGAGTTAACAAAATTATCGCAAATGAAAAGTAGTATAAAAATAATTTTAACATTTCAAGCAATATTACTGTGGCATTTACAACTCATGCTTTGGCGATATCACCACCACATGTAGCAGTACTGACATAACATATGATTTGTTAATAACGAAGCAATATTTCTTGAATTAACCAAACTATCACAAATCAAAGGAAAAAAATAGAAAATAGGAAAAAATAATATATTGGTAATTTTGCCAAATCAAGACATTTACAGATCATGTTCAGGCAATATTCCCATCCTAACATAAAACCTACCTTATTTTCTTAGGATAGATTTGCATAAGTGATTAAAGGATTTTTTTTTTCCTTTTACATTTCTCAATCTTCCACTTTGATTCTTAATATATACCAGTAGGGATTTGGCATTGCACTCTCATTCCCTATGTTTTCACCAAAGTAGCTAGAACTAAAAGTTCATTTTTTAGCCACATTTTTTAACTATAGAATTCATTTGTTTCAATCGGATTTCACCTCGTAAAAAATAACTTACGTGACATTCTATATTTTACATTAAAAATTGAAGGGTTTTTGAGGTATTTTGGGTATTTTGCAATAAATTCATGAGCTTGTTATTTGGAAGATAAATTAACTAAATAGTGCTTCCTTTTCATCACAGGTAATAAAGTGTTAAAGATGGATGCAGCTAGTTTCTGTCAGCAAATATTGCCCAAAAATTGTTGCCAGAAACTTGAATGCGTGAGTGGTTGCAAGCACAAATGTGGACAAAAAGCCATTTCAAGTTGCTGGTCTTTCCAAAAGCCCAATGACACTTGTCTCTGTGGTTTTCCTTGCTAATTCCTTTTCTGTCTTGTAGCAGTTACAATCAATTTCTAGTTCATCTTTTTTTTGTCTTTTGGGATTTGCCTAGTTTTGTACCCACAGATCAGCTAGCAGAAATGAATAAAATAGAATTTATCTTTCTTTGTTTCAGAAAGTATTTAATTTTTTTTTAAATTAGCTAATCAAAAATACAAATACATGCATTTTAAATTCTTAAATTCAAATACATCCTAATGCTTTAATGGTCATGCTTTATTTCCATTTATATTTACATGAACTTTCAATTATAAATAAGAAGAGCACCAAAGTTTTTTTTTTTGTGTGTAAGTCAAGAGAAATGGCAAAACATACAGTTCATTTCCTGGCGATCTTAATAATCTTTCTATTGGGGGGAAATACTGGTAATTTTGTATCTGGCGAAGTTGAATGCGACACCGTTTCCGGCCTCGGCGTGTTGTTTGGATGCTTGGATTTCGTAAGGAAAGATAAACCTCAACTTCCTCCATCACCTGAATGTTGCGGAGGGGTAGAGAGTATTGGCATGGCATGCACATGCAAGATTATTACCAAGGAGATTGAAGAAACCATTAGTATGGAGAAGCTTGTTTATGTTGCAAAATCTTGTGGCAAACCAATTCCTCATGGAACACAATGTGGAAGTAAGACTATCTTTAATTACTAGAACTTGATCAATGATTTTTTTTTTCTTTCTTTCTTTAATTTTTATTATATTTTGGTGTTATGTTTAAGATCTACGTTGCTGAATGAATTTTTTTATTGGAATTCAATAAGGAAAAATAAAAGAGAGTATTTAACTAAAAATATGTCCACTCTTTTCGTACAATGCTTTTTTATTGTTAAAACCCATATACATACCTCGAACCCTTGTCCATAAAGTGGGCATGGAAAAATGTTCTTACCAATGCTTAAAAGTGGACAAAATTATTAATGCAAAGATATGAGAGCAAAAGTGTAAACAATTGTAAAAGTTTAGAAAAAAATGATAATTACCTTTTATAATTTGTTTCCTAAGGGAGGGTGATATCACGGACCGGCTCCGTAGGAGTTACTATAGAATCAGGAAAGTCCACACGGGAAAATTGAATAGCAACCGTATAAAAAAAATTAAAAAGAAAAAAATTTAAATATTAAAGTTATTACTCAATTTTCCTATGATTACTAATGGACTTTCCTGATTCCGTGGTAACTCCCATGGAACAGGATCCGTGGGATCACCACGCTTCCTAAGCCAACTATGTGCTAATGATCTTATGATATGCACACTTGTTTCAGGTGATAAAGTTCCAGATGCATGAAACATGGGCAATGAGAGAGAGATGGCTGCTAGCCAAATCTTCACCAGTTCTATGCATAAGTTAATAAGCCAGTGTTCTTTTGTTTTTCTTTGTCCTGGCTGAATTTGTTTTGTATTAGATCAAATCCTGTTTAATTAAATCATGTTGGCCCTCGTAACATTCATTTTCCTGTCAGTATTTCTCGACTCAACTACTACTTTTCTGCTACATAATTTCTGATCGTTAAATGTTGATGCCAAATTTTATACACTTAAAAAAGATTGCACTGAAGCCAAATGCAGAAATTATACATTGCAGGTCCTTTTACAGACATTTTTAACCTATTGATTTCAACAGAAAGTGGACAAAATTTAAAATATGTTGAAAGCTAATGTCTGGTCACTAAATGTGTATTTTTCGCAACTGAAATCAGTTGGTTGCAAGTAGACTTGCTGTGATGCTACGATGTTTAATTGCAGAATGTGGCCTAGTGGCAAGGCATTGATGTTGTGGGAGACCCAAGTCCGAGAAGTGACGGCAACGAAATTGATGAAATTTTGGTGGAGTTGCCAAGAAGCAACGGTGTCAAGATTCCGGGTAATCTTGGGTTGCTCTTCCATCAATGCGCTGGATATTAGATCTTCGGTAAGGTTGGGGTTAACTGCTTCACGAGAGCGCTTACAATCTCTATTGTTTAGGTCCCTTTTGGTATTGGTTTTCCAACTGGTAGAGGCTTTCATGGTCACGCCAAAAGAAGGTTGTGACATTGTTTGCCCCCTTTCTACAGTTCTACTCTTTTGCTAAGAAAAACAAAGGTTATTTAATTGCAGTACTGCACTAAAATAACATGAAAACTTAATTAGTCTATAATCAGCCATACATATGGTGAGCATTTTCATAAGAATTTTCCTATTGCAAAGGATGTCTTGCAAGCTGAGTAGGAGTATAACCATCTTGAAGAGCCATTGAAACTGATTACCAAGAATGTTTTAATGAAAATACTAAACGCACCCTAACAAATTTTCTTTTCATATTTTCACCAATTTTGCAGCATATTTACTGTTAGTAGATAGTGCAAGAACTTGGGTATATTTGAAATTTCAAGAAGATGGCGTTACATATGTGATTATGTCTTTGGTCAAGCTACTGGATTACTTTCTTTTCAAGGTCTCAACCGTATGACAGTTACCTGTACAGCTAGACACCATTGAATGACAGGAAGCTTTATGTGAATGATTGTTGCCATTAGAATTCTTCTTGTCACAAAATTAAGAGGATGATATCTCCAAAGACAGCACAAAAAATTGTTATACTTTTAAAGAAGTCACACCCACAAAATTAAAAGGATGATTTCTCCCAAGATAACACAAAATTAAGAAGATGATAATTATCCCATTATTCATCACACTACACAATATCATTTTTATTCCTAGCATCAAAGATTATTTTCAGGCAATAAGACATGCTGATATGATACTGTAAGACATTTCTCCCAGGGTCACAGGTTCCAGCAGCATGTACGACAGAAAGAGAGAGGGCTGCAGAAATAAAATCTTCAATAAAAGTGTAAATATCAGCTATGTTAACATATTTTTGTTTCTTTTAGAGCTATTAGGGATAGGGAAGCAGAAATGAAGTGGGAGAAAGCTAATATAGAAGGCAAAAAAATTTGATTGTGCACTTGGAAGAATAACCTAGGCTCCTAATATACCTTTGATTGAAGAGAAAATTTTCACATTCATAAAACTTTTAGCAGAGTGAGAAACATTTCTGAATGCTTTCATAAGTAACATCGATGCAAAAGACGCAAGCTAGGCTGGATCAGAAGAAGAAATACTTTGAAGGATAGTTTCATTGTAAGTGTTTGTTCACTGATACTGTGTTTCTTCCATGGTAATTGTTTGTCAGCAAAAACAGGGGTTCTGTAACTCCTCTGTTTTCCTTTTCTATCACCGTGGGGAGAAATTTTTGCCTAGACCAGAGCCATGTGAAATGCCTGGACCGGAGCCATCGAGCACCCTGCAAAGGCAAGAATTTCTCTCTCTTCTCATGCCATCGGATGGTACCCAATACCTCCAGTCCAGGCATCTCCCTCCGGTCTAGGCACAAACTTTTCCATCCTGGGATACAGAAGATAAATGGGATTCCTTAAAGCAGTGGGCATTAATTTATGCAGAGCATATTCATGTACAGAGAGAGAGCTATAGAAAGAATTCAAAACGAGCCTTAACAAGTGCACACTAAAAATCAGAATTCGATCCTCATTAGATTGAATAGTAACAATAACATATAACAAAGGTTTATATGTGTTTTGACAAAAAGGGTCTATATATGACTATAAAGGAGGCTTTCAAGTCATTCATTCTAAAAGCATGCAAACCAGAAAGAAAAGAAAAGAAAAAACCTTTTTCATTCCATACAACAAAGAACAAGGGGAAACACTCAAAACACCATGTGATTATTTTTCCACATTTTTACTTCCTACACTTCCAAGCTGACACCGAGTAAAGCGGCCGGTCTTCCCAGCAAATTACTACACACCCATTGTCCTCTTTGATCCTGTATCCATCACAACCATAACCTTGCAGCAATCTCCTTGCCTGCAACATACCATTGTTGCTCAAAGGCAAATTTCCAAAGCCGGCCAAATCAAGCCTTTGCATCCACTTCTCAAGTTTCTCGTGTCTTTCCTTCCTCTCGGCTCCCTCACATGCTATAATGTTCTTGATTTCCTCTCCAAACAGCATCTTCTCCACCTTCAGTCTCTTTATTGATGTTCTTGATGCAGTAGATTCCAAACAATCAAACAATGCTGCATAAGAGTAAAGAGCCTCCAATAGCCTTTCCATGAGAGTTGAGCCATTATGGTTAGAGTCTTGCTCGGTTACCACCATAAGCTTTGGTGACAAACCCCACAATGAATTTAGAAAGCTATTTATCTTCACCGATGCTGTTGAAGATTGTGGTGATGAGGAGGTGGAATCAGGACTCGGGCTATACCCATTAACTTTATCTTTCTCAAGCAACTCCTCTAGAGTGCTTTGGTTCATTTGGCGGACTCTTTGCAAGTGAACTCCATTTGAATTCTTCAGTGCTAACGGGGATTTCTTCCTTGAGAATTCTTCATCAAATGCCAAAAAAGAATGCAATTGAAGAACTGAGCAGACTGCTAAAGCCTCCCCAGTTTTAACACGCAATTTTTCAATATCAAGATTCTCCAATCTGCTGACAATGGGATTGAACTGAAATGGTATATCCAATTTTTCTGCTTCTTCGATCAATACATGGGCCATTTGATCAAGTACCTCTTTCTGCTGATGAACCCCAGTAATTCGTAAATGTGGTGGGCCTTCAGGTCGAGCGTTCAAAGCTTGAAGAAGCGCAATCCACTGAGAAGATTCAGCTGCATTAAGATCAATTATATGAACCATCTTTTCACCCTCCATGGCTTCAATTATAGCTTGATTTGTGAGCACAAAAGCCACCTTCAAAAATGGAAACATCTCGAAAAACAGTTTCTTAATGAGAATTTCTTCACAAGACAGAGTTATTCTAGTGAAATTGAGGGCCTTGTGGAGACCAGGCCAAGATTTGAGGATTCTATCAGCAAGGGCCTCCGTGAAATATGCAGCAATACGCTGCATAGTATCGCCATCAGGAGCCGCGAGATGGGAGATCTGCTCAAGGGCAATATTTGCATTTTCAAGGCTACCGGAGGCTACATGATTCGCACAGGTAATCAACAAATGGATCAAACACAAACCCCTCTCCTCAGATTTCAGCTCTTTAAGCCAAGGGTATGGTGATCCTAAGCTAGGTGAAAGTGAATTCATTGAGAAAAATTGGAGAGGCCATGATGTTACAGAAGATGACCCATCATCTTGAAACATTGGCACCATTGAACAAGACCAACAAATTTGGAAACTAAGTAAAGAAAAAAGATAGACTGTGATGTCCAAAGAGGAGAAGAAACAAACTCACTTCACAAAAGAATCTGAATGATGAGAAAGTCTAGGCTTTTGCAAGCATATGCTTATTTTGCTCACGTAAGAACCAAATTTGGATAAAATTAAAGTATGAGAAAACGGTTTAGTCTCCTCAAAGTCAAAGCATCAAGAACAACTAACCGAAAGCAATATAAATATACCAAAGTAGAGCTCAGAATTGAAACTATGAGGGTCTCCAGAATGAAGAGGCGTGGCAAATCAAATATGCATAGAGAGGAGAACAAGTCAAACAAATTAAGGTTACGATAAAACAAAAAGCAGAACCCAACTTAGATAAAATGATCAAAGATGCAATCCCCAAAAGACAATCTCAAGTGAGTATAAAATGGTTTCACCAATTCGGTCCAAAATCATAGGAAGCTAAGCCAAATTAGCAACGCTAGAGAACAGAGAACAGTATCAAAAGAAGCTTAGCAATACCAGAACAAAAACTCGCAAACCAGACCAAGAACAGCTAGATCCTTACTGGGTTTTGCAATTGATCAAAAACCCACATGAAGATTCCAAGGCTAGCTCCTGAAGCTCTTGCACCAAAATCCCTCTCCGGGTTTTCCTCTGTTTTCTCTGTTCTCTTTTTAAGGAAGAGTCGAAACTTTGGGTTCAGATTCAATTATGCTCTCTTTGTTTTGAGGTAGTTTGTTCATGACTACGTTGTCGACGATGCGTGAGAGGTGGGTTTGTCGTTTCTAATTTGTCGTCGTTCCCTCTTTTAGTGGAAAATGGAATTTTATGAGAAGGTGAGGCCTTTAATTTTTGCAGTTTCTCTTTTCTTTCTCTCACCATAAACTTTTGTCTTTATTTTCACATTTTTCTCCCTCTAAAAGTTCCACTTTTATGGTTTTGTCTCGACCTTAGGTGGATAGGGAATCATGGGTGGCTTTAAAATATATTCCCAAAGGTTACATGAATACAAGCATGCCCTAACAAAGACAAACAATTTGCCCTCAGTTTTTGTTTCCTAGTGGGGTAAGTATGTAATGCTTCCAAAACTTGGTTTTGTTTTCTTTTCAAAGGCAAATGACTAAACAATTTGTATATCTTCTTACTATTGAGACAAAGAGATAAGGAAGTTATGGAAACATAGTACATTTATCTCTAGTTGTGAAGTCTTCTGTGGCACCTTTGTTGAAACTGAAAACCAAAAAATACAATTCAAATTTATCCAAAATTAAGGTACAGTAGAGTTTATGTAATGATTTTTATTTTTATAATAAAACTTAATTTAAATACTTTATAAAAACAGTTTATGAAAAAAATTGAAAAATAATTTCAAATATATTGAATTTATGTAAAAAAAATAATTTTATTTTTATTTTATCAAACACTAAACAATTTTTAGCATACAGTTAGAGGTAAACCTTTCCCATTTTTTATCTCTTTTATTCTTGGTGTGAGAGAGTTTGAACTCTTAATCTTTTATACAATAACAAATTACTATACTAAGTTAGCTGATACCAACTTAAATAAACTTTCAAATGAGCTTTTTCACACATCAATTGGACATAATAGCACTTTACAATTTTCATTAAATAAATAAGAGATAAACTTCATAAACGTAAATTTAGAAGTTACATAATTGATTAAAAGATTCATGGTTTTAAGACCTAAGGAAGCTCCAACAAGCAAGGCCCTAAGCGATAGATATTTGGACTTCATTGATGCACGAAGTACACGCCCTTGATTCCAATGGAGTTAGACTGGATTTCACGGTCGATCGGTCTGATAATGGTTTTGGTTGCTCAAAATAACCCCCAAAATATGTAGATTTAAAAAAATAACCATTCAATTCACGACAGGGTTGCCACTGGCGTGTGAGGACGGAGTGTCGGCGATGGCAAGAGCTTCCAAGTCTTATTCAGTAGATCTCAGTGAGAACTTTTTAATGATACCAATGATACACTTTTCCGATCACTAATTGATTCGATATCATCAAAAAACCTCAAAGATAGAAAAATTTAAACAGGTTTATTTATTGAATTACTTTATTAATTTTGTATTTGTATTTGTATTTGTATTATGTAAATTTGAATTATTTAAGGTGTTTTGATCTATAAACGATGGGACACATTGTTAACTTACTCCTACGTAAATCAGCAAACTCCTGAATAATTTCTCTTACATTAACAATTAAGGAGATCTAATCCAGATTTCATAAATGATAAACTCACAAATAGGTATCAATTGATAATCACACCTCCCAAGCTCTCATATAAAAATAAGTCACAAACTTAAATTCTTATCTCCAATTATTAAAAAAAAATAAGTCAATTCCAACCACAAATTACTACTAATTAAAAATAAATAAAAAGACAACTTTCCTCTCAAAGAACCATAAATTGAAAAACAAATTTTAAAAAATTGAATTTGTGTCATAATTTAATTTTATTAATGAATGTAATGAACAAACGGCAAATATGTGTTCTTGATTTTGTCACATAGTAGCATTTGGCATGACCATCCATTATGTTTTTTTTTAATCTAAAGCGATCCTGAAAACCCATTTTTTTTTTCTTGGTCTCTTCTCATTATAGAGATTTGATCTCCCTTTCAATTTGAGACATTCTTGGCACAAGATGTTGTTAGAATCCATGTTTTTTTTAAATACATTTGATCACTAAAAAAATACATACTTATAATGTCTTTTATATCCTGTCCTGAAGCATTTGAAGAGAATAAATGTTTGAAGGAAACAAATTAGATAAAGTTTGAGAGATCCTACCAAACAATTCTCCTTGGAGTTGCTTACAAAGAGAATTTTGGGATGATTTCTTTAAATTCTCAGCCAGTTTTTGTGGTTTATAGAACATGACTAGTACTACTATAGGATTAAATTAATGCTAAATTACAAAGTCTGAGATATTTTTATTTTATTTAGAGAAAAATATTTGAGACTTTTGTATATCATTCCTTAAAATTATTAATTAGATCGAGTTTAAATGATATTTTTATCACATCTTGTAAAATAATAAATTACTATCAAATTAGTAGCTAAATATTATGGTCAAGACTAGAGACAACCATGTCCTGTCTTGTAGTGTGTTGGAAACTTACATTTGTTTGCAAATGTTGGGATTTTTTTAATAATCGATGAATCAATGGTCATATAAATTAAATACCATGTTACTTATGATGTTGATGTGGCATCTATTGATCAACCATTTTCCTTCGATAATAATTGAGATAGCCGAATTCGAGCTACATTTATTCAAGGCGAGTTGTTGTCAAAAAGCGCCTTGCTGTGTAATAGTAGTTTCTACGAAACTATATATATATATATATATATATATATATATATATATAAAATATTATGATTGTATTACGTGTAAAGAATATCAAATTTTTATAATTTATTTCTTATCAACCATCAATATTATATATAATATAATAAATATGAATGAAATATAATATATAATCAAAATAATTTAAATATTTTAATAAACACATAATTAAATAATTAAAAAATTACATTTACTCTTATTTATCTTCTAATAATCTATTATTATTTAATCCCTAACGCATATTGAAAAAAAACCGTGCATAGTATGCATATATGAGCTAATATAAAAACAAAAGTAACTGTGTCAATTCTCTCTCTGGTGAAGGAAGTAATTGCAAGAGGTAATTACGCTACAGTACACGACAAAATGATCGCTTTCTCTGATAAATTCACGTTTTCTTTCTTGTGGAAGAGTTCCGGTCAAAAGTCATTTTACACGTCCTTCCCATCCATAACGAGAAAGGAAAGAACAGAAAAGAAGAATACATCTCTCTCCCACATGACAAAGTCAGAAGGACGAGAACGTGAAGCAACGGGTAGGGAGCCCCCGCATATTTGTCCATGCAGATGGTCTTGTCCATCAGTATTGTCCATGCAGATAGTCTTGTCCATCATTATTGTCCATGCAGATAGTCTTGATGCCAGAACGGAAATTTTGCAAAGCTCAACTAGTAACTAATAAGGTCAGGTTGAGCCCTACCAGGAATACCTAGCTAGATCGGTTTTAAAGTTAATGTTTTAGATTTGTCTAAAACTTTATTGATAATTTAAAAAAACTTTACTGGTAACATTATCTTTTAGATCTCACAATTATACAAATATTATTAATGAAATTTTTTAAAATTATCAATAAAATTTCATACGAGTCTAAAACAAATGATTTAGACCCGGTTTTACCAAGTATTTCTAGAGTCTTGCAGGTGTTTTGATGGACATATTTGCGGGTTCCCAATTTTTACTCACTAAACAATGAATCTCTTATAAACAAAATTATGAGCATAGCCGTATGACATATAAAAGTTGAAGATTTTTCATGAGCAGTACAACTCCTACCCAATTAAAGATTCAATGCCAATACATTGCGCATGTAAACTTCATCAGGAAAGAATTATCATTTGGAAATCCCTCCAATCGATGAAGAAAATATTTCATCATCCTTCATTATCCAAATATTTCTATAACAGAAGGCACTACTTGAACTCAGTTTACTTTCTACAGTTGGATCAAAATGTGGGTTGCTTAAAAAGTGTAGCATTCTTGTACATTACTTACGTACCAAGTGTTAGCTTCGGTTTTTTCTCGCATGGCTCTACCTGGCATGACTAACAGTACTAAGAGATCAAATTTTACCAATATTGAGACTGCTTAAGAAAAACTATTTAAAATTTATAACTCTGGTTTTGCTTATAAATTCAAAGCTCAATGAAAATGTAAAAAGGCCAAGCTTGGTATTGCACATAAGAATGATGTGAGTACAAGATTAGGACCAAAATTTCAGAGCATAAATGACACACCAGTGATTATAACAGCAAAAGACATCACTAGCCTACGAAACTTCCTGTGGGGAGTGCAAACTCATTATCAGTCAATCAAGTTGTGTAACCTACCTGATCATTTTGAAAGAAATCACTCTACATTAGGCACTCCTTGGACTTTTTCGATATCAATTCATTTCATGTCACGAAGTTAAAGAAAGTAAAGGATTGCACTTGTGGGCAAGATTGGTTGCAGGACCAGAGCACATCGAAACATCATCCAGACTGATCATCACCTGTTAAAAAGGAGACATCAATTTAAATTATCACAGATTACCATATAACAGAAAAGATAAAGTTATTTATCAGGGGAATAATCAAGCAAAATAATCAGGATACAGTGGTCATAAGAGGCCACAAAAAAAGCACATGCAAACCCAGAAAGCATACCTGAGCCATGCACACACGCATAAGGTGAGGCTGGTGCCAGGGTGAATGCAAGGAAGACTGACTAGAAATAATTTTGAGATGCTGATAATCTAGGTGGTGTTCTAAAACTTTCTCATACCGTCTGCATGTATTTTCCCCTTTGAGGAGGAACATGTTCTATTGCAAATACTGAGAATCAGTCCCTAAGAGAAATCTACAACTAATAAAAAGAATGTAAGAAAAATGACAGCTCTTTTTTCTTTCTTTCTTTTAGTAGCTTGCCCATACAACATATACTCTGTCATATGTATTACTTCCAGACTAAAAGATGCTTCTTTTCCTTCAGACTGTCAAACTAACAAAATATAAGCTCACCTTTATTACATTTTTCTCTGAGCTGTGCAAGGGCTGCAGAAATCTTAGCACCAACAAGGGCATTATTTTTGACAAGGGCAATGTCTAAAACTAGGTTAAGAAAATCAATTAAATAGCTAAAAAATGTATAACTCAATATAGCTTCCAAACAGTTAAAAAATAGAGTAAATTTCAGTTTTAGTCCACTTAGTTTGCCTCGTGTTTTTATTGGGTCCTGAAGTTTAAAACGTTCCTACTGGGTCCTTTAAGTTTGATACCCATTCCAATTAAGTCATTCACTCAAATGATTTTGTTTCATTAACTAGTGATTCAAATGTGTATGTTATATGCATGAAAGTTCCCAAGTCAAAAGTCATTTAACTTTATTTGGAACATATGGTTGTGGTTGATGTAATGGATGACCAGTTAAATGAGGTTGATAAATATGTGGGGATAACAAATGATGTTGTTGGACTATTTGAATTTGATGAAATTGATTTTGACTATGATGTTGAACCTGATATGAATGAACCTATTTTGAATAAGCCTGCTGTAAATGAACCTGTTGTAAATGAGATTATTGGGTCATTTTAGTGGACTTGATAAGAATGAATACCAAACTTAAAGGACCCATTAGGAACACTTTAAACTCCAAGGACCCAATAAAGATATGAGGCAAACAAAAAGGACTAAAAATAGAATTTACTCTAAAAAATAAAATAAATACTAACATTGTGCATTAAACTGCTCACATAAGTACAAGGAATAATATACTAACAATCTACATTACTAAAAGGATACTTGAAGCAAGTGATGCCCCTCCAGTTAATTCATTTACTCTTGCAAGCAAGAATGGAGTCTCGGCATTTCCTGTAATGTTTTTATCCCTGATAATCCAAGTCCAACTATGTAAATAAGCATCATATATAGGGTAAAAGGGATAAAGAAATTAGAAAAGAAACAAAACACCCTAGAATTTTAATGAGCACACAACATTTCCAACCTAGCTTCTCTAAGGGCACGCTGTATTGCAGACTCAATTAAACTTCCAGAAGCTGAGTGCTCTTTTGGAATTGGAACGGAAATAAGAATTCCAGTTTGAAGATTAAGTTTCAAGTTTGCATCTGCTAGTAACAACCACAAAAAGGAAACAGGCATTAACAATAATTAAATAAATAAGTGAAGAACCGATAAAGTGAACCAAGTGTCTCACTTGCCTATTAGTCGAGCACAGTCTTCAGGGCTATCTACACGACAGGGCACCTAGATAATTGTCACAAGCCAAGCAAACAGCTATGAAGCTTTTAAAGTAAGCTCTCATTTACTTATCAAAAGAAATAAATTATATTAAATTGCAAACTAAAGAACAAATCTTTAGAAGTAGTCTCAAAACAACATTCTGCAGTTGTCATAGCATCATCACTTCCTGCCCCTCCTTTTGAGGGGCCTTACACAAGAATAAGTGAAAATCTCCCAAGATACTGAAATGTTTCAACACCGCTCCTTTTGAGGGGTGTTGAACAAATTTTTAGAAGTAGTCTCAAAACAACATTCTACGGTTGTCAAGGCATCATCGCTCCCCCCCTCCTTTTGAGGGGCCTTACACAAGAAGAAGTGAAAATCCCCCAAGATACTGAAACGTTTCAAGGAAAGAAATAAAATAATAACGTTTTATTTTACTTTCTTGAAATTCAATATGCAACGTATTAGCCTAAAATTTCTAGAACAGATTTAGGTGACTACATGCCAGCATGACCATCTAACAAACACACCACCACTAGCATGAATGGATTAGCCTCTCATTTACTAATGGCCAAGCAATAAAACTAGGAGTTCTAACTGATTTCAGGTCAAAACAACAATAAATAAAGTATGGATAAATAAATAGTTTATCATAATCATAGTTGATCCTGAACAGAACATAAATGTAACTCTAAGAAATATCTGGAAGTACTAAGAAAAAGTTGATCAGTGTAATACCTTGCAGCCGCTTGTTTCAGTGAAAAATGCTGGAAACTCATAGGTCTTATAAGCAGCAACACATACTCCCTGAGTTTCCTGTATTGATAGTAGAGCCTAGTAATGCATAACTCACAACTTAAATCTGAATACTTCTAATAATGTTTTGGAGATGAAAGGTTAATACCAAATATTCAAGTGTCCGTGAAATATCAAGTATTGATTTTACACCTGCAGAAATAACTGCTACTGGAGTCCTTCCAAGCTCAGTAAGATCAGATGATATATCCATTGCTGCAAACAAAACATCGAAAACAAGCACCGAAAGTAAGGGTTATTAAAATAAAGAAAACGAATACAGAAAGGTTCTTATAATATTTGAATCAGTCTTTGTTCAACGAAATATTAAAAATAACTAATGAGTGATGTTTACGATATTATAAACAATTAATTATTTAAGAGAACTGTTCTTTCCTGTGACTCCAAAAAACAAGTGCTTCACACCAAAACTGTTGCTGATATAGTTTATTCATCTCTAAACCATATGGGTCATTCTGCTTAATTTGAGAACCCAAATGATTATCAATGACAAGCTCCTGGCTCTTTAGTTAAGAATTTTCATGGAGAGGTGTAGGTGTAGGAAACCATCAATACTACAATCAATAATATTACAAAGTCAATAACTCCACCAACACACATTAGATGACACCAGGAGTGAAATTTACTATATAAAATTTCTCTGGAAATGAAGCATTAGATAGCTGTCACAGATATGGTCCACCTAAATGGGCCTAGCAAAATTTAGGACAGCTTATGCACCAACCAAGTTCTAGTCAAGGTACAAAGGATTTTTTTTTTTTTTTTTGATAAGTAAAAATGGTACACACGGGAATTAAAACTTACTATGCTCCCCATGTCTATGTACACCTCCAATCCCACCAGTAACAAAAACATGGATGCCAACCTGCAAGAATTTGTACACTTCTAAGTACAACAAAAATCCATAATTACAAGAATTGGGAAATGGTGCATTCAGGAAATCTCAGAACAGAATGATCACCATTGAGGCAAAAAGCATGGTTGCAGAAACAGTGGTTGCACCATTCCCTCTGGTAGCCACCTGAAAAGAACATTCATCAGTACATAAAATTAATTGTGAAACCGAGCCACCAGACAAGAAATCAAAGTGCTGATTTAAAGACTTGTATTTCTAAACTCCATTAGCAGATGCATCATTCATTAGAAGATACGAAAAAAATAGTAAATCATTTGACCATATAGGGTGGTTTGAGAGATGTCCACGTCAAGCAGATGTTAAAGATTAACTCAAAAGGTTCCTGAAAACCAAGATAGATGGAGAGAGAGTAGAACAACAAATTAAGGAATACTTGTGAAGATAGAGCAAAGAACTGCTTCCAGATATACGTACATGCGTACAGGGTTCTTCAACTTCTAATGTGTACTATATTTTTCAAGTTACAGTGGAAAGTTTAACTTTCTCAAGCCCCATAAAGTCTTTGAGGGCAATGATGGCAGAGACTTGACTTCTCATTTGATCAGTTCATCAGTTAACCCAACAATAATCACTGAGAAAGGATCTGCTGTTCTGCAATGATCTAAAGCGCACTTTGGTCATGCAAATGCATATTTCTATTCTCTTCGATAGAGCAGTTGCATATGTGCATTCATAAGAATTGACAAAAAGATGAGTTTTCATGAAATCCTAGTCTTAAAAGTTAAATTTATTTTCAGTGTTTACAATAATTACAGGGAATATGTTTCGAAATATCAAATGATACGTACTGCACTAACCAACAATCATTGAATAATTGGTTATAGCCCAAACACACTGGATTCCTTGAGGTTCTGGCGCAAACCCCCAGACCAAGAACTCCCTTATAAATAAGGAGAGCCGTTGTTATGCGTGGGTTTTTTTTTTTTTTTGGGGGGGGGGGTGGGGGAATAGGGTAGGCTGGAATCAATCATTGTACTAAAAAACAACATGTACTGGACTGATTTGATCATCATGGACCATCAAGACAATCCATAATCATACAGACTCTTAAAACTGTAAATGTTATGAACAGAGAAGACAGAAAATCATAACCAGTAGTATCCAGTCCAATCCTTTTTACTCTTTCTAAAATAAGCTGTATACTTCACAAAAACTGGCACAGCAGAACACTCAAAACCTCCTCCAACATGATTCCTCATCCATCAAGTAAAAACTATCACAAGAGTATGATCTTTTGCCTATTCCAAAATTGAAGGAAGATCGAGCTATAAATGCACCGGTGAAGAGGATTAATTTGATCCAAGTAGATGGTAAGAAAATGATTAGAGCTAGATCAAGAATTATATGGGCTTTGAAAGAGAATAAAAAATTGACATCAAGGAATCTTATTGATGATATGACATAAGATCAGGTAGGTAGGAAGAAATCTATTCACGTAGCCTACCCCAAATGGTATGTGATTAAGGATTAGTTGAGTCAATTTGAGTTGGTTTAATTCATAGATCCATTTAATATAAGCTTTTGTTCTAGTAAATCTATTTCTAGACCTTAATTTATATACCACTGAAGAAGCCTTAAGACTAAAGCATGTCCTGCTTGATGACATGTCCATACACCATAGTCACAAGGGACAAATTTATAATGTTGCATTATTACAATAGTCCACACACCTTATTTGTTATTAATATTAAATCAGTGATTATGTCATAAATTCCCATCATGCCCTTCAAGAATATGAAGCAACACACTTCCTACATGATTGAAACTAGGACATCCAACTCAAGAAACACAATAAGAATTTAATGATATAAATATATGAAGACAAGAGGGTGTCAACATGAGATCACTGATAAGAGCTACTAACAATATGTGCAATGTCCCTCCGTGCTGTCTTTTGAGCTCTAGTTCCCAAATTAGCAAGCCTCTCCAGTTCTTCCTCATTCAAACCTACAAACAATGATGGCCTAGCACCATAAGAGAATAAAATACAAAACTATTGTGCTTTATTTCAAGAAACTGAACGAATCCATTTCAATTTATCATTTAGGTTGATAATAAATGGTTGCTTCTACGTACAGAGCATCAAAGCATAGCAAAATCAGGCTGTTCTTAGTACCAAATCATCTTTATATTATACTAAATCTATTCATCGTACAAAATCAATTTGCAGCTAAGACCTCTTTATGCATGCACATCAAGCTCATGATTTGGATAAAATTATCTTTCTAATTGACATGTTCCATTCCTTTCATAAGCTCCCTTACAGATCAAGTCAATTATGAAAATTAACAGTACTGGATGATAATCACTCAGTCAAGCTTATAGAACTTCATTTTGTTATTAGTGGAGACAATAAAAAAAGAAACTTTCGGTGCCACCCACAACCTTTCGGTGCCACCCCTTGATTTGTTTTTTCCTTTACCCACAGCATTTGCTAAGCCTATAAATAGGCTTTGAACCTTGGGTTCTAAGCACAACAAAAAACAAGAGAGAAAAATAAGTGTGGAAGATAGATTGTTTTGTAAAACTCAAGTGAGTTGCTTTTGTAACAGAGCATTGCTCTAATTTTCTCTGGGTTTTTGCCAAATAGTTAAATATTTTGGGTGTGGGTCCGAGGAGTAGGCACATTGCTGAACCTCGTTAAATCTCTGTGTTCAATTCTTTGTGTGTGCGTGTTGTTCAAATTCTTGCTATTTCCTTAACAACGGCTATCAGAGCGTTTGGTGATAAATTTTTGTCTATCTTTTTTGCGAGGTTACTATTCATGTGAATAGTGAATTTCGTGAATAGTGAAATTTTGCCGGTGATACCAATTCATCGGCAACGGTGTTCTAATACACGGAGGTTCACAGGAATTGTCAAAAACGATCCAGAGCTCTAGTATTCGAGTGAGAGTAATGGCGGATGAAGGTAAAGCAAGGATCGAGAAGTTCAATGGAGCAAACTTCGGATTTTGGAAGATGCAAATAGAGGATTATCTTTACCAGAAAGACCTCTATCTTCCTCTTGGCGGCAAAACAAAGAAACCACAGGAAATGACAGATGAACAGTGGGAGGTGCTGGACAAGAAGGCTCTTGACACGATCAGACTCTCTCTCGCTGCAACTGTCGCGTTCAACATCTCGAAGGAGAAAACAACTGCAGATTTAATGGCGGCTCTGTCCAAAATGTACGAGAAGCCATCAGCCTCAAATAAGGTATTATTGATGAAAAGACTCTTCAATATGAAGATGGAAGATGGCGGTAGCATCGCTGAATTTTTGAACGGTTTCAACACACTGACAAGTCAGTTGGAATCCGTTGGGATCAGCTTCGATGATGAAGTTAGAGCACTACTAACTTTGTCATCATTACCAGATAGCTGGGATAGTTTGGTAATGGTTGTTAGTAACTCTTCTAGTTCTGGAAAGCTAAAGTTCGATGACGTTGTGGGAGTTCTTCTAAGCGAAGAATTGCGCAGAAGATCTTCAGGATCTGCAGAAACGTCTGGGAACGCTTTGAGCGTAGAAGAAAGAGGAAGATCTTCAAATAGAGGAAACAAGAACCGTGAAAGTTCTAAATTTAGGAAGAGTAAATCAAGAGGACCAAAATCAAGAAGTGGAGGTTGCTGGAACTGCGGAAAGAAAGGACATCTGATGAAAGATTGCAAAGCACCAAAGCAGAATGATAATCAGAAAAGTAAAAATTCTATTAATGATGCTTTGATCCTTTCTGTTGCTGTTCGTAATGATTTGTGGGTGATAGATTCTGGTGCATCTTTTCATGCTACCTGTCAGAAGGAGATACTCCAAAATTATGTGCAGGGTGATTTTGGGAAAGTGTATCTCGGAGATGATGAACCATGCAACATAATTGGAAGAGGAGATGTACAGATAAACCTGGCGAACGGAACTACCCTACATTTGAAGGACGTGCGACTTGTTCCGAATCTCACACGGAATTTGATATCAGTAAGCCAACTGTCAGATTTAGGATGCAGAACCACTTTCACAAGTGATTCATGGAAGGTGTCGAAAGGGGCTATGGTGATAGCTCACGGAAAGAAAGAAGGCACTCTCTATGTGACGAGTGGAACAAATAGTGTTCTAACAGCTGCATCAACAGATTCGAGCGCAGACATCTGGCACCGCAGACTTGGGCACATGAGTGAGAAAGGTATGAAGGTCATGCTATCAAAAGAGAAGATTCCAAATTTGAAGCATCTGGACCTAAGCTTCTGTGAAGACTGTCTCTTTGGAAAGCAGAAAAAGGTGAGTTTTTCTAAGATGGGCAGAAAACCAAAGCTTGAAAAGCTGGAATTGGTCCATACAGATGTGTGGGGACCAACCAAGGTACCATCTCTTAATGAGTCTCAATACTATGTTACTTTTATTGATGATGCCACTAGGAAGTTATGGGTATATTTCTTGAAGCATAAATCTGATGTATTTGATGTCTTTAAAATGTGGAAAGCTATGGTTGAGACTGAAACAGGTCGGAAGCTAAAGTGTCTAAGGTCAGACAATGGTGGAGAATATTGCAGCGATGAATTTGAGGAATATTGTGCTCTCAATAGTGTCAAGAGACAGAAGACAGTTCCTAAAACACCGCAGCAAAATGGAGTGGCAGAACGCATGAACCGAACCATTAATGAACGTGCTAGAAGCATGAGGATTAATGCTGGATTACCCAAACAGTTTTGGGCAGAAGCAGTGAACACATCAGTCTATCTGATCAACAGAGGACCATCTGTCGCACTTGAGTTTGGACTTCCAGAAGAAGCGTGGACGGGAAAAGAGGTAAACCTATCACACTTAAGAATATTTGGTTGCACCTCTTATGTCCATATAAACTCAGATGAAAGGTCTAAGCTAGACCCAAAATCCAAAAAGTGTGTCTTTGTTAGATATAGCATTAATGAGTTTGGCTATCGGTTTTGGGATCCAAAAAACTGAAAAGTCTTCAGAAGTAGAGATGTAGTGTTTAACGTGAATGTTCTATATAAGGACATGATGAAACAAGTGGAAAGGGAAACAGAAAGAAAGAGTTTGTAGAACTTGATGAAATTTCTACAAAATGAGTGTTACAACCCAGAGATGAGAATATAGAATCTCACACTCCTGTTCCCCAAGTTCTCCCTCAAGAATTGAGGAGATCAGAAAGAGTTAACAAAGGTCAACTCCCAGCTCGTTATTTAACATCTCTGAATTATTTGTTATTAACTGACAATGGTGAACCAGAATGTTATGAAGAATCAATGCAGGTTAAGGATAAGCTCAAGTGGGAGGTTAGAATGAATGAAGAAATGGACTCCTTGATAGCAAATCAGACATGGGATTTGGCTGAGCTTCCAGAAGGCAAAAAGGCTTTGCATAACAAGTGGGTTTACAAGTTGAAGGAAAAACATGATGGAACTAAGCGATACAAGGCCAGGCTGGTAGTCAAGGGATTTCAACAGAAGGCAGGTATCGACTATACTGAGATTTTCTCTCCTGGTGTAAAGTTGTGTACCATCAGATCTGTATTGAGCATTGTTGCAGTAGAGGACTTACATCTAGAACAACTAGATGTAAAAACCGCTTTCCTTCATGGTGATCTGAATGAAGATATCTACATGAAGCAACCACAGGGGTATGAAGAACTAGGGAAGGAAGAGTTGGTCTGTAAGCTCAAAAAAAGCTTGTATGGGTTGAAACAAGCACCCAGACAGTGGTATATCAGGTTTGATAATTTCATGTCTAAAAACGGGTATACAAGATGTAACGCTGACCACTGTTGTTATTTCAAGAAGTTTGATGATTCCTACATCATTCTTCTATTGTATGTGGATGATATGCTTATTGCAGGATCAAGCATGGTGGAAATAACAATGTTGAAGGAACAACTCTCCAAAGAGTTTTCTATGAAGGATTTGGGTATGGCTAAACAAATTCTTGGTATACGAATCAGCAGAGACAGGAAGAATCAAAGATTGTGGCTATCTCAGGAACAGTACATAGAAAAAGTACTAAAAAGATTCAACATGGATCAGGCTAAACCGGTGAGCACTCCACTAGCAAGTCACTTCGCACTTTCAAAAGGGCAATGTGCAACAACAGTCGAAGAACATGAATACATGTCAAAAGTACCATATGCCTCAGCAATTGGTAGCCTCATGTATGCTATGGTCTGTAACAGACCAGATATTGCACAAGCAGTGGGAGTCGTGAGCAGATTCATGAATAATCCAAGCAAGGAGCATTGGAAGGCTGTGCAGTGGATTATGAGGTACTTGAGAGGTACCACTAATCTATCCCTATGCTATGATGGATCAGAAATCATTTTGAAGGGTTATGTCGATTCTGACATGGCAGGAGACCTAGATGGTAGAAAGAGTACTACAGGGTACGTCTTTACACTGGGCAGTGCAGCAGTGAGTTGGGTCTTGAGATTACAGAAGATCGTAACTCTCTCGACTACAGAAGCAGAGTACGTGGCAGCAACAGAAGCATGTAAGGAAATGGTATGGCTACAAAGTCTACTTAGAGAATTAGGCAAAGAGCAAAAGGACTGTAAAATTTACAGTGACAGTCAGAGTGCAATTCATCTGGCCAAAAATTATGCATTTCATGCCAGGACAAAGCACATCAACATCAGGTACCATTTCATACGGGAGCTCTTAGAAGAAAGAGTTATTATGTTGGAAAAGATTCACACCAACAAGAATCCTGCAGACATGTTAACCAAGACTGTTACGGTTGAGAAGCTGAAAGGATGTTCAGCTTCGATCAGCCTTCACGCCTGAAGAAGCAGAAAAAGACTCACACCTAGTTTGACTATGTTGGAATTGTCTCCAAGTGGGAGATTGTTATTAGTGGAGACAATAAACAAAGAAACTTTCGGTGCCACCCACAACCTTTCAGTGCCACCCCTTGATTTGTTTTTTCCTTCACCCACAGCATTTGAGAAATAAGTGTGAGAGATAGAGAGTTTTGTAAAACTCAAGTGAGTTGCTTTTGTAACAGAGCATTGCTCTAATTTTCTCTGGGCTTTTGCCAAATAGTTAAATATTTTGGGTGGGTCCGAGGAGTAGGCACATTACTTAACCTCGTTAAATCTCTATGTTCAATTCTTTGTGTGTGCGAGTTGTTCAAATTCTTGCTATTTCCGTAACACATTTAATTTCATTTACAGAGTAGGACTCCTCCATGGTTACACTATACGTGTTTTGCTCTAATTAAGAAGCTAATGTACCCAAAAAAACAAAATTATCCATCAAATTCACGTGCTACCTTATAGGCTGATTCACTTAAAAGCATTATGCTGCAATCACAAATTCAAGCGTAAAGAACAAAGTAAAATATGAAAACCTATGCATGGTATGCCATCCAAAATAGCAACGGTTGCAGGAACTGCTCCATTCTCCCTCACAATCGCTTCCACCTCCTTCGCGGTTTCTAAATTTTGAGGGTAAGGCATCCCTGAAAATAAATGAGAAGAAGAAATTAACCAAAATAAAAATTTGGATAACGTAATAATATTCATGGTATACGATTAAATTAAATTAAAGAGACAAAAAGAAATCAAGAATTTACCATGGGAAATTATAGTGGACTCGAGAGCAACGACCGCGCGCCCACATGACAAAGCCTCGGAAACTTCTGGCGAGACCTTCACGAAACCTCCAATCTGGTAAAAAAACAAGAAAAGTCAATCTCTAACTATCGTAGTTCACTACCAACAACAAAAAAAAGAGAGAAAAATAAATAAAGATTAGAATAGATCTTAAATTTAAAAAAGAAGAGGACGATGCTGTTTACTACATTGATGCTGGGGTCAGAGGGGCGAAGATGGTTGTGGAGATTAGATAATCTTGAGAGAGCTGACGACGCCATTTCTCTTCAGTCTTGACTCTGTGACTTCCTGAGCGTGAGAAGGAAAAATACTGACGAAATTTTAACGCTCCACCTGGTAATTGTTTCAACTTTCAGAAAAAAAAAAAAAAAAAAAGGAATGGAAATAGTCACTGTATTTATGGTTAAAAAGGAGACTCAGTTTACCGTTTGGCCGTGGAGTAGTTTTGTTTTGGTTTATTGTTTATAAAATTGAAACAGTTTCTCCTAAAGCTTATCAAAGTCAAGTTAGGTTGGTCCAAAAATTTATGTTCTGATTTTGATCCAAGTTTAATCTTTAATAAGTTAAGTCACGTCTAAACCCACTCATTCTGTCCAAATTTCTCATTTTTTTCTATTATAAATTAGTTCAAAATACAATATTGATATTAAGTTGAAACTAGGTCCCAATCCCTCAAAATCTGTTCCATCCTCCCGGGACATAATCAATCCTAAGTCTGAACCTCACAGAGACTCTTCATCCATTTTGCCCATTCCCATTTTGTCCATGCCCATTCACTTCTCCCCGCTTCTCTTCTTCTTTGTCTGAACCTCACATAGACTCTCCACCTTCTTCTATCCTCTTCCACCACCATCTTCCTCTCTCCTACTCCACCTTCCTCCTCTCTCCTCCTCCACCTTCCTTTCTCCTTCACAAATCTGAACCAACTCCTCCTCATTCCTCTCTTGCCGCCTCTCTTCTTCTCTTTTTTCCTCTCTTTCTCCTCCTCCTTCCCCTCTCTTATTTCACTGGTTTGCATCGTGCCGTCGCCTCCTCCTTCCTCTCTCCTTCTCCTTCTCCCTTTTTCCTCTTTCTTCCTTTCTAGTTCACATCGAACTGTCTCCATCCTCCTCTTCCTTCTTCCTCCCTTCCTCTCTAGTTCGCATAGCCCGCCTCTCCCTTCTGGGTTTGTTCATTTTTTTTTCTTTAGATTATTGGTTGTTGATTGTTGATTTTGTGTTGAGAAAGAAATTGATCTTTGGGTTTGTGTTGATTGTTGGATAATTTTTTTCGGTTTGTGTTTATTTTTTTGGATGGTTTTTTTTTTCCGGATTTTGTGATGGTTTTATGGATTGTTAGGGAGGGAGGAAGACAAACTTCTGCGTTTGTGATAATTTTTTGAGACCGTTGATTTTATGTGGAGAAAGAGAAGGCTTGTGATGAAGACATATGAGAGAAATTGCAAGAGTATTATGGTCTTTATTCACGTTATCCTAATTTAATCCAATTTCAGAAATCCCATCAACCAAACATTGTATTAAGTTAATCCCACTTTAATCTCCTATGATTCTATCTTATTGTAATTCTAATCCCATCCCATTGTAATATTGTACGTAAACCAAACAGACCCTAAGTTCTTACATTTTCTCTTTTTTTTTCTTTATAGAATGCAATGTTACACATCACATAAAATATATATTATTTAATACATAAATAATTAAATATATTTAAACAGATCAAGTTGGACCTTATTTATTTTAATTTCTAAAGTAGACCCCTTTTTTATTTAAGACCTAATTTTTTTTCTTCAAAATATAATTTATTAATCAATTTTTCTTATCCAAACTTGTAAAAACTACTAATTACACCAAGCGGGTTACGCGAGCCAATGAGTCAATGATCAACTCTAGTTTTTGGTAAAACAAATTGTTTAGTATTCAATAAAGTAACTACGAAAATATTTTCTTTTTTTTTTACATAAATTCAGTTCTTAAAAAACTATTTTTCAGTTTTTAATTTTTTTAAAAGTATAATTTATGTTTATAAAAAATAAAAATCATTTCATAAAAGTTTCCAAAGCGTATATAAAAATATTTTTTTTTTCTTTAGATGTGAAAAGTAAAGGGTATATATATCATTTTAGTTCATTGCATAAAAGATTAGAGATTAAATTTCTCTATCGTAGGGATGAGATTATAAAGAATAAAAATAGACTCTTCCCATTGTGTGCTCCAAAAAAACTAATAGATTTTTTTTGAACGGAGAAAATACAGAAAAATAAAGATTTCTGTTAAACCAAAGGAAGGAAAAAAATCTAAAAAAGAAGGAATAAAAAATATCAAGGGCGTTTCGGTAAATCCGAATGGAAACATAACCACCACGGCACCACATATCCACTTGTTCTCACTTCTATCTCTTCTTGCATTGCACTCCTTGTTCATGGCTTCCAATCTCACTTTCACTCCAATCCCTGAATTTCCACTCCCACTTTCAAAATTCCCAAAACCCCCACAAAGAAACCCTCTTTTTTCTCTTCCACCACTGAATTTCTCTTCTGGGTATTCCTCCTCTAACAGCATTTTAAGGTCTAGAGGGGGATCACCATCAAAAGTTGTTCATGCTCTCAAGGAAGAACTGATTCAATCCCCAATTTTAGAGTCTACCCATGATTCCCAAAATAACCCTTCTGCGTCTTCTAAGCTCGTCCTTGTCGTTGGCGGCTCAGGTGGTGTAGGTAGGCATTATGCTCTCACCTGCTGTTGTATTTGCTGTGTATATCGTATATACATAATATTTATTTATTCAATCATATAATTTATTTGTTTCTTTTTTTTGTGAATTGGATAGTGGGTTTTGTTGGTACTCAAGCTTAATGATTGGGATTGTGGAAATGCTAGTAAGGTTTATAAAGTGTAAATGGCAGAGGTTTTGAGCCTGTGGATTTGTTTTAGAAAATTATAGTTGTAATTGTTACTAAAATGTGGAGAGGATTGACCACTGTATTTTTTATTGGGAATTTTGGTTTGGTACTGTTGGCACCCCAAAAATGATCAGTTTTGTCATTAACAGGTACATGTTCTTTGTCAACTTGTTGGGAGAAATTTTCATAGTTCTCATGGATATGTTATTTTGTTAATTGACATGTTTAATTATGATATTTTTGGTCCTGCCAAGCGTTGGTAAGGACATTTTCGACTTAGTGGACAGTTGTTTGAGACCTGTGTGGGTTTCAACAGTCATAAAAAAATATGAGAATTTAGTGCCACAGGACCCATTAAATACTCTTTTGGATCTATTTCTCTTTAAGCAAGCACCTCCTGTTTCTACTTTCCGAGTTGTGTTCAGACATTTCAGGAGAAAGTGGATGAACCTCAGTGCAGACCTAGATATTTATTCTATATTTGAGATTACCCTTGTAGTTTGTAACCAATAGAGATGCTAAGAATGAAGTACCACTACTACTGAACTACTAGTAGTTCCCAAATAGAATAGAAGAAGGAGGCTGATAACAAGCTGTATAGTGTACTCTGGTTTGTGAGCTTATGAAGCACCTTATAAACTAGAGACAAGTCAAATGAATTTTCTTTGCTCTCTAACTTGTACGATTGAATGAACTTTGGGTGATAATTCAGACAATTGTGGATATTAGCTTAAATTAACTAAGCCTTAATACCAAACCAATTGGGGTTGGACATATGGATCCTTTTCCCTCCAAACCCCATGGTCTATGGCCTTACTCTGTGAGATTCTTACAAATGAAATTTTTCTGATGGTCCTTACTATTGCACTAATTATGACACAAATCGCAAAGAACAATAACCTTTACTTTGAATTTATATTTTCCAACGATGCTGTTCATGGTCCTAGATGGTAAAATACTGCTTTTAGTTGTGACTTAATGTTTCAGTAAAAAACTCAACCTTTTCAAATCAAATGTAAAGATGTGTTCTCTTATAGCAGGGTTTTGAGTGTGTTTATTGATTTTGGAAGTAAATATGATTAATCTTTTGAAACTAGAATAGGATTTTTAAGTCAAAACAACACAAATCATGCTAATGAGTGCATGCTTCAATTCCTCTGTACCTAGTCATGCTAATTAGTGCGTGCTTGAATTTCTCTTTACCTGCCCTGGAAAAGTTTCCTACTTCAAGGTGCGAGGTAAAAACACCTATTCTTATATTTTGTGTTGATTTTTCAGTGAATTCATAATTGATGCAAGTTACTCTATTTTCAGGGCAGTTGGTGGTCGCATCATTGCTCGACAGGAATATCAAATCACGCTTGTTACTACGAGATCCTGAGAAAGCAACTATGCTGTTTGGTAAACAGGATGAGGAAACACTACAGGTTCCAATCCTTGTCTGGTTTATGAATCATCATTGCTTATTAGTAATAATGCTAGAACCAGTTTTCCGTAGCTTTACGGGGTAAATGAATTTTTTTTCTTTGCCTTAAATTTCTCTTTCTTAAGGATGCATACCTCTATCGTAAAGAGCTTTTAAACTTTATAGGTCTGGGAAGGGGACACCCGAAACCCAAAGGATCTAGATCCATCCATATTTGAGGTTTGTGTTTCTAGCTTCCTCATTAAGATACACATTTTCCTCTTCTATTGTCTTGATAGATGATTTTTTTTTTACTTTGGCTGTCTGATAATTTTTTATTCCAAACATATCAACCTTTGGAAAAATTGTCGTAGGGAGTCACGCATGTGATTTGCTGCACTGGAACAACAGCATTTCCTTCAAAGCGATGGGATGGGGATAACACACCCGAAAGAGTAGGTCAGGCTCAGGATTTTACCTTTTAATAATGAATTTATGGAATATGTAATTATCCATATTTATTTTTTTGTTTATCAGTTACTCCATAATCACAGTCATCAAAATTTGTCTACCGCTACCTATGTATTATATGGAGTATATTCAGAAGAATCAGAACAGCATCACATCCTAGAAAGTTTTAATCTTTTCTGTGAATGGCATGCAAACTGCAGATCTGCATAAATTACATGCAAATACACATAGATATCTGGTTATATGTTATCAATGTTATGACTGACTGTATTGTCTTCTTTGAAGATTGGGAGGGTGTGAGAAATCTTACATCTGCACTTCCTTCATCATTGAAGAGAATAGTTCTCGTTTCGTCGGTTGGTGTGACCAAGTTCAATGAACTACCTTGGAGGTAAGACTAATAGTTATTTGGAACTTCTTAGTCAGTTACTGAAGTTACAAATGTAAGAACAAGAAATTGCTTTTTCGTATTCATCTTTGATCTTATAATATTCATGTAGAAACTAATAAACAAATTATTTCTCTGTTATTGATTCCATGTTTTAATTTAATTTGGTATCAAAGTTGGGTTCTTGTCTGATCTCATTATTAATGTTATATTGCTGTTAAATCTCTTAAATTGATTGGCATGTACTAAAAGTTTATATCTTTTTTTCTTATAAATAAAAGTATGTGTATAAATCAAAGGCACCAAGCGGATGCCATCCATATACAAAACTATCTACAAGATAGAGTCTCATTGAAGTCTATCAACATTATAGGCATTCCACAAAATCCAAAAGATATACATCATTCACAAAAAATTGTCTTTTAAATAAAAAATGAAGGGTATTAAACCATCTATCTCTAACCACCTCAATATGCCTCTCAATGCCACTAAAAGCTCTTCTATTCCTACTAAAAGTGTATATCTACCCCCATTAGGCCATTACATTCTTTTTTAACTAAGCAAACAAAAAATTCATTTTTTTTTCTTCTTGTGCCCATGGTTTGGTTATTTCATTGAATCTGCAGTATAATGAACCTCTTTGGTGTTCTCAAGTATAAGAAGCAGGGGGAAGATTTTCTTCGAAATTCTGGTCTTCCATTTACCATTATCAGGTCAGTGGCTAATAGTAACACCTCTTTTGATGTTGGGAAAATAGTAACTCATATTGGACACTGCAAAAAGTTATGCAATATGCCATTGTGTATTCTTTAATTATGCTTATATAATGTTTATATGCATATCAGACCTGGTAGATTGACAGATGGACCTTACACATCATACGACCTGAATACTTTGCTCAAAGCCACTGCTGGGCAACGACGTGCAGTTGTTATTGGTCAAGGTGTGCTGTTTTTTAGTTTTTCTGATTGGAACAAACTGAAAATTGGTTCTTTTATCATGTCAAGTGGATTATAGACTCATACAGCTATATACCTTGTCCTTTTTAATCAATATATATCTCCTTTGTTTACAGGATTTGTAATTTTGTTCACAGGAGATAAACTTGTAGGAGAGGTTAGCAGACTTGTGGTTGCCGAAGCTTGCATACAGGCATTGGACATAGAATTTACTGAAGGCAAAATATATGAAATCAATTCAGTTGAGGTAATCTTTCATTTAAGGGTGTGAGGACACTCAAGTTTAATATTTTCGTTATTTTGTTATGCTTTCCGAATTATTTCAAAAATATAAAATCATCTTGTTGAAACATGGCGAGAACAAGCAATGAGTCAATAAAACAAGAGTTATCACCAGAATGTGAAAATAGCTATGTTTGGGTTTCTATTTAAGTTAACTTAAAGCAAGTTAGCTTAAATGAGTTCAAGGCAATTTATACAATAGAATTTTGGATTTGTGAAAATTGTTTTGTAGTTTAAACTCGATGGGATACTTTACTACAAAGTGATGCCTTGTGAAACAAGTCAAAGCAACACTAATGATAAAATTGAATTTTTTTGTTTATTTATGTAAACATGTGGCAATACTCTTTTATTCATCTATGAAAAGTTCAAAACTAAGCAAGTGCGAGTAGAAGAAATAGTCAATACAATGCACAGTATTTGGAATGCTGTTTGTGTGATTGCGCCCTTTGTTTTTGACATGGAAAAGGAGAGCTTGTCCTTCAATGTTAATGATGCAGACTTTAAGAATTAATTTGGGAGGCTTGGATACAAAAGAGAAAAGCTTGCACGTGACATATAATGGGATGCGGACATGCGGATCTAAAATGAAATTTGTGAACATGTTGGACCACTTGTGTAATCTTGTAAAAATATTTATCATGGAACTTCTAGTAACCTAGATAATGATAATTGCTTCAATTGAAATGCTTGTAACCTTCCAGCAGTACTTTCATTGTTTGTGCTTTGTTAATTCATGATTACCCCATAAACTTCCCAAATTTTGATTAGCATTCGATTACATCAACCGCTTGTATCCGTTTCTGTGATGATCATATTAAATATTATACCATGCTTGAGAAAGTTGCTTCATTTTGCTGAATAGTATTAAATATTGTGTAGGGGGAAGGTCCAGGAAGTGATCCACAGAAGTGGCAAGAATTATTCAAATCTGCCCAGACCCAATAATTGGACTTCCTTGTATCATCAAGTATGTTTCTGTACTCATAAATTTGTACTGATTATACTACCTGTATGTGAATTGTATATAGTTAGTATATGTTGTTTTCTTAACTTTATAAGTTTCGGGAGTTGCATCAAATATTCTGTTAAAACTCACATTTGCTATCTATCATTATGATTATTGTAATTAGTTATTGTTGAAAAGAAGAATTGAAAAGAATTCTTTGTATTATTGTTAATTATCTTAATACGATTCAATAGTCCTATATATATAAACTTATGAATATCAAACCTAATAAAACTAGTAGATATAAACTAAGTAAAACTAAGAAACCTACTAGTACACATAATAGGACCCTCAACATAAACCTAATTAGGACTCTCAATACTCCCCCTTAAGTTGGAGCATACACGTGCACCAACTTGTTACAAAGAAACTCATGTCAATAATAAATTTGATCAAATTTGAAACAAATAAACCCAAACCCATAAATTACATTAACCCAAGAGACTATGCTGAGGCTCTAGACCCACGACAAACAATTAGGTCACCAAGTCGGCACCACCTAACAAAACAAGATCCGAGAACACCTGATGAACAAGATTTTTACTAACGTTGATGTTGACTTGAATGAGTTGCAATCAATGAGTCAGGAGGATACAACGTCAACAAAGGTTGGATTGGGTTAACAACATCAATATGCAAGGGCCAACAACATTAACATCAACATCGGGGTGAACTTTTCTTGAGAAACGGTCAAGAACTCTTCTTCTTGAATTATTGTTAAAGGGGAAACACAAGAACACATAACAATATTTTTTTTATTATGCCTTTGCTTCGGTATTTTTTTTCTCTTTTTTTTCCTTTTCTCCAACAAAAACAAAAATACATGCGGAATCCGACAGAATCTCTCCGAAAAAACAGAAAAACAACCACACCAAAGGAAAAATTGCCTCAAAAAAACAAAACAAAACAAAAATTTAAAAAACATATTCTAAACTATATATATATATATATATATATATATATATATAATAGTTTTTATATCAGATTACTACCAAGATCCTAAACCATGAGCTCTGATACCACGTTGAAAAAAAAGAATTGAAAAGAATTCTTTGTATTATTGTTAACTATCTGAATACAGTTCAACAATCTTAGATATAGACTTATGAATATCAAATCTAATAGGATTAAGAGACATAACTAAGTAAAATTAAGAAACCTACTAGGATACATAATAAGAAACCTAATAGGATTCTCAACATAAACATAATTAGTACTCTCAACCGTTATAATGTATCTTTGAAATATTTGTATTTTTCTTTCATTATGTTAAAACTTTCTTCTTAAATTAGCTTACAAATACGATTTCATGTGATTATTAGCTTGTACTGAAGACTGGACTGATTGGTAGGGTTCCCCAATAAAAACAGTTTTTAGGAAGAATTAAAAGCTGAAAGTAGATTCTAAGAAATTGAATCTCTCTAATATAGAAGCTCCACTGGTATTTTATCAAATGCTTCCACATCTCTTTTACCAAAAACTATTTAAAAAACAAACTACATGTAAGTAAATTTTGTTTTATTCTTTTCTGTAGTTTTGGTACAAGCTGATCTGATAGTACAAAACTAGGCGAAGCCCAAAAGGCAGAAAGATGAACTAGAAATTGATTGTAACTCGTACAAGACAGAAAAGAAATTAGCAAGGAAAACCACAGAGACAAGTGTCATTGGGATTTTGGAAAGACCAGCAACTTGATAAGGCATTTTGTCCAAATTTGTTTTTGCAACCACACATGCATTCAAGTTTATGGCAACCATTTTTGTGCAGTATTTGCTGACAGAAACTAGCTGCATTCGTCTTTAACACTTCATTACCTGTGATAAAATGAAGTATTTGGTTAAATATTTATTTCCAAATAACAAGCACATGAATTTATAGCAAAATACCAAAAGATTTCAGAAGCCCAATTTAAGTAAAATATAGAATGTCATGCAAGCTTTTTTTTTTTACAAGGTAAAATTCTTCGAAGATTCATTTCTTTACACTTAGTTTTTTCTATTTTCATATATCTCAAGAACAGTTAAAGAAATGTAGGTGAAAAATGAACCTCTAGTTCTAGCTACTTGGTGAAAACATAGGTTAGTCTATGGATAAAAGTTTACCAGAAGCAAGAAACAGCGCAAATAGAAGAATGACAAAAATTGAGAGACTTCTCATGGCTTCGATTTTGGTCAATATTTTAGCATTGCAAAAATATATAAAGCTTGGAATTAGAGTGCAATGCCAAATCCGTACTAGTATATATAAGAATCAAAGTGGAGGACTGATTAGATTTCTTTATTTAGATTGTTGTAAAAGGAAATGTAAAAAAAATCTTTTGACCACTTATGCAAATCTATTCTAAGATATAAGGTAGGTTTTATATTATTATGTGCTGTCCATATATGGTTGGATTGATTTTTTTTAATGAAGCGATACTATAAGTAATTTTGAAAAGATATGTAATTTTTAATTTAAAGAAAAAATAAAACACAGAAAGATATGTAATTTTTTTTTTAAAAAAATGCAAAAATAATCCTACTGAAAATAAACTTGTTAACGGCATGTTTTAAAAACAAACCCGTGTTTGACATTCATATTCGAGTCTAAGCAACATAGGTGTGCGTACTTGATTTTTCAAATTAAATTTGATTCCTCCTTTCAAATGTTGGAATGTTGCATATTCCTCTTTTCGGATTTTTAATGGTGCAACTACAAGTTTTGCTTAACTTAAATCGTGTTTTAGTAATCTACCACAATTCATATCAGACTAAGAAATTAATTAATATGGTTTTCCAAGAGTATATCTAAATTCTAAATCATTCAAAGACAAATACATAGATCTACTCATCCACGTTAGAGTAATACAATTTTAAGATAAAAGAAAACTGGAAAGAATATATCTAGATCAAGGATTACAGAGTACTTACTGGCATTTATGAAGAGAACAAGAAAAATTATGGTGGAAACTCTGGCATCAATATTTTCATTGGCCATGGTAACGATGGGTAATTAAAATTGTTGAATTTTTTTACAAGGAACTCCTTTTTACCTTTCAGGAAGAAAAAAAAAAAAACTCCTCTCTACATTGAATACATAAAAAATTGCATTAATTACTTAAGTTACTAAAATAAAGCTTTTTAGACCAAAATGAATACTTTCAACTTAAAAATTATAATGAAGTACTTTAGCTGATGATACTTTAAATTTATTTAGAAACCGTTGGACCGAACAATGGAAATAATTTATAATTTATAAAAATGTTTTTGAAATAGTTTAGTATTTGGATAAATGAGTAGATGATATGATCACTTTTTAGAAGAAGAAGAAAAGAAATCAGAAGGAAGAGAGTCAGGAGGTATTTGTTGGAATTAATCGATGTCTTTATTTAATTCAACTAAGCCTTTTATAGGCATTACAACCTGATAGCCACCTGTGAAGGAGCCAACATTCAACTAAACATCCACTAAAGTAGTGCTAACATCATGCCAACATAATAGGACCATTACTCCACTACTCCACTAAATGAATGCAATAACAACGGAATGCAATAACATCATACCAACATAATAGAGACCACTACTCCACTACTCCACTAAATGAATGCAATAACAACAACCGAATGCAATAATCATAACAACTAACTTATTTGAGATCTGGACCCAGTCATCCTAGAAACCCACCAACGAGTTCATTCAACTAGGAACCCACCAATGAGTTCATCAAACAATGCACAGATATGGACTATATCATTCTTCCGCTCTTGAAATCTCCTTGTCCTCAAGGAGGAAATCAGGATACATTCTAGCAAAACGTCTCCGAGTCTCCCAGGCAGCGTCCTCACGTGGTGCCCCAGCCCACTTGACAAGTATTTCTTCCTTAGGCTGATAACTACCCTTATGAATAACTCGTGAATCCAAAATTGCTTCTGGCCGAGGAAGAATCACCGAATCAACATTCGTAGGAGGAAGGGATGGAGATGTTGGAACATCTGGACCCAAATGTTTCTTGAGGAGGCTGACGTGAAAAACATCATGTATAAGGGAACCAGCCGGTAACTCTAGTTTGTAGGCAACCGTACCTACTCGAGCGAGAATTTTGTAAGGCCCGAAATGATGTGGAGCTAATTTGAGGGATCCCCGAAAAACCACTGATTGTTGTCGATATGAACGTAACTTTAGGTACACATAGTCATCCACATTGAAGAAAATTTCCTTGCGATTTTGGTCCGCTTGAGACTTCATTCGGTCTCGAGCAACGACTAAATTGGTACGAAGTTCACGCAAAATCTCCTCCTGCGTCCGTAAGAAGTCGTTTACAGCTTGAATATTTGTAGTACCAGGCATGTATGAAATCAAATTCGGCGGAGGAGTCCTATAAACTGCTTCAAACGGGGATAATCTAGTAGAAATGTGTATGGCCGTGTTATAGCTGTACTCCGCCCAAGCTAACCAATCACTCCACTTCTTTGATTGGTCACAAGCGAAACAACGTAAATATTGTTCCACCGTTCGATTGACCACCTCGGTCTGACCATCCGATTGCGGATGATAGCTGGAGCTCATGCAAAGCTTGGTACCTTGTAATTGAAAAAGATTTTTCCAAAAGGCATTAATAAAAATACGGTCTCAGTCACTCACAATCGAAATTGGAACTCCATGTAAACGAACCACTTCACGAATAAACGCCTTCGAAACTGATAGGGTCGTGTAAGGATGCTTAAGAGGCACGAAGTGTGCGTTTTTTGACAATTGATCCACGACTACCATTATAACTGTATACCCTTGCGATGGTGGCAGCCCGTCAATAAAGTCCAGTGATACCTCAGTCCAAATCTTTATAGGCACCGACAAAGGTTGCAACAAACCTAAGGGACGAAAATTATCAGTTTTGCAACGCTGACAAGTCTCGCAACAACGGATGAATTGTTTAACAGTGGAATGCATTCTAGGCCATGAAAAACTGGTCTTCAGGTGACTGAGAGTCTTGTGATATCCAAAGTGCCCGCCCGTTAGTGACGAATGACCCTCTGATAAAATAATTGGTACTCGTGACGAAGTAGGACTCAACAACAGCCTACCATCCTTCAGCCAAACTCCTTCCCGGTGGACATAACGTGAAGAAATGGAACTTAGAAACTGTTTGTAAAAAGGATCCTGAGACATCTCGTCTTTCAACTTGCCAAACCACTCGGCCACATGTGCTGACATGGCAAGGAGTTGGAACTCAGTGACGCGTGATAGAACATCTGCCCCCTGATTTTCCTTCCCCTTTCGGTACTGGATCGTGTAATCATACCCAAGTAGCTTAGGTAGCCAATGCATCTGTGCTGGGGTAGTGATTCGTTGCTCAAGTAAGAACTTCAAGCTCTTATGATCTGTTTGAATGACGAAGGTTCGCCCCAACAAATACGGCGCCATTTTCGAACTGCTTTGACAATGGCAAGCATTTCTTTTTCATAGGTCAAAAGAGCGAGGGGTGACCCTTTTAATGTCTCACTAAAGAATGCAATAGGTCGGCTATTTTGAGACAATATTGCTCCAATTTCGATTCTTGAAGCGTCACATTCCACTATGAACGGCTTGGAGAAATCCGGCAGCTGTAGGACTGGTGGTGTGGCGAGGGTTGCCTTAAGTCGCTCAAAGGCCAACTCAAAATCTATCGTCCAATGGAACCCATTTTTGGTCAATAGGCGCGTTAAGGGTGCTGCCAACTCACCGAAACCGCGAATAAACTTCCTGTAATAGCCTGCTAAGCCAAGGAATCCACGAACGCCGTGAGTTGATGTTGGTACGGGCCAATCCAGTACAACCTAAATTTTTGAAGGGTCAACTGCAACTCTTGCAAATGAGATTAAGTGTCCCAGATATTCGACCTGTAGTATCCCGAAATTGCACTTTGACCTCTTCGCAAACAAATGGTTAGCCGAAAGGATTGTTAAAACAGTTCAAAGATGCTATAAATGTTCTGTCCAGGTTTGACTATATATTAAGATATCATCAAAAAAAAACTAACACAAATTACCTGAGATATGGACAAAACAGGTCGTTTATGAGGCTCTGGAATGTCGATGGCGCATTTGTCAGTCCGAAAGGCATCACCATAAACTCGTAATGTCCCTCGTGTGTGCGAAAGGTTGTTTTGTGTACGTCTTCGGCCTTCATACGGATCTGATGATAACCTACTCACAAATCTAGTTTAGTAAAATATTTTGCACCGTGTAGCTCGTCAATGACTGGAATCGGGTACTTGTCCTTTATGGTAATGTTGTTCAAGGCCCGATAGTCGGCACAAAAACGCCAAGAACCATTAGATTTTTTTATAAGAAGGACTGATAAAGAGAAAGGACTGTGGCTGTGGCGAATAAACCCAGAATCAAGAAATTCGCAGACCATTTTCTCAATCTCCGTCTTCTGATAGTAACGGTAACGGTACGGGCGAACACTCACGGGTCCTTGATCTGGCTGTAGGTTGATTTGATGATCATGTGGATGCGTCGGTGGAAGTTGCGTAGGTGCCTCAAAGACATGTGCGAACTCGACTATTAATTGGTCAAGGTCGGCTGGAATGGACGATTTCTCTTATGATAATGTACCTGAAACCATATGTAAAAAAAACTCCTACACCTGACATGTGCATGAGTTCCTTTTCCTTGAGAGGTGTCAAAGCAGGCTGTTTCAAACCATGAAATGCATGAGGCCGCCCTTCATGTTTGAAAGTCATTGTGAGCTCACGGTAATCGGTTTAAATCGGTCCTAAAGTCTCCAACTATTGCACTCCTAATACCGCTTGGCACGTAGCAACGGGCAGCACATAAAAATCAGCTTGAAGGGAGTGGTTCTCGATGGTCAGATTGAGTGCCGAGCAACGTCTCGAGCAGTCGACCTTCTCGTCATTTCCCACCATGACCTGGAGAATTCTATCCTTAACAATAGGTAATCCAAATTTAGTTACCACCGATTGGTCGAGAAAATTATGTGTGCTTCCACCATCAATAAGAATTGTAATATTCTTGTTCGCTAATTTGTCGATGACTCTCAAGGTTTGCGGATGAGTTGTGCCGGCCATAACATGAAGGGATATTCGGGAATGACCTCTGTGAAATTAGTGTTCCAATCCGGCTCATCGGACTCCAAGTCATCTGTTGAAGTTATGTCTTCAAGCATGAATAATTGTGGCCTTTCGCAATGGTGGCCCGGAATGAACCTCTCGTCGCAATAGTAACATAGCCCCTTTTCCCTCCGTGCCTGCGTTTCCTGCCCTGTGATACGCTGAATAGGAACTGAAGAGACACTCAGTGGTGGAATTGATCTTTGATTCGGAGGTGGCCCAAGAAGGCCGGTTGATTGTTGTGGGCTGAGCGTGAATCGGGACTGAGGTGTGGTTCGTTGAGGACGAAAAGGAAAACCAGATTTCTGAGGTAATTGGTTGCGGTCTTCGATCAGCCGTGCCACACTGATGGCGTCTGAAAGATATCGTGGCTGCTTGACTCATACATCTAGTTAAACCTCATCCTTAAGGCCGGCAATGAAGCAACCCACAAGAAAATTTTTCGGTAGTTCATCAATACGATTTGACAATTGTTCGAAAGTTTCCTGGTACGCAGCGACAATGGTGGTCTGTTTGAGGCGTGAGAGTGCTTCAGACAGGTCATCGTAATCCGTTAGTCCAAAGCGGTGGAGAATTGCCTGAGAAAACTCATCCCACGTTGGCGGACCCTTATACTTGGTATACCAGCAGAACTCTAGATGGAAAGACGCCAATTGAACCTGTTGAAGATGAGCAATTTGGTTAAATTCAAAGTATTGCTCAGCTTTGAATATCCATCTCGTCGGATCTTTGCTGTTGAATTTGGGAAAGAATAACTTAAGGAGAGTGTTGTTTCGGTCGAATGTGGTGGAAGTGGCTGGAACGATGGGCTGTGAATTAGTAGAATTGTGGAATGTATCTGGTTGCGTAGAGGGGTGAGATGCATTGTCAGAGTTATTGGTTGGGTGGGTGACACGCAAAGCCTGGAGGTCAGCCATCATGGTCTGGATCGCTGCATTCATCTGAGTGAAGTTGCGGGTTATGTGATCAAGGCTGGTGTCGTGACGGGATAGGGTGTCATTAACCCCACCAAGTGCTTCGCTGATTTCGATACGAAATTCAGCATTGCTTTTGTTTCGCGTTTCCATGGAGCGTACGACTTTGATACCAAATTGATATGGTCACTTTTTAGAAGAAGAATAAAAGAAGTCAGAAAGAAGAGAGTCAGAAGATATTTGTTGGAATTAATCGATGTCTTTATTTAATTCAACTAAGCCTTTTATAGGCATTACAACTTGATAGCCACCTGAGAAATAGGGAGCCAACATTCCACTAACTACATGCTAACATCATGCCAACAGAATAGGGACCACTACTCCACTAAATGAATGCAATAACAACAACTGAATGCAATAATCAGAACAACTAACTTATTTGGGACCTGGACCCAGTCATCCTAGGAACTCACCAATGAGTTCATTCAACTAGGAACCCACCAACGAGTTCATCAAAGCATGCACAGATATGGACCATGTCAGTTGATCTTCTAAAAGACAAGAAAGGATCATGGCCCTCACAAACTTTTGAAATGTTTTCTTTTGTGCTGCTTTTATTATTTTAATTTTAAGTGATAATTAAATAGAAATAGAATAAAATATTTTATAAGTATATGCTTGCTCCTAAACTTTATGTAATAGATATAATTATAAACTCACATGTCATTATTTTAAAAAAATAATAATATTAAATTTTTAAGTGTATACTAATCAAATATCATTGATCTTTTATACACATTCGGCAAAAGTGTGTTAGACTATATTTTTTTTTCTCGAAAAAGTTATTGTAAATAATTAGAAAACCAATTTTTTTTCTTTACATTTTTTATAAGATTATTCACAATTTCAAAAAACAAAATCTTAAACTCATATGATCAAATCCGGTAAAGAAGTGACAAAATCTTTTTTTTTTTTGGTTCTATTTGATAGGGCCTAAAAAACACTGGCCCAAACAGACACCAAGGCCCAAACAGACACCAGACTCGGCAGGCTTGTTCTGGCCCATGCAAACGCCAGACCCGTCTCAAACCTGTGGCCCAGATAAGTTCGGACCCCCGGAAGGGTGACCCAGCCCAGCTGACTCAAAGAACACCCCGGCCCGGACAAACAATCAAGTATGCTCCACGGCCCATCAAGAATCCCCAAACCCGCGAAGAATGACCTAGCCGACCCACACCAAGATCTCCCCTATCAACACTAGCCACCCTACAGGGACTAGCCACTCCACAACCCTATGGCTGCCCGCCACCCTACGACTGCCCTACGGCGTCCCCTCTCATAGGCTCGCAATCATATCCTCTCCACCAGCAGGCGGCTATAAATAGGCCAAGGTATGGACATAACAAAAAGAGATTAAGGTTGACGCACACACACACCCTACTTAATTTTCTAAAGAGTCCTCGGTTCCTCTCTCGAACCCGCGACTCCTCCATTGAATTCACGCTAACTTAAGTATCGAAGCGCCTTCAGAGGTCTCCCCCTCCCCTCATTCCGAGGGCCTTCAATTTGTACTTGTCATTTGTGCAGGACCCAGGCCAAATCACCCTCCGGGCCTAGCCCAGCTCACAAGCCACGCGGATCCCAGCCCACACCAGCTCACCAGCCACGTCAGCACCAAACAATATACGGCATCAACAGATTGGTGCCGTCTATGGGAACCGATAATCTCTCGCTACAATAGAAACGAAGAAGTGAAAGAACTCATCTGTCACGATGCCGCCAAGGAACGGTGCTAGGAGAGCCAACAAAGAAGCCCCAGCTGCGTGCTTGGCTCCCATCCAAGGCGAAGTTCACGGTAACCGATCCATATCTGGATTTCCAGCAATCCCAGAGCACGCCACCCCCCGCCAGGGAACAGCATCCCCACCTTGCTGAAACCGACTCCCCCTACGGCGAGGGAGCCCCTGCCTACCTCCAAGCTCCGGCGACCCAAGCTCAGTTCCTAGAACTGTCCAGAATGATAACCAATCTGGTAGCTCAAGTCCGGGAAGGGGGCCGACAGCCTTTATATCCTCCTCACCAAGCCCAGGGAGAGACCGAGTCGTCAGGCAAGAATGACCCAACACATGACCAGCCCCGCGCTGAGCCCTCACTGCGCTATAGCAGGCCCAAAGAAAGTTCCACCTCAAAGGGCAACCCTAGCCTCGATAGACGATTTGAAGAAATGCAGGAAAGAATAGACTCGGCTCTGAGATACAAGAATCTCAGTATTATAGACGAACTCTGTGTCCAAGACCCCCCTTTCACGGAAGGCGTCCTAGAAACCCCTCTCCCGCCAAACTTCAGGATGCCCCAGGTCAGAATGTATGACGGGACTACGGATCCAATGGACCACCTCCAACACTATAAAACGACGATCGTGCTGCATCGGCACTCAGATCAGATCATGTGCCGCGCCTTTCCCTTGACTCTTGAAAAGGCGGCAAGCACTTGGTACTCGCGCTTAAAGCCAGGAACCATTGGTAATTTCAAAGAACTCAGCTATGCTTTCGCTTCCCACTTCCTCAGCAGCAAGGGGCCCAAGAAAACCTCGGAAAGCCTCTTCAACATTATTCAGCATAAGGGAGAAAGGCTTCGGGCTTACATTTCCAAGTTCAACACAGCAGCTTGGGAAATTCCAGACCTTGATCTCAACATCCAGGTGATGGCCTTCAAGAACGGATTAAGGTCGGGAATCTTTAGCTCCAAGCTAACTCGGCGCCCGCCCCGAGACATGAACAAAATCTTGGCTCGGGCAGAAAAGTACATGCTGGCGGAGGACGATCAAGCCTTCAGAAGAGAAAGAGAATGAGAAACCGAAAGAAAAAAGAAAAACCCTGCTCCTCAGAAGGAAGTAGCCAAAAAACCTTACCAAGAGAACATGTATAGGCCCCACCCTCGGGTCGACAACTTCACTCCCCTCAACACTACTAGGACTGACGTCCTCATGCAGCTTCAAGACAAGTCTGTCCTACAGTGGCCACCCAAGAAGCCCATTGGGGGAGACCCCAAGAAGTGGTGCCGGTTCCACCAAAGCCATGGCCACGACACGGAGGAGTGCCACGACCTGAAGGAACAGATTGAGAAACTCATTAACCGAGGGCACCTGAAGGAGTTCACTGGGCCTCGAAGGCATGAAAACCCCGTGTCACCAAGGAGGGATGACAGACGCCCTTATCAACACTGGCAAGAGAGGCCGAATCCTCGGAGAGACCCCAGGGCGGAACAGGAGAGGTCCCGCCAGAAGAAGAAAGAGGTACCCGCAACCACCTGAATCATCAAAACAATTTGCGGAGGGCCGACCGCTGGAGGTAATTCGGGGCAGAGCGGTAAAGCATATGCCAGGGCCGTGGCCTCAGTCAGCGCCCCCCACAAGAAAAGGAAAACGGAGCCGGTGATCTCCTTCACGGAGGATGACCTGGAGGACGTGCAGATTCCCCATGATGACGCTGTAGTAGTCGCGCTCCTAGTGGCCAACTGCGAGATACGGCGGGTTCTGATCGATAACGGGAGCTCCGTTGACATACTGTTTCACGATACCTATCAGCGCATGGAACTGAAGGAGGGACGTCTAGAGCCTGCCCTTGCCCCCCTCTACGGCTTCGGAGGATCCCCAGTCTTCCCAGAATGAAGCATAGTCCTCCTGGTAACAGCCGGGACAGTACCAAGAACATCCACTATACGGACTACGTTCCTTGTGGTAAAACAACCCTCCTCCTATAACATGATAATTGGGCGTCCCACCCTCAACAAGCTAAAGGTCGTCGTCTCGACCTATCACCTGAAGGTCAAGTTCCCCACTAGCAAAGGTGTAGGGGTGATAAAGGGGGATCAGAGAGCCTCCCAGTCCTGCTACCTGAGCGCCATCAGAGAAGGGAAAAAGACCGAGGCCCTACCACTTGAAGTTAAGGATCTGCGGGACGAAATGAAGGCACCCAGAGGCCGACCCACCGAGGAACTGACCGCGGTACTCCTAGGAGGAGACCCTACCAAGACCATACAAGTAGGAGAAAACCTCTCAAAGGAGGCCAAAAAAGAGCTCATCCACCTCCTCCGGAGGAACCAAGATCTGTTCGCCTGGTCAGCATCAGACATGCCAGGGGTCAATCCTGAAACCATTGAGCACCACCTAAACGTAGACCCTGAATACAAACCAGTCATTCAGAAGAAGAGGTCATTTGCCCCAGAACGTCAGGTGGCCATCAACGCCGAGGTTGACAAGCTGCTGGAAGTCGGTTTCATTAAAGAAGCAAGGTATCCCGAGTGGGTCTCTAATGTGGTTATGGTCAAGAAAGCCAGTGGAAAGTGGCGCATCTGCATTGATTTCACCAACTTAAACAAAGCTTGCCCCAAGGACAGCTTATCTCTTCCCCGGATCGATCAAATGGTGGATGCCACCTCAGGGCATGAACTCCTCTCTTTCATGGACGCCTATTCTGGTTACAATCAGATCTTCATGCATAAGTCCGATCAAGAAAAAACCGTCTTTGTCACCGAGCGAGGGTTATACTGCTACAAGGTAATGCCTTTTGGGCTGAAGAATGCTGGGGCAACCTACCAGAGGTTGGTAAACAGAATATTCCAAAGACAGATTGGGAGGAATATGGAAGTCTATGTGGACAACATGCTGGTTAAAAGCCCTGAGGCACGAAACCACCATTCCGATCTAGAGGAAGCCTTTGGAGTCTCAAGGAAAATGGTTAGGTCATGGGAAATATCCTCAGACTCCTTCAGCTTAAGCTCGGTCTTGGACAAGCGGTCCGTCATCTCCAAGGCATGCCGAGAAAGCATCCCATGAAGAACCCCGGCTTGAGAGGAAGCAACCTCCGTCGCTGAACAGAGCAACTCAAATGGTTTCGACAGAATCTCCGCCTTATCGCGAGGAGGGATCCCTAGAACCAAATGCTCTCGAGCGACCTTGGTGCTGGCAAACACCGAGTCATCCAGCCTCAGAGCCCACCGAGGAGTGAAAAGAGGAGCCATCTCAGATCCTTCCCGAGGCAAGGGAGCCACTGAATGAGAAGGATCCACCGAAGGCCTGGGAGGGCTATCCACCGGAATCGGAGCCATTATCGGAACCTTAGCCCTCTTTTTCTGCCCAGAACCGCTAGCTTCGGCTGCCCTTTTCTTCTCGCGAGCCAGCTGCTTGGCCATCGCCGCCATCTCCATGTCTGCACACAAAGAAAGGGCATTAAAAACTTTTAAAAAGTAAATAAAAATTCCTATAAGTCGACGAGCCAGTGACTACCATGGAAGAGGCGCGAGGGAAGGCGAGGAGGGCACAGGCCGCACCTGTGGAGTTCCTCATTGTCTCCAAGAACATCGATCTCCAAGGGCGCGGTCAGCATTGCCCTCAGAGTTTCCTCCTCACGAAGGGAGAGGTGTGGCCTCTTGCATTTGCCAACACGCTCCAGGCTCCAAGAGAGGGGAACGTCGAAACTTTCGGCAGATTGGACAAAGAAGAAACCTCCCTTCCATCCCTTGATTGAGGAAGGCTTCTCCTTTAGAACGCTCTTCCCCCGCCTCGAACTGACGATGACCCTGCCCGAGTGACCTAACCGGGCTAGCTGAAAATGGGCTTTAAACACGTTTATGTTCATCACCCCCCTGCCTCCTGGCACACGGCAATGAATGCCAGAATCAGTCGAACCGAATTGGGCACCAGCTGGCTTAACGCAATACCGAAGTATCTAAGTATTAAGCAGAGGAAATGGTGGAGAGGAAGCCTGAGCTCCGCCTTAAGCTGATGCTCGTAGAGGCACAACTCATACAGTTGCCGGCTGGACAGGACATCGCAAGCTCTCTCTCCACCCTCGGGGGCCCTCATGTTAAAATCCATGGGGATCCTATATTTGACCCTCATCCTTAAAAGGTTGGATCCCGCCACAGTGCTAGGAACGGTGTTCGCTTCGAACACCCATTCCTCTCTCTCTGTGTCTCGGGCCTCATCCCTGATAGATGCAAGGGCTAGGTCCTCATCTCCCCTTGATGATTTGGACCCTTGCTCCTCCCCTCTGTCTCTCGTATACGGGACTAAGGCCCGGCCTCCACCCCCAGAAGTCGCTTCACGAGAAGCAACCCTTTCGCTGGACGAAACACCCATGGCTTCACCCAGCTCCCTGGACAGGGCTCCGCTAGACTCACTACCAACAGACCTTACTCACCAAGAAAATGAGGAAACTTTTAGTGAAAAACTCATAAGCAATGCCGACCGCTCTCAGACTCACTAGGAGAACCAAAACCCTCAAAATCTCTCAAAAGTGCAAAGTAAAAACTGAAGGGAGGGGGTACCCCTTTCTATAGGGGTTATGGCAGCAAGAATGAGGTAATCAAGTCACACATCAGTTGAACGGACGCATCCTTTGCAGTTTCCTAGGGGCCATTTCAGGTTCCCCAGGCGCCGCCTCCAGTAAAGCAGGTGCCAGCTGTCACTAGGGCGCGACCTCTACTTAAACTGGCACGCCGCCATTTCTTGTCAAGCGTCGCCATTCATCGCATCTACTTAATGGACTCAAAATGGGCCAAAAGGCCTCCAAACGAAGAAGGAAGACGCGACCATCTGGCAGACCTAAAATAGGCCAAAAGGCCCACACATGCAGAAGAAAGTCGTGACCATCTGGCAGGCCTAAAGTGACTAAAAACCCTTACGCCCATGACTGTTAGGAAATCCGAGCCCCGTCAACGCTCGGTCGAATCTCCAAATAAGTCCGAGCGTATGAGCTGCTCTGCCCATGCTCGGCAAATTTCTCCAGAAAATTCGATCCCCGTCAACGCTCGGTCGAATCTCCAAATAAGTCCGAGCGTATGAGCTGCTCTGCTCACTCTCGGTAAATTTCTCCAGGAAATCCGAGCCCCGTCAACGCTCGGTCGAATCTCCAAATAAATCCGAGCGTATGAGCTGCTCTGCTCACGCTCGGCAAATTTCTTCAGGAAATCTGAGCCCCATCAATGCTCGGTCGAATCTCCAAATAAGTCCGAGCGTATGAGTTGCTCTGCTCACGCTCGGTAAATTTCTCCAGGAAATCCGAGCCCCGTCAACACTCGATCGAGTCTCCAAATAAGTCCGAGCGTATGAGCTGCTCTGCTCACACTCGGCAAATTTCTCCAGGAAATCCGAGCCCCGTCAATGCTCGGTCGAATCTCCAAATAAGTCCGAGCGTATAAGCTGCTCTGCTCACGCTTGGCAAATTTCTCCAGGAAATCCGAGCCCCGTCAACGCTCGGTCGAATCTCCAAATACGGGGGCTTTGGACCCCCCCTTTTCATTCTGTTAAGTTTGCCATCAAATTTAAACAAGTATCAGGAGAAAGAAGTTCATACGAAAACACGAATATTTAAAAAGGGGTAATTTATTGATGTTAATGGATTACAACCATTTACAACTAACGACTTCGAAGTACAAATAAAAGAGGACCCTAACGGCCTCGAAGTATAAAAAAGATAATGAAAACCAAAAAGTTCCAGGCAGCGTCGGTCACGAACTTCTTCACCCACTTCAGACTGAAGAGCTCCCGGCGCGAACCTTAAAACTTCGTGGGCCGAACCTGAGACTGAAAGTGCGGTCTATGATCAGCCCCAGGTTCAGGAAAACCCTCGCCAGCTTGCAAGAAAAGAGTGACAGCATTTCCTTTTATCTTGCTATCACCAGAAGAACCGCCGGAAGAGAAGCTGCAGCCTTACTCTCAACTTTCTAGGAGTTTGCAGCCACGCCCCTCTTCTTCTTCTGTTCCTCGTAAGCCAGGGCATGAGGGACTCCCACCATCCAAAGACACGGCACTCCCCTCTCTCCATTCCCTTCGGAGTCTGGAAGAAGCCCGTGTCCCCATTCGGATTCAGGAAGAAACCCAAACCTCAATTAAAGTACCGTGATGGCTATCCTTAGAAAATGCTTTTCTCTCTTCATTTCAGAAACCACACTTTTCTGTTTGAAACAAAGAGTGCCAGAGGACCCTATTTATAAGACGAGGAAACACACTTCGCGAAACAATAAATACCAGAAATGGAAAACGAAACAAACCCACGATTTTCGAGAAGACTCTTCGCTTCTCCAAGCAGTTTCCTACCTTCTGAGAATGACGGTCCGATTCCCAAGAAGCACCACTTAAACCACTGATTGACTTCGCGATCCGGAGAAGGCTCTTCGTCACCCCCTGAAACTTTCCGCCTCCCATAAAACGACGATCCACAGGCGAGCTCACTCAACTTCCATGAGCAGCCCGGCCCAAGAGATACTTCCCGGAACACATAAATGAACTCCAGGAAGTGGGGGGCCTGTGATAGGGCCTAAAAAACACTGGCCCAAACAGACACCAAGGCCCAACAAACACCAGACTCGGTAGGCTTGTTCTGGCCTATGCAAACGCCAGACTCGTCTCAAACCTGCGGCCCAGATAAGTTCGGACCCCCGGAAGGGTGACCCAGCCCAGCTGACTCAAAGAACACCCCGGCCCGGACAAACAATCAAGTATGCTCCACGGCCCATCAAGAATCCCCAAACCCGCGAAGAATGACCCAGCCGACCCACGCCAAGATCTCCCCTATCAACACTAGCCACCCTACAGGGACTAGCCACTCCACAACCCTACGGCCGCCCGCCACCCTACGGCCGACCTATGGCGTCCCCTCTCCTAGGCTCGCAATCATATCCTCTCCACCAGCAGACGGCTATAAACAGGCCAAGGTATGGACATAACAAAGAGAGATTAAGGTTGACACACACACACACCCCACTTAATTTTCTAAAGAGTCTTCGGTTCCTCTCTCGAACCCGCGACTCCTCCCTTGAATTCATGCTAACTTAAGCATCGGAGCGCCTTCGGAGGTCTCCCCCTCCCCTCCTTCCGAGGGCCTTCAATTTGTACTTGTCACTTGTGCAGGACCCAGGCCGAATCACCCTCCGGGCCGAGCCCAGCTCACAAGCCACGCGGATCCCAACCCACACCAGCTCACCAGCCACGTCAGCACCAAACAATATACGACATCAACACTATGTTAAGTAAGTTTTTATTTATTTTTATATAAATCCCTAAATTATAATTTTTAATAAAGCTTTGTTGGGGCATTATTTATTTTTAATAGATTTCTTTTTTTTTACAAAAAAAATCAATTATATGTTTGTCCTTTGAATTAACCCAATCATTAAGCCTTCATTTGTGTTCTACTATTGAATCTAACAAGACTCTTTGCCTTCTAAATGGTGTTCATGACTTTTGAACAAAAGCAAAAAACTAAATCATCTTCAAATACAAGAACAAAGAAAAACATAAGAAATAATAGCTTTTTCTCCTTTTTATCTTTGATTACTTATGATTTCTTTTTCTTATTGTGCATATTGTTTTCAATGACAACTAAATAATAGTTAACAATTAAAAATTACTAAACTGATAATCACTCATTTTTTTATATTTACAGTGACGATCTAACTTACTTCTAATCCTTACCCACCACAAAACAACCCTTCTTATCCATTAGAGAATTTTTGTTCTGAGAAATCGAACTCAGGATCTTAATTAAGTTGTGCAAATGATCGAGTTAAAAATTTTAATCGATTCTTTCCATAATTTTTTTAACTGTTTTACTTAAACGATTCGGTTAATCGGTTTTAACTAAATAATGAACACCTCTAATCTCAAGACACCCAAATTCATTTGATTTGAGGCAATAACAATTGAACCAAAAGCTCTTGGTTGCCAAAACTTTTAATGTATAGAAAAATAAAATAAAATGAAGGACTAAGGGAAATTTCAGGATATAAATATTCAAATGAAATTATTATTTTTATAAATCAAATTAATTTCTTAATATTTCAAGGGTATTACGTAAGGCCAACCAAGTTAACCATGCTTTTTTTTAATAGGAAAAACCAAAATAATTTATCAAAAATAAATTCCAGAGTTTTAGAAATCAAATGAGATTTACTACTTTATTATATAAAGGGAATAAAGTAAATACATACTATACCAACCTTAAAATTTAGTATTAAAAAATAAAATAAAATAACTTTCTCATTTTATTTATTCCAACAAAAATCTAGCTTTACATAATCATATAATTGCCTTTTCATTTTATTACTGTCATAAAAAATAGTTATTTTATTTTATTTTTTAAGATGAGACGAGAAAGGAAATAATAACCAATTTTTTTATTTAAATACAAGGTACAATAATATATTTTTTTGTGATTAAAGCATCTAATTTCTTTATGAGAAAATATATATGATACCATAATCTTTTAATTTTGGCGAGAAAAATATGATATATAATGATTTTTCATATCCCAAAGATATATTGGAGGAAGCCGAGCGTCTTATTAATGGTATAAATTCTTGAGAATTTCCTAGGCAAGATTGTCTATCTTTGACCTGTCTAGAGAAATGAACCTGATACACGACACACAAGCCAATCCATAATATCACTTTATTGTTGAAAAAAAAGAGGAATAAATTCTTGAGGATTCTGAAATCTTATTATTAAAAAACCACCACCTAACATGGAAAGATTTTGACCTTTTTCTTTCAAGAAAATTATTTCAAACAATACAAGTCAATAGTAAAGTAAAATCACGGGTCAGTTTGCATGCATCATACTAAATTCACTTTTATTTGCATGCATCTCACTAATACAGTGCGCGCAAGTTAGCTCATGATACCACTTTACTGTTAAACCAAAAAGAGGCATAATGCTATATCTCAACATTACATCAGTGAATGCTTCTCCTTTTGTTAAATTTACAGAAAGATAGATCGAAATCCGAGTCTTCTAAACGAAGAATCAAAAGATAATCATCAAGTCAAAGGACTTAATATTCTTTCGAGGCTTCTTGTTACGTTTAAGTGGTTTATGTAAAATATATATACATAAATTGCAATATACATTTTTATTTGTGAAAATATCTGTACTTCATTTTAAAACCCCTTTGTGCATCCAATTTATGCTAAACCCAATATTTGAAAGCTGATCAATGGAATATTTATCTTTTACCAGAAAGAATTAGCTGTTAGCAACGCGACAAATACAAGTATCATCAGGAATATTGATTTTAAAGCAAAACCCATGAGCGCCTGCTCCATATATCCCCTCTTGCAGCCTCCATCGCATTCTGCCGTTATGCCAGCTCCTCCATAGAACGTAACATGGCAACTTCCAATACCAGCCCCCATTACCACAGGCTCCATAGCCAACAGAGATGAAGAGGACTAGCACAAATATGGTTGAAATTGAGAAGGTCTTCATGCTTAATTATTTCCAATACCAGCCGCCATAACCAAACTAGCTCTTTATAATCATCACATAATTTTTTTTCTTCATTTTATTACTTCATAGCAACCAAATATTCATCTATTTATTTAAACACAATGTATATTAATCTTTGTTATTTATGAAAATATTATTGAGTGATATGCACATCCTAACCGTGAGGCTATGATTGATAGAGATGAAGGAAGAGGGAGAGGATAAAAAGGTGATCTTTCTATCATTTGGTAGGAAAGAAATGAAATGATTAATGTTTTCTTTCTATATGAGCAAATCATAATCATCTCAAATTGAAATGATTGGAGAGTGAAAGCTAAAATAAACGACATTTTATTATCTTTTTTTCTTTTTTTTAATCATTTTTACTAAATAAGATATGAAAGATATCAATCATTTTATTTTTCTATATTCTCCTTTTCTTTTCCTCTTCCTTTTCTTTCTTCTTCCTTTTCCTCTCCACCGATAGGAGCTTAAAGAAGCCATTCTTTATGAAGTACCACACCCAATTATCATCCCTTGGCACAACTTGTTCAATTATCAAGGCCTCATATATTCCACTAAGTTTTACATGGATCAAGCAACTCACTGATCACTGCAAACTCCCCCATCCCATTCATTGGTGAGGCACATTTGAAATTCGCGGAAGTAGGCTGTGTGAGTTTGGAGAAGAAAAGAGAGGAATAGGTATTTAAAGGGAGCTATGTGAGGGGAAGGGATAGAATGGGAAGGTAGGACGATTATCATATCCTTGTTTTGATAATAAAATAAAAAATGTCAGTAAAAATGAGTAAAGTACCCCTTGTTAGGTTAGAGAAGAAAGAAAATGGAATGGTTAAATTAACAAGTGCGTTTCTCCCTCACCTTCTATGCCCCAAATCGGAGGTTTTAAAAAAATGAAATTTGGACTGGATTGGAGGGGATCCATCCCAATTTAAAAACATTCCCGAACAGGGTACCCAATTCCTTCTCTTCCCCTTTGTCATCCCTTCTTTACTAAGAGTGCTAAATAAAGAGCTTGGAGTTCCCTAACCTTATGTTTGGATTGAGGGGAATGAAAAAGGGAATGGTACATATATTTCTTCACAAAATAGAGTTAGATACATGTACCCCTCCATTTCTTTTCTCTCCATTTCCCTCAATCAAAACATAGGGTTGCATAACATCATTCACTTTGGTCAAGCACAACATTTTCAATCTCATCCAATGCATTTTATTATGCTCGAATTGTTGATCCGACCAAAAATTATTTCTCATTAACGTCAATTCATGACACAAAATTCTGGAAAGTTTAAAGCATCTCGTATTCCTTTTTATCTCACAGCCAGTCCAACCCAATCGAGGTTAAGGATTTTGATCAACGCTAAAAAAATAATAATTCTAAAGCTGCAACCCATTATTTGAAAAATACAGTTTTTTTACCCGGGTTTCTTGGTTGCCTAGTGGTCATTTTCGGATTATCTACGTATATAAAAGATTTGTATTTGAACTCATTTCCCGTCAATATACTAAAAAAAAGGTGGTTTCCTAATACACTGACGAATTCATAAATTAACCTATTTTCCAGGATTAATTGTGCACCTATAATATTAGATCTATGGTTTGGAGTTTTTTAATTGATTTTAAAAAGCCCTAACCCTTTGTACAAAAAGTAAAAGTTCTAAACCTAGGTTTTTTTTTTTAATCTTTGTGGTTCGCTATTTTTTTCCTTGAAGGAAATTTAAAAATGTTTATCACATACTTCTATAACAAAACGATTACTTGTGTGTGCTTAAAATTCTTTAAAAAAATTATTGCCAATGTATTTTTGATCAATTTGGTTGAAATCAACCTAACAATCAATCATAACCCTCCAACAAAAATTTATATAAATAAATCACTTTTTAATTTTTGCTTGTGTAATATTTCAATAAAAAAGGTAATAAAATTGTACAATTTTATTAATACGATTGTTACATTCCATCTTTATAGTAGTTAGGCTTTTGATCCAAAAATGCCCTTGAGTCTCTTAATTTCATCAGAGCTAAGGGAAGTGATCTTTTCCAGCAATTTAGAATCCAAGTCATTGCCGAACAAGGAATAGTCAAGGGCTTGGAAACTAAGGTGATGGTTATTAAAGCTAAAAACAGCCTCTGCCGGTTGATCATCAGCAGCATTGGCTAGGAAATGAAACAACCCTTGTGGTAAAATCATGAGTTCTCCTTTGTTTACTGTCTTAACAAAAGGAGTATTAGCCGAAGAAATGAATCCGGCAATGATTGAACCACTTGTCATGTACATCATCTCAGTTGCATCTGCGTGACTGTGCAATGGGAAGAAGTCACCGGGAGCTATATTTGCAAGGGACATGCCCATCCTCATCCCGTTTAAGCCCGGTAATTGAGTTACAAATGCGACTGACACATTAGTATTGGTGAATTTCAAAGGGGGTCCAGGCTTCATTAGGCTTGAAGACACGAAATCAGCAACCGTGACACTTTCAAGACTTTTGCACAGGTACGCTGCAGGGGTTTCTGGGCTTTTCAGATCCACCACTCATAAATCTCTGACAATTGCATCACGAGAGAAAGTGAATAGGAAAGTTTTTAGGAGGAAGAGAACTTGAAGCATTTTTTGGGTTGTTTGGTTAATTTTGGTAGTCTAGTGTTTTCGTCTTGATGGGTTTTTGGTTAGCTTATCCATAGTTATATATAGACAGAGAACTAAATGAGTTCTTTTTCTTTTTGGTAAAATCATCACAATTTAGAAGAAAAAAAATAATTTTAAAAATCTTGGCAAACACTTCCTTTAATTGCTTTTTTCAGCCATTTAAGTCAAACCTTGTGTTGTGAGTTTTAAATTACTCGCAAGCGCACGAATCGTTTGCAATATAGTGTGTGCAAGTGCGAGGTCGAATCCACAAGGAATTGCGTTGTGAAAATAGTTTTTTTATCTAAACTAACCTTATTTTAACCTAGTTCCGAATTGTGAATTATATTTTGCAAAACAAATATAAACTAAACTAAATTGATTTAATAACTAATAATTAAAACACTAAGGTTTCTGAATCCACCCAACCAAAGTAAAGCATATATCTTCATGTTTTATATAAAAATAATCTATCCAAATATTCCATGAATCCAACTTAAACAAAAAACAACGAATATCCCAATTAAACCAAAAGCATCCAATGTATCCGCTTTTAACAAATCACAAAGGAAATCTAATTTAATCAAAAAGGATTCGATGTTATCCATCAGATGAATCATACAGAATATCCAACAGAACAATTAAAAACTATCAATCGTAAGAATTTACTCAAACAATTGAAATAGAACATTTAAACTAAACATATCAGAATTGTATAAACATATCTGAAAATATAATGCTAAACAATGGCGAGGCTTCATCTTCAACCTTAGCTGAAGATTTTAGCCACCCATCATCATGAAACTAAATTTCACAATAAAAAGTGCTAAGCATTAAAAACTTGAAAAGAATTAAAACTGACTGTACATTGGGAGAAATTCCACACGCTGTTGGGCAGCACTTCCCCCGGTGGTGGCAAAAGCCTATAGGAGATCTACTAGAATGCTAATAGAAATCCACCAGACTGCACACTGAATAATGAGGTGCGGTAGTGTTTATATAAGGGAATTCTCGGAGTACAATGAGCTATAAATTCGATGTGGGATACTGCTCCTTTGCGATCGATCGCAAGTCTGGTGCGATCGATCGCAGCATGGTGCGATGCAATGCGTCTGGCGTGCTGTAAGTGCTTCCTATCCGATGTGGGATGTGCGAGTCAACTGCGATCGATCGCAGCCCTATTGCGCTTGAGCGCATCACAGTGCGCTATAATATATATGCAGTATCAAATGTTTCCTTTCCAATGTGGGATGTGCGAGTCACTTGCGATCGATCGCAAGTATGGTGCGCTCGAGCGCAGGTGCGATTGATCTCATACCGTGTGCACACGATTGCAGGTGCGATCGATCGCACGTCTTGTGCGCTCGATCGCACTAGGCATCCTCAGTTTTTGCTCTTTAAGCCCTGAAGTTTCCACATTGCTTCATTTTATTCCAAAACCTATAAAAACACATAAAATAGATAAAATAGCACGAAATAACATAACTAAGAACTCAACAAATGTAAACTAAGGGGCTAAAACATGTAATATTTAGCACTCATCAAATACCCCCAAACTTACATCTTGCTAGTCCCATAGCAATACGAAACTAAAAACTAAATGAAAAACAAAGAATATAAAGATAAGTTCATAACTCATGGTATCCAAATATTTTAGAAGCACACACCACCATGATAATGATTCATGAGCAAGCTTAAAAAGATAAACCCATCTTCGCAATGAATAGAAATGTTAAAATCTAATTACTTACAAAAGGCAGGCTAATGCATCATAAGTCTGACTCAGTGTGAAGTGAATTAGCAAATAAAAATGAAGCTTCCGAATGAGTCCAATGTGTAAGGTCTCTATGTCTCAAGATTCACCGCATTTCCCATCAGAATGAACGAAAATGGCATGGTTTTTATTTTCGTCTCTTTTTTTGTAAGGCTCTGTTATGTTTAGTTTCCTTAAGCTTTCTAATTGACCCATGTAGCGAATGTTGAGTCAATGACTCCCAAACCAAATGGTTTTAGGGCATTAGGTGTACAGACACCCCTTAGAACTTACTAATTCGAGTCAAAAAGGCTACGAAATTAAACTGGCCTTAATACTATTAAACAAAATTCCAACCTTTTGACGTGAACACTCACTGCTTACTGAGGCAAGAGGTCCAGTTACTCAGTGGAAAGTTTATTTATGATCATCATTTTTATTTTCGTTTTTTTTTTATATATGCCAAAGTGTTAATCCAACAAGTCATCCAGTTTCAGTTAAGACAAAAACGTACATATTAAAATCACATGTCATACCTCACATAATGCGTACTAATGTCCTTGTGTTAGATTCGAGATCAAACATGTGAATTCTCAAATGCCTCAAGTAAGTAACTAAATTTTAAAACTTTATCAATAGATCATGTGTTCCAAAATTTAAGCTCACCAATGAATCACATCACATAAATTGTTTAGATCAACCAAAATTTCAAAATAACATGAGTATGCATTAAAAAAAAACAACAACAAATTAGGACAAAGTGTGTGTAATGTGTCTCCCATACCCCCAAACTTAAATTACACATTGATCTCAATGTGTGAATAATATGGAAAGAGTTGATCTGAGATATGGAGAACTATCTGGACTGGTATTGCTCATAGCATACCCTCAAACTTGATTTACAGTACGCGTTGTCCCTAAAAAATAAAGACTAGAAAACAAAAAATATTGGAAACAAACATTAAGCATAAATATATAAAATAATAAACAAATAAAAAGATAAGCTGTGGGGTGCCTCCCATGAGCGCTAAGTTTAAAGTCTTCAGCCAGACTCTCCTTATTAGATGACCCTCAATCAGAGTAAATAGGATCCGTCAATAATATCGTCTCAATGTCCGGACTCCTCAACTCCAAGAATGGTTTTAGCCTCTGCCCATTTACCTTGAAAGTGTTACCATTCTTTGGATCCTCAATCTCGATGGCCCCATGAGGAAAAACTGACCGAATAATAAAGGGGTCGGTCCATCGAGACTTGAGCTTGCCTGGGAAAATATGCAGGCATGAGTTGTAAAGAAGAACTTTTTGACCCGGCTCAAAAGCTTGTTTCAAAATGTTTTGGTCATGAGTCTTCTTCATTTGTGCTTTGTATGACCGTGCACACTCATATACATCATTTCGCAGCTCCTCTAATTCATTGAGTTGGAGCTTCCTTTGGGATCCAGCCTTCAAAAGATTAAAGTTCAGCTGTTTGATAGCCCAATAAGCTCTATGCTCTAATTCAACTGGAAGGTGATAGGCTTTTCCGTACACAATACGGTATGGAGACATGCCAATTGGCGTATTGAATGCTGTTCGATATGCCCACAGTGCATCAGTCAATCGCAGAGACCAATCCTTTTTATTAGGGTTCACAGTTTTCTCCAAAATGTGTTTAATCTCGCGATTGGAAATTTCCACTTGTCCACTCGTCTGTGGGTGATACGGGGTGGCAACTTTGTGTGTGATGAAATACTTCTTCATCAACTGCTCAAAAATCCTGTTGCAAAAGTGCTTACCTCCATCACTTATAATTGATCGAGGCGTACCAAAACGAGCAAAGATATTGTTCTTCAAAAATTGGACCACAACTCTATGGTCATTGGTCTTGCATGCAACTGCTTCCACCCATTTGGACAGATAGTCCACAATAACTAGAATGTACAGATAGCCAAAGGAGTTTAGGAAAGGTCCCATAAAATCAATGCCCCACACGTCAAAAATCTCAACAATCAGAATGGGGTTGAAGGGCATCATATTCCTCCTAGAAATACTCCCTAGCTTTTGGCAACGCTCACAAGATACACAGTAAGTGTGAGAGTCTCGGAACAGGGTAGGCCAATAGAAACCGCACTGCAAAATCTTCACAGCTGTCTCTTTAGCACTGAAATGGCCTCCACAAGTATGATCATGACAAAAGGCGATGATATTAGATTGGTCATGCTCAGGAATACACCTTCTGATGATCTGATCGGGACAATACTTGAACAGGTAAGGATCATCCCAGAAAAAATGTTTTACCATGGCCAAAAACTTTGATTTATCTTGTCGCCCCCAATGCAAAGGCATTTGACTGGTGACTAGGTAATTCACTATATCAGCAAACCATGGCGCGGGATTGTGAGCAATGTGCATCAATTGCTCATCAGGAAAGGTCTCAGAAATGGGAGTGGCGACCTCAGTGAAATCCACAATCAATCTAGACAAATGGTCCGCCACCACATTTTCGGAACCTTTCTTATCCCGAATCTCTATGTCGAACTCTTGAAGTAGCAAGATCCATCGGATAAGACGAGATTTAGTATCTTTTTTAGAGAAAAGATACTTCAATGCTGCATGGCCCGAGTAGATAATGACTTTAGATCCTAACAAGTAAGATCTGAACTTGTCTAATGCAAAAATGACTGCTAGCAACTCCTTCTCAGTGGTAGAGTAATTAAGTTGTTCGTCGTTTAGAGTTCGACTTGCATAATAGATAACATGTGGAAGTTTTTCAACACACTGCCCCAAAACAACTCCAACAGCATAATCTGATGCGTCACACATAATTTCAAAAGGCACACCGTAGTTGGGTGGCTGAATAATGGGTGTGGACGTTAGAATCTTCTTCAGATCCCCAAATGCTTTCTTACAATCTTCATCAAATACAAATGGGGCATCCTTCATTAATAACTTGCACAAGGGTCGGGCGATCTTGCTGAAATTCTGGATAAATCGCTTGTAGAATCTTGCATAGCCAAAAAAAGATCGAACCTCCTTCACTGTACGTGGGGGTGGAAGGTTGGAAATCAGGTCCACCTTCGCTTTGTCGACCTCAATCCCTCGATGAGATATGACGTGCCCTAGTACAATACCTTGCTTGACCATAAAATGGCACTTCTCCCAATTAAGCACCAGGTTCTTCTCCTTGCATCGCACTAAAACCAAAGTGAGATGGTGCAGACACTCCTCAAATGTTGAATCAAAGACGGAGAAGTCATCCATGAAAATCTCTAAAGAACGTTCCACCATGTCAGAGAATATGCTGACCATGCACCGCTGAAAAGTAGCAAATGCATTGCATAACCCAAAGGACATGCGACGGTAGGCGAATGTCCCAAAAGGACAGGTAAATGTTGTCTTCTCCTGATCTTCGGGGTCCACAGGGACCTGGTTATATCCAGAATAACCATCCAAAAAACAATAATACTCGTGCCCAGCCAAACACTCCACCATCTGATCAATAAATGGGAGTGGAAAATGATCATTCCTTGTGGTAACGTTCAGTTTATGGTAGTCTATACACACTCTCCACCCTGACTGAACACGAGTTGGCACCAACTCATCGTCCTTATTCTTTACTACCGTGAATCCAGCTCGCTTGGGCACGACATGAATCGGGCTCACCCACTTGCTATCAGAGATAGGATAAATGATCCCTGCATCTAACAGCTTAATTACTTCTGCCCTCACAACCTCTTGCATAGCTGGGTTGAGCCTTCTTTGTGGCTTCCTCGATGGCTTGGCATTCTCCTCCAAATGTATCTTGTGCATTACCAACAAGGGGCTGATTCCCTTAATATCCTCAATGGTCCAGCCTATAGCTTCCTTGTGTTCTCTCAAAACATCTAATAATTTCTCCTCTTGAGTCTCAACCAAATCTGAAGCTATAATCACAGGCAAAGACTCTGCTGGACGTAGGAACTTATACTGAAGATTGTTCGGTAAGGGTTTAAGTTCCTTCTTAGGATGCTCAAATTCTTCAGTCTCTTCCTTCTCACTACTCTCCGTAGGAGCAGACTCTAAAATGGCATTTGCTTGCTCAAGTAACTTATCCAAATCCAAATCCTCTCCAAACTGAGCAAAGCATGCCTCCAGGGGGTCCTCCATGCTTGATCCATCCACTGTCTCTTCAATAATCTCCTCTATTAAGCATATATTTCTCACTTCGGCAAATTCCAGTGGTTGCTTAGTGATATCAAAAATATTCAACTCCAATGTCATATTTCCGAAGGAAATCTTCATCACCATTGTCCTACAATTGATTAGGGCGTTAGCCGTGGCTAAGAATGGTCGCCCTAGAATCACCGGTATCTGAATCCCTATATTCTGGACCGGCTCTGTATCTAGCACAATAAAATCCACGGGAAAATAAAACTGATCTACCTTTATCAAAACGTCCTCAACTACTCCCCGTGGTATTTTCACTGACTTGTCAACCAATTGAAGTGTTGTGGATGTGGGCTTCAATTCTCCTAACCCTAACTACAAATAGACGGAATAGGGCAGAAGATTCACACTGGCTCCTAAATCCAATAGAACCCTCTCAATCTGGCCGACTCTTATCATGCAAGAGATGGTAAGACACCCTGGGTCCTTATACTTGATCGGCAGCTTGCACGGAAGGACTGAGCTAACCTGCTCGGTCAAAAATGCCTTCTTCGGGACATTCGTCCTCCTTTTGATAGTAATCAAGTCCTTTAAGAACTTGGCATATGATGGCACTTGCTCGATGGCATCCAAAAGTGGAATATTGATTTGGACTCGCTTGAACACCTCCAGAATTTCTTCAAACTTCCCTCCTTTCTTGGGTGCTTGTAATCTCCCAGGGTAAGGTGCTTAGGTACAAACGACCTAGGAGGGTCATTCACAGTAGGAGTGGCTGTAGATGGCTCAGTATCTCTCTTCTCCTTGTTGCCACTTTCTTGCCCTTGCTGCATAGCAAGGCTCTCTTCCACTCGATTGTCCACTTGTCTCTCAGACCTTAATGTGACAATCGATTGCACTTGTTCCTGCCCATGTGTAGGATTTGATGAATTTCCAACCGCAAACTGTCTCTTCGGGTTGGTTGCGGGCTGACTGGGGAACTTTCCCTTTTCTCTTTCACCCAAGTGACTTGCGATTTGCCCCATTTGACTCTCTAGATTGGCAATCACTTGGGTGTTTACTATTGTCACACTCCTCACTTCGCTGATGGATTGGCCGGTCATCTTCATGAACTCCTTAAAGGTGTCCTCCAATGACTGTGAAACCGTCGTTGTAGTATAGTGGTGAGTATTCCCGCCTGTCACGCGGGTGAGCCGGGTTCGATCCCCGGCAATGGCACCAAAAACTTGTTGTGAGTTTTAAATTACTCGCAAGCGCACGAATCGTTTGTCATATAGTGTGTGCAAGTTCGAGGTCGAATCCACAGAGAATTGCGTTGTGAAAATAGTTTTTTATCTAAATTAACCTTATTTTAACCTAGTTCCGAATTGTGAATTATATTTTGCAAAACAAATATAAACTAAACTAAATTGATTTAATAACTAATGATGAAAACACTAAGGTTTCCGAATCCACCCAACCAAAGTAAAGCATATATCTTCATGTTCTATATAAAAATAATTTATCCAAACATTCCATGAATCCAACTTAAACAAAAAACAACGAATATCCCAATTAAACCAAAAGCATCCAATGTATCCGCTTTTAACAAATCACAAAGGAAATCCAATTTAATCGAAAATAATTCGATGTATCCATCGAATGAATCACACAGAATATCCAACAGAACAATTAAAAACTATCAATCGTAAGAATTTACTCAAACAATTGAAATAGAACATTTAAACTAAACATATCAGAATTGTATAAACATATCTGAAAATATAATGCTAAACAATGGCGAGGCTTCGTCTTCAACCTTAGCTGAAGATTTTAGCCACCCATCATCATGAAACTAAATTTCACAATAAAAAGTGCTAAGCATTAAAAACTTGAAAAGAATTAAAACTGACTGTACATTGGGAGAAATTCCACACGCTGTTGGGCAGTACTTCCCCCGGTGGTGGCAAAAGCCTATAGGAGATCTACTAGAATGCTAGTAGAAATTCACCAGACTGCACACTGAATAATGAGGTGAGGTAGTGTTTATATAAGGGAATTCTCGGAGTACAATGAGCTGTAAATTCGATGTGGGATACTGCCCTTTTGTGATCGATCGCAAGTCTGGTCGATCGATCGCAGCATGGTGTGATGCAATGCATCTGGCGCGCTGTAAGTGCTTCATATCCGATGTGGGATGTGCGAGTCAACTGCAATCGATCGCAGCTCTATTGCGCTCGAGCGCATCACAGTGCGCTATAATATATATGCAGTATCAAATGTTTCATTTTCAATGTGGGATGTGCGAGTCACTTGCGATCGATCGCAAGTGTGGTGCGCTTGATCTCATGCCGTGTGCGCACGATCGCAGGTGCGATCGATCACACGTCTTGTGCGCTCGATCGCACTAGGCATCCTCAGCTTTTGCTCTTTAAGCCTTGAAGTTTCCACATTACTTCATTTTATTCCAAAACCTATAAAAACACAGAAAATAGATAAAATAGCACGAAATAACATAACTAAGAACTCAACAAATGTAAACTAAGGGGCTAAAACATGTAATATTTAGCACTCATCACCTTGTAATTATCAATAACTTTAGAAGTTCTGATTCTTGCACTCCCGATATTGATATTTTTCCTTTGATTCATTTACTTTGCTAGGGAAAGATGTATATAGAAATTAAGTCACTTAACGCTTAAATAAAATAAAGAGCAATGAGAACATCTAAAGCTAACACTCATTTTTGGTATCATGAATAGTTTATTAGTAATTTTACATTGATTTAAGATGCTTTACTAGCATTTATAGCTGATCAAAGCTGTGCTCGGACCAAGCTTATAGTAAATTCTAGGCCAAATAGATATATCCCACTCCGAATTAAGGATAACAACGGGATGGAGAATGAGTGGATTGGATTCCTCATCTCTCTCTCCGCCAAGATCACGAGGAAAAAATTCTCCATCCTCGCCTTCGAAGATGAAGACAGAGAAATTTTTCTTCCATCTCGGTTTTCTACGGGGAATCAGGTCCCCGCAGAGAATTTTCCTCAGCAAAACTCAAGTCATGAGACTTCATAAAATTTGAAATATTTTAAGCCAATAGCCCATAAAAAAGAGGACTTTTAAATGTCCAAGTGAGTTATGACATAAAATTTTAACACTTTTACTTGTTAAAATCTAAGTTGGTCTTGTGGCAATTCAGAATTAAAATGCTATAAAAGAAAAAGTGCAAGTAGAATTTATTGGACCACGATCTTCTCCATTTAAAAATTATCATTTAAATTAAAATTTTGTAAATTTGAAACGGAAATTCAATAAATTCATTTAATATAAAAATATGAATTTAATATGAGAAATATAATACATTATTTATAGATTGGGGAATTCGGGGCGACGACCTATATCCCCGTCCCCAAAGGGGGTGGGATTTTTCCCCAAATCGGGAGAGGGGCCCTACGGTTTTAAACAAAATTGTAATCCCTCGAATAAGATTTTGGGCCTTAACTTTTGTTTGGATCTGACCTTAAGAAGTTAAATAAAGTTATCTCCCTATCAGACTTGAATTTTCAAAAAAAACAATTACCGTATGTTAACCTAAAATTAGAATCTATTAAAGTCGAGTTCAGACCAAATTTACACTAAAATCTACTATTGGAAGATATGACCCAACCCGAAAATTCGGACCTTATTTTTGTTCAAACCCAATCCTAATAAATTAGGCCAATCCCAATTCCGCCTATCAGGATCAATCTTTCCATTTTTTCTTTAAGCCAATCAAAAATACAATATTACACGTAAAGAGTAAAACTAATTCTACTCTACGTCCCAATTTGCTAGCTTGGAAAGATTTCGACCAATTTTCTTTTTATAAAACTATTTTGAACCATAAGTTCTTGAGAATTTTTTTTACTGACATTTTCAATAGAATATCACATCTCCTGAGTCCACACATTCATTTAGCACACAAAATACGCGAGGGAATGTTCCTTTCTAAGTTCAATATTTAAGTTGTTAATGTAAAATATATAATATTTCGTAGGATTCATTGTTAGACTCAATGACATTAATAAACAAGAACTAGCTAGAGAGAACAAAAAAAATCAAATTAATCAAATAGAAGTAGGGATGGCAATTCGTGAGTTTTTTTGCAGTTAATCAATCCGAACTGTATCCGTTTAAGCCGGTATAGATAGAAATAAATAGGTTTTTCATGATTATGGATGGTATTTCATTGTTTTTAACGGTTTTGGATTCATGTTTGAATAGCGAAGTAAGTAAACGGATACGTTTATGAATATGTAAAATTTTGCGGATAACCTACCCATTATCATTCCTAGATAAATAGTTATCATCCCTAACGGAATAAGTAAACGGATACGATTGCAATAAAATTTCGAAAATAAATTTTCGGTTACCATCCCTAAACAGAAGATCAACTATGGAAGAGCTTGAAAAGCTTAATTGGTCCTTATTTAATTCATAGTAAGTGATACAATAAACGAAGAATTAATTAGCAATTAGGAAAACGACAAATACAAGTATCATCTGTATTGGTGATTGAAAAGCAAAACCCATGAGCGTTTAGTCCATATACGCTCTTGCAGCCGCTATCGCATTCATCTGCCATGCAACCTACCCCATAAAACTGTTTATCGCAGTTGACACTACCATCACCCATCACTACCTCGTTGCCTGCAGTAATCAACAACACACATTTGCCATTGGCCTAGCTAGCAATGTTTTTTATTTATGGTTTACAAAATAATTTTATGAATACATAAAAGAAAGGCTAAAAAGCTAGCTAATTACCAGAAGTAATGAAGAGAAGCAACGGAAGGAGGACAGAAACTGAAAGGCTTTTCATGTTTTCTATATTACAAGTTTTTTGAGTGATGTGCTCTGCTTAACTGGGTACAAAATATATGTAGGCAAAGTATGAGAAGCTAGACTCAGAAATATTCAAAAAGGTTTGAATATTCTATTTGATATTTTCCCTCCTTCAATTGAGAGTAATTATCCATTGATTTAGTCCTAATTTGTGGTTTAACTGATATGTTTGTCTTTTCATTATTTGCTTCCATGTGTATGCCATCTGTACGTACAGATGGTGACAATACACATAGGAAAAAAATGATTACATCTTCAAGTAAGATTTTAAGAGAGAGATTAAATTGTTTGGAAAAGATTTGGATAAATTTCATGAAATACCTTATGGTTTATCCGACTTTCATTTTATACTCTACAGTTTTTTTCATGACAAAATAAAATATGTGGTTGTCTTCGTTAGCATAAAGAATTGACAGCTGTTAAATTGCAAAAACAAAAGATCATTTTACTCTTGTTTAATTCACTGGTAGACATTTCATACAAACTTTTGTAAGCATTTTCAATATATATTTATTGATGCTGGGAGTAATTTTTATATATTTGATGTGTAATTTTTGCCATATTTGAAACACTCTGGGTATGGGTAAATGATCTTTTATTTTTGTAATTTAACGGTTGTCAACCCTTTATGCTAATGGAGACAACTTCAGAATTTATTTTATCATGAAAAAAACTTCAAAGTAAAAAATGAAAGTCAAGCAAACCACATGGCATTGAATTACTATTACATGGTTTAAAAAGAAATTGTTATTACTTAGACCATAAGCATCATCTATCACCAGTGAATTACATGAAGAAAAAAAGAAATTCTTCAAATATATGTACATTATAGATATTTTATTTAGTAGTTACTTTATCATTTTGACCTATTTTAGATTTAAGCAAAACAAAACGATTCAAATAGTCACGGATACGATACCCAGCAGAAAACCAGAAAACTGCCCATTAGGCAGCTCAGCCAAGAACAAATTGAAATATAGTAAATAACATAGATGATCAGAATATGTGAGCTTCAAATTAAACAAGCTAGAACCAACATCAAATCGAAGCATTATGAGCAGACTGCATAAACCAAACCGGCCACCTAATCTCCAGCTCTGAAGAAAAGCTTAATTATCCAAGCAACAGATACAAAAAAAAATCCAAATTTGTAGGCACAGGCCTCCAACCTCAAAAAAAAAAATACCAAAACAGGTGATAAAATATAGAGCTGCCTCATGCAATCTTGATTGTGTGCAGAAAAAATACTAACACTACCGAGACATGTAGACTCTAATCAACCCCAAAACAGCGAACCACAACAGCAACCAAGCAGACTGCAGATACTCAAACCATCCAAACCACAACAGCAGACTGAAGAAACCAAGCCATCCAAACCGCACCAGCAGCAACCAAGCAGAAAAACTGAAGGTACGAACAGATACAAAAAAAAAAAAAAACAATCCACAGACCACAGCAGCAGCCAAACAGAGAAACTTAAGTGGGCCAATGGTAGAGGCATTGGTGGATTGGAGATCTCGAGGAAGACATACAATTATGCCTCTTGAGCAAAAATATAGGTAACGAGGTAGGGAGCGGTGTTACAAAAATTAATTGGAGTTAAGTATCGTCTACTCATATTTTTTAAACTCTTGAAAATAGTTAAAAAGGTGCATATAGAATGTTGAATTTAAGAGAGGAAGTGAGACAATACAAAGAGAAGAATTGTATTGAATGGTGTAATTTACTTACAAGGGAGCTATCATATTTATACAAGCCAATAGAAGAGGCAAAGCTATACACAACCAATGTGGGATATAATACATTAACTATAATACATTAACATCCCCTCTCAAACTCAAGGCGGTAAGTGAGAGGTGAACTTGAGTTTGGAAACCAGAGAGTGAAAGCGTCCGGGTGGATGAGCTTTAGTGAAAATGTCAGCTATCTGATCGGCTGAACTGACGGATTGTAGACGAACCGTATTCTGGAGAATGTGATCACGGATGAAGTGGATATCATTCTCGATGTGTTTTGTACGTTCGTGGAAGACATCATTATGAGCGATCTGAATAGCACTCCTGTTGTCACAGTGTAGGATAGTGGCAGCAGGAGAAGAGATACCCATGTCAGCGAGTAACCATCGAAGCCAGAGAAGTTCTTGAGTTGCATCAGCCATGGCACGATATTCAGCTTCAGTACTAGAGCGAGCAACCACAGTTTGTTTCCTACTACGCCAGGAAATGAGAGAATTGCCCAAAAAGAAACAGTAACCAGTGGTTGAACGTCTGTCGGTGGGGTCTCCAGCCCAATCGGCATCAGAATAGGCTTGTAAAACAGGGGCAGACTGTGCTGAGAAATGAAGCCCATGAAATAAAGTACCCTTGACATACCGACGAATGCGAAGAACAGCCAAGTAATGGGTGGTCCGAGGAGCGGACAAGAACCGACTGACCTGATGAACAGCATAAGCAATGTCAGAGCGAGTGACAGTAAGATATACAAGACTTCCAACCAGTTGGCGATATAGAGTGGCATCCTGAAGAGGTGAACCATCGAGTGGGGTAAGTCTGACATTTGGCTCAAGAGGAGTAGTGGCAGTGGTTGAGTCAGTGATCCCAGCCTTGGAAAGGAGATCCGAGGCATATTTGGCCTGAGAGAGAAAAAATCCATCAGAACTAGATGAGACTTCGAGGCCAAGAAAATAGGTGAGCACGCCAAGATCTTTCATCTCGAATTGGCCACTGAGAAACTTTTTGAGTTCAGAAATACCATGTGGATCATCTCCAGTAATAACCATATCATCCACGTACAGTAAAAGAAGGATAATACCGTTGGCAGTATGGCGGATAAACAGAGCCGAATCATGAGCACTTGGTGTGAACCCAAACTGATGAATGGTAGTGCTGAATTTGGCAAACCAGGCACGTGGAGCTTGTTTTAAACCATATAAGGCACGACGAAGGCGACAAACTTTGTTTCGAGTGGCATCCAAGCCGGGAGGTGTATGCATATAGACTTCCTCAAGAAGTTCCCCATTCAGAAATGCATTTTTGACATCCATTTGAAATAGAGTCCATCTTCGAATGGCGGCGACAGCAATGAATGTACGGACAGATGTGAGCCTCGCCATTGGAGCAAATGTCTCTTCATAGTCAATGCGATATTCCTGAGCAAATCCTTTGGCAACAAGTCGGGCTTTATATCGTTCAATAGAGCCATCAGAAAGTGTCTTGATCTTAAACACCCATTTGCACCCAATATGAGTTTTTCCAGGGGGTAGATCAACAATATCCCATGTATGAGTTTTAGCTAGGGCCTGAAGTTCTTCATCCATTGCTTTCTGCCAAAAAGGATTAGTACTAGCCTCCTTATAGGATTGAGGCTTATGCAGATGAAGTATAGTGGAAAAACAATGATAATCACAATGGTAATCAGCAAGATAAGAAGGGGGTGAGTTACCCTGGTAGATCTGCGGGGGTGATATGGAGGATGGCTCTCAGAGGGAGTCGGTGCAGACTCATCAGACATAGGAATATCCTCGGGCACGACCGATTGAGTCAGAAAGGTGAGGTCAGCTGATGGTTCTGGAGCTGGAACTGGGTCTGGGTCTGGGTCTGGAGAGGTAGGATCAACTGGTGGTTCTGGAACGGAAGGGGTGATATCAGCTGGTGATTCGGAGGTGGACTCAACAGTACCTGAAACTGGATTATCAGGAAATAACTTAATAGATGGATCAGTAAAGAATCTGGAGTTAGTGATGGTTGATATGTCAAATGACCGTAAGGAAGAGAACATTTGATGTTCCCAAAAAATGACATGACGAGAGATACGAAGAGTTTTAGAAATAGGATCCCAGCATCGATACCCCTTATGTTCAATACCATATCCAATGAAACAACACAGATGAGCCCTTGGTTGTAATTTGTTGTGTTCATGTGGTTTGAGAATAACAAAACAAGCGCAACCAAAGACTCTGAGGTTAGAGTAATCAGGAGGTTTACCGAAAAGGCGCTCGAATGGAGATTGATTTTGGATTGTAGTGGAAGGGACACAATTGATTGTGTATACTGCGGTGAATGCAGCATCACCCCAGAAACGTTCAGGACATGATGACGAAATGAGTAGAGCACGAACGGTGTCAAGAATATGTCGATGTTTGCGTTTAGCTCGTCCATTTTGTTGGGAGGTTCCAGGGCACGAGCGGTGGGGGAGCGTGCCATTTTTGTGAAGTAGGTTTAGAAAAGCACGGTCTTTATATTCCATTGCATTATCTGAACGAAAAATTTTGATATTCCGAGAGAATTGAGTTTGAACCATAGAAGAAAAATCAGAATATATTTGAAAGAGTTCAGATCTGCTTTTCATAAGAAACAACCAAGTATAACGAGAATAGTCATCCACAAATATAACAAAATAACGAGCACCACCCATTGATGCATGAGGAGAAGGCCCCCAAACGTCAGAATGTACTAAATCAAAAGGTGCAAGGGAAACAGACTGACTCTCATTAAAAGGTAAAGCTGATTGTTTTGCAAGTTGACAATGAATACAATGAAAAGACTCATGCTGAAGTGAACCTAACTGGCCACTAGAAATAAGAGAACGTAGAGGGCTAGATGAAGTGTGACCTAACCGAGAGTGCCACAATTCCACAGGTGAGAGTGCTGGGATGGATGCGGCTGATTGATTTGGTGATGGTGAGGATGGGACTTGGAGATGAGTGAGCTCAAAGAGGCGTCCAACTTTACGGCCAGTTCCAATGAGTTTTCCTGTCTGAGGGTCCTGCACACGACAATCAGTAGAAGAAAAATGCACATCAAGTCCAAGATCACATAGTTGTCCAACAGATATAAGGTTAAGCGTAAGATTAGGAACTAAATATGTGTCAGGGAGAGACAAATGAGAACTATCAACATGTCCAGTATGGCTGACCAACATATTTGATCCATTGGCAGTGTGAATAGTAGGCGCATGCTCATCACGGGTTTTAGAGGAAAAAATAGAGGCATCAGAAGTCATGTGATTGCAATAAACAGAATCGAAATACCATCGGGATGTACCTGGTGTAGTTGACATGACTATATTGTTACCGATTTTATTTAGAGCATCGGTAAGAACGGTGCAGAAACCACTCCAATCAGGAGGAGAGTTGGATGAAGTTGGTGTAGCATCAGTGGTTACAGCAGCAGTATTCTTTGGCTTGGAATATGACTGATTGTATGAGCCTCGAGAGTGATATTGGTTCCCATTTGACTGATTTCCAGATGGAAGTTTAGGGCAGTCTGCAAGATAGTGACCCGGTTCTCTGCAGACTTTGCATAGGCGAGAAGGACATTTGAGCAATTCATGCCCTTGTGAATGACAATACTTGCAATATAAGGGCTTCTGGTGTGTGCTCTGTCGGTGGGGTAAGTTTGATTCAGCCATAGGAGCAAAGAGGAAGGTGAACCTCCAAGAAACAGGTGATGTGGCGGTCAACTGATGATGTGGCAGTCAACTGATGATGTGGCGGTCAACGAGTAACGTGGCGCTGACGTGTTATTGATGTGGTGCTACCGTGGCAGCAGCGTGTCTGAAACAGGAGCAGCAGTGGAGATGATGTCAACGGGTGACGTGGCACTGTCAATTGATGATGTGGCGATCAACGAGTAACGTGGCACTGACGTGTCGTTGATGTGGTGCTGACATGGCAGCAGTGTGTCTAAAACAGGAGCGTCGGCGGAGATGATGTCAACGGGTGACGTGGTATTGATGTGGCAGCGGAGATGATGTCAACAGGTGACGTGGCAGTGAGGTGGCGCTGATGTGGCTTTTAGGGCTGACGTGGCAGCAGCGTTTCTGAAACAGAAGCGGCAGCGGAGATGATGTCGATGGAGAATGAGACTCCGACTATAGTGATGACCCGACAGGTATGAAAATGATATACTAGAAGTTTTTCTGATGTGAAGGATCCATTAATAGTAGCAATCACAGAGCATACTCAACTCTTAATATACCGAGAATTTCTGATATGAAGGATCCACTAATAGTGGCAATCACAGAGCATACTCAACTCTTAAAATACTGAGAACCATTATGGCTCTGATACCATGTTGAATTTAAGAGAGGAAGTGAGACAATACAAAGAGAAGAATTGTATTGAATAGTGTAATTTACTTACAAGGGAGCTATCATATTTATACAAACCAATAGGAGAGGCAAAGCTATACACAACCAATGTGGGATATAATACATTAACATAGAAAATGAAAAGAAGACACGGTGACAACATCTGCAAATGAACCAGAATGATATGGATTTTATTAGCTAGCAACAACAAGAACAGTGCAATGAGCAATACATAATGCCAAGACTTACATACTGGGTTCATCACTTAATATGATCGGTGCATTCCATCTTTATAGTTGTTAGGCTTTTTGATCCAAAAATACCCTTGAGTCTCTTAATTTCATTAGCACTAATGGAAGTGATATTTTCCAGCAATTTAGAATTAGTCATTGCCGAACAAGGAGTAATCAAGGGTTTGGACACTAAGGTGATGGTTATTAAAGCTAAAAGCACCTTCAGCCAGTTCATCAGCAGCATTCGCTACGAAATGAAACAACTCTTGTGGTAAAATTATGAGCTCTCTTTTGTTTACTGTCTTAATAAAAGGAGTATTAGCTGAAGAAATGAATCTAACAATGTGAACGATTCGAGACCTGTCAATCACACGAATTATAAACAGAAAAATTTGATGGATCCATTCCGTAAAAAAAGCAAAAAGAACAAAAGAAAACCTCTTAAAACTCATGGAACCTTTTATCTTGCCTTCCCTGTCTACTGTAAATGGCAGAAATACCAACAAAAAAAAATTGTAGAAGCCAGTTTGAAGCTAAATGACTCTGGCAACCATTTGTCGAAAATTCATACCGTACTTACTAAGCCTTGAAATGGAATCTATTAACCCTAACATGTTAACCTACTATGACCAAAAATGTAGTGAAATTAAATTTTATTAACGAGAATATCAATTAAATAGTAAAACAACAGTACATAAGTTATAAATTATTAAGTGTTTGATAAAACAACAGTGAAAGCAACCTTTTTAATATCAAAAATTTTAAAAACAAAAATTGATTTGTAAACCATTTTTAAATTTGTGTTTGACCTAACTTTTGTTTATAAAAAAACATAGCCATTTCATAAAATTCCCCAAACGGTATCTAAAAATAGATAAAGTACAACAAATTACATAATAAATAATGTATGAAATATTAATACCAAGAGACCAAGCAAAAATATGGTTGAAATTGAGAGGCTCCTCATGGTTTCTAATTTTCTATTTAAAATGTACTTAAGATAATGTTAGAATGGTGTGCATAGTGCCTTAGTAGTAGCACGTATACATACAAGCAAAATTTAAGAGCAGCAATTCAAATGTATTTTCAATCCTCCATCCCTGACAGACCTTAATTGGCATTTTCCATTCTATGTACTATTAATGCCAATAAAAGAAAGAAAGGAATTCATATATTCACTCATATTCAAACTTTAAAATATGGAAAGATATCGAAGAATATTTAGGTAATTTTCAGCCGGACATTAATATTTTTGTCTATCAACGTTAAGTGGCCCAATGGTAGAGGCATTGGTGATTTGGAGATCTCGAGTAAGACATACAACTATGCGTCTTGAGTATAGGTAACGAGATTGGGAGTGATGTTACAAAAATTAATTAATATCTACTCATTTTTTAACTCTCGCATCTTTTGAAAATAGTAAAATAGATGCAGAAAGAAAATGAAAAGAAACAATCATAACCCTCCAACAAAAATGTATATAAATTCATCACTTTTGAATCTTTGCCAATGTAATATTTCAATAAAAAAGTAATAAAATCGTACAATTTTATTAATACGATTGTTACATTCCAATCTATAGAGTTGTTAGGCTTTAGATCCAAAAATACCCTTGAGCCTCTTAATTTCTTCAGCACTAATGGAAGTGGTCTTTTCCAGCAATTTAGAATCTAAGTCATTGCCGAACAAGGAGTAGTCAAGGGCTTGGAAACTAAGGTGATGGTTATTAAAGCTAAAAACAGCCTCTGCCGGTTGATCATCAGCAGCATTAGCTACGAAATGAAACAATCCTTGTGGTAAAATCATGAGCTCTCCTTTGTTTACTGTCTTAACAAAAGGAGTATTAGCCGAAGAAATGAATCCAGCAATGATTGAACCACTCGTCACATACATCATCTCAGTTGCATCCGCGTGACTGTGCAACGGGAAGAAGACACCGGGAGCTATAACTGCAAGGGACATGCCCATCTTCAGCCCGTTTAAGGCTGGAAATTGAGTTACAAATGCGATGGACACATTAGCATTACTGGATTTCAAAGGGGGTCCAAGCTTCAATAGGCTTGACGACACGAAATCATCAACCGTGACACTTTCAAGACTTTTGCACGGGTACCCTGCAGGGGTTTCTGGGCTTTTCAGATCCGCCACGCAGAAATCTCTGGCGATTGCATCACGAGAGAAAGTGAAGAGGAAAGTTGTTAGGAGGAAGAGAACTTGAAGCATTTTTTGAGTTGTTTGGTTAATTTTGGTTGCTCTGGTGCTTTTGTCTTGATGGTTTTTTGGTTAGCTTTAGTCTTGGTTATATATAATCAAAAAACTTAATGGGTGTTTTTTGGGATAATATATCGTTTCTGTGATTTTTTTCCACAAGATCGGATTTTTTTGCATCAAAATTTAGAAAAATAATAATAATTATAGAAATCTTGGCAAATATTTCCTTTAATTGCTCATTTCACCTACCGTTAACAATTTAAGGCCAAACTCCCGAGATTGCGCAAGTCATCACCCCAGTTCTAGACGAACAGTAAGGCTTAAGTCGTGCACTTTTCACGGAATCATGGAAAGGGATTTTTCCTTTGATTCATTTACTTTGTTCGGGTAAGCAATTTAATACTTAAATAAAATAAGAGCAATGATATATTAACATCTGAATTTAACTCTCACTTTGCACATTATGAACAGTTTATTAGTAATTTCACATTATGTTAAAATGTTTTACTAGTAATTAGAGCTGATCAAAGCTAACTCCGACCGAGTTTACCATAAATTTTAAACCCGATAGATATGATCCGCTCCAAAAATATTTTCAGCCTTAACATTTGTATAGATCCGGCACTAATGAGTTAAATCAAGCCCAAGTGATCCACCCATCAAGTCTGAATTTTTTTTATTTTTTTTCTTAATTATAGTTAACCTAAAATTAGAATTGATCGACCTCGAACTATGCTTATACTAAAAAGTAAAAATTCCGATCAGTAGATATGACCCAACCTGAAAATTTTATGAAAGGGTCTTTTTTATGGTATATATAGATATATATGGATATATGTCTTTTTATGGTATATATAGATATAGTTTTAATTTACCCTTTCACTTTCCTATTTTCCCCCTAATTTGACAACAATGCGATGGATTCTTTTCCTTTTAGAGAATATTGAAGCAAATACAGAAAGAGTGGAAATATTCTGTATTTTTCGTTATAATTGCTAAGTACTCCGTAGGTATTTTGTCATTTTGACTCATTCTAGATTTACTTGCACACATGCTGTAGGTTATAACTCATACCTTGTATTCTTATGGCCTTTAATTTTTAGGCTCTTCTACAAAAAGTAATTAGTAGTAAAAAAAATTCCTCTCTCCATTTGAATATCTTTTAGATTTGTTATTAACCATATGATGTGATACTGTTTTTTTCGCTGTAAACAACATTGATGAGAAAGCTGTTGGGTATACGACCAAAGTCTCACATTGGCTAGAAGTGGGGAGGATTATGGGTATATAAGGATGGACAAATATCTCCATTGGTATGATGTCTTTTGGGGTAAAAACTCAAGAGCAAATCCATGAGGGCTTTGGCCCAAAGTGGACAATATCATACCAATGAAAAGATATGTGGTGTCCATAGTCCTTATAAGTGGTATCAGAGCCATGCCCCGGAGTTAGGTTAGATCACGATGAGATCCGTGGATGAGCTCGGTTTGACAGGTGGTGTGCTCCAGATTCTTCATGGACGTGTCCTAGTCCTAACACGGTGAAGATGAGTTGACCTGGGATAGAGCAAGCGCTCGAGGCAGGTGGTGCTCCATGTAAGGCATGTACTCCAACGCAGTGGAGTGGAGAATCCTGGTTTGTAGAGAGTGGACGGATGGATGATCGTTTGAGGGGAGGCACAAATATCTCCATTGGTATGAGCCCTTTTGGGGTAAAAACCCAAGAGCAAATCCATTAGGGCTTAGGCCCAAAATGGACAATATTATAACAATGTGGAGATATGTGGTGTCCATAGTCCTTACAAACCAAAATACAAGCATTGCAAATATGCCAGCAGTGGGGAAAATACCAGAAAATGAGACAGGCAGTCCAAATGGAACAACTACACTAAGAGAAACAATGACTAGCTCAAACAACTAAAACAAAGCAACCTGCATCTTGCATGCTGATAGAAAATGCTGAAAAAAAGGCCCACTGAGCAACTACCTAATCCTTGCACAGCATCTAAGCGAAACAAAAAGATTCAAATAGTCACGGATACGATGTCCAGCAGAAAACCAGAAACTGTAGGCAGGTCAGCCAAGAACAAATTCAAATATAGTAAATAACATGGCTGATCAGAATATGTGAGCTTCAAAACAAACTAGAACCAACATCAAATTGAAGCATTATGAGCAGACTGCAGAAACCAAACCGGCCCCCTTATCTCAAGCTTTGAAGAAAAGCTGAATTATCCAAATAGATAAAAAAAAAAAAAAAAAAACATCCAAAATTGAATGCAAAGCATCCAACCTCAAAAAATACCAAAACAGGTGATGACCATGATAACATATAGAGCTACCTCATGCAATCTTGATTGTGTGCAGAAAAATGCTAGCACTACCGAGACATGTAGACTCTAATCCCCAAAACAGCTAACCACAACAGCAACCAAGCAGAAAAATTGAAGCAGACTGCAGATACTCAAACCATCCAAACCACAACAGCAGACTGCAGAAACCAAGCAATCCAAACCACAACAGCAGTAAACAAGCAGAAAAACTGAAGCAGCCAAACAGATGCAAAAAAACAATCCAAACCACAGTAGCAAGCTACAAAAACCAAACCAACAGACCACAGCAGCAGCCAAACAGAAAAACTTAAGAGAATCGGATTCTCTATTGGTCATTTGAAAAATGCAGTTTTTTTTTACTCGGGTTTCATGGTTGCTTAGTGATCATTTCCGGATTCTCTATATATATTTGTGGTTCATTTTTTTTCCTTTGAGAAAACTTTAAAATGTTTATCTCATACATTTATAACAAAATGATTAATTCCCATATATATATGAATGTATGCGCGCACGTTTCTTGAATAAAATTGTTCAAAAAAATTATTACCAATGTATTTTTGGTAAATATGGTTGAAATCAACATAGGAAACAATCGTAACCGTCTGACAAAAATGTATATAAATTCATCACTTCTGAATTGTTACATTTCATCTTCATAGTTGTTAGGCTTTTGATCCAAAAATACCCTTGAGTCTCTTAATTTCATCAGCACTAATGGAAGTGGTCTTTTCCAGCAATTTAGAATCAAAGTCATTTCCGAACAAGGAGTAATCAACGGTTTGGACACTAAGGTGATGGTTATTAAAGCTAAAAACACCTTCTGCTGGTTGATCATCAGCAGCATTGGCTACGAAATGAAACAGCCCTTGTGGTAAAATCATGAGCTCTCCTTTGTTTACTGTCTTAACAAAAGGAGTATTAGCCGAAGAAATGAATCCGGTAATGATCGAACCACTCGTCACATACATCATCTCAGTGTTATCCGGATGACTGTGCAACGGGAAGAAGCCACCGGGAGCTAATTTTGCCAGGGATATGCCCATCTTCATCCCGTTTAAGGCCGGAAATTGAGTTACAAATGCGACGGACACATTAATATTGGTGAATTTCAAAGGGGGTACAGGCTGCATTAGACTTGAAGACACGAAATCATCAACCGTGACACTTTTAAGACTTTTGCACGGGTACCCAGCAGGGCTTTCTGGGCTTTTCAGATCCGCCACGCAGAAATCTCTGGCAGCTACATCATGAGAGAAAGTGAAGAGGAAAGTTGTTAGGAGGAAGAGAACTTGAAGCATTTTTTTGGGTTGTTTGGTTAATTTTTGTTGCTCTGGTGTTTTCGTCTTGATGGGTTTTTGGTTAGCTTATCCTTAATTATATATAGACAAAGAATTTGTTAAGTTTTTCTTTTTTTGGGAAATATATCTTTCTTGTGATTCTCTGTCCATAAAATCGGTTTTTTTTGCATCAAAATTTAGAAAACAAATAAAACTTATAATCATCAATATCTTTTAGAAGTTTTAATTCTTGCAAACTCCCAAGATCGTGCAAGTCATCACCCCAGTCCTAGGCGAACAGTAAGGCCCGAGTCATGCACTTTTCACGGAATTAAAGATGTATATATAAATTAAGCCACTTACACTTAAATAAAATAAAGAGCAATAATATGTTAATATTTGAATTTAACACATTTTTTACACCATGAACATGCAGTTTACTAGTAATTTTACATTACATTAAGATGCTTTACTAGCAATTAGAGCTGATCAAAATTGGACTCGGTTCAGGCTTAAATTAAATTCTAGGCTCCATAGATATGACCCACTCCCAATAAGATTTTGGACCTTAACTTTTGTTTAGATTCGGCTCTAATAATTTAAATTAAGCCCAAGTAATCCACTGTTGGGTTTGAATTTTCAATTTTTTTCTCTATTCTAAATTAACCTAAAATTAGAACCGATCAAGGTCAAGTTCAAACCGAGCTTGCACTAAAATCTACGCTTGGCAGATATGGCCTAACCTAGATTTTTGGGCTTTATTTTGTTCAAACTCGGTCCTAATAAATTAAGCCAAACCCAAACCCGTTCATCAAGATCGAATTTTCTATTTTTTTCTTTACTCTAAGTCAATCCAAAATACAATATTACACACAAGAATAAAAAAAAATTCCTACTCTATGTTTTTGCCTTTCCACCTATTTTTCATAGCATGGAATATTACAATAAGAAAATCTTAACACTAACAATACATTACATGTAGAGATGGATAATGAACGGGGTGGGTGTAGGTAATCCGTCGCAAACCCAATCCATTTTTTTGCGGGTGAATCCACATTTCCCACAAGCAACCCCTAGTAAAGCAAGACACAACTATTCACGAGAAATTATGCAAAAAGCAAAACTTAGACAAGCTTTTTTATTCGGAGTTCATGAAGTTTCATTCAAAAAATAATATTTTCGAAAAAAAAAATTGTAATTGGGCTTTATATTTAATAAAACTCATGTGATAGATCAATTACACACAATTTTATTAAAAAAATTATCATTTCAATGTAGTATTTAACTAAGATTTTATCAATGATTTAAAACTGATTAAATTTTATACGAAAAACTAAAGTTTTTATCGTAGATTAAAATTTATCAGAACATATTAGTTTTTTTGTAAATTTAAAATTTTTATGAATGTAATTTAGATGATTAATTGTATTGTTGTATTTATGAGTAAAAGTGAAAATTTTAATGAGAACTTCATGAACTTCCATTATAAGTTTTGCTTTTATACAAATACTTTTAATATTACTCTCTCCTCTCACATTCATATGGGTCCACTCACAAATTTGTATATAAGATCCACTTAAATATGAGAAAAAAAAAAAAAAAGCAATACTCGATGAGTACTGAATAATTTTTCCCTTCTCGATCACCACTCAATCACCCTAAGAAGCTAGCAAAAGACTTGACCAAACACTTCCTTAATTTCCTTTTTAACAAGACCAACAGTATCTTCAGCCATTTATTTGCTTCGATATTTGAGCTGCTCCAAGTGCATTCAGTATTTGCTTCAATATTTTCCATGCTTTCTATTTATAAGATTAATTGTGACAATATATAGTATACTATACATAAAGGGAAAAAAAAGTGATCACATAATTCCCAACATACAGAATTTGGATTCAATCCCTCAATAAAAAAAATAAAATAAAAATAAATAAATTAACATGAAGAGTTATCATTCTAGAGAGTTCCATTTTAATGGGGTCATAAGTATATAACTACAAAAGCTTATGAGATTGAGGTTATGAGATTATAGGCCTCAAGTTCAACTCCGATCACGATGTGGATTAATTTTAATTTGTACATTGGTTTGAATTACTTTCAAATGGTAAATATTTGTTATTTCTTTCATTACAAGTGGATTGTGTTAGTATTTTGGGGTTAAATTATATATTGAATTTTTGAGGATTAGGTTGGGTTTCAATTTGGTTCCCAACTATCTATCAATCCAATTTAAAGACTTAACATTATATTTGGTTATCAATGTTGGACCTGCTTTGGAGTTCTGTTAAGAATCTTGGATAGAAAAACACGTGACTATCACCTAGAGCTCACCTAAGTCATTTTTAACCTATTTTTTACTTTAAACTTTCCTAAAACCCAATTTTCTTATTACTCTTTTCATCTCTAACACAATTACTCAATCCCAATAAAATGGATTTTAAGAAAATTTAAGATTAAAAATGGCTTAGGTGGAGTCCAAGTGGTAGCCACATAAGTGTCTTTTCATCCAAGATTCTTAACGGAAGTCCGAAGCAGGTTCAGAATTGATAAGGGAATATAACATTGTCCCTAAGTTAGAGTGATTAATGGTTCATGATCAAATTGAAAAGCAACTCAATTCTTGTGGATCAAATTTGTAATTTAACCCTTTTGTATGGGTTAATGATAGTACTATGGGTTTATAATGTGATCGATCGGATTCAGATCACTAGTTATACTTGTATATAAAATTGTTTCAATAAAAAAAAAGTATATAACTACAAAAATGTATTTGTTTAAATTAAATGAAAGTTTCATTCTTATATTTTTGGTTGAATGATTGAGCTGCAATGGATGGTAGTCATTTTTTTTATTTTTTATTCTCAAAATCTCAAGTGAAAACGAAATTTGATCATAAATCATTGATAGTTTTTTTCTTCTTTCTGACAGTCAAATAATTGATAGATTGATACGATCAATAGAACTTTATCAAATAAGCTAATTAGCACATTCATAAATATTGTTAAATTGAATTTAACCATACAAAGTTTCTCACGACTAGGTTTGTGCACGGGTTGGGTCAGATTAGAGGTCAACCTTAACTTAACCCGTGACATTATATTCTCAACACTAACACAACTAACCTGTGACAGGTTATGAAAATCTTAACCCTAACTTAACCCATGAAAAATCGAGTTGGGCTTGCGTTAAATCGGGTTGACTCAAGTCAAGTTAGATTCTTGATTTATAGCTTTTCATTTCAAATGGTAAATATTACAAATAAAATTTTTAAAACATCACATTAACATATTTAAGTTCAAATATTAAAATTTCAAAGGTTCAAATACCGTATAAAAATTATCTTTAAAAGGCCCTATAGAAATTCACACTTATTTAGATTAAATTGTAACACCCATAAGATAAATAATTAAAACATTATAATAAAGTCTCTACATATAAATATATTATATAATTAAATACTAGTCCACCGGTTACGAATTGGGTTATGTTGAGAAACTTCAACCCTAATTGTGATACCTGTAATAGTAAAGTAAGGGTAAAGAAGTAATTTAATAAATAGGACAAAGAGTTAAAATAAAATATAGATATTTTAAGTGCGAAAAGTACAATTGGAATATTAAAAAAAAACTTAAAGTTAAAAAACGTGGCAGCAGGTGGCAGGAAGAAAAGGGAAAGAAAGGCATTATGCATGAATGCCAAATGCCCCTATGCGTGGCAGCCCAAGAAATGCAAAAAGGGGGCTGTTGAAGCAAAGAAAGTTTATATATATGCAAACATATTCATAACTGAACGATTTCATATGGTTTCTTTCAATCTCTCGCTTTTTCTCTAAATACTTGGGGACTCAAAGAAATGCTGAAAGAACAAAATTTTGAAGAGTTTTCTGCGGAATTTCATAGAGAATCAAGAATAGCTATCAAAAAAGCAGAAGGTAATATCATAGTGGTTATTTTTTAATTTCTGACATTTATAAAGTTTCCCTGAATTCAAAGTGGGAATTTTCAAAGTGTGTGGTTTATATCAGATTGAAGAATAAATTAGAAAATTTATATAAATATGATATCAGGTGTTGACGATCTAGGATAATTTCTGAAAAAAAAAGGGGAAAGGTAAAGAGGTGATCCACGGGTAGCTTTAGGAGCTACGTGGTTAGTTGAATTTACTTTGAGTATCTAAATAAAAATCAATTATTTGGTGATAATATTAAATTTAATTTTTAAAGTATGATTGGGTGGTAGATAAATCTTTGGGTGGACAGATATGGTATAAATGTTGGAATTGTAGAAAATTATTATGTGAGAAGGAATATTATTGGAATAATTGGTTAATTTAATAATGATGGTGATAATTAAATTCTTGATGAGTTATATTGATGTTTTGATACGAATTTTGAGGAGATAAATTTTAGTGGATCTTGATAAACTTTGATGGATGATTTGATGTGACTTGGAATGAAATTTAGTGGATCTTAACAAGCTTTAATGGATATTGTGATGTGATTTGGGATGAGGGGATTTTAGTGGAATTTTTATATAATTTGAGAAAAATCAGGATAGTCAATTTAGATATTTTGAGTTCATGTTGTTTTTTTTAATATTACTGTTCAAATGCATATTTCATATCATTATTCGTATGCATATGCATTAAATGAGAAAGAACAGAACCGGGAAGGGGTCGGTCTAATGAAATAACCGTGACAGCCGGTATATGCTGGAAATAAAATGGACACCATGCCAGCCGGTATATGCTGAGAAAATTCCGTGGCAACCGGAACAAGTTGCAAAGTAAAGAACCGGGAAGGAGCCAGTCTAAGATAATAACAACCTGTCGACAGGTGGGAAGACGTTCTCATTATATGCATTCATGCATTGCATATGTTTTAATTATTACTGGTATTATTGAAATGCTGATATGTGATGTGTTATTGTGAATTTAATCATAGACGAATGAGTCTCATAGAGAGAGACAATTATAGTGATAAGATTATTGAAATGCTGAGATGTGGTGTATTATTGTGAAATTAATCATAGATGGATGAGTCTCATAAAAAGAGACAGTTATGATAATAAGATTATTAAAATGTTAATGTGTGGTGTATTATTGTGAATATGACTATAGATGGTTGAGTCTCACAGAAAGAGACAGTTATGGCGATAAGATGATTTAAATACTGAGGTGTAGTGTGTTATTTTTATGGTGACAAAAACTATCTAAATGGTAGACTTTATGATGTGACCCTCATTGTGAGGTAATTATGAGATAATTGATAGTCTAGAGGTGAATAAATAAATAAGAGGAAAAGATTGATAGAGAATGGATATTTTGACAGGTGTAGTGATAGTAGAGTACTAGTATCAAGTGCATGAAATATAAAGTGATTTAAATATTAAAAGACTATCTATACAAATGAGTACTTTTAGTAAATTTCATTCACTGAGCTTCTGAAGCTCACTCCTCATTGTACAATGTTTATCAGGTACCAGATCTGACAAATAGTTTGGCGAGTTGAAGTTCAGAAGAAATCATTTTCTGTAAGCCACGTGTGTGTCAACATCCTCAGACTAATGAGAAAATAAAATGAAATGAAAAATTTATTTGTAAATATTCATGCATTTTACGTTGTATAGAATATTTAACGATCAGATTGATGCAAAAAAAATTTTGGTATTATTTATATATTGTTGTTGCATATATGTGTCGTGCTAAGATATCCAAAATGTGATGATGCCGTTTCGGGGGTGGCTAACCCGGGATGGGTCGTTACACTAATCCTGTCTAAATTGAATTTGGATTGAGATTTTTTAACCATAACCCAGTCCAAAAAATTCACTATTCTAACTCACCTAAATCTTTTGACCACTTATGCAAATCTATTCTAAGATATAAGGTAGGCTTTATATTATTATGTACTGTCCATATATGGCTGGATGTGATTTTTTTTAATGAAGCGATACTATAAGTAATTTTGAAAAGATATATAATTTTTTATTTAAAGAAAAAATAAAACATAAAAAGACATGTAATTTTTTTTATTAAAAAAAGTACAAAAATAATCCTGCTGAAAATAAACTTGTTAACGACATGTTTTAAAAACAAACTCGTGTTCGATACTCATATCTGAGTCCAAATAACATAGGTGTGCATACTTGATTTTTCAAATTAAATTTGATTCCTCCTTTTGAATGTTGGAATGTTGTATATTCCTCTTTTCGGATTTTTAATGGTGCAACTGCGAGTTTTGCTCAACTTAAATCGTGTTTTAGTAATCTACCACAATTCATATCAGACTGAGAAATTAATTAATATGGTTTTCCAAGAGTATATCTAAATTCTAAATCATTCAAAGACAAATACATAGATCTACTCATCCACGTTAGAGTAATACAATTTTAAGATAAAAGGAAACTGGAAAGAATATATCTAGATCAAGGATTAAAGAGTACTTACTGGCATTTATGAAGAGAACAAGAAAAATTATGGTGGAAACTCTGACATCAATGTTTTCATTGGCCATGGTAACGATGAGTAATTAAAATTGTTGATTTTTTTTACAAGGAACTCCTTTTTACGTTTCAGGAAGAAAAAAAAAAACTCCTCTCTACATTTAATACATAAAAAATTGCATTAATTACTTAAGTTACTAAAATAAAGCTTTTTAGACCAAAATGAATACTTTCAACTTAAAAATTATAATGAAGTACTTTAGCTGATGATACTTTAAATTTATTTAGAAACCGTTGGACCGAACAATGGAAATAATTTATAATTTATAATTTATAAAAATGTTTTTGAAATAGTTTAGTATTTGGATAAATGAGTAGATGATATGGTCACTTTTTAGAAGAAGAATAAAAGAAGTCAGAAAGAAGAGAGTCAGAGGTATTTGTTGGAATTAATCGATGTCTTTATTTAACTCAACTAAGCCTTTTATAGGCATTACAACCTGATAGCCACCTGAGAAGGAGCCAACATTCAACTAACTACATGCTAACATCCACTAAAGTAGTGCTAACATCATGCCAACAGAACAGGACCACTACTCCACTAAATGAATGCAATAACAACAACTGAATGCAATAATCAGAACAACTAACTTATTTGAGACCTGGACCCGGTCATCCTAGGAACTCACCAACAAGTTCATTCAACTAGGAACCCACCAACGAGTTCATCAAAGCATGCACAGATATGGACCATATCATTCCTCCCCTCTTGAAATCTCCTTGTCCTCAAGGAGGAAATCAGGATACATTCTAACAAAACGTCTCTAAGTCTCTCAGGTAGCGTCCTCACATGGCGCCCCAGCTCACTTAACAAGTATTTTTTCCCTAGGCTGATAACTACCCTTATGAATAACTCATGAATCCAAAATTGCCTCTGGCCGAGGAAGAATCACTGAGTCAGCATTCGTAGGAGGAACGGATGGAGATATTGGAACATCTAGACCCAAATGTTTCTTAAGGAGGCTGACGTGAAAAACATCAAGAATAAGGGAACCAGCTGGTAACTCTAGTTTGTAGGCAACCGTACCGACTCGAGCAAGAATTTTGTAAGGCCCGAAATAACATGGAGCCAGTTTGAGGGATCCCCGAAAAACCACTGATTGTTGTCGATACTAATAAAAATACGGTCTTGGTCACTCACTATCGAAATTGGAACTCCATGTAAACGAACCACTTCACGAATAAACACCTTCGAAACTAATAGGGCCGTGTAGGAATCCTTAAGAGGCACGAAGTGTGTTTATTTTGACAGTTAATCCACGACTACCATTATAACTGTATACCTTTACGATGGTGGCAGCCCGTCAATAAAGTCCATTGATACCTCAGTCCAAATCTTCACAAGCGCTGGCAAAGGTTGCAACAAACCTGAGGGATGAAAATTATCAGTTTTGCAACGCTGACAAGTCTCGCAACAACAGATGAATTGTTTAACAGCAGAACGCATTCCAGGCCATAAAAAACTAGTCTTCAAGCGATTGAGAGTCTTGTGATATCCAAAGTGCCCGCCCGTTGGTGACGAATCACCCTCTGATAAAATAATTGGTACTCGTGATGAAGTAGAACTCAACAACAACCTATCATCCTTTAGCCAAACTCTTTCCAGGTGGACATAACCTGAAGAAGTGGAACTCAAAAACTGTTTGTAAAAAGGATCCTGAGACATCTCGTCTTTCAACTTGCCAAACCACTCGGCCATAAATGCTGACATGGCAAGGAGTTGGAACTCAGCGACGCGTGATAGAGCATCTGCCCCCTGATTTTCCTTCCCCTTTCAGTACTGGATCGTGTAATCATACCCAAGTAGCTTAGGTAGCCAACGCATCTGTGCTGGGGTAGTGATTCGTTGCTCAAGTAAGAACTTCAAGCTCTTCTGATCTGTTTGAATGACGAAGGTTCGCCCCAACAAATATGGGCACCATTTTCGAACCACTTTGACAATGGCAAGCATTTCTTTTTCATAGGTCGAAAGAGCGAGGGGTGACCTTTTTAATGCCTCACTAAAGAATGCAATAGGTCGGTTATTTTGAGACAAAATTGCTCCAATTCCGATTCCTGAAGCGTCACATTCCACTATGAACGGCTTGGAGAAATCCGGCAACTGCAGGACTGGTGGTGCAGCAAGGGCTGCCTTAAGACACTCAAAGGCCAACTCAGAATTTGTCGTCCAATGGAACCCATTTTTGGTTAATAGGCATGTTAAGGTCGCTGCCAACTCGCCAAAACCGCGAATAAACTTCCTGTAATAGCTTGCTAAGCCAAGGAATCCATGAACACCGCGAGTTGATGTCGGTACGGGCCAATCCAGTACAACCTAAATTTTTGATGGGCCAACCGCAACTCTTGCAAATGAGATTAAATGTCCCAGATATTCAACATGTAGTATCCTGAAATTACACTTTGACCTCTTCGCAAACAAATGGTTAGCCAAAAAGATTGTTAAAACAGTTCAAAGATGCTGTAAATGTTCTGTCCAGGTTTGACTATATATTAAGATATCATCAAAAAAATTAACACAAATTGCCTGAGATATGGACGAAACAGGTCGTTCATGAGGCTCTGGAATGTCGAGGGCGCGTTTGTCAGCCCGAAAGGCATCACCAAAAACTCGTAATGTCCCTCGTGTGTGCAAAAGGCTATTTTGTGCACATTTTTGACCTTCATACGGATCTGATGATAACCTGCTCGCAAATCCAGTTTAGTAAAATATTTTGCACCGTGTAGCTCGTCAAGTAACTCATCAATGACTGGAATCGAGTACTTGTCCTTTATGGTAATGTTGTTCAAGGCCTGATAGTCGACACAGAAACGCCAAAAACCATCAAATTTTTTTACAAAAAGGACTGGTGAGTAGAAAAGACTATGGCTGTGGCGAATAAACCCAAAATCAAGAAATTCACGGACCATTTTCTCAATCTCTGTCTTCTGATGATAAGGGTAACGGTACGGGCGAACACTCACGGGTCATTGATCTAGCTGTAGGTTGATTTGATGATCATGTGGACGCATCGGTGGCAGCTGCGTAGGTGCCTCAAAGACATGTGCGAACTCGACTATTAATTGGTCAAGGTCGGCTGGAATGGACGATTTCTCTTCTGATAATGTACCTAAAACTATATGTAAAAAAAATCCTACACCTGACATATGCATGAGTTTCTTTTCCTTGAGAGGTGTCAAAGCAGGCTGTTTCAAACCATGAAATGTATGAGGCCGCCTTTCATGTTTGAAAGTCATTTTGAGCTCACAGTAATCGGTTTCAATCAGTCCTAAAGTCTTCAACCATTGCACTCCTAATACCACTTGGCACGTAGCAACAGGCAGCACATAAAAATCAGCTTGAAGGGAGTGGTTCTCGATGGTTAGATTAAGTGCCGAGCAAAGTCCCGAGCAGTCGACCTTTTCACCATTTCCCACCATGACTTGGAGAATTCTGTCCTTAACAACGGGTAATCCAAATTTAGTTACCACTGATTGGTTGAGAAAATTATGTGTGCTTCCACCATCAATAAGAATTGTAATATTCTTGTTCGCTAATTTGCCGATCACTCTCAAGGTTTACGGATGAGTTGTGTCGGCCATAGCATGAAGGGATATTTTGGGAATGACCTCTGTGAAATCAGTGTTCCAATCCGGCTCATCGGACTCTAAGTCATCTGTTGAAGTTACGTCTTCAAGCATGAATAGTTGTGGCCTTTCGCAATGGTGGCCCGGAATGAACCTCTCGTCACAATAGTAACATAGCCCCTTTTCCCTCCTTGCTCGCGCTTCCTGCTCTGTGATACGCCGAATAGGAACCGAAGAGACACTCAGTCCAAGAAGGCCGGCTGATTGTTGTGGGCTGAGCGTGAATCGGGATTGAGGTGTGGTTTGTTGAGGACGAAAAGGAAAACCAGATTTCCGAGGTAATTGGTTGCAGTCTTCGATCAGTCGTGCCACACTGATGGCATTTGAAAGAGATTGTGGCTGCTTAACTCATACATCTAGTTGAACCTCATCCTTAAGGCCTGCAATGAAGCAACCCACAAGAAAAAATTTCGGTAGTTCATCAATACGATTTGACAATTGTTCGAAATTTTCCTAGTACGCAGCGACAGTGGTGGTCTGTTTGAGGTGTGAGAGTGCTTCAGACGGGTCATCGTAATCCGTTGGTCCAAAGAGATGGAGAATTGCCTTAGAAAACTCATCCCACATTGGCGGACCCTTATACTTGGTATACTAGCAGAACCATTGGAGGGCGTGTTCCTCTAGATTGAAAGGCGCCAATTGAACCTGTTGAAGATGAGCAATTTGGTTAAATTCAAAGTATTGCTCAGCTTTGAATATCCATCTCGTCGGATCTTTACCGTTGAATTTGGGAAAGGATAACTTAAGGAGAGTGTTGTTTCGGTCGATTGTGGTGGAAGTGGCTGGAATGATGGGCTGTGAATTAGTAGAATTGTGGAATGTATCTGGTTACACAGAGGGGTGAGATGCGTTGTCAGGGTTGTTGGTTGGGTGGGGGACACACAAGGCCTGGAGGTCAGCCATCATGGTCTGGATCGCTGCATTCATCTAAGTGAAGTTGCGGGTTATGTGATCAAGGCTGGTGTTGTGACGGGATAGGGTGTCATTAACCCCACTAAGCACTTCGCTGATTTCGATACGAAATTTAGCATTGTTTTTGTTTCACGTTTCCATGGATCGTACGGCTTTGATACCAAATTGATATGGTCACTTTTTAGAAGAAGAAGAAAAGAAGTCAGAAAGAAGAAAGTCATGAGGTATTTGTTGGAATTAATCGATGTCTTTTTTTAATTCAACTAAGCCTTTTATAGGCATTACAACCTGATAGCCACCTGAGAAATAGGGAGCCAACATTCCACTAACTACATGCTAACGTCCACTAAAGTAGTGCTAACATCATGCCAACAAAATAGGGACCACTACTCCACTAAATGGATGCAATAACAACAACTGAATGCAATAACATCAAGCCAACATAAGAGGGACCACTACTCCACTACTCCACTAAATGAATGCAATAACAATAACTGAATGCAATAATCAGAACAACTAACTTATTTGGGACCTGGACCCGGTCATCCTAAGAACTCACCAATGAGTTCATTCAACTAGGAACCCACCAACGAGTTCATCAAGGCATGCACAGATATGGACCATATCAGTAGATCTTCTAAAAGACAAGTAAGGATCATGGCCCTCACAAACTTTTGAAATGTTTTCTTTTGTGCTGCTTTTATTAATTTAATTTTAAGTGATAATTAAATAGAAATAGAATAAAATATTTTATAAGTATATGCTTGCTCCTAAACTTTATGTAATAGATATAATTGTAAACTCACATGTCATTATTTAATAAAAATATTAATATTAAATTTTGAAGTGTATACTAATCAAATATCATTTGTCTTTTATACACATTCGGCAAAAGTGTGTTGGACTATATTTTTTTTTTCTTGAAAAAGTTACCGTAAATAATTAGAAAACCAATTTTTTTTTCTTTGCATTTTTTGTAGGATTATTCACAATTTCAAAAAACAAAATCTTAAACTCATATGATCAAATCCGTTAAAGAAGTGACAAAATCTTTTTTTTTTTTTGTTCTATGTTAAGTAAGTTTTTATTTATTTTTATATAAATCCCTAAATTATAATTTTTAATAGAGCTTTGTTGGGCCATTATTTATTTTTTAATAGATTTCTTTTTTACAAAAAAAAACAATTATATGTTTGTCCTTTGAATTAACCCAATCATTAAGTCTTCATTTGTGTTCTACTATTGAATCTAACAAGATTTTTTGCCTTCTAAATGGTATTCATGACTTTTGAACAAAAGCAAAACTAAATCATCTTTCTAATACTTGAACAAAGAAAAACATAAGAAATAATAGCTTTTTTTTTTCCTTTTTATCTTTGATTACTTATGATTTCTTTTTCTTATTGTGCATATTGTTTTCAATGACAACTAAATAATAGTTAACAATTAAAAATTACTGAACTGATAATTGCTCTTTTTTATTTATTTACAGTGACGATTTAACTTATCTCTAATCCTTATCCACCACAAAACAACCATTCTTATCCATAAGAGAATTTTTTGTCTGAGAAATCGAGCTCAGGATCTCAATTAAATGCTTGATACAGTTGGCTAAAAATTTTAATAGATTCTTTCTGTAATTTTTTTTAACCGTTTTACTTAAACGATTTGGTTAATTGATTTTAACTAAATAATGAACACATTTAATCTCAACACACCCAAATTCATTTGACTTGAGGCAATAACAATTGAAAAAGATGTTGGTTGGCAACACTTTTAATATATAGAAAAATAAAATAAAATGAAGGACTAAGGGAAATTTCAGGATATAAATATTCAAATGAAATTATTATTTCTATAAATCAAATTAATTTCTTAATATTTCAAGGGTATTACGTAAGGCCAACCAAGTTAAACATGCTTTTTTTAATAAGAAAAACCAAAATAATTTATCAAAAATAAATTCCAGAGTTTTAGGAATCAAATGAGATTTAATACTTTATTATGTAAAGGGAATAAAGTAAATATATAATATACAAACCTTAAAATTTAGTATTAAAAAATAAAAAAAAATGACTTTCTCATTTTATTTATTCCAACAAAAAACTAGCTTTTCATAATCATATAATTGCCTTTTCATTTTATTACTGTCATAAAAAATAGTTATTTTATTTTATTTTATTTTTTAAAATGAGACAAGAAAGGAAATAATAACCAATTTTTTAATTTAAATACAAGGTACAATAATATATTTTTTTTGCGATTAAAGTATCTAATTTCTTTTTAGAAAATACATATGATACCCTAATCTTTTAATTTTAGCGAGAAAAATATGATATATAATGATTTTTCATATCCCAAAGATATATTGGAGGAAGCCGAGCATCATATTAATGGTATAAATTCTTGAGAATTTCCTAGGCAAGAATTGTTTATCTTTGACCTGTTCAGAGAAATGAACTTGATGCATGACACATAAGTTGATCCGTAATATCACTTTACCGTTGAAAAAAAAAATTTCTTGAAGATTCTGAAATCTTATTATTAATAAACCACCACCTAACATGGAAAGATTTTGACCATTTTTCTTTCAATAAAATTATTTCGAACAATACAAGTCAATAACTTTCACTTGTAAAGTAAAATCACGGGTCAGTTTGCACGCATCATGTTAAATTCACTTTTCTAGAGGGGTTAAAAGCAAGTTCGAGAAAATCGACCTAATACGGTGCACGCAAGTTATCCCGTGATACCACGTACTTTACTGCTAAACCAAAAAAAAAAGGCATAATGCTATATCTCAACATTACATTAGTGAATGCTCCTTCTCCTTTTGTTAAATTTACGGGAAGATAGATCGAAATCCGAGTCTTCTAAATGAAGAATCCAAAGATAATCGTTAAGTCAAAAGACTGAAATTCTTTCGGGGCTTGAAGTGATTTATGTAAAATATATATACATATATATGTAAATTGCAACATACATTTTTATTTGTGAAAATGTCTGTACTTAATTTTAAAACCCCTTTGTACATCCAATTAATGCTAAACCCAATATTTGAAAGCTGATCAATGGAATATTTATCTTTTACCAGAAAGAATTAGCTGTAGGAACGCGACAAATACAAGTATCATCAGGAATATTGATTTTAAAGCAAAATCCATGAGCGCCTGCTCCATATATGTCCTCTTGCAGCCTCCATCGCATTCTGCCGTTACGTAAGCTCCTCCATAGAACCTAACATAGCAACTTCCAATACCCGCCCCCATTCCCACAGGCTCCATAGCCAACAGAGATGAAGAGGGCTAGAAAAAATATGGTTGAAATTGAGAAGGTCATCATGCTTAATTATTTCCAATACCAGCTCGCTATAACCAAACTAGCTCTTTATTATCATCACATAAATTTTTTTTTCATTTTATTACTTCATAGCAACCAAATGTTCATCTATTTATTTAAACACGGTGCATATTAATCTTTGTTATTTATGAAAATATTATTGAGTGATATGCACATCCTAACCGCACGGCTATGATTGATAGAGAAGAAGGAATAAGGAGGGGATAAAAAGGTGATCTTTCTATCATTTGGTAGGAAAGAAATAAAATGATTAGTGTTTTCTCCTTATATGAACAGATCATAATTTTCTCAAATTGAAATGATTAGAGGGTTAAAGCTAAAATAAACGACATTTTATTGTCTTTTTTTTCTTCCTTTTTTTTAATCATTTTTACCAAACAAGATATGAAAGATATCAATCATTTTATTCTTCTATATTCTCCTTTTCTTTCCTCTTCCTTTTCTTTCCTCTTCCTTTTCCTCTCCAGCAATAAGAGCTTAAAGAAGCCATTCTTCATGAAGTGCCACACCCAATTATCATCCCTTGGCACAACTTGTTCAATTATCAAGGCCTCATATATTCCACTAAGTTTTACATGGATCAAGCAACTCACTGATCACTGCAAACTCCCCCATGTGTTTGGGAGTTTGGAGAAGAGAAGAGAGGAATAGGTATTTAAAGGGAGCTATGTGAGGGGAAGGGATAGAATGGGAAGGTAGGACGGTTATCATTCCCTTGTTTTGATAATAAAATAAAAAAAATGTCAGTAAAAATTAGTAAAGTACCCCTTGTTAGGTTAGAGAAGAAAGAAAAATGGAATGGTTAAATTAGCAAGTACGTTTCTCCCTCACCTCCTATGCCCCAAATCGGGGGTTTTAAAAAAATGAAATTTGGACTGGATTGAAGGGATCCATCCCAATTTAAAAAGCATTCCAGAACAGGGTACCCAATTCCCTCTCTTCTCCATTGTCATCCCTTCTTTACTAAGAGTGCTAAATAAAGAGCTTGGAGTTCCCTAACCTTATGTTTGGATTGAGGGGAATGGAGGGAAAAAAAGGGAGGGGTACATATATCTCTTCACAAAATAGAGTTAGATACATGTACCTCTCCATTTCTTTTCTCTCCATTTCCCTCGATCAAAACATAAGGTAAATTGCATAACATCATCCACTTTGATCAAGCACAACATTTTCAATCTCATCCAATGCATTTTATTATGCTCGAATTGTTGATCCGACCAAAAATTACTTCTCATTAACGTCAATTCGGGACACAAAATTCTGGAAAGCTTAAAGCATCTCGTATTGTTTTTTTATCTCACAGCCAGTCCAACCCAATCGAGGCTAAGGATTTTGATCAACGCAAAAAAATAATAATTCTAAAGCTGCAACCCATTATTTGAAAATACAGTTTTTTTACCCGGGTTTCTTGGTGCCTAGTGGTAATTTTCTAATTATCTATGTATAAAAAAGATTCATATTTGAACTCATTTCCCGTCAATATACTAAAAGAAAGGTGGTTTCCTAATACACTGACGAATTCATAAATTAACCTATTTTTCAGGATTAATTGTGCACCTATAATATTAGATCTATGGTTTGGAGTTTTTTTTTATTGATTTTAAAAAAGGCCTAACCCTTTGTACAAAAGCAAAAGTTCCAAACCTAGGTTTTTTTTTTTAAATCTTTGTGGTTTGCTATTTTTTTCCTTTAAGAAAATACAAAAATGTTTATCACATACTTCTATAACAAAACGATTGATTCCCATGTACGTGCGTGTGTGCTTGAATAAAATTCTTAAAAAAACGATTGCCAATGTATTTTTGGTAAATGCGGTTGAAATCAACCTAAGAAACAATCATAACCCTCCAACAAAAATTTATATAAATAAATCACTTTTGAATTATTCTCGTGTAATATTTCAATAAAAAAGTTAATAAAATCGTACAATTTTATTAATACGATTGTTACATTCCAATCTTTATAGTAGTTAGGCTTTTCATCCAAAAATACCCTTGAGCCTCTTAATTTCGTCAGCGCCAAGGGAAGTGATCTTTTCCAGCAATTTAGAATCCAAGTCATTACCGAACAAGGAATAGTCAAGGGCTTGGAAACTAAGGTGATGGTTATTAAAGCTAAAAACAGCCTCTGCCGGTTGATCATCAGCAGCATTGGCTACGAAATGAAACAACCCTTGTGGTAAAATCATGAGCACTCCTTTGTTTACTGTCTTAACAAAAGGAGTATTAGCCGAACAAATGAAATGAATCCAGCAATGATTGAACCACTCGTCACGTACATCGTCTCAGTTGCATCCACCTGACTGTGCAACGGGAAGAAGCCACCGGGAGCTATATTTGCAAGGGACATGCCCATCTTCATCCCGTTTAAGCCTGAAAATTGAGTTACAAATGCGACAAACACATTAGTATTGGTGAATTTCAAAGGGCAATGAGAACATCTAAAGCTAACACTCATTTTTGGTATCATGAATAGTTTATTAGTAATTTTACATTGAGTTAAGATGCTTTACTAGTATTTATAGCTGATCAAAGCTGTGCTCGGACCAAGCTTATAGTAAATTCTAGGCCAGATAGATATGACCCACTCCGAATCAGGAATGACAACGGGATGGAGAATGAGTGGGATTGGATTCCCCATCCCTGTTTCCGCCAAGCTCACGGGGAAAAATTCTCCATCCTCGCCTTCAGGGATGAAAGCGGAGAAATTTTTCTTCCATTTCGGTTTTCCACGGGGAATTGGGTCCCCGCGAAGAATTTTCCTTAGCAAAACTCAAGTTATGAGACTTTATAAAATTTGAAATATTTTAAGTCAATAGCCCATAAAAGAAAAAAGGACTTTTAAATGTCCAAGTGAGGTATGACAGAAAATTTTAACACTTTTACTTGTTTTAGCCTACGTTGGTCTTGTGGCCATTTAGAAATAGAATGTTATAAAAGAGATAGTGCAAGTGGTATTTATTGGACCACGAACTTCTCCATTTAAAAATTATCATTTAAGTTAAAATCTTGTAAATTTGAAGTGGAAATTCAATAAATTCATTTAATATAAAAAAAATATGAATTTGAGATGAGAAATATAATATATTATTTATAGATTTCGGGAAATTCGAGGTGGGGACCTATATCCCCGTCCCCATCCCCGCCAAGGCAATGGGAAAAAAAAATTCTCCATCTCCATCCCCAAATGGGATGGGATTTTTCTCCAAATCAGGAGAGGGGTCCCACAATTTTGAACAAAATTGTCATCCCTACTTCAAATAAGATTTTGGGCCTTAACTTTTGTTTATATCTGGCCTTATTAAGTTAAATAAAGCTTATCCATCCATGACTTGAGTTTTCAAAAAAAAATTACCGCAAGTTAACCTAAAATTAGAATGGATTAAAGTCGAGTTTAGACCAAATTTACACTAAAATCTACTATTGGAAGATATGACCCAGCCTGAAAATTCAGACTTTATTTTTGTTCAAATCCAATCCTAATAAATTAGGCCAATCCCAAATCCGCCTATCAGGATCAATCTTTCCATTTTTTTCTTTAAGTTAATCAAAAATACAATATTACACGTAAAGAGTAAAACTAATTCTACTCTACGTCCCAATTTGCTAGCTTGGAAAGATTTCGACCAATTTTCTTTTTAGAAAACTATTTTGAACCATAAGTTCTTGAGAATTTTTTTTACTGACATTTTCAATGGAATATCACGTCTCCTGAGTCCACACATTCATTTAGCACACAAAATACGCGAGGGAATGTTCCTTTCTAAGTTCAATATTTAAGTTGTTAATGTAAAATATATAATATTTCGTAGGATTCATTGTTAGACTCAATGACATTAATAAACAAGAATTAGCTAGAGAGAACAAAAAAAATCAAATTACTCAAATAGAAGTAGGGATGGCAATTCGTGAGTTTTTTTGCAATTAATCAATCTGAACCATGTCTGTTTAAGCATGTATGGATAGAAATAAATGGGTTTTTCATGGTTACGGATAGTATTTCATTGTTTTTAACAGTTTCATATTCATGTTTGGATAGCGGAATAAGAAAACAGATACGTTTATGGGTATGTAAAATTTCGCAGGTAACTTACCCATTGTCATTCCTAGGTAAATAGTGATGATAATTCATGGGTTTTTCGTGGTTAATCGATTGGAACCATATCCGTTTAAGGGGATATAAATTAAAAATATGAATTTTTTGCGGTTATGAATAGTATTTTATGGTTTTTAACGGTTTTGGATTCGGATTCAGATAACGGGATAAGTAAACGGATACAATTGCAATAAAATTTCGAAAATAAATTTTCAGTTACCATCCCTAAACAGAAGATCAACTATGGAAGAGCTTGAAAAGCTTAATTGGTCCTTATTTAATTCATAGTAAGTGATACTAAACGAAGAATTAATTAGCAATTAGGAAAACGACAAATACAAGTATCATCTGTATTGGTGATTGAAAAGCAAAACCCATGAGCGTTTTGTCCATATACGCTCTTGCAGCCGCTATCGCATTCATCTGCCATGCAACCTCCCCCATAAAACTCTTTATCGCAGTTGACACTACCATCACCCATCACTACCTCGTTGCCTGCAGTAATCAACAACACACATTTGCCATTGGCCTAGCTAGCAATGTTTTTTATTAATGGTTTACAAAATAATTTTATGAATACATAAAAGAAAGGCTAAAAAGCTAGCTAATTACCAGAAGTAATGAAGAGAAGCAACAGAAGGAGGACAGAAACTGAAAGGCTTTTCATGTTTTCTATATTACAAGTTTTTTGAGTGATGTGCTCTGCTTAACTGGGTACAAAATATATATATAGGCAAAGTATGAGAAGCTAGACTCAGAAATATTCAAAAAGGTTTGAATATTCTATTTGATATTTTCCCTCCTTCAATTGAGAGTAATTATCCATTGATTTAGTCCTAATTTGTGGTTTAATTGATTTGTTTGTCTTTTCATTATTTGCTTCCATATGTATGCGATCTGTATGTACAGATGGTGACAATACACATAGGAAAAAAATGATTACATCTTCAAGTAAGATTTTAAGAGAGATTAAATTGTTTGGAAAAGATTTGGTTAAATTTCACGAAATACCTTTTGGTTTATCCGACTTTCATTTTATACTCTAAAGTTTTTCGTGGCAAAATAAAATATGTGGTTGTCTTCGTTAGTTTAAAAGATTGACAGCTGTTAAATTGCAAAAACAAAATATCATTTTACTCTTGTTTAATTCACGGGTAGACATTTCATACAAACTTTTGTAGACATTTTTTAATATATATTTATTGATATTGGGAGTAATTTTTACATATTTGAAGTGTAATTTTTGCCACGTTTGAAACACTCTAGATACGAGTAAAATAATATTTTATTTTTGTAATTTAATGGTTATCAACCCTTTATGTTAATGGAGACAACCTCAAAGTTTATTTTGTCATGAAAAAAAATCAGGATAAAAAATAAAAGTTGAACAAACCACATGACATTTTATGAAATTTAGCCAAAAGATTTTATATATTGGGATTTTAAATTTACTATTACATGTTTTTTTTAAAAAAAATTGTTATTACATAGACCATATGCATCAACTATCACCATTGAATTACATAAAAAAGAAAGAAAAAAAATCTTCAAATATATGTATATTATAGATATTTTATTTATGTAGTTATTTTGTCATTTTGACCTATTTTAGATTTAAGCAAAACAAAATGCTTCAAATAGTCACCGATACGATACCCAGCAGAAAACCAGAAACTGCCCATTAGGCAGCTCAGCCAAGAACAAATTGAAATATAGTAAATAACATAGCTGATCAGAATATGTGAGCTTCAAATTAAACAAACTAGAACCAACATCAAATCAAACATTATGAGCAGACTGCATAAACCAAACCGGCCACCTAATCTCCAGCTCTGAAGAAAAGCTTAATTATCCAAGCAACAGATACAAAAAAAAAAAAAAAAAATCTAAATTTGAAGGAACAGGCATCGAACCTCAAAAAAAATATCAAAATAGGTGATAAAATATAGAGCTGCCTCATGCAATCTTGATTGTGTGCAGAAAAAAATGCTAACACTACCGAGACATGTAGACTCTAATCCACCCCAAAACAGCGAACCACAACAGCAAGCAAGCAGACTGCAGATACTCAAACCATCCAAACCACAACAGCAGACTGCAGAAACCAAGCCATCCAAACCAGACCAGCAGCAACCATGCAGAAAAACTGAAGATACAAACAGATACAAAAAAACAGTCCAAACCACGGTAGCAAACCAAACCAACAGACCACAGCAGCAGCCAAACAGAGAAAATTATGTGGGCTAATGGCAGAGGCATTGGTGGATTGGAGATCTCGAGTAAGACATACAACTATGCGTCTTGAGCAAAAATATAGGTAATGAGATAGGGAGCGGTGTTACAAAAATTAATTGGAGTTAAGTATGGTTTACTCATATTTTTGCAACTCTTGAAAAGAGTTTAAAAAGGTGCAGAAAGAATATGAAAAGAAGATACGGTGACAACATCTGCAATTGAACCAGAATGATATGGATTTTATTAGCTAGCAACAACAAGAACAGTGCAATGAGCAATACATAATGCCAAGACTTACATACAGGGTTCATCACTTAATATGATCGGTGCATTCCATCTTTATAGTTGTTAGGCTTTTTGATCCAAAAATACTCAGAGTCTCTTAATTTCATCAGCACTAATGGAAGCGATCTTTTCCAGCAATTAGAATCAGTCATAGCTGAACAAGGAGTAATCAAGGGTTTGGACACTAAGGTGATGGTTATTAAAGCTAAAAACACCGTCAGCCGGTTCATCAGTAGCATTCGCTAGGAAATGAAACAACCCTTGTGGTAAAATCATGAGCTTTCTTTTGCTTACTGTCTTAATAAAAGGAGTATTAGCTGAAGAAATGAATCCAACAATGTGAACGATTCGACACCTGTCAATCACACGAATTATAAACAGAAAAAATTTGATGGATTCATTACGTAAAAAGAGCAAAAAGAACAAAAGAAAACCTTTTAAAACTCATGGAACCTTTTATCTTGCCTTCTCTGTCTACTGTAAATGACAGAAATACCAACAAAACAAAAAAATGGTAGAAACCAGTTTGAAGCTAAACGACTCTGGCAACCATTTGTCGAAAATTCATACCGTAATTACTAAGCCTTGAAAATGGAATCTATTAACCCTAACATGTTAACCTACTATGCCCAAAAATGTAGTGAAATTAAATTTTATTAACGAGAATATCAATTAAATAATAAAACAACAGTACATAAGTTATAAATTGTTAAGTATTTGATAAAATAATAGTGAAAACAACTTTTTTAATATCAAAATTTTAAAAACAAAAATTGATTTGTAAATTGTTTTTAAATTTGTGTTTGACCTAACTTTTGTTTATAAAAAAACATAGCCATTTCATAAAATTTTCCAAACGGTATCTAAATATAGATAAAGTACAACAAATTACATAATAAATAATGTATGAAATATTAATACCAAGAGACCAAGCAAAAATATGGTTGAAATTGAGAGGCTCCTCATGGTTTCTAATTTTCTATTTAAAATGCACTTAAGATGATGTTAGAATGGGGTGCATAGTGCCTTAGTAGTAGCACGTAAACAAATAAGCAAAATTTAAGAGCAGCAATTCAAATATATTTTCAATCCTCCTTCCTTGACAGACCTTAATTGGCATTTTCCATTCTATGTACTATTAATGCCAATAAAAGAAAGAAAGGAATTCATATATTCACTCATATTCAAACTTTAAAATATGGAAAGATATCGAAGAATATTTAGGTAATTTTCAGCCGGACATTAATATTTTTGTCTATCAACATTAAGTGGCCCAATGGTAGAGGCATTGGTGATTTGGAGATCTCGAGTAAGACATACAACTATGCGTCTTGAGTATAGGTAACGAGATTGGGAGTGATGTTACAAAAATTAATTGACATCTACTCATTTTTTAACTCTCGCATCTTTTGAAAATAGTATAATAGATGCAGAAAGAAAATGAAAAGAAACAGTCATAACCCTCCAACAAAAATGTATATAAATTCATCACTTTTAAATTTTTGCCAATGAAATATTTCAATAAAAAAGTAATAAAATCGTACAATTTTATTAATACGATTGTTACATTCCAATCTTTATAGTTGTTAGGCTTTAGATCCGAAAATACCCTTGAGCCTCTTAATTTCTTCAGCACTAATGGAAGTGGTCTTTTCCAGCAATTTAGAATCTAAGTCATTGCCGAACAAGGAGTAGTCAAGGGCTTGGAAACTAAGGTGATGGTTATTAAAGCTAAAAACAGCCTCTGCAGGTTGATCATCAGCAGCATTGGCTACGAAATGAAACAATCCTTGTGGTAAAATCATGAGCTCTCCTTTGTTTACTGTCTTAACAAAAGGAGTATTAGCCGAAGAAATGAATCCAGCAATGATTGAACTGTTGGAAATAAAACACTCACACAAACAACTCTTATTCAAACTCAAAGAGATATTACAAGAGCACTCTCACTCAAAAGAAAGAAGATACTAGAACTCACTCTTAGAAGACTTTGCTTCTTCACTCACTTAGAAGCTCTTGCTTCTTCTTGATGATTAAACCAAAATGGGGAGGGGTATTTATACTACTTAAGAACAATCCTACACCACACAAATAAACTAATCCAAAATTACAACAACCATACACCTCATTTTTCTTGGTGGTTCTAATAATATTTTAGGTTACCAAATGATTCACATGCTCAACTACCACACCAAAAAAATTCTAGGTAGAATGCTTGTAGTTTTGGACCTTGATTATGGACTTGGACTCCAATTTGATTGAGTTTGGTTTTGGACTCCCATAATGGATCAAGTTTATGATCCAACACCCCCCCTTAAACTTGATCTTGTGACCCCTAGTAAGTTCCTTAATCTTATGAAGTTTTCGCTTGTCAGTGGCTTAGTAAAAATATCAGCAACTTGATCTTGTGACCTCACATATTCAACTTGCACATCCTTTCTTGCAACACACTCCCTTATATAGTGGTAGCGAATATCGATGTGCTTGCTTCGATCATGGAATACTGGATTCTTTGCTAAGGCAATGACTGACTTGTTGTCGACATAAACCTTGGTCGGCTCTTCTTGTATCAAGCCTATCTCCTTCAATAGATTTCTAAGCCAAATTGCATGACAAACGCATGAGGTAGCAGCAACATATTCTGCTTCACAAGTGGACAATGTGACAATCGGTTGTTTCTTTGACATCCATGTGAAAGCAGTATCTCCCATGAAAAATACGAATCCAGTAGTGCTCCTTCGATTATCTATGTCTCCACCCCAATCACTATCGCTATATCCAGCAAGCTTGTAATCATTAGAAACTGAATAGAACAAGCCAAAGTCAATTGTACCTTTTAGATAGCGAAGAATTCTCTTTGCGGCTTTAAAATGGGTGGTTGTTGGAGATTCCATGTAACGACTAACCAATCCAACTGCATGAAGAATATCGGACCTCGTGCAAGTTAGGTAGCGTAGACTTCCCACCAAACTTTTGAAAAATGTTGGATCTACACTTTCGCCTTCTTCATGTTTGGACATCTTGACTCTGTATTCCATCGGTGTGCTTATCGGCTTACAGTTCTCCATCTTGAACTTCTTCAGGATCTCCTTTGCATAGCTTTCCTGTGAAATGAAAATTCCATCATTTTGTTGCCTAACTTCAATGCCAAGGTAGTACGCCATGAGCCCCATGTCTGTCATCTCGAATTCCTTCGTCATCACTTCCTTGAATTCATTGAACATGGTTGGGTTGCTTCCGGTGAAGATCAAATCGTCCACATAGAGGCACACGATCAAAATATCTCCATCTTTGATCTTGATATATAAAGCATGCTCATAGGGACATTTGTTGAAGCCATTCTCTTGGAAGTACTTGTCGATTCGGCTATTCCATGCCCTTGGTGCTTGTTTCAACCCGTAAAGAGCTTTCTTCAACTTCAACACCTTGTCTTCGTGGCCTTTGACTTCGTAGCCTGATGGTTGCTGAATGTAGACTTCTTCTTCAAGAACTCCATTTAGGAAGGCAGACTTTACATCCATTTGTTGTATCTTCCACTTGTTTTGAGCTGCCAAGGAAATAATTAGTCTAACAGTCTCCAACCGAGCAACAGGGGCGAATACCTCATCGTAGTCAATTCCAGCTTTTTGACTGTAGCCTTTTGCAACAAGCCTCGCCTTGTGTCTTTCAATCTCTCCCTTAGCATTTCGCTTTGTTTTGTAGACCCATTTGACACCTATCGCCTTGTGTCCTTTGGGAAGTGAAATAAGTTCCCATGTGTCGTTCTTCTCGATAGCCTTGATTTCTTCATTCATCGCATCTCTCCACTCCATTTCTTTTGCAGCTTCTTGATAGCTCATTGGTTCACAATCAGCAAATAAACAAAATAATGTAAGATTATCTTGTCGTTCAGTCACTTCATAGAGATCTCGAAGGCTTCTTGTTCGTTGCACATCTCTTTCACTTTGACTCCCACTTGAAGATGATGAAGGTGACTCGTCTCCGTGGGTAGTTGATGTTGGTGAAGTAGGTGGAGTTGTTGGCTCTTGTTGGGCTTCTCCAGGCTGTTCTATTTGTGTCAGCTCATCTTCAAACAGGGGAGAGAAATTGAAATCATCTATATGAGATCCAAAATCCCATAGTCCTTCTTCGTCAAACACCACATCTCGGCTGATCACAACCTTCTTATTGTTCGGATTGTACAGCTTGTAGCCTTTTGAATTTGCATCATAGCCAATGAAGATGTAACTCTCGCTTTTATCATCAAGCTTTGTTCTTTTCTCATCTGGAACATGAACATGGGCTATGCTTCCAAAAACTCTTAGGTGGGAGATGCCGGGCTTTCTTCCACTCCATGCTTCTTGCGGTGTCTTTCCCCAAACACTTCTTGTTGGAGATCTGTTGGATAAGTAGACCGCACACGCCACTGCTTCAGCCCAAAACTCCTTGGGTAGTTTCTTGCTTTTGAGCATACTCCGAGCTATGTTGAGGATGGTTCGGTTCTTTCTTTCCGCTACGCCGTTTTGTTGAGGGGATCTAGGAACTGTCATTGGTCGACGAATTCCATTTGCTTCACAGAACTCTTGAAACTTCTTAGAAGTAAATTCTCCTCCTTGGTCGGATCTCATAGCTTTGATCTTTCTACCACTTTCTCTCTCTACTGCAGCTTTGAACTTCTTGAAGACTTCGAAAACTTCTGACTTCTGTTTCAAGAAATATACCCACGTTTTTCTTGAAAAATCATCAATGAAGAGAAGAAAATAGTTATTGTTACCGAGAGAGCTTGGTTTGATAGGACCGCACACATCGGTATGGATGAGCTCGAGTGGCTTCTTGGCTCTTGAGTTTGACTCCTTTGGAAAGCTTTTTCTGAATTGCTTCCCGACTAGACACCCTTCACAAAGCTGATCAGGATGGTTGATGCAAGGTAATCCCTTCACCATCTCCTTCTTGGATAGCAGCTTTAGACCTCCAAAATTTAGATGCCCAAAACGAAGATGCCATAGCCATGATGCATCTCTGTAGCAAGCTTTCAAGCACTTTGCAACATCGTTTTGTATGTTGATCAGAAACATTCTATTCTTTGACATCGGTACTTTAGCAATGAAGTTATTCTTATCATCTTTTATAGAAAGATTATGATCCTTCATATGAATATCATAACCTTTCTCTAACAGTTGTCCTAAACTCAAGATGTTACTTTTCATATTGGGCACAAAGTAGACATTGGAAATAAACTGATGTCTCCCATCTTTCAAACGGATAAGAATGTTACCTCTCCCTTTTACCGCTATTGTGGAATCATCGCCAAATGAGACATTTCCACTTACTGACTCGTCCAGCTCCACAAACATGTCTTTCCTTCCACACATGTGATTGCTTGCACCACTGTCAAGATACCAGGATTTTGCTTGGACACCATCAGTCTCTTTTCGTGCTAGAAGAAGAGTTTCTTTATCATCGGTCTTCTCCTCCACATAGTTGGCCTTCTCCTCAATTCTGTTGTTAGGAGCTCTACATTCTGAAGCATAATGCCCAAACTTTTGACAATTATAGCATCGAACTTGAAATTTGTCATTCCTCGAGTTTAGATTGCCTCTTCCACGGCCTCGTGTTGAGCTTTCTCCTTTCTCGTAGTTATTGTTGGAATTGTTGTTGTTGTAATTCCAACTTCGTCCACGACCGCGATTTCCTCCTCGTCCACGGCCTCTACCTATGCCTCGGCCACATTGGTTTCTATCATCTCCTTGGCTTTCATGCATATCCTTGAATTGCAGCTTGAGGAGTTGATCAGTAAACCCTTGCTTCTTCTTATGCTTCTCTTCGTATGCTTGTAATGATCCTTGGAGTTGCTCGATCGTCATTTCTTCCAAGTCTTTAGTTTCTTCAATCATCACGACGATGTGCTCAAATTTGGAATCCAATGAACGGAGTATCTTCTCTATTATCCTCACATTCTCTAACTTTTCACCATTTCTTTTTAATTGATTAGAAACAGCTACTACTCTTGAGAAATAATCTGAAATAGACTCAGATACTTTCATGTGTAAGGATTCGAATTCACCTCTTAATGTTTGGAGACGGACCTTCTTCACTTGCTCGGATCCTTTGTAAGAGGTTTGCAGCTTTTCCCACGCTTCCTTAGCAAAGCTTGCACTCGAAATCTTCTCAAAAACATCATCATCTAATGCTTGATAGATGAGGTAGAGAGCTTTCTTGTCTCTCTTTCTCGCATCTTTCAAACTATCCTTTTGAGCTGTGGTCAGCGTAGCTTCGTTATCTGGCTCACTAAAACCTTTTTCTACGATATCCCAAACATCATGTGCGCCAAGAAGAGCCTTCATCTTGATACTCCAGTTGTCGTAATTGTTATTGATGAGCGTCGGGAATTGGAAGGATGCCACACCATTTGCCATATCACTCAATATGTTGAGAATTTGGAAATTCTGATTGCGTAGATAGATCCGGAATGTTGAAAAACTTTGGGAGGGACCTGGTCAAAATTTTCAACTTTCGGTCAATGATCAAAGTCAACACTAACCTGGTCAACAGTTGACTTTGAATGCTCGGTCAACTCGACTCAAGCAGTTCGGTCAAGCGGCTCGGTCAACAGGCTTATGGCTCGGTCAACTCGGCTCCAACTCGGCTGACCCAGCTTAACTCGGTGAGTCAATTCAGTTTTCTGGCAGCAATCTTCCGGCGGCTCGTGGAGGCGCGTCTGAACTTCGATCGGGGAGATTCTGGCAGAGTCGGATTTCTCTCGTCGAGACCTTCGATTTGATATGCAATGGTGTATACTTTCCAACTCAAGCTCTGATACCACTTTGTTGGAAATAAAACACTCACACAAACAACTCTTATTCAAACTCAAAGAGATATTACAAGAGCACTCTCACTCAAAAGAAAGAAGATACTAGAACTCACTCTTAGAAGACTTTGCTTCTTCACTCACTTAGAAGCTCTTGCTTCTTCTTGATGATTAAACCAAAATGGGGAGGGGTATTTATACTACTTAAGAACAATCCTACACCACACAAATAAACTAATCCAAAATTACAACAACCATACACCTCATTTTTCTTGGTGGTTCTAATAATATTTTAGGTTACCAAATGATTTACATGCTCAACTACCACACCAAAAAAATTCTAAGTAGAATGCTTGTAGTTTTGGACTTTGATTATGGACTTGGACTCCAATTTGATTGAGTTTGGTTTTGGACTCCCATAATGGATCAAGTTTATGATCCAACATGAACCACTCGTCACATACATCATCTCAGTTGCATCCGCGTGACTGTGCAACGGGAAGAAGACACCGGGAGCTATAACTGCAAGGGACATGCCCATCTTCAGCCCGTTTAAGGCCGGAAATTGAGTTACAAATGTGATGGACACATTAGTATTGATGGATTTCAAAGGGGGTCCAAGCTTCAATAGGCTTGACGACACGAAATCATCAACCGTGACACTTTCAAGACTTTTGCACGGGTACCCTGCAGGGGTTTCTGGGCTTTTCAGATCCGCCACGCAAAAATCTCTGGCGATTGCATCACGAGAGAAAGTGAAGAGGAAAGTTGTTAGGAGGAAGAGAACTTGAAGCATTTTTAGGGTTGTTTGGTTAATTTTGGTTGCTCTGGTGCTTTCGTCTTGATGTTTTTTGGTTAGCTTTAGTCTTGGTTATATATAATCAAAAAACTTAATGGGTGTTTTTGCTTCAATATTAAAGGCCATAAGAATACAAGGCATGAATTATAACCAGCAGCATGTGTGCAAGTAAATCTAGAATGAGTCAAAATGACAAAATAACTACGGAGTACTTAGCAATTATAACGAAAAATACAGAATGTTTCTCCTATTTCTGTATTTGCTTCAATATTCTCTAAAAGGAAAAGAATCCATCGCATTGTCGTCAAATTAGGGGGAAAATAGGAAAGTGAAAGGGTAAATTAAATTTAGAAAAAAATAATAATTATAGAAATCTTGGCAAATACTTCCTTTAATTGCTCATTTCACCTACCATTAGCAATTTAAGGCAAAACTTGTAATTATCAAAAACTTTTAGAAGTTCTGATTCATACAAACTCCCGAGATTGCGCAAGTCATCACCCCAGTTCTAGATGAACAGTAAGGCTTAAGTCGTGCACTTTTCACGGAATTATGGAAAGGGATTTTTCCTTTGATTCATTTACTTTGTTCGGGTAAGCAATTTAACACTTAAATAAAACGAGAGCAATGATATATTAACATCTGAATTTAACACTCACCTTGAACATTATGAACAATATATTAGTAATTTCACATTATGTTAAAATGTTGTACCAGTCATTAGAGCTGATCAAAGCTACCTCTAACCGAGTTTACCATAAATTTTAAACCCGATAGATATGATCCGCTCCAAAAATATTTTGAGCCTTAACATTTGTATAGATCCGGCACTAATGAGTTAAATCAAGCCCAAGTGATCCACCCATCAAGTCTGAATTTTTTTTTTTTTTATTACAGTTAACCTAAAATTAGAATTGATCGAGCTCGAACTATGCTTATACTGAAAAGTAAAAACTCCGATCGGTACATTTGACCGGCCTGAAAATTTTATGAACGGGTCTTTTTTTATGGTATATATAGATATATATGGATATATGTCTTTTTATGGTATATATAGATATAGTTTTAATTTACCCTTTCACTTTCCTATTTTCCTCCTAATTTGACGACAATGCGATGGATTCTTTTCATTTTAGAGAATATTGAAGCAAATACAAAAAGAGTGGAAATATTTGTTGGATCATAAACTTGATCCATTATGGGAGCCCAAACCCAAACCCAATCAAATTGGAGTGCAAGTCCATAATCAAGGTCCAAAACTATAAGCCTTTTACTTAGAATCTTCCAGGGTGTGGTAAGTGTGCATGTGAATCATTTGGTAACTTAAAATATTGTTAGAATGATGGAGAAGAATGAGGTGTATGGTTATTGTAATTTTGGATTAGTTTATTTGTGTGGTGTAGGATTGTTCTTAAGTAGTATAAATACCCCTCCCCATTTTGGTTTAGGCATCAAGAAGAAGTAAGAGCTTCTAAGTGAGTGAAGAATCAAAGTCTTATAAGAGTGAGTTCTAGTATCTTGTTTTTTGAGTGAGAGTGCTTTTGTAATATTTTTTTGAATTTGAATAAAAGTTGTTTGTGTGAGTGTTTCATTTCCAACAAAGTGGTATCAGAGCAAAGTTGGAAAGTATACACTATTGCATACCAAATCGAAGGTCTCGACGAGAGGAATCCAACGCCACCAGAATCTCCCCGATCGGAGTTCAGACGCACAGCCACGCGCCGCAGGAAGATTGCTGCCAGAAAATCGAGTTTACTCACCGAGTTGAGCCGAGTCAGACGAGTTGGAGCCGAGTTGACCGAGCCATCCAAGCTGAGTTGACTGAGCCGTCAAAGTCGTTAACCGTTGACCTAGTTAGGGTTGACTTTGATTGTTGACCGAAAGTTGAAAATTTTGACCAGGTCCCTCCCAAAGTTTTTCGACGTTCAGGATCTATTCACCCAATCAGAATTTCCAAATTCTCAACATATTGAGCGATATGGCAAATGGTGTGGCATCCTTCCAAGTCCCGACGCTCATCAATAACAATTACGACAACTGGAGTATCAAAATGAAAGCTTTTCTTGGCGCGCATGATGTTTGGGATATCGTAGAAAAAGGTTTTAGCGAACCAGATAATGAAGCTACGCTGACCACAGCCCAAAAGGATAGTTTGAAAGATGCGAGAAAGAGAGATAAGAAAGCTCTCTACCTCATCTATCAAGCATTAGATGATGATGGTTTTGAGAAGATTTCGAGTGCAAGCTCTGCCAAGGAAGCGTGGGAAAAGCTGCAAACCTCTTACAAAGGATCCGAGCAAGTGAAGAAGGTCTGTCTCCAAACATTAAGAGGTGAATTCGAATCCTTACACATGAAAGTATCTGCGTCTATTTCAGATTATTTCTCAAGAGTAGCAGCTGTTTCTAATCAATTAAAAAGAAATGGTGAAAAGTTAGAAAATGTGAGGATAATAGAGAAGATACTTCGTTCGTTGGATTCCAAATTTGAGCACATCGTTGTGACGATTGAAGAAACTAAAGACTTGGAAGAAATGACGATCGAGCAACTCCAAGGATCATTACAAGCATACAAAGAGAAGCATAAGAAGAAGCAAGGGTTTACTGAGCAACTCCTCAAGCTGCAACTCAAGGATATGAATGAAAGCCAAGGAAATGATAGAAACCAACGTGGCTGAGGCAGAGGTAGAGGCCGTGGACGAGGTGGAAGTCGCGGTCGTGGATGAGGTTAGAATTACAACAACAATAATTCCAACAATAACTACGAGAAAGGAGAAAGCTCAACACGAGGCCGTGGAAGAGGCAATCCGAACTCGAGGAATGACAAATTTCAAGTTCGATGCTATAATTGTCAAAAGTTTGGGCATCATGTTTCAGAATGTAGAGCTCCTAACAACAGAATTGAGGAGAAGACCAACTACATGGAGGAGAAGACCGATGATAAAGAAACTCTTCTTCTAGCATGAAAAGAGACTGATGGTGTCCAAGCAAAACCCTGGTATCTTGATAGTGGTGCAAGCAATCACATGTGTGGAAGGAAAGACATGTTTGTGGAGCTGGACGAGTCAGTAAGTGGAAATGTCTCATTTGGCGATGATTCCACAATAACAGTAAAAATGAGAGGTAACATTCTTATCTGTTTGAAAGACGGGAGACATCAGTTTATTTCCAATGTCTACTATGTGCCCAATATGAAAAGTAACATCTTGAGTTTAGGACAACTGTTAGAGAAAGGTTATGATATTCATATGAAGGATTATAATCTTTCTATAAAAGATGATAAGAATAACTTCATTGCTAAAGTACCGATGTCAAAGAATAGAATGTTCCTGATCAACATACAAAACGATGTTGCAAAGTGCCTGAAAGCTTGCTACAGAGATGCATCATGGCTATGGCATCTTCGTTTAGGGCATCTCAATTTTGGAGGTCTAGAGCTGCTATCCAAGAAGGAGATGGTGAAGGGACTACCTCGCATCAACCATCCTGACCAGCTTTGTGAAAGGTGTCTAGTCGGGAAGCACTTCAGAAAAGCTTTCCAAAGGAGTCAGACTCAAGAGCCAAGAAGCCACTCGAGCTCATCCATATCGGTGTGTGCGGTCCGATCAAACCAAGCTCTCTCGGTAACAATAACTATTTTCTTCTCTTCATTGATGATTTTTCAAGAAAAACGTTGGTATATTTCTTGAAACATAAGTCAGAAGTTTTCGAAGTCTTTAAGAAGTTCAAAGCTGCAGTGGAGAGAGAAAGCGGTAGAAAGATCAAAGCTATGAGATCCGACCGAGGAGGAGAATTTACTTCTAAGGAGTTTCAAGAGTTCTGCGAAGCAAATGGAATTCGTTGACCAATGACAGTTCCTAGATCCCCTCAACAAAACGGCGTAGTGGAAAGAAAGAGCCGAACTATCCTCAACGTAGCTCGGAGTATGCTCAAAAGCAAGAAACTACCCAAGGAGTTTTAGGCCGAAGCAGTGGCGTGTGCAGTCTACTTATCCAACAAATCTCCAACAAGAAGTGTTTGGGGAAAGACACCGCAAGAAGCATGGAGTGGAAGAAAGCCCGACATCTCCCACCTAAGAGTTTTTGGAAGCATAGCCCATGTTCATGTTCCAGACGAGAAAAGAACAAAGCTTGATGATAAAAGCGAGAGTTTCATCTTCATCGGCTATGACACAAATTCAAAAGGCTACAAGCTGTACAATCCAAACAATAAGAAGGTTGTGATCAGCTGAGATGTGGTGTTTGACGAAGAAGGACTATGGGATTTTGGATCTCATATAGATGACTTCAATTTCTCTCCTCCGTTTAAAGATGAACTAACACCAATAGAACAACCTGGAGAAGCCCAACAAGAGCCAACAACTCCACCTACTTCACCAACATTAACTACCCACGGAGACGAGTCACCTTTATCATCTTCAAGTGGGAGTCAAAGTGAAAGAGATGTGTAACGAACAAGAAGCCTTCGAGATCTCTATGAAGTGACTAAACGACAAAATAATCTTATATTATTTTTTCTATTTGTTGATTGTGAACCAATGAGCTATCAAGAAGCTGCAAAAGAGAGGAAGTGGAGAGATGCGATGAATGAAGAAATCAAGGCTATCGAGAAGAACAACACATGGGAACTTGTTTCACTTCCCAAAGGGCACAAGGCGATAGGTGTCAAATGGGTCTACAAAACAAAGTGAAATGCTAAGGGAGAGATTGAAAGACACAAGGCGAGGCTTATTGCAAAAGGCTACAATCAAAAAGCTGGAATTGACTACGATGAGGTATTCGCCCCCATTGCTCGGTTGGAGACTGTTAGACTAATTATTTCCTTGGCAGCTCAAAACAAGTGGAAGATACAACAAATTGATGTAAAGTCTGCCTTCCTAAATGGAGTTCTTGAAGAGGAAGTCTACATTCAGCAACCATCAGGCTACGAAGTCAAAGGCCACGAAGACAAGGTGTTGAAGTTGAAGAAGGCTCTTTACGGGTTAAAACAAGCACCAAGGGCATGGAATAGCCGAATCGACAGGTACTTCCAAGAGAATGGCTTCAAGAAATGTCCCTACGAGCACGCTCTATATATCAAGATCAAAGATGGAGATATTTTGATCGTGTGCCTCTATGTGGATGATTTGATCTTCACCGGAAGCAACCCAAGCATGTTCAATGAATTCAAGGAAGTGATGACGAAGGAATTCGAAATGACAGACATGGGACTCATGGCGTACTACCTTGGCATTGAAGTTAAGCAACAAAAGGATGGAATTTTCATTTCATAGGAAAGCTATGCAAAGGAGATCCTGAAGAAGTTCAAGATAGAGAACTGTAAGCCGATAAGCACACCGATGGAATACAGAGTCAAGATGTCCAAACATGAAGAAGGTGAAAGTGTAGATCCAACATTTTCAAACGTTTGGTGGGAAGTCTACGCTACCTAATTTGCACAAGGCCCGATATTCTTCACGCAGTTGGATTGGTTAGTCGCTACATGGAATCTCCAACAACCACCCATTTTAAAGCCGCAAAGAGAATTTTTCACTATTTAAAAGGTACAATTGACTTTGGCTTGTTCTATTCAGTTTCTAATGATTACAAGCTTGTTGGATATAGCGATAGTGATTGGGGTGGAGACATAGATAATCGAAGGAGCACTACTGGATTCGTATTTTTCATGGGAGATACTGCTTTCACATGGATGTCAAAGAAACAACCGATTGTCACATTGTCCACTTGTGAAGCAGAATATGTTGCTGCTACCTCATGCATTTGTCATGCAATTTGGTTTAGAAATCTATTGAAGGAGATAGGCTTGATACAAGAAGAGCCGTCCAAGGTTTGTGTCGACAACAAGTCAGCCATTGCCTTAGCAAAGAATCCAGTATTCCATGATCGAAGCAAGCACATCGATATTCGCTACCACTATATAAGGGAGTGTGTTGCAAGAAAGGATGTGCAAATTGAATATGTGAAGTCACAAGATCAAGTTGCTGATATTTTTACCAAGCCACTGACAAGCGAAGACTTCATAAGATTAAAGAACTTACTAGGGGTCACAAGATCAAGTTTAAGAGGGGGTGTTGGATCATAAACTTGATCCATTATGGGAGCCTAAACCCAAACCCAATCAAATTGGAGTCCAAGTCCATAATCAAGGTCCAAAACTACAAGCCTTCTACCTAGAATCTTCTAGGGTGTGGTAAGTGTGCATGTGAATCATTTGGTAACTTAAAATATTGTTAGAAAGATGGAGAAGAATGAGGTTTATGGTTATTGTAATTTTGGATTAGTTTATTTGTGTGGTGTAGGATTGTTCTTAAGTAGTATAAACACCTCTCCCCATTTTGGTTTAGGTATCAAGAAGAAGTAAGAGCTTCTAAGTGAGTGAAGAAGCAAAGTCTTATAAGAGTGAGTTTTAGTATCTTGTTTTTTGAGTGAGAGTGCTTTTGTAATATTTCTTTGAGTTTGAATAAAAGTTGTTTGTGTGTGTTTCATTTCCAACAATATTCTATATTTTTCGTTATAATTGCTAAGTACTCCGTAGTTATTTTGTCATTTTGACTCATTCTAGATTTACTTGCACACATGCTGCAGGTTATAACTCATGCCTTGTATTCTTATGGCCTTTAGTTCTTATGGCCTTTAATTTTTAAAATCAATAAAAGTAATTAGTAGTAAAAAAAATTCCTTTCTCCATTTGAATAACTTTTAGATTTGTTATTAACCATATGATGTGATACTTTTTTTTTCGCTGTAAACAACATTGATGAGAAACCAAAATACAAGCATTGCAAATATGCCAGCAGTGGGGAAAATACCAGAAAATGAGACAGGCAGTCCAAATGGAACAACTACACTAAGAGAAACAATGACTAGCTCAAACAACTAAAACAAAGCAACCTGCATCTTGCATGCTAATAGAAAATGCTGAAAAAAAGGCCCACTGAGCAACTACCTAATCCTTGCACAGCATCTAAACGAAGCAAAAAGATTCAAATAGTCACGGATACGATGTCCAGCAGAAAACCAGAAACTATAGGCAGCTCAGGCCAAGAACAAATTCAAATATAGTAAATAACATGGCTGATCAGAATATGTGAGCTTCAAAACAAACTAGAACCAACATCAAATTGAAGCATTATGAGCAGACTGCAGAAACCAAACCGGCCCCCTTATCTCAAGCTTTGAAGAAAAGCTGAATTATCCAAATAGATAAAAAAAAACATCCAAAATTGAATGCTAAGCATCCAACCTCAAAAAATACCAAAACTGGTGATGACCATGATAACATATAGAGCTGCCTCATGCAATCTTGATTGTGTGCAGAAAAATGCTAGCACTACCGAGACATGTAGACTCTAATCCCCAAAACAGCTAACCACAACAGCAACCAAGCAGAAAAATTGAAGCAGACTGCAGATACTCAAACCATCCAAACCACAACAGCAGACTGCAGAAACCAAGCAATCCAAACCACAACAGCAGTAAACAAGCAGAAAAACTGAAGCAGCCAAACAGACGCAAAAAAACAATCCAAACCACAGTAGCAAGCTACAGAAACCAAACCAACAGACCACAGCAGCAGCCAAACAGAAAAACTTAAGAGAATCGGATTCTATATTGGTCATTTGAAAAATGCAGTTTTTTTTTTACCTTGGTTTCTTGGTTGTCTAGTGATCATTTCCGGATTCTCTATATATATATATATATATATAAGATTCGGATTCGATCTTATTCCCCATCAATATACTAAAAATAAGTGATTTCTTAATACGGTGACAAATCCATAAATTGATTAATTGTGCGCCTAAAATTGTAGATCTATGGTTTGGAGTTTTTTATTGATTTTAAAAAGCCCAACCCTTTGTGCAAAAACGAAAGTCCCAAACCTAATTTATTTTTTATATTTGTGGTTCACTTTTTTTCCTTCAAGAAAACTTAAAAATGTTTATCACATACATGTATAACAAAAAGATTAATTATATTATATATATATATATATATATGTGTGTGTGTGGACGCGCACGTTTCTTGAATAAAATTGTTCAAAAAAATTATTACCAATGTATTTTTGGTAAATATGGTTGAAATCAACATAAGAATATATGGTTGAAATCAACATAAGAGACAATCGTAACCGTCAGACAAAAATGTATTTAAATTCATCACTTCTGAATTGTTACATTTCATTTTTATCGTTGTTAGGCTTTTGATCCAAAAATACCCTTGAGTCTCTTAATTTCATCAGCACTAATGGAAGTGGTCTTTTCAAGCAATTTAGAATCAAAGTCATTGCCGAACAAGGAGTAATCAAGGATTTGGACACTAAGGTGATGGTTATTAAAGCTAAAAACACCTTCAGCCGGTTCATCAGCAGCATTTGCTACGAAATGAAACAACCCTTGTGGTAAAATCATGAGCTCTCCTTTGTTTATTGTCTTAATAAATGGAGTATTAGCCGAAGAAATGAATCCAGCAATGATTGAACCACTCGTCACATACATCATCTCGGTTGTATCCGGATGACTGTGTAACGGGAAGAAGCCACCAGGAGCTATTTTTGCGAGGGACATGCCCATCTTCAGCCCGTTTAAGCCTGGAAATTGAGTTACAAACGCGACGGACACATTAGTATTGGTGAATTTCAAGGGAGGCCCAGGCTGCATTAGGCTTGAAGACACGAAATCATCAACCGTGACACTTTCAAGACTTTTGCACGGGTACCCAGCAGGGCTTTCTGGGCTTTTCAGATCCGCCACGCAGAAATCTCTGGCAGCTACATCACGAGAGAAAGTGAAGAGGAAAGTTGTTAGGAGGAAGAGAACTTGAAGCATTTTTTTGGGTTGTTTGGTTAATTTTTGTTGCTCTGGTGTTTTCGTCTTGATGGGTTTTTGGTTAGCTTATCCTTAATTATATATAGACAAAGAATTTGTTAAGTTTTTCTTTTTTTTGGTAATATATCTTTCTTGTGATTCTCTGTCCATAAAATCGGTTTTTTTTTGCATCAAAATTTAGAAAAAAAATAAAACTTGTAATCATCAATATCTTTTAGAAGTTTTAATTCTTGCAAACTCCCAAGATCGTGCAAGTCATCACCCCAGTCCTAGGCGAACAGTAAGGCTCGAGTCATGCACTTTTCACGGAATTAAAGATGTATATATAAATTAAGCCACTTACGCTTAAATAAAATAAAGAGCAATAATATGTTAATATTTGAATTTAACACATTTTTGACACCATGAACATGCAGTTTACTAGTAATTTTACATTACATTAAGATGCTTTACTAGCAATTAGAGCTGATCAAAATTGGACTCGGTTCAGGCTTAAATTAAATTCTAGGCTCCATAGATATGACCCACTCCCAATAAGATTTTGGACGTTAACTTTTGTTTAGATTCGGCTCTAATAATTTAAATTAAGCCCAAGTAATCGACTGTTGGGTTTGAATTTTCAATTTTTTTCTCTATTCTAAATTAACCTAAAATTAGAACCGATCAAGGTCAAGTTCAAACTGAGCTTGCACTAAAATCTTCGCTTGGCAGATATGGCCTAACCTAGAAATTTGGGCTTTATTTTGTTCAAACTCGGTCCTAATAAATTAGGCCAAACCCAAACCCGTTCATCAAGATCGAATTTTCTATTTTTTTCTTCACTCTAAGTCAATCCAAAATATAATATTACACGCAAGAATAAAAAAAATTCCTACTCTATGTTTTTGCCTTTCCACCTATTTTTCATAGCATGGAATATTACAATAAGAGAATTTAACACTAACAATACATTACATGTAGAGATAGATAATGAACGGGGTGGGTGCAGGTAATCCGTCGCAAACCCAATCCATTTTTTTTGCGGGTGAATCCACATTTCCCACAAGCAACCCCTAGTAAAGCAAGACACAACTATTCACGATAAATTATGCAAAACGCAAAACTTAGACAAGCTTTTTTATTCGGAGTTCATGAAGTTTCATTCAAAAAATAATATTTTCGAAAAAAAAAATTGTAATTGGGCTTTATATTTAATAAAACTCATGTGATAGATCAATTACACACAATTTTATTAAAAAAAATTATCATATCAATGTATTATTTAACTAAGATTTTATCAATGATTTAAAACTGATCAAATTTTATACGAAAAACTAAAGTTTTTATCGTAGATTAAAATTTATCAGAACATATTTGTTTTTTTGTAACTTTAAAATTTTTATGAATGTAATTTAGATGATTAATTGTATTGTTGTATTTATGGTGAAAATTTGAATGAGAACTTCATGAACTTCCATTATAAGTTTTGCTTTTATACAAATACTTTGAATATTGCTCTCTCCTCTCACATGAGTCCACTCACAAATTTGTATATAAGGTCCACTTCAATATGAGAAAAAGAAACAATACTCGATGTGTACTGAATAATTTTTCCCTTCTCGATCACCACTCAATCGCCCTAATAAGCTAGCAAAAGACTTGACCAAACACTTAATTTCCTTTTTAACAAGACCAACAGTATCTTCAGCCATTTATTTGCTTCGATATTTGAGCTGCTCCAAGTGCATTCAGTATTTGCTTCAATATTTTCCATGCTTTCTATTTATAAGATTAATTGTGACAATATATAGTATACTATACATAAAGGGAAAAAAAAAGTGATCGCATAATTCCCAACATGCAGAATTTGGATTCAATCCCTCAATAAAAAAAATCAATTAACATGAAGAGTTATCATTTTAGAGAGTTCCATTTTAATGGGGTCATAAGTATATAACTACAAAAGCTTATGAGGTTGAGGTTATGAGATTATAGGCTTCAAGGTCAACTCCGATCACGATGTGGATTAATTTTAATTTGTACATTGGTTTGAATTACTTTCAAATGGTAAATATTTGTTATTTCTTTCATTACAAGTGGATTGTGTTAGTATTTTGGGGTTAAATTATAAATTTGATTTTTGAGGATTAGGATGGGTTTCAATTTGGTTCCCAATTATCTATCAATCCAATTTAAAGACTTAATATTATATTTGGTTATCAATGTTGGACCTGCTTTAGAGTTCTGTTAAAAATCTTGAACAGAAAAACACGTGACTATCACCTAGACCTCACCTAAGTCATTTTTAATCTATTTTTTACTTTAAACTTTCCTAAAACCTAATTTTCTTATTACTCTTTTCATATCTAACACGATCACTCAATCCCAATAAAATAGATTTTAAGAAAATTTAAGATTAAAAATGGCTTAGGTGGAGTCCAAGTGGTAGCTACATAAGTATTTTTTCATCCAAGATTCTTAACGGAAGTCCGAAGCAGGTTCAGAATTCGTAGGGGAATGTTTAGAGTGATTAATGGTTCATGATCAAATTGAAACCCAAATCAATTCTTGTGGATCAAATTTGTAATTTAACCCTTTTGTATGGGTTAATAATAGTATTATGGGTTTATAATACGATCGATCGGATTCGAATCAATAGTTATACTTGTATATAAAATTGTTTCAATAAAAAAAAAGTATATAACTACAAAAATGTATTTTGTTTAAATTAAATGAAAGTTTCATTCTTATATTTTTGGTTGAATGATTGAGCTGCAATGGATGGTAGTCATTTTTTTTTATTTTTTATTCTCAAAATCTAAAGTGAAAACGAAATTTGATCATAAATCATTGATAGTTTTTTTCTTCCTTCTGATAGTCAAATAATTGATAGATTGATACGATCAATAGAACTTTATCAAATAAGCTAATTAGCACATTCATAAATATTGTTAAATTGAATTTAACCATACAAAGTTTCTCACGATTAGGTTTGTGCACGGGTTGGGTCAGATTAGAGGTCAACCTTAACTTAACCCGTAACATTATATTCTCAACACTAACACAACTAACCCATGACAAGTTATGAAAATCTTAACCCTAATTTAACTCATGAAAAATCGGGTTGGGCTTGCGTTGAGTCGGATTGACTCAAGTCAAGTTAGATTCTTGATTTATAGCTTTTCATTTCAAATCGTAAATATTACAAATAAAATTTTTAAAACATCACATTAACATATTTAAATTCAAATATTAAAATTTCAAAGGTTCAAATACCTTATAAAAATTCTCTTTACACCCATAAGATAAATAATTAAAACATTATAATAAAGTCTCTACATATAAATATATTATATAATTAAATACTAGTCCACCAGTTAGGAATTGGGTTACGTTGAGAAACTTCAACTCTAATCCTTTCTAAATTTAATTCGGGTTGAGATTTTAACCCAATCCAAAAAATTTACTATTCTAACTCACCTAAATATGAGTTGGGCTCGAATTGGATTACCTTACCCAAGTGGCACCTCTACTCCAATATCCTCGATTTGAACCCAATGGGCCGAGCCCAACTTTGTTCTCAAAAGTAAAAAAGAAAAAAGGAAAAAAAAGGTGGGGGGACGATAAACCCCCTTCCGCGGTCGATAAGGTATCGGAGAGGCAGAAAGAACGAGAGAGAGGATTCCATGGCCATTGCATTTGCTCAGTCCACTCTTTTCTCCAAAACTCCACTATTTCTCCGTGGAAATGGCCTTAAAAGCTTCACCTTATGCTTACCCTTATCTTCTTCTGCTTCTCCGTCAGCTCTCCCTAACAGCAAGAAGTGGAGTCAACCAATTGTCTCAGTTCTAGAGCTCGGTGGAGTCAAGATTGCAAGAGATGGTAAAAATTTTCCTTTTTGATGAACTGGGTTGTCATCGTTTTTAATAATTTTCATATGTTCAAAGTTTCATTTTAAATTCGTGTCTTAATTGGATTGTTGCATTTTCTCTTTTTTTGTTTTTGCTGGTAAACTGCTATGGGTACTTAATGCAATTGGTACTGTTGTGCCGGGTTTGCACTTTTTACTAACGGTTTGGTCCAGGTTTTGCGTTTTGGTCTTTGTTGTTTTTTTCTGGGTACTTGGATAACTGCAATTCATGTATTCAGATAGATGCGATATCATTGTATAAATTTATTGCAAACTTCTTAGTTTTGTGTTATCAGAATCAATGTTAATGTTATGTCATATATGTTTTTCTTTTAGAATATCATGTATTTTAGGCATGTCTATGGAGTTGACATGATGGTTAAACACTGACTGGATGAATACCTTAATATCAAACCTTAGGATGAAGTAGAATTTTCATATTTGATGTCTCGTACTATTTTTGAAATTTTATGAAACTATTTCCTGGATCTTATATTTTCTGGGAAATTTGTTGAGTGGTTTGATAGTTTGGATGGTGGGGTTTGTAGATGTACTGAGGGATGATCCTACAAACAATGTCCCAGATACAATTTTCTCCAAACTTGGAATGCAACTTCATAGGAGGAATCAGCACCCAATTGGGATTCTGAAAAATGCAATATACGAGTATTTTGATACCAATTACTCAAACAAGTTTGATAAGTTCGATAATCTTTGCCCAATTGTTTCTGTGCAGCAGGTATATACTGAGAAGTTTTGTTACATATTGGACATTAATATTTAGCTAGTTTTGCTCGTATTTTTATGTATATATAAAGGATTTTGTGTTCTTTCCCTTGGCTAGTTTTGCTCATGCATGGTTTCATTCAATCTATATAAATGTAGATGGCTTTGTATATTCTCTCCCTTGTTCAGTTTTTGTTCTCTTGAGGTTCTTTCAAATCCTTCTAGGTGGAAACTGATGTTTCAGTTGTGTTATTTTCTCGGAAAACAGAAAGCTTCTATGCTTTCCTGTGCTTGTAAGAATAATCTTGTGCTTGGTTTGGAATACTAAGACGGTAGCTTTATACTTCTTTTTATTGTTAATTGATTTTGAGCTTGAGCTGTTTTATAGCTGCAATTTACAGAGACTTGCATAGATCCTCAAAGGTTTTGTATTGATAGTAGAGACATTATATACCCATTTAGGCCTACATGATCATGTGTGAGAGAGAGAGAGAGAGAGAGTTTCGGACCCATGTCTTACAACTACTTTTTTCAAATAAAAGTTGAATATATAATGAATCTACTTGCATGTGGCTCAAATGAAGATGTGTGATCATTCAACAGTTTCTTGGTTACTTCTTAGATTGGAACACAACTGACATAAAAAAATTTGCACTGTCCAAAGGGCTTCTAGCTTTCTGCAACAGTGTTACTGGATTTTTACCAGGGCTATAACTGTCCAAATGGAGCTCTTTAACCTATCATTGCATTTGCAAAGACTGAAGTGTCTAGGTTAAGTTTAAATCAGAGTTCTACCATAGGCCTTGTCCTCTTTTATATATATATATATATATATATATATATATATATATATATATATATATATATCCTGACTTGATGTCACGTTAATCAAAATGGCCATTTTGATATCTGTGAACTTGAAGTGTAACTGTGTAAGGCTTTGAGAAGTCCTGTCATGGTTGTCCAGACCCAATTCTGTGACCTACCTTTCAAATTTATCTAATCTTGTTTTATTCTGCATTGCATTTTTTTTTCTTCATGGATGTCTAAAATTGGTTTGCTTTGCGATTGGTGTCCATTGTCATTAAAGAAAATTGTCGCACTCTTTTGCTTTGTGCCCACCTAAAGTAATGTAGCTTTCATTTTATCCAACAAATGAATTCATGTCATTTCTTCTCAAATATACTCTTAAATTGCATAGTATTGCTATATTATGATGAATTTGATTCTTGTAAGAATACCTAAGCACCTTTTGACTTATCTACTTCTTGCAGAATTTTGACAATGTCTTGGTTCCTGCTGATCATGTAACCAGGAGTTACAATGATACATACTATATTGACCCACAAACTGTCTTGAGGTGCCATACAAGTGCTCATCAAGCGGAGCTGTTAAAGAGCGGACACTCTCATTTCCTTGTAACTGGAGATGTTTATCGTAGAGATTCTATTGATTCAACTCATTACCCTGTATTCCATCAGGTGTTTTATCTCTGATTTCAGAAACCAGTGTCTTCTACTGACTAGCTTCCTGAAAATCTTTTTTCTTTTCTTTTTTCCTTCTTACTTTGTTTTTTTTTTCTTTTGTCACAACACAGATGGAAGGTGTTTGTGTTTTTTCTTCAGATGACTGGGAGGCATCTGGCATGGATGCCACATCTTATGCAGCTGAAGATTTAAAGAAATGTCTGGAGGGATTGGCACGTCACTTGTTTGGTAAACTTGAAATCTTTGTTAAGAAAATGAAATTATCATATAATTAACAATTGTTGCCACACTATGATATATGATTAGGAAACTTTTGCATGTTGAATAGTCAGGAACCCTAGGTATATTGTGGAGAGCTCACAATCTTTCATTGGTGCCTACCAGCTTCTATAACATCGGAGTTCTTCACAATCTTCAATTCTGAGAAGTTTATCATTGTAGTTGTTAGTTTCTTAGGATTTAATGTAGGCTTGTAAGATATACTGTTAGTATTACCCATTAAGCCAAACCTATTAACATTTTCAGGTGCTGTGGAGATGCGCTGGATTGATACTTACTTCCCATTTACCAATCCATCATATGAACTTGAGATATACTTTCAGGTATTTTATGGATTACTTCTATGATGAGCATTGCACTATTTGAGTTTTCATTTATTTTGGAGAGCTCTGCATCAATTTTAATTTTTTTGATTTTTTCCCTCCTACTCCATTATGTTGGAAAGCCTCCTGGTCAATATGTCAAAAAACATATATTTCCGATATATCATGTGCATGCACTTTCATTTGATACCGAAAGACTGGACAGTCACATAAGAATTGGCTTCCTGCCAAAAATAACCTGTGTTGAAAAAATGTAAATTTAGTATAGTAAAAAACCATGCTATTGTCAATAAAAGTATTCTTTAATGAAGTGGTTTGCAATTGCATCCTAAAATTCTTCATTTTTTTTTATTGTTTGAGCTTCCAACTCCGTTTTCATATTCATGTTCTGCCTTTGGGAGCAGAACCACGGCTAAGATATTTTGGGGTGTCAGACTACAAAGCATGTGTATATAATGATCTAAAGAATTGAATAATCAAAATATTTTGAAAAGACATTAATAAACTTAGATAGTAATTGATGTTGATAGATAATTATAGAATTTTTGTTTAAATTGTATTCTTAGTTCTTACTTAAGCATCTAATTTTTTTATTGAAATTACTTAATAATCTATTAGTGAAGTTAAACCAAACTTTTCTTAAATGATTAAAGGTTTCACTCAAAAGACAAAAACAACAGTAACAACAATCCACTATTAGAGAGTGAAAATAACAAAAAAAAACATGTTGCACTATATTAGGAAAAGCGTCTACAACAATAATATGTGATTTTATTTGCACAGAATGTTATAATCCTTAAAGATAATTACGTCCGTATATACCAATCATAACATAAAATTCGTGAGTCAATGAATAATTTTGTCTGAATTAAGAGAAGATTGTCAAAAATAGTAAGTGTGATGTTAATCATGTAATTCTGTACACCATAATCTGTAACAGATAATGATAAAGGGAGTAAGAGAGATAAATGTTTAGGTTTTTAACCAATTTAGGTTCTTTTAATTGGTCGATCATCCTAAAATTTCTTTCATCAATAATATTAAAAGTATTGAACATTAGTCAATTAGTTATATCTTTGATTAGAAAATATTATGTTATTGTTGTTTGTTGATTTTCTTGTGGTAGTGAGGCAGGGGAACAAGTTATCTTTGTTGTCTTTTAAGGCTTACTCACAGATTAGGAAAATAGAAAATATCAAAGGAAAAGACCAAGCTGGGTGGCCCAGGAACCAGATATGAAAAAAGTTTTATGGAATCTGTTTCTTTCTTTCTTTTCTTTCTTTTTTTTTATTTTTTTGGGGGGAGGGGGGGGGGTGTTCCCTCTTATACATCTGTCTACCCTTTTACTTAGATCTCATAGTAGTGAATACCTTTACATTGTATACTTTGCATGGGTAGTCCCTAGGTATTGTCTGATTTAGAGAATTAATTATTGGAGAACTATGCAGTAAAAAGCGTGTTATTTTGGAGTCAGCATTTAGATTTCTTTATACGTTAAGTTACTGCTTGTGTGCGCTTTTAGCACCGTGTGTAATTCACGAACTATTCTACAATACTTTATTAGGAAAAATGGTTGGAGGTTCTGGGCTGTGGGGTCACTGAGCAAGAAATATTGAGGAGAAATGGAAAGCTGAATAATGTTGCTTGGGCTTTTGGACTTGGATTGGAGAGGCTAGCAATGGTCCTATTTGACATACCAGATATTCGACTTTTTTGGTCAACTGATGAGCGGTTTACGTCCCAGGTGGTCCCTGGATTCATTTTACAAATATTATTGTTTTCTCCTATTGTGTACTCTTCATTCTTTAATTAATATTGTTAGGAAATTAAAACTGTTAGATGCTAAAAATCGATATTCTTGTCATCTTTGGAATTCAGTGCACCTGATAGCTAATTTAGAGCTATTTGTATGCAGTTTTCGAAGGGCCAACTGGGTGTCAAATTCAAGCCATTCTCAAAGGTGTTAATCATCTATATCTTATATTAATTATATTCCTTTCTCTAATGAAGATGGTGGGATTTGTGAGGGTTGATTTTTAGTTGCAGTTCAACATTATGATTTATGTAAAAGCATCATGATATTCCAGGGGTTTCTTTGTCAGCTTGTCTTAACTGTTGACTTTAGAGATTTGATTAGTACCAAGTACTTTTTATACCTTTTGAGAGCAGTATACCAATAATTAGAAAGTGGATTATGTTTGGCAGTATCCTCCTTGTTACAAAGACATGAGTTTTTGGATCAATGAATCGTTCACCGAAAACAATTTATGTGAAGTTGTCAGAGGAGTTGCTGGGGATCTTGCTGAGGAGGTACGTATTTAATACCTTTTCTAGAAAGTTTCTGCTGAAGCTGTAAATTTGCGGTTCATTTTACTGGATTGATCTAGTTATTTCTGCACATCGTTATTCAGAATACTTGTTATCAATTTGTATATAGGTGGTGTTTAAACAGTCTATAGAAATGAAAGCTTTTAATTTGGCTCTACCTTTTCTTGTGATTTCACGTGGCTTCTCTTGATGTTCGGTATAAAATAATCTTTAATTTCACTAAACTGTAATATTTTTAGTCTTTACCATGATGTACGGTGAAGAGTTCCTCTCTCATAATTACCTTTCTTATAGAAGATGTGCGTTTTAATAACCCAAGTTAACTACTAGCCTAAATCAATTTTTTTGGCACATTGAAGGGGGGGGGGGGGGGGGGGATAGAACCCGGATCTCCTAAATAGAGGACCCGGAGGTAACAGCTAGGCGAAGAGGCTGCAGTCGCCTAAACCATTTTTAACCTCTTCTTAAAGTTGTTTAAGAGTAAAATGTAGAAAGGTTTGGACGTTTGGTCTGCTAGTTTTGAGTCCTTATGGTCTACTATTTCATTGATGTCTAAAGAAAAAAGTTAATAAGCTCAGTATATTAAACAGATAACTTAACTGCACAACTTTGATGATTTCCAATTGTTGAATTTTTAATAAAACTGAGAAAATGGCTACCTAGATATTTCTCTAAAACATGGTCACAAATTCAATCTTAAGAGATATATGGCTCAAATGAGGATTTCATGTATATTTTTCACTTGTATTTGTTACTCCCAGGTGTGCTTGATAGACAATTTTACCAACAAGAAAGGGATGACAAGTCACTGTTATAGGATCGCATATCGGTCCATGGAGCGTTCACTTACAGATGAGGAAATCAACGACTTGCAGGTATTACATATCGTAAATTTTTCCCCTTTCCTCTGTTCTTTCACTCGATTTTGTATATTTTTGTGCAGATTAAAAACAATTGATAACCCTAAGATATCTTTATAATTGTGAATGCAGTGGAATGTGAGGGAACAGGTGCAGAGCAAGTTAAATGTTGTTCTAAGATAGAGTTTCCAAACCCCGGCCCTCTTGGCCTAGGGGTTACCTCCGGGGTTCTCCATATAAGGAGATCCGGGTTTGATCCCCTCCCCACCAATATACCAAAGATGGAGACTTTCTGATGTCAGTAATGCCACCGAACCATGTAAATTTGTTCAATGTACAGTCAGTCGAGTCTCTACTTTCGACACTATAGATTGCAGTTATTTGTTGTCGGGAATTATGGTTTTAAGCCTGTTATGGAAAGGAAAGCAATTTGAGTTTCAACAGACATATTTGTATCAGTTTGTTGATAATAAGAATCATTTAAACAGACAGGACATCCGGTCAACGTTGTAATATTATTTTTCTCGTATTAGTGGATATAAAACAATTCTAGCAAGCATTCCTATTACAACCCAAGGCATCACTGATATTTTTTTTGAAAATTTTCCATGGTGGTTGGAGATGCTTTTCGCGTTTGTTCTTATTTCTTTTTTTAAGGCCCTTCTTAGAATGAAAATGTCTGAAAGGGACCAGTTATCACAACTGTTAAGAATTAATGGCTGTATGTATTTTCTTCTATTAAATCTTTTTCTGAGTCTGGTAGTGACAAGTGTGATGGCATAAAATGAATCAGATTTGTTATGTTATCCAAATAAAACCCATATATCTATTTAATATTTAATTCCACACAACTTAGCTGAACCCATATCTCTTTGTAAAATTCAATTCCACACCACATTTGCTGCATATTTTTGTATTGTTCCAATTGTCAAATTAATGTCGCATTTGGATTGTCAAAGTTATATTTTTAAATATTTGAATGAATCCTTTACAAATTCTTTTTAACTTCTAAATTGCCTCCAAGCTTTTTTTTAAAACTAATTTGTACAATTTTTTTTACAAGTAAAATATTTTATTGAAAAAACACCATTCATTTATAAAAAGTTCACCCTTAAACCAAAAAATTTGAGCATTGAACCACCTATCTCAGATCACTTTTAATGATTTTTTTTCATTGTCGAAAGCTCTCTTGTTACGCTCATTCCGAAGTCCGAACAAAACAAACTGTCTTCTTCGCTTCCTTAAAAGCTCGTATATATCTTAAGCTCAAAGTTCATCTTCCACAAAATTGGTGACCATCTAAAAGATACTCGCCACATTAAAAAGCCATCATCCATAAACTTGTAGTCAACGCGCACTTCAACAAGAAAATGGAACATGGGCTAAAGACCCATTCTTTAGAAATGTAACGTAGCTTTACCTCTTTTTTGCAAATTGTCAATGGTAAAACTATTTCCTTAAAAGGCTTCCGACACAAAGAAAAACAAACTTTTTTTCCTGGGGCAAGAGAGAATTTGTACAAATATATGTATTTATAAAAAGAACTATATATATCTTAAAAGGCTACGATACAACGAGCCACCAGTAAATATCTTAAAAGGCTACATATCCAAACATTTGAGATATTAAAGTACCATAAAGAGTACGAAACAGAACTTTCAGTCAGGCGAAATGTAAAAAAGGGTCAAGCAAACATGTTGAGAAATAAATGGAAAGTGGAAAACCAAAGGAACTAATGGGAAAAAAAGCGAAATGTAAAAAAGGTCAAGCAAAAATGTTGAGAAATAAATTGAAAGTGGAAAAACAAAAGGAACTGATGGAATGAACTTGCATTCTCGGATTAGTTGTCAAAGTTGTCACCAATGAATTCTCCTCTTGTGTCCCAAGGGCGATTTTCAAATGACCTTCCAATGATACTACGCTTCTCATTTACAGTCCCATCCTCACAGCAGTATTCTGGAAAATAATCCAGGAATGTTTTGCTTCCTAATTCATTGATTCCATCGAAGAGGAAGTTGCACAGTAAGTCCTACGGATTTAGATGTGAAATGAGAAACTGCAAAGCTAACTGAAGGAAGAACATTATTAAACTCACTAATTTACGAAAGATACCTTCGCAGGTGTCTCACCAATCAACCTTTTCAGAAGTCTATGACCTGGATCCTGATTAACGGAAGCATCAACCAAAATGTCAGTGAAATAAAAGAAGAGTGGATGAAAGAGCCATAAAAATTCAGTAAAATATTTAAAGATTTATGTAGTCTCAGCCTATGTAATTAATGCGGTGCCCTTGCCTTTGAAGATTAAACAAGACGGGCATCTAGACTCATACTACATTTCTGACCCTTTAACATTGGCCAGTCATATTGAATGGTAAATACTTTAATCAGGAAGATGACCAAATAAGGTTGTATATATCATATCCAATGTAATGAAATTCCCTCCATATAAACATTATTTTATGAGTCCAGTAGTACTAGGGATATATTTTTTCTGGTTAGTCGACTAATACTTTTTGGGTGGCGATATTGAAGGAGCGCAAATTGTTAAGGCCAAAGCATTTTTTATTATTTGACAAAATTACCCTTGCATTTAATTTTAAAATCTTATTTATTAAATTCCTCTCTCTGTGGAATTCCTCACAAGAAAAATCGCCACCATTTACCACCTCACAACCTAAATCCATATATGTGCATATCCAATCTGGACCTTTCACCACTATAATTGGATTAAAACTGGTTGTGGGGAAACAAAATCAGTGTGGTTATGGCCCTATGGGTTTTCCTTTTTTCTAACTACCAGACCAAGCAGCTGAAGCCTTCTACTAATAATTATAAGATGGAGCCAAAGTGTTTCTATAAAGATATTATTCAGACACCTGGGGGGGGGGGGTTTTATAAGTGAAATACCTGGAGATTTTTTAATCCCCCTATGAATCAAGAATGCACATCCAACTCCAAGAGGTATCAAAAAAATCTCCTGGATATGGTCCAACAGTCATCAGATACTTGGCCCATTTGACCCCTTTTTCTCGTCCAGTCAGTTTTTATGTTACATTTATAAATCTCACATTCTTTTCAGAAGAACAGAAAAATATATGGCTAGTAATAGCATTCTCTTCTTTAGTATTTTATGTCATATAATATCCTACCTCTTAAGGATGCCATGGCGGCATGCGTGCGACATTGTTTCCCTACAGCATACACTTAACATGTACTCAAAATCTTTTATTTCATTCACACCATATTTAGAGAAAATTCCTAAGAGATAGATGTAATTCTTACATGCTATTCTGCACCGTATGCGCTATATTCAATTGCAATAAGCAGATAGACATGATGGGCTCTATAAAACAAAAAAGTGCAAAGAACTTGTAAAAAAAACATCCAAAGAACTAATCACCTTTTCCGCTCTCCATGTTAGGTATCTATGTTGTGCTTCACGATTGCAGAGAACCTGAGATGCATCTGCCTCCTCAACTGCTTGCTCCATTAACTCAAGCCATGCCTAGACAAGCAACAGTTAATAGTAAGACAAGTATGATTTGGCATGCTTCAGCCATTCACTTGAGATACGAGCTATCAAATAAATGTCAATGCTTGGTTCTAATAATAAAGCAGGATGAAAAAGTTCAATGGATTTACCTGGTAGTATTCCATGAATGCAGAGTACAAAACTTCATGTTTGTATTGGCTAGAAGTAAACTTGGTCCATATCACTATTGGTGAGAAAAACTTTATAGACTCACCCGTAAGCTTTCCGCCCCAAGGTAAAAGCTGCATGAAATCTGTGTTCAGTTACCATATCGTAAATTTTAAAAAAGGATCAGTATATAAATATAAATATCTTACATGATTAGGATTAACAAAATTTATCAGTACTAAACATGCTTACCTCAGAATACTTGAGAGATAGATGCATTAAGTTTTTATAATACTTCTCCTTGTAATCCCTTTGACTAATTACATCATGTAACGGGTTTAGGTCCCTAAAAAGATCAACCAGGGTAAGTTCCAAATTCTCAAATGCTTTGCAGTATCTAGGAACATATTAATTTAGCCCTTGAGTAATAATAATTCAGATATTTAAGAATGAAAGAGAAAAATGGGCTCATTATATGCAGCCTATTGATATTGAGACCGACACACACACTTGAATAAAACCAGATATCAGCAACCGCATGACATTTCTGTGAAACTTAGGCTACGATTGGTAGGGGAGACAAGTGAAAGGAAAGAAAAGATTCAATATGTATTTGGTAGAGAGGATGGAAAGTTAGAAGGAAAAAAGAAAACCACACCAAAAAAAAAACTCATTGTACTTTCTACCCTCCAATCCTCCCAATTTGGAAGGACTGGCAATTATAACTTGAAGAGGAAAAGGTGGAGGCAAAGGTGGATCCTCCCATTTTCTCTCCTTCGACATTTCTCTCTTACCAATCAGCAAAAAAGAGTTTTCCTGTCCCTCTTCCTTCCTCCCCCTTTTCCCGAGAGCTAAATCTTACATCATAAGCGAGTAGTTGACATTATATTTCTTCTCCTCTCAATCAGAATGTAACACAAGTAGACTATCATTTATAAACACCAAGCTGAAAAGAGGGGAACTTGGAGAGAACAGGGAAAAAATGCTTAAAATCAAAAGAGAAGAATGCATATCCCATAGCACAACTGATAAAGTAAGACTGCCATAGAAAGGTGCTGCATCAAAATATATAGACATGCAAAAAGAACATTAAAAAGGTTATTTTTAGGGGGGTGGGGAAAGCAAGCAGTGGTGCCAAATATGAGAGCTTCGCACACCACAGCTGCAAAGGCTGACACAAATAAATGTTACAAATATCTCAACTTTCATCTAATAATGGGAAGGTCTTGTATTCCCTGTGTATTATTAGCTGCCTTCTCACTTCTCTCCAATGGCGCCTATGTAGTGCCATAAGTTCAAATCTCAAGGACTGTTCACATGCATTAACACCAGCAGAAGCCTGGTCAATATCAATATGTAAATTTGTTATCAGAACTGTAGAGATACTAGAAACATCCTACAATGCTCCTCTTGAATCTAAGGGGACACAGAAATAGAAGCCGTAGAATTCCAAGATTTCTTATCTTTTGATTTAAACAGAACAAAAACAAATGAAGGAAAGAGCCAAAAAAAAGAACAAAGAAAATGCACAAAGTCCAAAAGTTGGCATAATATTACAAGGCCAAAAAATCATAAATTGGCCCGGAGTTCGGGTCCAAAAGGTATCAATCAACAAAAACCATTGGCATTGAAGAACCCAACAATGGATACTGCAGATAAAGACTACTATACTAATTCATGGCTATCCTTTTCTCTAACAAGAATGGTAGAAAAATAACTTTTTTTATTAGTAAAACACGCACACACCACTCAAACCTGGGACCTTTAGAACCCAGGGCCTCAGCCTTAACCATTGAGCCAAGGCTTCATTAGCTGGTAGAAGAATAACTTTTACTGCTGTCATAAATCCAGAGCCACAAGTAGCTCACTGTGGCATCTTCATGAAGGTTGCCAAAAGGTCATTAACAGAACCTACAAACTTGATTGAACAGCTGGTGGGACCATACAATTACAAGTTTACAACATCAATAGTGCCAAGTGGTCAAGAGGAGTAATGATACAGCTCATAAGTAACTTGTTACTTGGATTATGGCCAAGTGACAGGCAACCAAAAAATAAGTGCATTGACCTCGTTGCCAAAGCAACAATAACACAGTTTTCTTTTATTGGGTTAGAAGGAAGGCTAGGGTGCAGGGTTAGTTGACTCTCGAAACTGTACACAGTGAGACACAACTCAACACTTCCTCCTTTGGGGTTTTTAGGTACTTCCATTTGAGTCCTACCTAAGATTCTCCCTTTTTCATTTTATGTCTCACAAATAAAAACTAACGATGGCTCCATTTTCGGAAATAATTCAGTTCTTCAAAATCAACTCAAAGAATTGATTCAAGACAGTCTTAAAGAAATTTGAATGGCTGCCCACAATCACATTTGTCACCAACCCATCCTAAAGATTGAAACAGAGAGTTCCACCACTACTGAAACAACTGAAGTGGCAGGCTATGACATCATCTAGCATTGGGCTCCAGCACCCATCTCCAGCCACTAAAGTGAGCCCTTCCAAGTTCAACCACCAACCACTATTTGGGTGTCAATCACTGATCATTGATTGCAAGAAGCTAACGCATAATAGTGCACATCTATGTGTCAGGGATGAACACAATCTAGCAGACCTTCAAGTTAAGCTGGCTCAGATGGATACCATAAGGCCTAAGTATCCACTTCTCGTGAGTATGTCATGTAGACATACAATCTGCCATTTGACATCCATCACTATGGCAGTCGACACCAGATACAACAAATAAGCCTTCCTGATGGATGTCCGGACTGTCAACGTGGTTTCCTCAAAGATCACGTGGACTACTGCCAACCAAGGCATCTCATACGATTAATTTGAATAGACAAAGTACCAATAATAATTCTGGTTCTCCTTGTTACTCTCTTGAAGGCCATTATTCTCTTTCTCATATATAGCAGCTTCATCTATTAATTTCATATGTCCTTGATTTTAAAAACTGGATGAAACGATGTTAAACTGTCAACTAGCCCAGAAGCCAATAATTTTAGGTTGGATCTCAGATGACAGTCCAATCAACAATTCATAGAGAGTAATACCATTAGAAAATTGAGGGAAGAGAAAAGGCTGATGCAATGTTTTGACCAAAAAAATGGTGGTGAAATATCTGGTAACTTTTAAAGTTCTTCTTCGCTGTGAGGATTCATTACTGGACATACTGTGACAGTTCCAAGTCTAAATGAGTACGGACAAGAACTTTGAATACATACTCATCCAGAAAAGCATTTCAGCATAGTAAAACTAGACCGATTATGCTCTTCAGTGAAGTGTACAACTTAGATTTTTGTTGTCATTGCAAATATTAGTCAACTAACCCAAAATCTAGTTTTAAACACACAAGAAACATATGTAGGTTTTCTAGATAATTATATTTAGAACCTATAAAATCGAAATCTACAAAAGCAATATATAACACACTAATAACATCAATACAAAGGCAAAAATTCAATCCACAGCCACTATTGCATAAGCATTTATATAATTAGGTATAATATCTACCCTGTTAGTGGATAAGAATATCAATAAAAACTATGTCACACGTGGAGATATCTCATTAAATGTTAACGAAAATGCTGATTTATAATATATAAGGCATGTGCAGATTCAAAACAAAGCACAAAGGGCATATTCAAACATCCAATAGAAGTTTTCAGAAGGTCAAAGCTATACTTAAAACGGAGGCATTAGCAAGGGGCTCATTAAGCTTCATGAGGGACGTGATCCTCTTACTAACTACAACTAGGAGTCTGAGCTTTCCAAGTCAAGTGAATTGCTAGCCCCTAAACATGCGAAAAAGGCTAGGACAGAGTGCATCCATGTGTGTCTTTATAGAAGTTTTTTTGTCTCACTACCTTACTCAAATCCCTTACTAGAGCTAGAATTAGGGTTTTACTTTCAAAAAAAAAAAATTCACCTTAAGTCTGATTTACCAAAAATGCCAGACAAAACAGGTGCATGCATCATTATATATATATATATATCACACACATGGGCAGTTGGGCACATATACACAAAGAAACTGCAAAGGCTGATGAAACATATGGAGAAATTAAATCTGAGAGAACTACGCCTCAATGTTGTGAATGCTTATGGAAGCCTCTTATCAAGTTTGGCGTCTGGAAAAATATTACGTAGACAGTCCATTTACAATGAGCAGAGTTTGCTATTCAGCAATAGTGTTAGCAAAAATGCAGTAGTCCTCTCATCAGGTTCCAATAAGTAAAGAAGGAAGAAGAGGAAAACTTACAACACAACTATGTTTGTGTTGGAAGAGGTGAAAAAGTTAGCACAGAATATGGGTACATCAAATTCTGGTTCTGGGAAGGCAGCAAAATCCAAAACCTGCATAGAATATTGAGAAATTTAATACAGAGAAGGCGCTAATTGTTTTATGCATATGATTCATGCAATTAAGGCATAAGGATTGAAGAGATATCTTGCAGCTAAAAGTTTATAACCCTACCTCTTAGTGCAGTTAAAATTATTAATTCATGTAATTTGGAAGTAACCAATGAAACCTACAAAAGAATCATTGATTCAATTAAAATACCTCTATAGTATAGACCTCAATAGAAAGCCAGAGTAACAGCAGTGAACAATTGAGTAATTCCTCAACTATTGAGTCTACAGAGATATAATGATGCAAAGAAGACAAAACTGCTCCAAGTGTTGTGAGAGCAACATGTGCCCCTTGTTTCAAAGCAAGGAGGACAGGTTATTCATGTCTTCCTGATAAGATTACTCCTTCCTAAGCTAGAGATTTCAACAACTATTTTATGGAAGTCTTCCCGGATACTAGAGACATACGTCTCTTCTTAGTCAATAGTCAACATATGTCACATATCTCCAGCTTGTATTTTTACATGATTATTTGATTTTCATAGCAAATATTGCTAAGTTTATAATGGTTACTCGGTTTCGATCTTTATAAGAGGAAAACAGAGTCAGACAAGTGGAACTGGAAGCCCAAGATATATTTATATTATCTAAACATTCAAATAATTAATCTGGGTTTGATTAATCAAAAAGAGTTCATTCGCAATATGCAGGTATTAAATTCTTATTTTAAACTTCACTCCTTTCTTCAAATCATTAAATTCCAGGATTTATATCCCTTTTTTATTTTTTTTGGATAACTTTTGTAGAAAGGAAAACATAAAAGACTGCAGCAAGAAAAAATCAAGTACGAAACCACATGCAGTAGACTAAAGCACGTCACCCATACCATCAGCCATAAACCATGTGAAAAATGCAGCCTAACAATCATAAATAGCGAAAAATAACAAACAGAAAATTTTCTGAACATTCTTGGAAGAAGACGTGATATGTCACACCAATCCAGTTTCTAAGCAACCCCATCAAGACCTGTGTTCAAATTTCTTGATTGGTCACTGAGCTATCATCATACTGATTTCAGATAGCTAAGAATTTTTTACATAAATGTTCGAGAGATATTCTCACCAGTTATCCTGACTGGCAAAAGGAGCTTAAATAGGTTCACACTATAACAAACCATTGCAGAAGCAAACACTATGCATGTGTTCTTTAACAAACCTTGAAATGTGTGCGGTTTTTACCAACCCTTCTTCCTATTTAAAATGTTTACTTTCTCTATCAGAAATCATGGTGGAAAATAATGGCAACTACACCTCTTTTGAGTATGAATTAAGATTGTGCATTTTTTCTAATTCCTGCTAAAAATCTACATGCGTCTTCAATTTTCCCCTAAAAATATATAACAAGTAATCAATTTAATTATGAATTAAGGATGTATAAAAGAAAGCCACCATTTGTGACACATATTTGAAAACACACCTCCGAAAAAGTGTGTTAATATAATGGTATAGATCCTAAAGTCGCAAATAGTTTTAAACAAATCTCTGGTTTTTTTTGGGGGGTGGGTAGAAAAACCTTAAGCAGTTTAATAACTCATTACATAAGTAGTAAACACGTTAGAAATGATACCTGCACTGATTCACTCTCAATGTTCATACTTCGCAGGAGTCTAACCTTTGAAGCCTGGAATGATTGCATTTCAAGCTCTGTTTTCCCATCCAAGGCAATCATGGAATTAAACCTTTCCTATTAAGACAAGCAATTTGCTTTGTCATGAAAAGCAGTAATGTTAACTTAAAGAAAATAGATTCACATCATATACACCAACTTCACATGTGCACTTTAAAACAATATTGATCGTGAGTAGATAAATGAATAGTTCTCGTATAAATAAAAAATTACGAAATTAAAAGTAAGAATATTATGTAACTTGGCGTTATTAAGCCAACACCACGGTATCAAAATAAATGCACCTTAACTTTTTTTTACTGAGTACCATTGTTTTCTCTTCTTGAAAACTTAAAAATGTTCTAGAATTAAAGTTATGAAACATATTTTTAGTGAGAAACCGCAGAAAACTGTATTTTGTTCTTGTTTTCAATTGAAAGCAGAGCACAGAGAACAAAGCCAAACATGCAATAAAGCATTATAAAACCCAAGATACAGAGCATCAAAGAACCTTAACACTAAAGCATCAAAAGTCTACCAATTAGCCGATTCCAAGAAGGTAAATCAGCAAACATGGGAGGCAAATCCTAGCTTGATCCTTTGTACGATGAGAAAAATAAAAGAATGGAAAGCCAAGCAAGAACAATGTTTTTAGCTCACCTCCTTCAGTGGAAAAATATGGAAGCATCAAAACAACCAAACCTTCAAATTATAGAAAATTGAATATTGAAATCAGGTCGGGCAAGTATAAACTGTAACAGCCTTTCAAAAATGTGAAAAGAAAAAATATACATGATTTTTAGCTGATACTCATTAAATCTTGTTGGATCTTGAAGAAATCTTTGGTTTTGATTTTGAACTTAGGGTTTTCAACTTCATAGATTGTTGGATATTTTAATAAAAAATACTTTTGTACACTAGGAAAAGAATGGAATAATGGTGATAAAGGGGTTCTTTTATAACCGATAACAAATACCCTGTTGATGACCCAATTTCTATGATCTTAATGTGATGTTTTACTTTTCATAAGTGATGTTAGCAAGTGTCTTTAGTGGAAAGGGAGGCTATAAGCATTTTATGAGAAGATTAAGCTCATGGTTAGAGGAATAATGGGTAAGTTTACATACACCCACTAAAATGAAATTTGTGCACCACTAACTTGTGTATTGAATTAGACCTCTCCTCCGACACCTATAAATAACTATCCCATTAGCCTTCTAAGACACCTCATTCCGACATATTGTGAGCTCTCTTCTCACTTGAGGTCCTTTGTCATTCTTCCATGTTTGGATAAAGAAGGTGTTGTTTTGGTGAAGCTCCTACTTTCTAACTTGTTCAGGTTAGTAAGGTGTGCAGTGGTGATTGCGCTTGTTGTATAATGGAACGGCATACCAAGAGACTCTATGCCCCATTAATATTACCGAGAGAGCGTGTATCGTCTCAAAAGAGCAACCTAGTCCACGCCTCAATCTCTATCACCCCCCGAGTTTTGGAATTAACAGCTTATTTTGCACTCTTTTGAGACAAACATGAGTCCTCTTTCGATTTAAACTATGTGAATATGTTTATTTACTAATGTTTTATATATCTTATCATGCTTACTATTAAACTGTTTTTTGTTCTATTTTACATCCAAAAGAACAACATAAATTTCTGAAAAGGTTTAGAAACCTTAGGGCGCATTCAGATTTGAAAAATTCTCCAGATTTTAGGAAAATTTTCCAAAAGATGCTTTATGAATAGAATTTTTTCCTAGAGTATTGAAAAATTTTCAAATCTAAATATACATTAAGATTTTTTGATGTTTTGCACAAGAATGATGATAAATATGCTGAAAATAGTTGAAAATTGTCAAGGGCTGCAAAAAACAGAGAGATTTGCACCGCAATGGCGTAATGGCTGCTAAAAGACCATAATGGCCCATAACAAGCCACTACAGTGCCGTAGTCACCGTTTCACAAGTGACTCAGGCTAATGTGCCATAGTGTAGACAAAGGAGGAGGGGCTACCCCACGAAACCACTGCAAATCGGCCCCTCCACTTAAAACCATGATTCTCAGTAAAAGCAGCTAGTAGAGTAATACATAATTTTACAGATTATGCGAACAGTTCAAGGAATGGAGAATATGAAGGTGGATCTCTCAAAATAATACCATGCATCAGATGGTCATATTTTGAAGCACCATGAATATTTTTAATATAATAATTAAAAAAATAACACTGCCCTAAAGGTGCACTCCTCCAAGGAATATGAAGATTTCTCCTAGCCAAAAGCAAACAAGTTTACATGCTCAATAGCATCATGTGCCATGTAAGCATATCATCAAGGATCGGAAGAGCCTTCTATCCTTTTCTTTATATATTTTCCTTTTTTTACAATCTCCCTTGGGGACTGAACATGATAGATTATGTAATCCCAATTATTAACAGATAAGGGAACCAATTTCACAAATATTTTCATCCAATCCTACTAGCAGCATCATAAGAAGCAACAATAAAACCAAAATCTCTGCTAAACTGGCAATATCCTATCCAATAAGGTGAACTAAACTTCAGCAAACTGCTTCCCACCTCACCCATAAAATGCCAGAACACCCAAGTACCCTGGTCTACCCAAAGAAGACCCATTAACGTTAATCTTGATGATGCCTGTCCCAGTTTTTGTTGGTCACCAATAATAAATTACAATGGTTGCTTCCTCCTTGAAGACCCACAAAAAAAAGTGTGATCGGCAAAACCCTCCTTTAGAGTTTTTCTTAATTCTGCTTCCACCCAAATGAAGCAAAGAATAGCAAGTAATGCACAATCTCCTTCTCAACTACCTTCATAAAACTTGAAAGGAAATAAGGGACTAATTTAACTAGAATGAGCCTTGGAGAATAGCTTTTTCCATATGGAGTGAGTAAACGAGCAATGACTAATCAACTTTTAACTCGATGTTCTCCTTACCAAACAAAGGTATTACAGTATTAATATTGGGCAAAGAGTTGCCAAAATAATTCAGAAGCCTAAGGGCAAATTATGATCTTTCCTCAATATGTACTACAACCCAAAAGGGCAAAACCGTTTGAAGTTCGGCACAACTGTGTATTAACTTTTGCAACAATAACCCACATATTTATTTGAAGTTCAATTTCAAAAATGGCACGAACAAAAACGACATTATTTATCACAAAACTCACAGTAACCGCAGCTCTAACTTCAAATCAAACGAACCCAAAAAGAACCCAGATTTGCTTATAAGATGCATACATACACATAAAAGCATGAGAGAAGGAAAGAGAGGTGGGTGTACCTGGAGAGGAGAAGGGACCAAAATGGTATAGCGTGTGGTTTCATTGAGAGCGTGATGAATGAATTTCGGATAAGAAATTGCAGAGACTTGTAGTACAGAGTTCTTCTTCCTTCTCCTCCAATTACTTCTAGTGTTTATGCAAGTGAGCGTAGAGGTTAATGGGGGTTTTAATGTTAAGCAAAAGCTTAAGGAAGAACTGCACTCCATTGAAGAAGAATAAGAAACGCCTTTACTGCAGCTGCGACCAGCACCATTAAAGGCTCTTTCTCTCTCAGGTGTCCGTTTCTCGAAGTTGGCTAATTCCCCGTTTGGCAGACGGGCAGCTTCTGTTGCCAATAAGCAGAAGCACAAGATAGACCAAAGGCTTGGAACCGCTTTTCGATAAATCAGAAGCTACAAATAATCTGAATCTAGTTTAAAATCAAAAACTGTCTGATCCGGCATCAGTTTTAACTATTGTAAGAAAAAATTATTCTTCGGTGACAAAGAAATTTGCATTATTACAACCGACAATTAGATATTATTGCTTTTTCTCAATATGGTGATAAAAAGTGAAGCTTAACAAGGATAATTAATACTATGTTTCAGTAAACTGACTAAGCAATTTAATCATAGTGATTCGTACGTAAATTAACAGAATAAAAAGAAAGTTAATTGTACGGTGCATGTACGGTAATTATATGTTCAAATTATGTGCATCATTTGTTCTATCACAACAAAACTATTAATTATATCCTAGTGGTGAAAAATAACATTGATTTACGTTTATTAACTTGTTAATGGGTAAATCGTCGACTTCTTTTCATGTTATACATATATGGTTCGGTTTTTTTTTTTTTTTTTTCCATAGTTGATGATTGAAAATTATTACTTTTTACCAAAACAAGTTTTAGACCGTAATAAAAAAAAATTAATAATGCCAACCGTCTCAAAATTTATTCAAAGTTCAAATAAGTTGTAAGATTTTTTTTAATATTGTTCAAACTTTCATTTGATTGCTTAAGCTTGCATGATTGATTCAACAAGGTCTTTCATGGAAATATTATTGTTTATATTTAGTTTATGAGATTTTTTGGGATCAAAAATATTTTTCAACGTTAAATAAAAAAAATTATCTATCATCTTTTTTCAATCTAGTGGTGGAAAGTAGTTTTGTTCCAAAAAAAAAATCTCATGGATCATGTTTAGACTATTTTTCCTTTTGATAACTTAACTTTAGACATAATTAAAACAGAACACGATTTTGTCAATAAGTATCATATAGACGTCACGTATTAATTAATATTGTGTTTGGATTAAATGGAATGGGAAGAAATGAAAATAAAAATATATTGTTTTATGAGAAAAATATAAACGAACGAGGGTTATTGTGTTGGTAGATAAAAATAGTTGTTGTGTGAGTAAGTAGGGATTAAAAATAGATTAAACCAGTGTTTTAATAGGTGAAGGCATTGGGGTGTAAATCTTTTGAATACGTTTGGACGTTTCAAAATTTTAATAAAATAATATTAATTAATTATTTAAAATAATAAATTTAAATTAATTAATTAATTATCAAAATTTAATACATTACTAACTCTTTATATATATTTATATATAAATTATATGGAGTACAACTTATATTTTTATATTGTTGTAATTTGTAAGTGATTAATTAAATAGTTTGTAATTATTACTAAACTATATAATATGTAATATATATTTATGAAGTGTAATAATATTACAACAAGAACATTAGCTTAGTAGTTAAGTTTTATGATCCTTAAGTCATGTGTTTTAGCCTTTAACTTGTATTTTTTTTAAAAATTTAAGCTTTTTAAAAAAACTTTAAGGGGTGTACGCTCGAGGCACAAAAATTACGCCCCGGACGAATGCCCCAATAGTAAAAGCGAACGCGCAGTAAACAAAATGCTTAATTGGAGATGTCTCGGGATATTTTTGATTCGCTTCGTACTGGGCACACTCCACCACCGCCTTTTAATACATTTGATTAAACCATCATTGTAAATAAACAAAAAATAAAAATAAACGGATAAGTACATTTACCCTTCCATTCTCCAATTGAAAAGATTTAAAAGGAAAGTATAACTCATTTATAAATTTTAACTGCACTTAACTTATACCCCTAATTTTTATGGCATTTTAAAATCAAGACAGAGAGAAATATAAAGTGCCCTTTATCATTTCTTTTACCCTTTTTTCCCATTTTTAGACATCTATACAAGAAGTACATTTTTTTTTATCATTTATTCCCTTTTCATACTTGTTTCCTCTTTATCTTACTAGTTTCTAAATATAGCCTGAGCAATAAGATTGATGGTAAAAGAAGAATAAAAAGTGTAAAAAATTAGGAGGAGGGAAAGAGTAGAGTTATTATGCTTTTTTTTTTTTTAAAGATAGGCTAAGATTTTAAAGAATAGTGTTTCATCATTTCTTTTTTAATTAAAAAGTTCAACAAAATAGTCTTGATCAGGCTCGTATGGTCACTCTGCATGTCGTCAACGACCTCTCTTCGAGTTTGACCGTTTCAATTATTATGATAAAAATATTTGGTTGGAATAGGAAACATGATATGTATAAGAATTAGATTTTCGTCTTATAGATAGGTTTTTCAAAAACTGAAAATAATTTTCAAAAATTAAAATTAGGTTGCAAAATATCTTTTTAATGTTTGACAAACAGTCTTTAAAAATAATTTTTTAAAACTGTTTTTAAAAATTGTTTTTTGAAAACTTCAAATTGATGTTTCATTATTCATCCATAGTATATAAAAAATATTAAAATTTTAAAAATAAAATAATATTAATTATTTTTAAGTATTTAGTAAATATGATAAATAAAATTAGTTTAGATATTAAATTTAAATTCAAAACTAAAAATAATTACAAGGTGTATCAAAACAGTTTTCAAAATAAGATTATCTAAACAATATTTCACTGTTTTCTGTTTTGGAAATAGTTTTTGAGTTACAGTTATCAAAACATGTTTTCTTCAGAAAACTGAAAATAAAAAACTGTTACCCAAACATACTCTTATATATCGGGGATATATTGACCCTTATCAGTATAATTATCAAAGTTATTCCCTTAGTTTTTTTTTTTAAATTGATATTTTGAAAACTGAAAATAAAAAACTGTTACCCAAACATGCTCTTATATATCGGAGATATATTGACCCTTATCAGTATAATTATCAAAGTTATCCCCTTAGTTTTTTTTTTAAATTGATATTTTTATTTCGCTTTTAGTTTTTTATATGTAAATTAGACCATGTGATCATATTATTAACAAAAACTGCAAAGATAAATAGTAGTATTTTGCCAAGAAGTTGTCATATTAATAATTTGGATTGTTTAGTACTATTTTTTATTGTCTAATTACAAGATTAATAATTTAATTTAAAGGTTTCTTATCAAAATGTTATAATTAAACAAGAAAAAATAGCACTAGACAATCCACATGGCACTTACATAACAAAAATGCACCTTCTTTTCGTGAATATTTAATGGATGGGCTTTGGAAAGATCATGTTGAGTCAAATGAAAGTTTGATTATATTCTAAATGTGTTTTGCTCATGTGTTAATGTATTGTGGTCAAAATAAATAAAATATGTATTTGATAAAAAATATTTATGATTTAGCATGATAAAATTTTATTGTGAACATTAAATAAATATAATTATGATGTTGTTTTTAAGTAGAACCATGATATCATTATCATTGCGTTATGTGAAGTCAATAAATTACTCGTATGATACTTTATCAAAATAATAATTTTTGATCATCAAATATTATCATAAAAAATATTTGTACTATATAATAATACAGAAAATTTACTGTATCGTAAATTTTATAAACGGTATTGTAAACGTAACACATTAAACATGTAAAACTTGGCATAAAACTATGAACTCACAATACAAATATGCAACAGTCCCCTGTTAAAAAGAGCGGTTATTTCGTGAAAAGTCTATTAATAATTAGAAAAAAATTGAATAAAAATTATTTTATTTTTTAAATTTTTAAATATTGAAGTTATTATTCAATTTTTTTTGATTTCGTGAAAATTATCACAAAACCGAATTCGTAATATTATTTTTTTTGAAAAAAATAAAAGTAGTCTCTTTTGCTTGAAAATTTTTTTGTTGGCTCAGGTATAAATCTAATAGAAACTTTACTGATAATCTTAAATTTTTTATTAATAATATTATTTTTTAAATTTTATATATATATATTAATATTATCAATAAATTTTTTTAAAATTATAAGTAAAATTTTCAACGATATAAGTTATTGAATTTTGATCTAAACCATCCAAATTATTTTACTATTGCTTGCACTTATTGTCTAGGGCCACCAGGCTACCATCGTGATCCTACGATGCATGATACCACCTGTACGTACAGAAAATTACATATGAGGTCATTTCAGTCACTTCTAAAATTTACCTTCACCCCAACGGAGTCCTCACTTTCAAGTTTCAACCCCGGGGGCGGTATGCCCGCTCTCAAAAACTCGCCTTACCATATCGTCCGATTAGTCGCCACTCTAGTTACGCAGTCCCCGCGTGGACTGATACTATTGGCCTCATATTACGATTGAAACTCAGTAACGCCGAGTTGAAAAGATAGAGAAAAAGGGAAAGAAAAAAATAATTTTTTTTAGGAGAAATATTATTAGAGAAGAATTTACTATATACACACGTATCTCCATAGAAAATAAACCCCAAAATCCCATCTTAATTTTCCCTTAGATAACCTCTCTCTGTCTCTCTCTAGAAAACACCTATCTCTCTCTACCTCTCTCAATCGACGATTAATCCAAAATCGGCTAGTCGTCTTCCTCCCGAATCGGAACTTTTTAACCTCACCACCCGACGCTTCTAGACACCGCCGCCGATACACACAACCGAAACCCGAAAAACCATAATGGCCTGAAACCCGAAACAAAACAAATAAACGACACAGTTTCCATTCTTTCGCCGTCGGTGATTCAGTTTCCGGCGATTTAACAGGTGCGCATGACTATAAACCTGCGCACTCATCCTGTTTCAAAGACCTTTACGTAATTAGCCAAATTCTATTATCTCTTTAATACTACACAGGTTAGAGTCTGTTTTGAATCATCGGCTTCTCTTTTCTCGTTGATTTTTCCATTTCACTGCAAACTATTGTGAATTTAAGGTTCTTGATTGCAAATTTGGAGTTATTTTTGCGTTTTAGGGTTTGTGCATTGAGATATTTAGGGGCTTTAGTGCTCGTTTGTGTTTGATTTTGTTACCAGTCATGGATCTGTAGTTTGCGCTGTTTAATCTCTTCAAATAGTTTGTTTTGTGTTTTGTTGAGTTTTTTGGTTGCGACAATCAGATTTGGTTTAATTGGTTGATTGTTTCATGCTCGAATGAAGTGGAGTGTGTGCGCCAACAGGATTTTTTGAACTCTAGCTTCACTTGAACTGCCATTTTTTGTACATTTCAATGGTTGAAGCTTTCCTCTAACCAGTCGTTTTTTTTATTGTTTCTAAGGACAATAGGAGAGATTGTGTAGTGCTTAGCATTCACGGTAGGAATTTCTGACTTTGGAAGCTGGACAGCTGCGAATTCGTCCCGAAGAATTTCCATGTGAGAGGATGGCTTTCTTTAGGAACTATTCAACTGAAACAGTTTCACGCAGTGACCTGGAGGAAAAAGGCCAGGGACCAAGTGCCAGTAGAATTAATAGCTCTGTAGTGAATGAGGATGCCGACGGGACTTGTAGTGAAAGGGATATTGATGTAAATATGGATGTACAGTATCAAAGTGATGGGGAGCCAGATGATGGATGTAGACTGCAAAATGAGGCAGCAGTAGAAAATGGTGGTAGTGTAAGAGATTCAGGGTTGCAGCCTTTGGGAAGGAGAACAGGTCTGGCTGGAAAATGGGGTTCAACTTTTTGGAAGAACTGCCAGCCTATGGGACCCAGGGGTGGGTCTGATTCTGGAAAAGATTCAAAATCTGACTATAAAATTGGGGAAGGGTCTGAAGATAATTCCTCAGATGATAGGGACAATAGAGTAGAGTCTGAAGGTGACGATGGGCAAAAAGTAGTGGGCAAGGCTCAAAGGGGCCATTCTGATGTTCCAGCAGATGAGATGTTATCTGATGAATATTATGAGCAGGACGGGGAAGATCAAAGTGACTCGATGCATTATAGAAGGCTTAGCCATTCTATTGGCTTGAATTCTAGGCCACAGTCAAAGCCTTTTGCTGGTAATAATAATGCGTCAAGGAATTCAAGGGCATTAAGCAGACATGAAAATGATGACGAGGGTGACGACGACAATAATGATGATGCTGATGCTGACTATGAAGATGAGGATGATGAAGAGGAAGATGGTAACTTAGATGATATTGTTATATTTCCTGTCTGTAATGATAATTTCCTGTTATAGTATTACTATAGTGTGTAGAGGTTTGCTGAGGATGTATTTATTTCACCCCTTACAGTTGTATCCAAAGACAAAATATAACTTCATTTTTTCAGTAAATTGTTGCCTTGTTCCTTGCAGAAGATGACCCTGATGATGCAGATTTTGAGCCTGATGACGGTGTAACAGGCAGTCGTGTAGGAAAAAAGGTGATAAAATTTTTATTGCTGTGGCTGCTACATTATAGCATAGGAAGTCATAAGCCTTCTAATTTACTACTACTGATAATATGCATTGAAATTAGCTCTCCAATTTTTAGTTTTGATTTTATGTCTTTTTCGGTATTCTCTATGTGCTATGTGTTACAAAGTTTATCAGTTTGATGCCTGCCTCAATCCTTGTATCAGGTGGAACGGTTTTTGTGTACACTGACAAAAAATTAGAAAGAGAAAGGGAAAATGTAATACAATCGACATTATCTTTTCTAATCAAATATTTGAAATCATATAGTAGAATCAGAAGTAATGGTCTATTTTATTTTTTCCTATATATACAAAATGAAATAATTTTGTTTATCTGTTTGAATTCCGAATTGAAATGAAAACAATCAGTATCATTTTAACCATTATGCTCCTCATAATAAGCCATAATAAATAAATTAGAGGATGTCTTGTGTATGTGTGCGTGAGGGAGAGAGATAAGGAGAAATTTTATCCACTTTTTTGATAAGTCTATGTATAAAGACATAGAAAGACTGTAATTAGAGATAGAGGGGGTACAATTGGCAAACTGTTAACTGCTTCTGTTTCTTTATGGCTTTGTCCATTTTTAATAAATCTTTTTTAAAAAAAATTTATTTACTTATAAAAAAAGACAGAAAGATGGAAATTTTTTGGATCAGGAATTTACTTTAAGTGGCTTTTATTTTTGAATTCACTTACTTTGAAGTCCGTTAAACATAAAAATTCCTTTTAAATGAAAATCTAAGGGTTCCAAACACACTGTTGCTACTGTTGCTATGTGTAAATAGAAATAGGTTAGTATGAGTGTGTATATATGTGTGTTCCGTAAGTACGTATCTTAGTGTATTTGGCATGGCCATTGTATGGTTGATAGCTCTATTAGAATGTAGGAGGATCATTTGTATTTTCAGCGATCGGGAAAGGAGCCCTTTAAGCTTTGCATGATTATGAACCCGTTTGGGAGAGTTTATGTTTCCTATAAACAGAAGCTAGGCCAAACACTAAAAAAAAGTTTATTAAATGGTCCACTTCTGTTTTAGCATAAACCGTTTCATAAATCATAAGCCTTTTCTATTGCTAGGCCAAACGGGTTCTATATGGGGTCAAATGTAATTTTTTATCCTCTTCATTTTTGTAATGAAGCATATTGAGGTGGATGGTGTTAATTCTATTGAGGTGGATGGTGTGGTGTTCGAAGAGGAGGGTGATATTAAAAAGGCTACTAGTGGTTTCTCTGATAATCTTTTGAAAGAGACTTATAAAGATAGGCCAAACTTGGATGGATTGGAATTCTCTAGAGATAGATGTTGTGTGGCTTGAGCGCCCTTTCTCTGAGGAAGAAATTGTTGATGCTCTCCGAAATTGTGATGGTGATAAAGCGCCAGGGCCCGACGGTTTTACAACGGCATTCTTAATCTATAGTTGGCAGGTTATTAAGGAGGATATTTATAGGCTTTTTGAGGAATTTCATACTACTGAGGAGTTTGTGAGTTGCCTTAATGCCACATTCATTTCCCTAATTCCTAAGAAGGTGGGAGTGGTTAACATTAAAGATTTTCGGCATATTAGCCTTGTGAGTTATATCTACAAGCTGTTATCGAAAGTGATTACTGCAAGATTGAAAAAAGTGATGGGTAAAGTAGTGAGCCCCAACCAGAATGCGTTTATAGAAGGAAGACAAATTCTGGATGCAGTCCTGATTGTAAACGAGATAGTGGATGCTCAATTGAAGAATGGAAGGGGAGGAGTTGTCTGCAAACTTGATATGGAAAAGGCTTATGATCGTGTGTGCTGAAACTTTGTAATCTATTTGTTGAAGCATATGGGATTTGGAGATAAATGGTGCAAATGGATTCTCGAATGCTTGTCCTCTGCAACCTTCTCTCCATTTTGGTTAATGGTTGTCTTTTTGGTTTTTTTCGAGCTTCTAGAGGTATTAGACAAAGGGACCGTTTATCTCCGTTCATTTTCACCTTGGTTATGGAAGTCATTAGCAAGATGCTTTTGAAAGGTATTGGAATGGGTTTATTGAGTGACTTCAAAGTGGGAAGGAATGGTGGAAGTGTGACTGCCTCTCATCTCTTTTTTGCTGATGATGCAATTGCCTTTTGTGGAGCGGAAGCCTCTCAAATCTTACACTTGCGATGTATTCTTTTTCTCTTTGAAGCGGTGTCGGGTCTTAAGGTTAACCTTGGTAAAAGTAATCTCATTCCCCTTGATGAAAATTGTAATGGTCACTTCCTTGCTAGATTATTGGGATGCAAAATGGGATCTCTTTCTTCTACTTATTTTGGTCTTCCACTTGGAGCTAGATTCAAAGACAAAAGTGTTTGGAATCCAATTGTAGAAAAGTTTGAGAAAAGATTAGCTGGTTGGAAGAATCACTATCTTTCGAAAGGAGGTAGACTCACCCTTATCAAAAGCACGCTTTCTAGTCTTCCCATATACTATATGTCTCTTTTCCCCATTCTTAGTGTGATGGTTAAGAGGTTAGAGAGGATTCAAAAGAGACTCCTCTTGAGTAACTCAAATGGCGTTGGAGATTTATTACTGAAACAAATCACTTGTGGAGAAGAGTAGTGGAGGCCAAATTTGGGTTGGATTGTGATGTCTGGATGTCTAAGGCATTGAGGGATGCATATGGAGTGGGTCTTTGGAAGTGGATTAGGAAGGGTTAGGATGACATTCGACTTTTTATTGAAGTGTCAATGGGTAATGGAGCTAAGACTCGTCTTTGGTTTGATTGTTGGTGTGGAAACACTCCTTTAAAGGACAAATTTTCGAACATTTTCAGCATTGTGAGAGATTTAGAAGTGCGAATTCATGCTTGCTACTCTTTGACTAATGGAAGTTTTTCTTGGGTTATTCCTTTCATCCGTAATGTTCATGATTGGGAAGTTGTAATGTTTGTGGATTCTTTATACAACTCAAGAATTGAAGTGGAGAGAGAGGATGTGTTTAGATGGGGACCTAATCCAGATAAAGGTTTCAGGGTGAAGGATTTTTATAAAATTCTTTTTGATAGAACCCTTATTAATGATCCCTCCATCTTCCCTTGGAAGGTTATTTGGTGCACTCGAGCTCCTATGAAGGTAAGCTTCTTTGTTTGGGAGGCCTCGTGGGAGAGAATTCTCACCATGGACAATCTTCAAAGAAGAGGGAAGGTTCTTGTTAATAGATGCTTCATTTGTGAGAGATGTGCTGAATCTGTTTTCCATCTTTTAATTGAGTGCTCGCTAACTAGAGTTTATGGAAGATGGCTTATACAGTGGTCGGGGTTTTTTGGGCAGTTGCGGGTTCGGTTAGGGACGAAATATGGGCTTGGAGTGGACTGAAGACTCAAAAACTTGTCAAGAAGTTTTAGATTTAATTTTGTCCTCTATTTGATGGATTCTTTGGAGAGAAAGGAACCAAAGGGCTTTTGACGGGTTTGAAAGGTCCCTTGCAAATATTAGGGATAGTTGGTTTAATATCCTCATTTTTTGGTTTAAAGGAAATTTATTTGTAAATTTTGATGATTTACTAGATTTTGTATAGCTTATCCATTGTAATTAGCCTTTGGCTTTTGTTGCACCCGCTTGGTGCTTTCTAATAAATTTTTACTTATAAAAAAAAATTATAGTGATAGTAACATTCCAATTCTACGAATTTAGCGACTGCCCAAGTACTAGATTTAAGCACATAACTGTTAAATAAAAATATATCTTGCAATCAGTTGGCCAAGGTATTTGCTTTATGTTAATGTTAAATGTTTTCATATTTAGATTTGTTTACCTGGTTGTGGGGTTAAGATAAATGAAAATAGGCCTACTTTCTTTGCTGAAGAAAATTTGGATAACTGGATAAAAAAAGATGGTGTTGCAGACTAAATTGATGGACAGAAAATAAAAGTATAAGGGTGATGTTGCGGAATTTTGTGGTTGGCAGCTTTTGATTTTATCACCAAATAGGGATTTTGAGTGTTGATTCTGTCTTTTAGTGAGCTATAGATGGGTATTTATAAACAACCCACTGTACCATCTTAGGCTAAAATTATGAGTTTTAATGTTCAAATAATGGAAATTTATTACTTTTTTATCTCCTGAAATCTTTCTCTCTTATCTCCGGCAAAGCCCCCCCCCCCCCCCCCCCCCCCCCCCCCCCCCCCCCCCCCCCGGTCACTTGTATTATCCAATGGTAAGTGTGATGAATATTTGGTCTTACTGCAAGGGATGTGAGGTTGGGTTGCGCAAGGCCAGATTTTTGAACCATGAAAGGATGGGTAAACTGTAGCCAACAGTGGACATTTCTTTGAACTTTAGCTGACAGGGTCAGTGTTCCATGGAGGCAAGGATTGAGGTTTTTGAAATGTGGTTTTGAGGTTAAAAAAGCACGGGTTAAGATTTGGCTTAATTTTTTAAATAACTTCTAATGAGTCCGTTTTTTATCAGAACTTCTAATAATTCCTAAAAAAGTACATGGTAATTTTACTGTCTTTTGACTATCCCTTACTATTATAGTATTCTAGTAATCATCATTATCATTACCTTTTTAAGTATTTTTTGTGTGAGAAGGGTCTTATCCAGTCTGTGGTGGAAAATATGATCTGTGGTATCTTTTTACGTCGTTCCCTGGTGGTGTATGTAGCATATGCTGCATTGCTGTTGTGTGAAATTTCTACAAACTAATGACATCCTTTCTCCAAAAATAGCAGGATAAGGACTGGGATGTTGAAGATTCTGATGAAGATGATGACAGTGATGATGATCTTGATGTCTCAGATGAAGATGATTCTTATCATACAAAGAGACCTAAGGGTAGGCAACGGAGTAAATGTGGGCGTATTGCAAACTTTGATAGAGAGCGCAAATCATTCCATGCATCCAGTCGACAAAAAAGGAAATCATCATTCGAAGAGGAGTACTCAGCAGAGGACTCTGAAAGTGACAGTCATGAGGATTTCAAGAGCATGGCGAGGAGAGGTGTGCATCTCAGTAAAAGTAATGGTCGATCTACCATGGGACGCAAGAGTGACGTTCGCTCTTCTACTAGGTCAGTTCGGAAGGTGTCATATGTTGAAAGTGAAGAAAGTGAAGAAGTTGACGAAGGGAAGAAGAAGTCCCAAAAGGTGCACTATGCTTGTTTTGTGTCAAGTTTGTATATTAACTTGACTTCCATCATTTTGGGCGTCCTTTCTTGTTAATTTGTACACAAGGCTGTTTTTCTGGTTTACATAATAATATCTTCAAATGAGCAAGTGACTTTTTTATAATCTTCAAATGAGCAAGTGATAGGCTGTTTATAGTATTCTATAGTCTTGCTTTGAGCCATATCTTTATTTTTCATTTTTGTTTTCTTCTTGGGGTGTTTAGTTTGTCATGCAATCATTATAGTGTAATATGGTTTTGCCTTATGTCATATTGTTTGTTCTAATAAGTAGGTATTTGTGGCATTCTTACTCTTGATGGCAGATCTTTATCTAGTTCCTTAATAGAATCTCTGTCAAAAGGGAAAATGCACACACTTTATGCAAGTTGTTTAAACTATACTTTGAAGTGAAATGACTGGAAAGGACTGGACACCTTATCTTGATGTCTATTACTGGTGTTAGGAACTGTATTCATTTTAGTAAAGATATTGTCTTCAGTACTCGAATGATTGAGGTTAGTTCAGAAGGGGCACACTTTGAAATTTGAGGCATGCTTTTATCCTGAGGTCCATATTATGCTTGTGAAGCCCTTTAAGATTCAAAATCTTCAATTCCTCTCGAATAAATCAGGTTAGCTCTACATACAAGTTCTTGCTTGCATATATACGTGTACGTGTCTGTTCGCATGTGAACTTGTGAATATTGGATTATGAAAGTATGACGGTGCTGACTGGAAGTAATAGTGACTTCTGTTGGTTTTAGGTGTCTATACTTCTCTCTTTGCAGCCATGTTGTCTGTGAGTTAAATAATGCATTTTCCAATGTAATGAGTGAGGTTTATTGTATTTATGTTTGTGCTTGTGTTCTTCTGTATCATCTGTGTACTTGCTTTCTTCTTGGTTGAATACACTGAAATCGTATGTTTCTTCTGAGTTTACTCATGTGAGTTCTGTTCTGCTATTGGATTATATCCTAATGTTTTACCTCATTTCTCTTTCTTTCTTCCCCTTGAATCATGTTCAGGATGAAATTGAAGAGGAAGATGGTGATATCATTGAGAAGGTTCTGTGGCATCAGCCAAAGGGCATGGCTGAAGATGCACAAAGGAACAATATATCAACTGAGCCTGTTCTGTTAAGCCATTTGTTTGATTCTGAACCAGATTGGAATGAGATGGAATTCTTGATAAAATGGAAAGGCCAATCACACTTGCACTGTCAGTGGAAATCATTCTTTGAGTTACAAAATGTATGTTTTTAATTCATTTTGTTTTTGCATTTGCATGTATGATGTTAAAGTTACTTATAATTGTTAAAGTTTTATTGAAAGTCTGCATTATTTTTTGGAGGTGTAATTCAGTATGAATCGAGTTGTATTTTATTCTCATCTTTGTTGTTTTAAATGTTATTGTGCAATTTTTTTGATAAGTAAATGTATTGTACATTTTGTTGGTTGAGTTTGCAGCTTAGTGGCTTTAAGAAGGTCTTAAATTACACAAAGAGAGTGATGGAGGATGTGAGGCACAGGAAGGCAGTCTCGCGTGAGGAGGTAATATGTAATATATACCTTTTCCTAGCATATAAAATTTTGTATGAAGTTTTTACTTATCAACAAAAGAGGTCATTTATGAAGTTTTTATATTTAAACAATCAACATGTAGTAAGACCATATTAATAATTTGCTTCTGTTGACTTACCTGAATTATTTTGTAACTGCCATAAATTATATAGAGAATTTTTTTGATAAGTAGAGAATTTTATTAAAAAGAACCCAGTGGAAGCAACTCCAAGCTCAAGACTATTTACAATGAAGCAAATCCACAAAATCTAGAAACTCAATATTATTTACAAAGACATTCCCTCTAAACAAAAATTGAGGGTATTGAACCATCTATCTCTAATAGTTCCAAAAGGGCTTTCTACTCCATCAAAAGCCCTTCGGTGCCTTTCTCTCCAAACTAGCCAAAAAATAGAGTGTGTATTCATCAAATAAGCCTTCTTCACTTCCTTGGAAGCCCTCAAACCACTTCACACCCAAATTTCACCCTTAATGGAACACGTCACCATAAGCCATCTCCCACAATTATGTGTGGTCACTTAACATACTTTGATTTTTGTTTAAACAGTCACTTCTGTGTGTCAAATGTTATCGGAGAATTTTCTGTTATTTTAATATATTGCAGAATGCATTGTAATTACGATTGACATTTTAAGATTTTGTATATATGTTCTTATAAAAAAAGATTGTGTATACGTAGTGGTTGTTTAAATTCTAGTGGGGGTGCAATCCATCAATGTTTTTGTTCTAAAACTTCTTGGTCACTCGTTCTTTTGTCACTCATTTAGTACGTTAGAGCTCTAATGAGATTAACCATGGCTTAAAGTACAATTGTGCATGCTTGGGAATGGAGTTAGGGATATTTGAAACAAGCATTGATTTGAAAACATTTTGTGGATGTCTTGCTTTGGATTTTGAAATCACTTAAAAGAGAAATAATTTTTGTGCAGAACTGAATTCTTCTTTTGTTAAAGAGGAAATGATGCTGTCTGACACAGAATGTTAGTAGCTTGTTCAGTATCATTTCTGCTTTATTGTGATATGTGGATTCTGAAACTGAGCTTATTCAATTAATTAACGGGAAATTAAAATACAAAATTAGAATTTGCTATAAATGCTAAAGAGGAATCTTTCAGAAAAACACAGGATAATAATTTTATTTACAATAATGCTACCAAGTATTAGGGAAGTAAGGTACCCCGATACTCTTGTGGTCCAGTTCATAATAATAATGCTGTCTTAGCATGTGTGTTTTTTTTACAACTAAAGTTTTGGCACTGGGTTTTTTGATCAATTGTATTTTTTTATAAGTTGATCAATTGTATTATTTTCATTAAAATAATTATTTTTAGTAGATAGGTTACTGTTAGGAAAGTTCTCATCAATTTCCTCTTAGATTTCTAACGCTACCTATATTGTCCCAAAATCTTTATGCTCATGTGGATTAGATGTGTAATACAAGCAGTGTGGGATTGCTAATTTATTATTTATTTTTATTGCCTTTATCACCTGTTAGATTGAGGTCAATGATGTGAGCAAGGAAATGGACTTAGATCTCATCAAGCAAAATAGTCAGGTTTGCTCACCTGAGCTTTATATTGTTGGTCTCTGTCTCTCTCTCTCACACATACACGCACTCAATTCTGTATCGCACTTTTAAGTCTTTTGTTATTGGTTGACCATTTGTGCTTTCAGGTGGAAAGAGTAATTGCTGATCGAATCAGTACAGATACTTCTGGTAATGTGACGCCAGAGTATTTAGTGAAGTGGCAAGGACTATCTTATGCTGAAGTGACTTGGTAAGTGTCCAGCTAGTTTTGTGATTTTCTACTTCATTTCAAATCACTTTTCCTGTGTAGACTATCACCTTCCTTCATATTTTATCCATGTTGAAATAGTGTCTTTCCATCCTGCACTATCAAATTACGTGGTGTTTATATCTTGTACTCTGGTGTTTGTCATTTTTTTTTTTGGATTGCATTGCTGGAGCTTGTGATAATGGTTATTGGTGTGTGGTATAGGGAGAAGGATGTAGATATTGCATTTGCTCAAGATGCTATTGATGAGTACAAGGTACAATATTATTTGAATTGTGTTTTTGGTTTTAGTTTAGCTTGTAATCGGTTGCAGTCTTGTTTGCTGTGATGCTTGGCTTTGTCCTTGCAACATTGATTTAGATGATATAAGCCTGGTATTGTTAGATATTGCAATTTCTTTGAATATGTTTTTTTTTTCATTTTTAAAAAAAAAATAAATATAAACAAGGGAGGAGAATACATGCAGTCCTTATTATGACTTTTTACTTATAAAAAAGGGGTCCTTATTATGACGTTGACGTAGAAGGTCGTGATAACTATAGTTTTCATTTTATATTGAAGAGGAAATGGGTCATGATAAATCAAGAAAATGAAAAAGCTTAGCAAGGATGGGATGTTTTGAGGCCTCTAGTGGAGGTGTCCGTGGGTAATGGAGCTAGAACTTATCTTTGGTATACCCTTTTAAAAATAAATTTCTTAGCATCTTTAATATTGTGAGAGATAAAAAAGCTAGAATTTATTCTTGTTACTCCGTGTCTAATGATGGAGTATCTTGGAATGTCCCTTTTACTCATAATGCTCATGATTGGGAAATTGAGGAGATGACGACGTTATTTGAATCCTTAAATAATTCTAGAGTTGAGAGGTGTAGATAGGATGTGATGAAAGGGAGGCCTTGTCAAATCAAAGAGTTTAAGGTGAAAGACTTCTACAAAATTCTACTTGATAAAGATTTCTTGAATGGTATCCCTAACTATCCCTCGAAAGCAATTTGGTGTTCCAGATCTCTGAAGAAAGTTAATTTTTTTTGTATGGGAAGTTTCGTGAGAGAAAATTCTTATCCTTGATAATTTACGAAGGAGGGGAAAAGTGATTGTAAATAGGTGCTTCATATGTAAGCATTATGCTGAATCCGTCTATCATCTTTTGGTGGAGTGCTTGTTAGCTAGAAGTTTATGGGAGATGAGTTATAGGATTGTGGGCATCTCTTGGGTGATTGCGGGTTCAATGTTGGATGAGATCCAAGCTTGCAGTGGTTTAAGAGCTTCCGAAGAGGTCAAGAAAGCTTTGCTTCTAATTCCACATTCTATTTTTTGGATTGTGTGGAGGGAAAGGAACCGGAGGGCTTTTGATGGTTTGGAGAAGCCTATTGAAATTATTAGAAATAGTTGGTTTAACACCCTCAATTTTTGGTTTAGGGGGAATTTCTTTGTAAATAGTGAGGATTTTGTAGATTTTCTTCATTGTAATTAGCCGTTGGCTTTGCTTTGCACCTTCTTGGTGCTTTTCTAATAAATTTTTTTGCTTATAAAAAAGGAAAAGAAAATGAATTGCTAATGATCAAAGAAAGCTGGTTATTGTGCTTTAGTACTGTTAATTTGGTTGACCAGCCTTAGGAAAAAGATGGTTGCTTCTTTATTTTTATTAAATTATTATGTTTCGCGCTTATTATATTGTTACATATTTGTTATAACGTTTGATTAGAAGAAAAAATATTTTTATCTACTGCTGTGACTACAAATAGATTTATCTTCGGATGTTCTCAATATTTCTAATTTGCAATCAAGCCTCCTAATCATAACGATAAAAAAGAATCTAGCGTTCTAATCATTGAAAGAATAAGCGTAAGCGATTTACAATGCATGTGTTAGATTTTGGAGCACCAAATTTTGTGGGTTTCAAAGGCAAATATGACGATGAGCATTTGTATTCGGCTTTGGCATGAGACTACTACTTTAAAAAATCAATTTCTGGAAGTATCCTCTCTTGCTACAGTCAAGGATGCTTTGATTAGCTATTGTGTTAACTTGCATAATGGGGTGATTGTGTGGGATATCCCAATGAGCTGGGATGCCCATTATTGGGAAGTGGCTTTTGTTGGGAAGTTGATTGTTGAATATAAGGCCAAATGGAAGTTGAATAGGAGAGTTTTTCTGAGGCACTTTTTTGAAATAGCCCTTGGAAGGAAGGGTTAACATTTTGTGGAACTCTTGGGAGAAGATGCTTACTATTGATAATCTTTCAAAGAAGAGGAAAGATACTTGTTGATAGGTGTTATATTTGTAGGAATTGTGCAGAGTCCGTGTTTCATTTTTGATGGAGCGTTCGTTGGCTAGAAGCTTGTGGGTTATTATGTTTTGAGTGTTTGTTAGGTGGTTTTTATAAAAAAAAAAAGTGTTTGTTAGGTGGTTGCCGGTTTCGTGATAGATGAAGTGTGGGCTTAGAGTGGTTTACGTGCTTCGAAGTAGTTAAAGAAGGCTTTCTGTTTGGTTCTACTCTCTATTTTTTGGCTTGTTTGGAATGGGAGAAGTAGGACTTTTGATGGTGAAGAGAGGCATGTAGGAGTGATTAGACATAGATGTTTAATACCCTTTGTTTTTGGTTTAAGGGTAACTTTTTTGTGAATGAAGATCTTGTAGATTTTGTAGAGCTACTATCGTGTAGAGATAGTATAGATAGTTTGTACATGGGTTGCACACCCTTGGTGCTTTATTTATAAAAAAAAACTTTTTGTGGAAATCTATATGGAAAACATCTGCTCCTTTCAAGGTTATCTTCTTTGCTTGGAAAGCTTTATGGGGTGGACATTTAACTATTGACAACCTCCAAAAGAGAGGGAAAGTCTTGGTTAAACGGTGTATCTTTGTGGAGAGGAGATCGAGATCGTTTACCACATTCTTTTGGGATGTCCTTTCACTGGGAAACTTTGGGAGTTATCTTTTTTTTTGGTTGTGGGGTTCTCTTGCGTGGTTGCTGGTTCCATTTAGGATGAGGTGTGGGCTTGGAGTGGTTTGAGAGTTTCTAAATAAATGAGAAAGGTTTATTCCTTGATTGCTCTCTCTATTTTTTGGTTGGTTTGGAATGAAAGGAATATGAGAGCTTTTGATGGAGCAACAACTTAGAGTGTCCATAAGTAAGGGTGGACTAATAGTTTTGGGTTTTGGTTTAGTGGAGGTTTATTCCTTTTTTGACCAAATGGAGGCTTATTCCTTGATTGCTCTCTCTATTTTTTGGTTGGTTTGGAATGAAAGCAATATAAGAGCTTTTGATGTAGCAGAACAACTTAGAGCGTCCATCATGGAAGGGTGGATTAATACTTTGGGTTTTGGTTTAATGGATTTTTTTTTGTAAACGAAGATGATTTCATAGACTCCATTGACATACTATCTTGTAAATAGCCCTTTGTAAATGAGTGGCCCTTCTCAGTGCCCTTGTTACATAATTTTACTTAATAAAAAAGGACGATGAGCATAAAGTAGTCCATTCTTTCACCTGGCGAAGTGGTTAGGTCTCCTAGAAATGGCATGGTTGATAATCAAACTCTTGATGTGTGGCTAATTACTAGGCGTGAGTACTAGAGAAATCAACTAATCAAAGTATTCGGTTTATATTACCTTTGTCTACTCCTGCATCATAGTAGAAAACTATCAAATCAAGAAGTCTAGTACAAGTCATTTTTTGATAAATAAGTATAGTATATAGTCTTCTTTGGTTGGGAAGCCTCTTGGGATAAGATTCTCATTTTAGATAATTTGCAAACGAGGGGGAGAGTGTTGGTGAATCGGTGTTTCATATGCAAATGATGCGGTGAGTATGTGTTTCATCTTTTGATGGAGTGTTCCTTGGTTAGAGCCTTGTGGGTGATGTCATACAAGGTTTTGGGGATTAATTGGGTTTTTTCCAAATCCGTAAAAGACGAAGTGTGGGTTTGGAGTGGGTTTCGGGCTTCTAAGAATCTAAAAAATACTTACTCTATGATCCTCTTTTCTATCTTTTGGATAGTTTGGAAGGAGAGAAATCAAAGAGCTTTTGAAGACATAGAGAGACCTATTGATGTAATTAAGGAAAGGTGGTTCAACCACGTTATTCTTTGGGTCAAATGGGTTTTTTTTTTGTAAATGGAGTAGATATGGTTGATTTAGTGGAGTTTTTTTCCTATAGATAATCCTTGTACATGGGTTGCACCCCGTGGTGTGTTTTTTTAATACAATTCACTTATAAAAAAAGTGTAGTAAATAGTCATTACGAAGTTAAACATTTCAGGATCCTTGGGCTGTGATAAAGCTACATTTTTATATTTGATAAGCAGCGATAAGACTACATTGACCACGAAGTTATTTAACATTTAGTAAATTGACAATTGAGATCCATCAATATTTCTTTTATCTCAGTGGTTTTGTGTAGTTTCTGGCTTGTGAGGTTAGATCATATGAGCGTGCCAGAAGTGTTCACCTGGTTTGGGCTTCTAATATCTTTGAACTTTGTCTTGAAATAAGTCTTAAGTATGTAGTTGTATGGATATTTATTTTGTTGCCTCATTTCTAGAGTAGTGATTCCACATTCGGACTAGCAGTAATTGGTTGATGTGCGTGGAACACATACACAAAACTATACATAGGGTGTTGTATCTTATCAAGGCTTGTGATCTGTCAGTTGTAAGGAAGCCGCTGTATAAAACAAGGAAGCCGTTGTGTTAATCTTTTCATTTATTTATGTATATGAACTCATACATCCAAAGCAGAATGGATGATGTCATACCAGTTCAAAGTTTTCTGATATGCCATTTATAACCAGGCTCGTGAGGCTGCAACGGCCGTACAAGGGAAAATGGTGGACCACCAACGTAAGAAGGGAAAAGGTCAGTATTACTTTGGTGTTCACTGTAGCTTTCATGTTTTGTGCTGTGGTCAGGATACTTGTATGAAAACAAGTTGTAAATTGACGGCCTGCTGAGAAGTATAGAATATCATCATAAAATAAATATTGATGACTAAGGGAATTTTCTGTGCCTTGCACATGAGTATCTTCTTTTGTCTTTCTTTTTTTCTATCTTGAACTTGATGAGGATGTGATTTTAGCCTAATAATGTAAATGTTATGTAATATTATTTCATTTCTTTTCTAAGTAAAAATATATTTATTTCTAATAAAAAAAGTAAAAATATATTCATTTGAGGATGCCAGCTAAGTACAAGAAAGATTTACAAGACAAAAATTTATTTAACTCTATAAGCTCTTCTTCATTGACATTATGTCATTAACATTATTATGTGTTGTATTTCTTTGTTAAGCTTGAGTAGGTTGATAATTTTTGCTGTCCATGTGTGATAGTCATTGTATCATTAAAATATATTCATAAATTACTCTGAAGGGTCTGATGCTTTATTGATCATAAACACGGTAAGATTTTGATTCTGATTGTAGGGTCATGAGATTCTGTGTCCCAATCGATGAAGGATTGGATTTTAGGATTGAACCAGCAAGCTTCTTGAAATACTTGGGCTACATAGTGACTTGTTTAACTATTTGATGCGTTCAATATTTCCTTATTGTTGGTAAAATTGATGGGGGTTCTTATTGAAATACAAGAACATAGTATAGGAAGAAAGAAAACATGAATATGGAATACGATTACTGACCAAAGCAAAAAATAGAGTTGCAAATGTTCAGCTTTTGCATACAACTTATAACTTATAAGCTACTACTCATAATCAAGGCTTCTAACATCCATATATATTGACACTCTGCTATGGTGCTACCAATTGGCATCCCAGTATGTACTTTCCTACAAATAATTTTTTTATAAGTAAAAATATATTAATAATGCATCAAGAGGGTGCAACCCATTGAGAAACTCTACAAGCTCTAAAAGCCCAATATCATTCACCAAAAAATTCCCTTTAAAACAAGAATTAAGGGCATTGACCCAACTATCTCTAATTATATCAAAATTTCTTTCAGTGCCCTCAAAAGCTCTATGATTCCTCTCATTCCACACTATCCAAAAAATAGATAGAGGAATCAAAGAGTAAGCTCTCCTTAGAAGCCCGAAGCCCACAATTCATATTTCACAGATCTGACGAACACCCAAGACACACTCAAAATATGATAAGCCATCACCCATAAGCTTCTAGCCAAGAAGCACTCCATCAAAAGATGAAAAAGGGACTTAGCGCAACTTTTACAAATGAAGCACCTATTAATAATCACTTTCCCCCTTTTTTGCAAGTTGTCTATGGTGAGAATCTTCTCCCTAACAGCTTCCCAAGCAAAAAAAACTCACATTTTTAGGGGCACGAGAACACCAACTTGTCTTCCATGGGAAGTTGAATGAGCCTTCCGAGTGCAAAGAATCTTGTAAAACGAATTCACCTCAAATCCTTTATCCGGGCTATCCCTCCATTTAATCGAATCCTCTCTAGAAAAATCCAATCTAGAACTATACAAAGCTTCCAAGAAACTTTGAACCCTCTCAACCTCTCAATCATGGACATTTCGTATAAAAGGCACGTCCCAAGAGGTTATATCGTTATTTTCAGACACACGAACAAATAAGAGTTTCTTTATCTCTTACAATAGCAAATGTTAGCATGCTTTTGGTAGCTCTTAGAAAACATTTTTCTTTTAGTAAGTAGAAAGCAAAATCTTGATCAACATTTGATTTAAATATTAGAATACGTTTTAAAACGATGGCTTTCGGCCTCATTTATTATTTCTCTACCAAGAGTATATTGAGACTGGAGAGAGAATGAATATGGGATGGTTGATGCGCTATCTCTTATCTTTATTTTTCTGCTGATGGATCAAGTTTTATTTTGTCTCCTTTCTTTCCTTTTTCTTTCTTTTGACTTTTCTCTTCTTTTCGTTTGGGACTGTTTTATCATCATTAAATCAAACATTTTTTTTGGGTGCTTAGCAAGTTTACGTAAGCTTGATGAGCAGCCTGAGTGGTTGAGGGGAGGGAAGCTTCGTGATTATCAGCTTGAGGGTTTGAATTTTCTTGTAAACAGGTATGCTTAACTTTTTTGCTGGGAGCTTGGCAATTTTTGTTTTACTAGTCTGATAAACGTACTAATTAGTTTTTCTTCATATGACAGTTGGCGAAATGATACAAATGTCATTTTAGCTGATGAAATGGGACTTGGGAAAACTGTTCAGTCTGTATCTATGCTTGGTTTTTTACAGGTGAATTACTATTTTGTGTGCTGATGGAAGTCTACCCTTGCTGTTATTGATTATATTAAAGTTATTTTGTTCGTCTCGCAGAATGCTCAACAAATTCCTGGTCCGTTTCTTGTTGTTGTACCATTGTCCACACTGTCAAACTGGGCTAAAGAATTTAGAAAGTGGCTTCCTGATATGAATGTTATTGTATATGTTGGTACCCGTGCAAGTCGGGAGGTGAGTTACATTCTATGATAAATGAGTTTGAGTGGCGCATATGCGTACCACCTACAACTTATATTTTTCAGTTGTCTATGATGGTTATATTTGTTGACATGTTTCTGTAATTAGATTTGTGTTATAGAAAGTTCTTGCATGCACAGTTTTTTCGACATTATGTTTTTTGCTTTGGTATTTAGGTTCCTTTGTTTCTATGTGACCTGAATTTCCTTTCGAATTTGGTCTATATAATTATTGCAAGTTTAGTTTTGACATCATGTTCTTTGCTTTCATTGTCGAAGTTGATTAGATATTTTAACTTAATATTTAGAGTTCTTATGTTCTCTCAATTTTGTTCTCTTTCAGATCTTCTTTCTTATATTCTCATTTGGGAACCTCTTGTACTTTCAATTGATAAATATTTTAATATATATAGAAAGTTTATATGTTTTTTTTCATGACTAAAAAGAAATAGAAAGGTTATATATATTAATTTTTTATTTGTTGATTCTTAAGTATTTTGTTGAAGAGCTTCTGAAGATGTCAAGAAGGCTTTGTCTTTGATTCCTCACTCTCTTTGTTGGATAGTATGAAGAGAAAGGAATCGGAGAGCTTTTGATGGTGTGGAGAGACCGTTTGGAATTGTAAGTGATAGTTGGTTCAATACCCTCGACTTTTGGTTTAGAGGGAATTTCTTTGTAAACAATAATGATTTGTTAGACTTGGTGGACTTTTTTCATTGTAATTAGCCTTGGGTTTTGAATTGCACCCTCTTGGTGTTTTTTTTCATAAATTTTATTTATCAAAAAAAAATATTTTGTTGAAGTGCTGTGCCGTATTCTCTTATGGTTGTTTTAGAAATACCAGGCTGACAAGTTATTCTGCTTTCATAAACAATAGTTGCAAAAGTTCTTTTAAGTGCATCAGAAACTTAAACTATGTAGTCCTAATTTACCTAAGAACTTTCATAAATTATGATGTCAGTTTATTAGTTTCAACGTTAGTCTTGATGGTGATTCAGACGTTTGTGGTCTTTTGTAAGATGCTGTGTCAAATTCAATGTCTTGGTGGTTGATCCCAGCACATAGATTGATTCAAAATTTGTCTTGCTTGTGCAAATAAGTTGATGTTGCTTCTTGAGCAGTTCTCATTGTGAATTAAAATAGTGCTGTACGTTTTGGTGGAGTGATCAAGAGATCACAGTATAACTGGATTTATATATTCATTTAAAATTAAATTTTGTATATATGGATTGGCACCAATCGGATTAACCCATGTACAAAAGAATTATTAGATGCACGATATTTATACCTAAGTTTGAGAATTGGATCCACCTTCATATCATCATCAAAGAAAAGGTGAGAGACACTTCAACTTCCTTTCTATTTCTTCCGACTTTGAATCCACACAAAGTCCCTCGTTGAACTCTTTCACTAACATCTTACTAAAAGTCTCTATCTCCAAAGTGAACAAAAAAAGAGACAAAACAAGACCCCTAGAAGTTTGGAAGAAAACCAATTATTTATGTTGGAATAAGAAGATGAGTCAATGCATTTCAAGATCCACTTACACCACTTCTCCCCAAAATATAACTAAATCACAACAAACATTAAGCCTTCTACATTTCAAACTTACAAATCGCCCTCCGATTCCTTTTAAATGGGCATCCACAGTCTCGTTGGAAATTATGGTGGCATCCATAATTTGCCTAACTGGAATTGTAGTGACAAACATGGGAACAATCACTTACAACTTTCTAAGATTGAAACCAATAAAAAAAAATTCTATGATTGAAAAATATTAATGAGGAGCCATTGACCTAGAACTTTTCTTCTTCTTTTTAAGTTTGCTTGTAGTTCATTTTTGTTAATTTTATTTACTTTTTGGGTTGCAGGTTTGTCAGCAATATGAATTTTCTAATGATAAGAAAGTTGGCAGGCCTATCAAATTTATTACTCTATTGACTACCTATGAAGTGGTTCTTAAGGACAAAGCTGTTCTATCCAAGATTAAGTGGAATTATTTGATGGTTGATGAAGCTCATAGGTTGAAGAATAGCGAGGCACAGTTGTACACATCTCTTTCGGTATTTCTCCTTTTCCAATCACTTATGTCCTGCGTTGTATATTTGCATAGGGCAGTTTAAATTGCTCTCTGTTGAATGATGCTTCTCTCTGTTTTAACAGGAGTTTAGCACCAAGAACAAGTTGCTTATTACTGGCACTCCGTTACAGAACAGTGTTGAGGAGCTATGGTATTGTTTTTTCTTTTCTTTTTGTTTGTATGATCATTGTGGGTTTCAATGTTCTTTTTGAGTAGTCTCTTTATCTGTCAAATAAAAATGAAGGGTTTGCGAACCTTGGAATATAATTTTTGGTGTAGACTGTATGGTATATACTGTCAACATGTATTTGCTTCTTTTTCGGATGAAGGCCAAGACTTTTATTTACGTACTTTAGAATGTTCTAGAAGGCTTTACATTGCATAGACTTTTGATTTGTCCTTCTCTATCGGTTCCTTTTGTCAATCTCATGCAACTTCTGTTCATTATGTCCTAGTTACTTAAATAATTTGTTATTTGATTCATGTAAAACGCTCCATCATGCGCGTTCTTTTGGATCACTGGTTTAGGGTTCAGACAGAGATTATAGTTTAGACAGAAAGAGGAAGTAGAGAGACAATATGTGACCACTAACCCTAAGGTTAGTAGTTACATTAGTAGTCACATATATAGAGAATTTAATATTATGAAATTTCATCAATACCTTTAAACCCTAATACTCTTAATACGTTAACACTCCCCTTCAAGTTGGAGCATATATATCGTATGCACCCAACTTGTCACAAATACATTTTGCAAAAAGTTTTTCTCGAGCAACATGACAATCAACTTCAATATAATTTTTCCTCTCATGAAGCACCAGATTAGTTGTAAGATGAATGGCTGTTTGATTATCACACACCAAGCTCATAGGACGAGATTGTTTAAACTCAAGTTCTGCTAATAATTGCTTCAACCAAACTAACTCACAAGTAATGTGTGCCATCGCTTTGTACTCAGACTTTGCACTTGATCTAGCAACCACTGTTTGTACCTTAAATTACTCCCAACAAACGCATAATATCCAGTAGTGAATCTCCTATCCGATGGAGAACCTCCCCAATCTGCATATGTATAACCCTCAATCCTAGTATGACCATGATCCCAATGAGTGGTACGTGGGGCATCTAGAAACTTACTAACCACACTTGTTGCAAATGCAATGTCTTACCTAGTGACAGTTAAATAATTCAATCTCGTAACAAACTGTCTATATTGTCCTCGATCAATCAATAACTCACCTTGATCAACTGAAAGTTGTGTTGGGATCCATAAGATTGTCTACATGCTTGCACCTTAAAATCCTTGTATCACTCAATAAATCAAGGGTATATTTTCGCTGAAACAGAGAAATAACATGACGAGAGCAAGCAATTTCAATACCTAGGAAATATTTTAGTTGCCCAAGATCCTTAGTCTGAAACTTGCTACCAAGAAACTGTTTCAAAGCTTGAATTCTCACTGTCATCTCCCATGTTCACAATCTCATCCACATGCAATCAAAAGGATCCGACATGCAATCAAAAGGATCCGACATGCAATCAAAAGGATCCGACATGCCACACTATGTCTGTAAAATACTAAATGATCTACACCGCATCTGCTAAGACCGAAGTCAATTATTACCTCACTGAACCTGCTAAACCATGCTTTAGGGGATTATTTCAAGCCATATAGAGATTTCTTCAACTGACAAAGATTCCCCTTGAGCAACAAACTTAGAGATTGCTCCATGTAAACCTGCTCTTGTAGATCACTGTGCAGGAAGGCATTCTTCACATCCAACTGATGTGAAGGCCAATTAAACGTGACAGTCAGAGCAATAAAGACATGGAAAAATATGATCTTAGCCACATGAGAGAATATATTAGAATAGTCAATACCAAAAACTTGTGCATACCCTTTTTGGCCACCAGATGAGCTTTCAATTTGTCAACAGTGCCATCAAGATGAACCTTCACAGTATAGACCCAACGACACCCAACAGTTGATTTACCTGGCGAAAGAGGGATTCCAAAGTATCATTGTGACTCAAGGCATGCATTTCATTTTCTATAACTGCTTTCCAACCACAACGAGACATGGCTTATGTAACAGACTTGGGAAAAGACTTTTGATGGGGTAGGGGGGGGGGGAGGGGGACTTTTGATCGATTTTAAGGTGGGGAGAGAAGGAAATAGAATGAGTCTCATCTCCTCTTTGCAGATGATACAATTATTTTTTGTGGATCAAAAGCTTCTCAAATCTTGCATCTTCAATGTGTTCTCCTCTGTTTTGAAGCGGTCTTGGGACTTGAAGTCAATCTTAGTAAGAGTGATTTTATCCTCCTTGGTGAGACTTATTAATGGTCGTTTTCTTGCTAGCTTGTTGGGATGCAATGTGGGGTCACTTCCTTTTGCTTATCTTGGCCTCCCATTTGGCGCCAAATTTAAATATTTAAGTGTGTGGAACCCCATTGTGTTGAGGTTTGAAAAGCGCTTAGTCGGGTGGAAGGAACCGATTACTCTCTAAAGGAGGAAGTCTCACTCTCATTAAAAGCACCCTCTCTAGCCTTCCTGTCTATTTTATGTCCTTATTTCCTATCCCGAGGGTTGTGGCTAAGAGATTGGAAGATATCCAAAAGAGATTTCTTTGAGGCAATGTAGAGGAGGAGCACAAATATCACTTGGTGAGATGGGGAGTGGTTAAGCAACCATTGGATGTCCCTTACCATGGAAATGGTTATAGAGATTTCTTTTGGAGGGAACAATTTTGGAGGAAGGTGGTGGAAGCTAAGTTTGAGATGTATTCTTGTGGGTGGACGTCTAAGAAAAGAAGGGGGCTTGTGGTGTATGAGTGTGGAAATGGATTCGTAATGGTTGGGAAGCTTTGGGTCCATGTCTTTTGGTGAAAGTTGGTGATGGGAGGAGAACTCGGCTTTGGCATGATATATGGTTTGGGAACACACCTCTTAAAGATCAGTTTCGAAGATCTTTGCAATTGTGAGGGATAAAGATGCTCTTATTTCTTCTTGTGTCTCGGTGATTTATGGTGTTTTTTCATGAGATGTGCCGCCTTTAATCTGATATGTTCATGATTGGGAGGTTGCGAGAGTACAAAGTTTTTTGGAATCTTAGTAGTTATAAGTTGGATTTATCTAAAGAAAATACGATGAGTTTGAAGGATAGCCAAGGTAGTGGTTTTTCGGTGAAATCTTTCTATAAGTTCCTTGTGGCCAGGGCTTTTACGGATGGTTCCCCCAATTTCCCTTGGAAGTCAATTTGGTGCTTTGGCACCTCAAGGAAAGTGAGTTTCTTTGCTTGGTAAGCCTCTTGGGAAAAGATTCTCTCTTTATATAATTTGGAGAGAGTGTTGGTGAATCGATGTTATTTGCAAAGGATGCGGTGAGTCTGTGTTTCATCTTTTGATGGAGTGTCCCTTGGGTTGAGCCTTGTGGGAGACAACTTGTAAGGTTTGGGGGTTAATTGGGTTTTTGCCGGATCTGTAAAAGATGAAGTGTGGGCTTGGAGTGGGTTTTGTGCTTCTAAGAATCTAAAAAATGCTTATTCTTTTATCCCCTTTCTATCTTTTGGATAGTTTGGTTGGAGAGAAATCAAAGAGCTTTTGAAGGCATAGAGAGATCTTTTGATGTAATAAGGTTAAGATGGTTCCATGGCCTTATTTTTTGGGTCAAAAGGAAATTCTTTTGTAAATGAAGTAGATATAGTTGATTTTGTGTAGCTTCTTTCCTATGGATGGTCCTTGTAAATGGGTAGCACTCCCTTGGTGCGTTCTTTTAATGCATTTCACTTATAAAAAAAAAAAGACTTGGGAAGAGACACAGTTGATAAAGTAGTAACAAACGAATAGTAGGAGGGAGACAACTGATCATAAGAAATTAAATTAGCAATATGATGAGTAGTACAAGAGCGCTTACCATTTCGGATGACAATGAGAAGATCGTCTTCAGTGGAGGAAGATGGAGATGGGTTTGGATCTGTAGACAAGGGGACAATTAGTGGAGCAGCATAATCGAAAGGAGGGAGATTTGGTTTAGGACGACGTTTACAAACTTGCAATGGAGGAATAGGCGTAGGAGAGACAGACTGTGAGAGAGGCATTGGAGTGGGCGAAGTAGAGAGAAAGGATTCATCTAGATCAAATGTAGAGAGAGGCTCAAAATAAAACGAAGTGGACTCAAAGAATGTGACATCAGCACTGGCAAAGAAGTGATGTAAAGACAAACTATAACATCGATAACCCGCTAAATGGGGCAGAGAAATACTCACTAGTATTATCGCTACGAAAAATTTGAATAGGTACGTTAAACTGTAATCTCAGCACAAAATGCACCAAAAATGGAAAACAACTTAGAACGATCTTTCCTCATATAAAGCCAGGGGAGCCTAGAATAATCATCAACGAATGTAATGAAGTACCGAAATCCTAGTTTAGAGACAAGAAACCCGTTTATTGACGCGAGAAGGAAATGGAACGCGATGATGCTTTCCTAATTGACAAGCCTCACATTCTAGAGAAGTGACATAGCTCAAGCTAGGAACAAGTTTCTTTAGGTTTTCTAAGGACAAATGACCAAGACGACAACGAATCGCTAAGGGAGACAAACAACTGGTGATAGATTCATGCCCTCCACCAATCCTCTTCCTTGTCTTCAAATCCTGAATAACAGCATCAAGAAGAAAGGTAACCAAACGATTAAGATTTTTAGTTAGTTGACTAACTAATATCAAATTAAATGGAGAACGAGGAACATATAAAATAGATGACAAAGACAAAGGACTGGGGTGTACAGTACCTTAAAGACAAGGACGGATGAAAACGAGAAAACATATCACATGTACTCGACATGGTCAGCGACTATAGAGTTAAGTACCCAAGGGATAGAGCACGAGGATTAGAGGACAGACAAGCAATAGGCATATCATTTCGGGCTAAAGAAGCAGTCGAAAACAATGCATAGTGAGCCGCATGATTATAAAGGAATGGGAAGTGCTTGGTCCCTAATACAACCATATAGTTTTAGAACATAGAAGTAGTGGAGATCGACTCAGATGGCCCCACATCAGTAACACTATATAGTCTACCAACCAAATTCCAATAAGTCTCACAACTATGTCTAGCAATATTCGTAATTTGTGGAAGCAACCTATCAGACATAAATCAATTGACGTAAACCAATTTTGAAGTGTACGACAACAACAAACACGACCACACACTATCAAACAAACAAGTGGGTGCTCCACATATCAAACCACACTTTACAGTAGTTCCTAATAGGAATTAGAACATCAAAAACACATAACTAGAATGGGCAAAGGAGAAGAAGCATTATTTTTTTTAAACTTACTAAACGGATACTGGTCTACTGGATCAAGAACTTGGGTAGAAGATCTAATTCGTATTGCAATCAGAGAATTGCTTCGAATGCTTCATTGTACCAAATACCAAGAGGAATAGAGAAGAAACCATAATTATCTAATTCGTCTTACAATCAGAGAACTGCTTCGAATGCTTCATTGTACCAAATACCAAGAGGAATAGAGAAGAAACCATAATACTGTTACTGTTCATGGTACTGTAGCGGCAGTGTTCAATTGTTTTTTAGGTTTTATTTAGGATCTGAATGAACATGCTTTGATACCATGTTAACATTTGTGTTTAGGGTTTAGGCAGAAAGGAAGTAGAGATAGTAAGCGGTTACCCTAAGGTTAGTAGTCATATATATAGAGAATTTAATATTATGAAATTACATCAATACCTTTAAACCTTAATACTCTTAATACTAACATATTCATTTTAGTAAGTTGTGGATTTTTCTTAGTGATTTTTATTTGATGATTCAATCAGAGTGTATATGGTTGGTTATGTGGCCGCTTCTTGATCGTCTTACTGGGTCATCCATAACCATTTAAGATGATAAATGTAATGTTGATTGTTAATGTAAGCTATTATTATTAGTAAGGGTGTACACGAGTTGGGTTGGGTCGGGCTAGAGGTCAACCTTAACCCAACCCATGGCATAGTTTTTTCAACCTTAACCCAACTCAAACCATGACAGATTACACAAATCCTAAACCAAAGACAAGCCACTAAAATTCGGGTTGGGTTCTAGTTGGCTTGTGAAATCAAATTGGGCTCATTAGATTGGATTGGGTCGGATTAGATTCTTGAAATTTTTTCACTTTAAATGTTAAATATTGCAAATAAAATTTTAAAAGCATCAAATTAAATTATTCAAATTTTAATCTCTCAGTACGTTCAAATTTCAAAGGTCAAAATATCCTAGTTATTAGCATATCACTTCTTTCTTCTAATTCTAGAACGTCATATTTTTAGTATTCCTATTGTACGCTTCTTAGAACCTGTTTGGTAGAGTTTATGAAATGGTTTCTATTTCCTGTAAATAGAAACTAGGTCAAACACCTCTAAAAACGGTTTATGAAATAGTTTTTGCTTTTAAAAATTTGAATCTCTCATAAAAATTGTTTTTACTGTTTTAACAAACACTGTTTTACCATCTCTAATTATAGCCCCTTTGGGATGTAAAATATCTCTTCTCACCATCCCCATAGTGTATGAGACAAATGTATGCATTTCGATTAGGTTTGTATTCTATGGTTACGATTCTACCATATCTCTTTTTCATTTCGTCAAAAATCGATTATACGTTATAGACACTTATGAGTATGCCTTGCGGTAATGATTCCTCTGTCATTACGACCTTTAGTACAACAATGCTGTCCATAGATCAAATTATTTCGTGGATTGGATTTCACTTGACTGTCTTTGGCTCCGTTGCGTGTGCTCGGGGTAGAAGTTTTGTATAGATGTATCGCCATGCTATTAAGTATTTTGATTTAAGTTCTTTTCTTTCTAAGAGGTGGAATAGAATAAAAAACCATAAACCGTTTCTACTGCTAGGCCAAACGGGAAAGGCAATAAAATATGTTGTGCATGTCTTCTATCTTCATCTTCATCTAACATTAAATGCCAAGGCATTAGATCTTTTTTTTAAACATGATTATGGTTGTTTTATGCTATTATGATATTTCTTTATACTGTATCTTAGTAGGCAGTGCTAGATACCAGAAGTATTTGTCATGTTGACACTATAGAATTTTGTAAGCCAGCATAATGTGTAAGTTTTCGATCTTTGCTCTCAAAACTCTCACATATGCTATATATAATGCATATTTATTTATTTGTTTGCTTTTTTTATGATAGGGCCCTACTCCACTTCCTTGATCCTGACAAGTTCAAGAGTAAGGAGGATTTTGTTCAAAATTACAAGAATCTTAGCTCATTCAATGAAAATGAGGTACCCAGTCACTCCAATTTCGTCATCTTTCCCCTAACATATGGCTAAAAGTGTGATATGTCCACACCTAAAGCTTATATTGGCTTTACAATTTAAATGTAGCTTGCCAATCTTCATATGGAATTGAGGCCTCACATTCTCCGACGAGTTATCAAGGATGTGGAGAAATCTTTGCCTCCGAAAATTGAACGTATTCTAAGGGTTGAAATGTCCCCTCTACAGAAACAGTAAGTATTTCTTTTTCCTGCTCATGATAATGTGAACTTTTTTTGGCCACATAAATATCTACTTCTTTTTGCTTTTGTATAGGTACTATAAGTGGATTTTGGAGCGCAACTTTCATGACTTGAACAAAGGAGTTCGTGGGAATCAGGTTAGTTTCCTTCAAATATCATTTCTGAGATTTAGCTTTACAGTTTTCTTTTCTTTATTTTTGCGTAAAATAAATACAAAAATATAATGAACTTTATTACTATGGAATCGCAATGATCATCTAGCTTTCTTATCAAAAATATAATCATCCAGTTTTAATGTTGTTGCTGTTGAATCATCATTTTCAATAATACGTGTGTAGCCCCTGCTACTCAGAGTTCATTCCTGATGGAGATAACGTGTTGACGCGTTATCAGTTATTCTAAATCACAGGTTTCTCTTTTAAATATTGTGGTGGAGTTGAAGAAATGCTGCAATCATCCTTTTCTATTTGAAAGTGCGGATCATGGTTATGGGGGGCACAAAAGCACTAATGATAGCAGTAAGCTGGAGAGAATTATCTTAAGCAGTGGGAAGCTGGTTATTCTTGACAAGTTACTTGTTAGGTTGCGTGAAACAAAGCATCGCGTTTTGATCTTCTCTCAGGTTCATTTCAGAGGCCTTCGCACTGTATATGATCTTTAAAATCATTTTCACTGGAAGTTTTTAAGCTGGATATACTGTTCCTGTAAGCTGTAAATGATGCCATGCTTTTGTATTATTGGTCAGCCTCTTCTTTTTGCATCGAACTTTAAACAAAAGTTGCATACACACAACACATTTTTCTATCAAGTTTCTGCATTTTCTGTTTCTTTCTGAAATGATTGTTGAGGAACTGTTGATTTAGTCATTAATTCTTTGATTCCCAAACTAACTGATAAACCCCAACTAGTTTGTATGACTCTTTCAAATTATCTGGCCTGTTAGGTGTCAGCCAGTATTATCATGTTCAGTAGTTTTAAGATGTGCGATGCTCATAATTTGACATAAATTTTCTCTGTTTCATTTATGTGATTTTTGTATGTTTTATCTATATCTATATACTATTATAAAGCCAGAACCACCATTTGGAGTCCACCCTTATAAATATTTTTGTTATCACACAAGTTACAGAACTTATCTTCAGCAGTTTCTTTCATACCTCCTTCTCTCTCCTAAACTAGCATCTCATCTGTTCTCATCTCATCTGTTCTCTTGATTTTTTTTTTCAAATTGGTAAATATAAATCATGGGTAGACTTTATAAATGTGAGAAAATGATGTGGTTATTTTATGCTAGTAAACAAAAATAATGGGTAGACTATAAATGAGAGGAAGTGATGTGGTGGAACAAATAACCCATGATAACTTCCTTTAGATAACTGTGATAGAATTTAGGAGAGACTGGGAGGAAAGAAACTACAGGAGATAGGTTTTGTATCTTGTGTTTTCTCAAAAAGAAAAAAGTTTTGTATCGTGTGAGATAGTCTATTATATCCTTAACTTTGATTTGTCTCCCTTGTAAGTTTAAGGTCTTGTGGGGCTTTCATAAGAGTAATAAAAATATTTCTAAGGGTGGTCACAAAAAGGGGGTTCTGGATTTATAATAATATAGATTCTCTCAAAGTTATCTAAAAGGAAGTTATCATTGGTTTTTTATTTCTTGATCACTTTTTTTGTACTTTTAGAGTACCCAATATTTTATTTAGTAACTTGAAAAACCCACATTTAGAAAGTTTGACGATTATTTATATTACTAACTTGAAAAAATCAAGAGAACAGAGTGACATGCATGTTGAGATGCTAGTATCTTGATTCTACACTGTCTAATTGGATTTTTTTCCTGGTGAATATAGGTTATGTTTTTATTTATCAATACAAGCATGTTAAAATCCTTGAATATCTTGTTACTATGTTAATTATTGCAGATGGTAAGAATGTTGGATATATTAGCGGAGTATATGTCACTTAGAGGGTTCCAGTGTCAGAGGCTTGATGGTAGTACAAAGGCTGAGCTGCGCCAGCAGGCAATGGATCATTTTAATGCACCTGGTAGTGATGATTTCTGCTTCCTGCTTTCAACTCGAGCTGGTGGGCTTGGCATTAACCTTGCAACAGCTGACACAGTTATCATATTTGATTCTGACTGGAATCCCCAAAATGACTTACAGGTTTTGGGCTGAATGATGCCCCTTTTTGAGTCATTATTTATGTTGGTTAACTGCATATTGCAAAGGAAGGATATTTTGTTTACTGTTAATATAATTTTGTATCAGGCAATGAGTAGAGCTCACAGAATTGGACAACAAGAGGTTGTTAACATCTACAGATTTGTCATGAGCAAAAGTGTTGAGGAAGATATTCTGGAGCGTGCAAAGAGAAAGATGGTACACTTGATAAATGGACACTCATACGGATGCATATATATGTGTGCGCTTGTGAATGCATATATATGTATGTATGTAAATGCGAGCTACATTGTCTGCATCTCTTCCACAGATGCATGCATGCATGTGTTTTTATATGATGCATTTGCATCTACATATAGATACCTAATTGCATGTGGTTTTAGGTTTTGTTTGGGAACCTCTTAATCCCTCTTTAAGAGGGTTCCAAACGGCGCCTTAATATGTATGTAAATGCTAGATACATTAATCTGCTTCTTAATTTATTTATGGTCACTAACTTTTACACATTTTCTCGTGCCATGTCCTCTCCATAGGTTCTTGATCATTTGGTAATCCAGAAATTAAACGCAGAGGGTAGACTGGAGAAGAAAGAAACAAAAAAGGGGAGTTATTTTGACAAAGTAAGGGCAAGTTATGGAATAATTGTTATCTTTAACCCAAAATTCATCTTCTGTGAAGATTCTCATTTTTAGTTGGTTGATAGATAATCATATTATCGTTATTGTTTTGTTGTCAACGTTATCTTCATAATTTTCATTTTGGGCTTAACATTAACTTATGTGACTGCAGAATGAGCTTTCAGCAATTTTAAGATTTGGAGCAGAGGAACTTTTCAAGGAGGACAGAAATGATGAAGAAAGCAAAAAAAGATTATTAAGTATGGATATTGATGAGATCCTTGAAAGGGCTGAGAAGGTTGAGGAAAAGGAGGCTGCCGAAGAAGAAGGGCATGAATTGTTGAGTGCTTTCAAGGTAAGCAAATATCTCCGTGTTTTGGTAGTGGAGTTTACTTGTTAGCATATAGATCCATCAATTGATGCCTTTTATGAGTCTGTATCCAGGTTGCCAATTTCCGTGCTGAAGATGATGGGAGTTTTTGGAGTCGTTGGATAAAGCCAGAAGCTGTAGCCCAAGCTGAAGTATGAACCTATTATTTTGATTTAAGGCTATTCTCATCATTTCTAGTGTTGCTAGTTGATTTAGTTCTGTATTTATGCTAGTTGAAGCCATCTACTTAAAACTAATTTTTTCCTCGTAGGATGCTTTCGCACCTCGTGCAGCAAGGAATACCAAGAGCTATGCAGAGCCAAACCAACCTGAGAGAACTAGTAAAAGGAAAAAGAAAGGATCTGAACCTCAGGAGCCTCAGGAAAGAGTTTCAAAGCGCCGTAAAGCTGAGTATTCTGTCCCCTCAGCGCCAATGATTGAGGGAGCTGCTGCTCAAGTGAGAGGGTGGTCTTATGGGAATCTGTCTAAGAGAGATGCACAACGCTTTTATCGGGCGGTATGCTTCTATTATCTGTAATCTTTTCTTAGCCTCTGCCCTTGGCATGCCACACATTTTTCTCTAATTAAATTATAAGGATATGTCTAATTAAGTTTTTTGCAAGTTAGACTTTGTTGCCTGTTATACGTCCCTTTTTAATTTTGTTACCTTTTGGTTTGCAAATTGGCATTTTGCCGCTCCTGAGGTTTGTATGTTATCTTTATGTTAGGACAGGTGGTTTTCTTTCAAGAAATCACCTAGATTTATGATAGAATTGCTTGGATGCAAAAAAAAAAAAAAAAATTATACATGTATATTTCATCGTGTAGCTCAATATGCATGCCTCCTTATTGACCTGTCCAGCTTCCGTTAATTTTAAGGATAAAGTGGCAGAATATACTTCCCTTCTTAGGACAGCAGTTTAATTTTGTGAATCATAGAGGCAATAACTTGTCTATGAGCTGGGGTCTCTATATAATTTACGTTAGAAGCATCATAAAGCGTGCTAGATTGAAATTATTTCCGGCTCTTTGTTGCATTGTTTTTTATCTACTTATTCTGTTGGCCGTACATTCATAATATATATAAAAGCTAGGTAAAGAGGAATAAGTTTATTGATAAATCTGTCTTTTCTTTTTTTTGTTCTTTTAAATTACTTAGCCTTTCTAAAGTCAATTTTTTTGGGTGTTCCATATGGTTTTTAACTCTTTTAATATCCTATGGAATTAAATGACATTCCCAAGAAAGTTTTATTCTTTTATGTTGAATCCTCGCATGGTTTGAATTGCATGGACTGTCTGCATGTGAATGCTTAATTTAAAATATTCTTACTTTTGTACCTTGCTTGCACTTAAATCAATTGGAACTTTGATTTAGTGTGTCTGAGTGGGTTTGGGTTTATGTTGGAAGTGGGGGAAAATGTTTAACACATTGTAGCTCTCAAGTAATGTAGAATATCAAATTATTAATATTTGAATTCATCTGCCCCTTTTGGAGTTCTTTTTTTATTGAGGAAATGATGTGTTTTTAGGTTCATAGATGAGACTGTTGGAAATTAACTAGGATGTAATTTTGGAGTGAGCTCTAACCATTGATTTAGTTATAAAAAATAATTATCATGTTCATTGTTATACTTGGTTGATATATGAAATGCTGACCATGCTTATTATGAGTGAACTTTGGGTTTGTTTTGTTTTCTGATCTTTGGTTGGATATTTTTTTCTTCTAGACTTAAGTTTTGAAAGGTTTGTGAGTATCAAAATTTATATTAATTTCTTAGCTCTTTTTAGTTCAGTTGCAGCTAGTTTTAATTTGTCTCTGCTTATTGGACTTTCATGTTCACTTATAGGCAGGTTTCCAGAATCCATAAGATCAGTTTAAAATATTTTTGTGTCCATATTTGCAAGGTCAAATGCAAGTGTATCAAATTTTTTATTTTGCCGTTGTGATGTCTTTTGGTGGTCATGATCGTTGTTTTCACTGTCCTATCTGTCTTGTGGGTAGTATTTCTCTTTTAATCATGTTTAAGGTTTTGCTTGCTTTTTAAGATTTTAGGACTGGCTTGCATATGCTGGTGTGATGGATAAAAACTTTTAATTTTTTGTTACTTATTTAAGTGTAACTTTACTGAGTTCTTTTAGTGCTTTAAAAATAGGTTATGAAATTCGGGAACCAGAGCCAAATCAGCTTAATAGCGGAGGAGGTAGGTGGTACAGTTGGAGCAGCTCCACCTGGAGCGCAGATTGAGCTTTTTGATGATTTAATTGATGGGTGCAGAGAAGCAGTTGAAATAGGAAATCTGGACCCAAAGGTTGGTTTTGAAATTTATCCTGCACATGCATTTAATTTTCAATGCTGCATTTGCATCTCTTTTTATCATAGGAATCCAAGTCCTTTATTGTTTGAAAATTATATGTGGTAATTACTTGCAGGGCCCTTTGTTAGATTTTTTTGGGGTCCCCGTGAAGGCTAACGATCTAGTAAGACGTGTTCAAGAACTTCAAGTAGTAGCAAAGCGGATTAGTCGCTATGAGGATCCCATTGCACAGTTCCGGGTGTTGAAGTACCTTAAGCCTTCAAATTGGTCCAAAGGTTGTGGCTGGAATCAGAGTACGTAGTTTCTTCTCCTTTATTTTTATTGTTTTTATCTTTCTTGTTTAATAACAAAGAAATTCTGATATGTTGCCTGCTCTATTATGTTTTTTTGATATTTTCATTAGTTGATGACGCAAGATTGCTTCTGGGAATACACTATCATGGATTTGGCAACTGGGAAAAGATAAGGTTAGATGAAAGATTTGGCCTTACGAAGAAGATTGCTCCTGTTGAACTTCAGCACCATGAGACCTTTTTACCACGTGCACCTAATTTGAAGGAACGTTCTAATGCTCTACTGGAAATGGTAGGCAAACACTTTGCATTCTAATACCTATATCTACTAGTTGGTTCGTCTTAGTCTCTTTTTTAGTTTATAATTTTTTTTCTTTTAAACCATGCTATCAAATTTCTCTATGGCATTCTTGTTTTTTTCCTAAAATAATTGCTATGGCTTTAGTGGGTGAAAAGTTTTTTCTTATGGCTACTTTATACTGTGTTTGGGTCTTGGAGAAATCATGGGAAAGTATTACTTTGAAGGAAAGAGAAAAAGAAAAGAAAAAAGAAATATCTTCTTTGGAACCCATTTGTTTCCCTCGCAACTGATTGTGTGCTTCTCTCTAATTTCTCCTTATATAAATGAAAATGCTCTATTTCTTTTTTTCTTAATTTTCTTTCCATGGCTTTCCCAGATCTAAACAGTGGTGAAATTTGTGGCTTCTGGTTTTTTATTTAACTCACTACTATATAGCATTCACTTCACTTCACTACTATTAGCTGTTGGTTCAGAAATTTGTCTCACTGTAATACTTTTCAGCTATATGTGATGTAACAAATATAACTTATCTTTTGTTCGTGCTTGTGTTTTCACGCTGGAATGGTTGGGAACCCGGGGTGGGTGAGTGATGCATGCTTGTGTGTTTAGAGGTGATCATGGGTTAGGCTGGGCTTTGGCTTGATATTAAGCCTAAGCCAGCGTGGCCTGAAGTAGGGCCTGAGATGTTTTACCTAGTCTAGCCTCGAAATGGAATATAAATTCAGCCCACTCAATTAAAGCACCTCTATACGCTCAAAAAAATTAAAAGTTAAAGCACTTATATATATTTTTTTCCTGTTCATGTAAAGCATGCAAAATTAAATAATAATTAATTAAAAATAATATAAATTTTGAGTTGTTTTCGAAAGCCCAGTCTGGTACTTCATTGGGCCTGCTTTCAGGTCCTGCTGTGATCCTGCAACTTTGGTATATCGTCCATGCCTTACAAAACCCAGCACCTCTGTGTGTTTCTGTGATTGTATGTGGTTGGAGTTGGGTAGGGGTGGAGTTGGTGTATATGTGTATCCAACGATATGTTGTGGCCTCCAAAATTAACTGGCCAAGGAAAATAATTCTGCTTTCTTATATGAGCTCTTGGAAGTGTTTGTTTTCGCAAGTGTTTTTTGGGTGGCGGGTGGAGGGTGGAGGGAGGCTGCAAAACAAGATATCCCAGCATGATGTTCTGCTTTTGATTCTTTTTTTGCCCTTTTGTATAAATGTGCTTGGAATAAGAATGCCATAACCCATCCCTTTACTGTTATCATACAGGTGATTATAGCTCTTTGTGTTCTATGGTAGTTATTTTCTTCTGTTATGGATTGCATGAACTAATGACGAAGACTTCCACCAGGAACTTGCAGCTGTTGCTGGGAAGGATGCAATTGCTAAAGTGAGTCGTAAAACTTCCAAAAAGGAGAGGGAAAATCTAGTGAACATCTCAGTACCTCACGCCAGGACCAAGAAAGGAAAATCTGGTCCCCCTAAGGTTAATTTCAAAATGACCAAGGACAGGCCTCGAAAACCTCAGAGAGTTGAACCTTTAGTAAAAGAGGAGGGTGAGATGTCTGACGACGAGGAAGTATATGAGCAGTTCAAGGAAGTAAAATGGATGGAATGGTGTGAAGATGTCATGGTTGATGAAATTAAAACTCTGAGACGTCTTCATAGGTTGCAAACTACTAGTGCTGATCTTCCAAAGGACAAGGTAAAATTGGCCTTTAGTCTCTCATTTTTTTCATTATTTATTATATTTCTATGCCAGACTTACGAATTTAAGCTCTCTCCAACCTCCCCCTCCCCTTTTCTAATTTTCTTCCAGGTGCTTTCAAAAATTCGGAATTATTTGCAGCTTCTTGGTCGAAAGATAGACCAAATTGTCTTAGAACATGAAGAGGAACTTTATAAACAAGATAGTATGTGTTTCATCCATTTACTAATAATTTGGTTAATGTTTTTCTCTTCTTGATGTACTTTGGAGTCTGTCTACCCCTCCCTCTCTCTATCTCGCTCTTGAATACATCATTTAACATTCTTTTTTCTTATTTTTCCAAAGTTTTTTGCCCTTACTGTTGTAAATAATGATTTGACTTTTTACTTGGTAGAAGTAAGTTGTAATAAACTTAAAATGTATATTTTTCAATTCGGAATCTTTTTGCAGGGATGGCAATGCGATTGTGGAACTATGTTTCCACCTTCTCAAATCTTTCTGGGGAGCGACTCCATCAGATTTATTCCAAACTTAAGCAGGAGAAAGAGGATGAGGGAAGCGTTGGACCCTCCTATCTCAACGGCTCTGCTTCTGGATTTATTGACAGAGATGGTGATCAAAATCATGTCCCTCCATTTCCTCGCCATTTTGAGAGGCAAAGAGGGTACAAAAATACGATGACTTCTCAAATATCAGGACCCATTCACAAGGGTATTGACACAGGGAAGTTTGAAGCATGGAAACGAAGGAGAAGAGCTGAAACTGATATTCAATCCCAAGTCCAGCCCCCATCTCAAAGACCTTTGAGTGATGTCACCCATTTATCCGATCCAAACTCACTGGGGATTCTTGGGGCAGGACCTTCTGACAACAGACGATTTGGTAATGAGAAACCTTTCAGGATGAGACAAAGTGGTTTTCCTCCCAGGCAAGGTTTCTCTTCAGATATCAAGTAGTCTTTTGTGATCCATGGGAATGATAGCTGCTGATGAGAGTTGTGGTGCCAATTGACTTCTTCCTGGTGGCATTTACTGTTTCAACAAGTGAATATTCTGGAATGTATTCTTTTTGCCATGAGAATAAGAATGTGCAGATTCCAATCTGGTTTATATGGCTGATTTGAAGAAGTTCTCAACCAGATGGTAATTGCATTCATGTAAAACGCCGGCCCGAGTAAGAGCCAATGATAGTTTAACATGAGCAAGACGAGTCTCGCAGCAATTTTTTTGTTTTAGAAAGCGAGCTCAGTAGTTTGTTTACATAAATAGTGAAAAGTATCCGGAAAAAGGAAAGGGGAAAATCCCATTCATTTGAAATATAAGCATGTGAGCAGGACATTTATGTATTATGCCGTGGAACAGTGTACATTATAAGTCATGCAAAATTTTGAATTTTCATTTTTATACTCCTTGCAAATTGTGTTATTTTTTGCCCATTAATGTGCTGGTAGATGAATTTTGTGTCACTGCCTTGCTTCGTGATATGGCTAGTTCGTATTAGTTGCGCCATGCAAGAACTCAAAAGTTGAGAATCTAACCGTAGTCTTAAGGAGTGTTTTTACATGTGCTCAGAACAGTATCGACTTACAGGGCATTACTTTCTACAATTAAATTAACTGCATTCGTCAGGGCTGTTTTAAACATGTGAAATCTTAACATCACTTGACAAGCAGCTGTTTTTATTTTTCAATGCAACATTAAAAAAGTTGAAAATTTATTTTTTTTATAAAAAAAATCGATGTCATGATATAAATCAAAGTGGTTTTTTTTAAGAATGTTTAAAATATTGAAAAAATATTTTTAAAAAAATAGAAATAAAAATGAAAAATTATTTTTTATAACTAAATGCATCTTAAAGTATTTTTTTTTATATCAAGAATGAGATGTAAAATAAAAAAAAATCAATATTTTAGGAGTACTGTTCTTAGCTTTCTTTTTCATCCATGTGAGGTTTTCTCGTGTGAAATGGAGTAATACTTATAAAATATTTAAAAATTTCAGCCTGGGAGAACATCAAAATCTCGTGTATTTTAGGTATGATTTGATTTGGTATTAACGAGTCTTGCATTCGGTTCCTTTGGCCTTGCAAGGTCGTTTGAGATATAATAAATTTGTTTTTTAAAAAAAAAACAATAAACACAAACTCCACTGCTATGTATTTAGTATTTGCCACACGTATGCACGTCTATGTGGTAGAAATTTAGCGAAAACATTTACTAACAAAATTGTGGGAGTTTTGCCAAAAAAATTAGAAAAATATTGTTGATAAAGAAGAATAAAATGTGTCCCACACAGTCACCAGTCAGAATAAAATAGGAATGACAAAAAAAGAATTAGTAAGAGAAACTACATGATAACAAAGATGAAAAACGGTGTGTGGTGTTGGTTCCCACGACAGAGGGTGTGGTTGACAACCCTTTATCACTTTATCTTTTGTTTTGCTTCCTCAGCCTCATACTCCCCAACTTCCAAAACCATGTATGCCTCAATTTCATATGATTACCCAAAAGTAACATAAATTTTTGCGTTATTATCATCAAACACCCTTACGTTTAGTTATGTTATTCAATATTTTATTTATATTTTAAAAACAATTAATTTATCTTTATATTTTATGCATATGTCCAATAAACATTTTTAGTGATACTTCCACAAAAGTTGATACCGATACACAAAAAAATCTTGATCAAATTTTTTTTCTTATTTAATAATCAAGATGTTCGTGTGTGTTGATACCAATTTCGTCGGAATTATTACTAGAAGAGTTTATTAGACACATATCTAAAATATAAGTAGTAAATGGATCATTTTTAAAATGCAAGGGAGACTTTGAAACATAAAGTTAAATGTAAAGGTATTTGACGATAATAACCCTAAGTTCTGTTATCTTTTTAACTAACAACAAATTATTCAAAAAAATAAGTGAAGATGATAATAAACATGCCCATGAAAAGTGATAGATTTAAAAGGATTTAAAAGAAAGGAAGGTTTTAGGAAAAACTTGGAGCATTTACTTCTTTCAAATTCTTAATTTGGGAAAATATTAAGGCCATATTTTGCTAAGAAAATATATTATAAATTTAGAAAATCTTTGAACACTGTCATTTTCCTGGTTTGATTCTTCTAGGAGGAGTACTATCTAAATTTTCCATGTTGAAGACTAACTCCCATCATATGGTAGTTTTTCTAGATAATTGACTAAATATACAACTTAAAAGGTTTGTTTAATCCTAGCCTCTAGAAAAAGGAAAGATAAGGATTGCCAAATGTATGCATTAGTGTACTTGTAGGGTACTAGTAGTATTTTTTTAATGAAGCATCACTTAGGGAATGGAAAGAAATATACCAAAATTACAGGGCCCAAAAGTCATAAAAAAATAAATTTTATTTTTAATCATTTTAGTTTGATTCGTGTATTTATTGGGTTCATAAAATTTAAAATATCTCTATTGGATCTTTTAAATTTGTTACTTATTCTAATCAAGTCATTCATCCAAATGATACAGTAATCTCATTCACGAGATATTCATTCACATCAGATTTAATAATATAGTTAAAAACAGTTTCATCAAATCTAAATAGTTCAGTCACATTATATATTATTCTCATATTTATATCAATCTCATTTAAATGATCCATCCATTACATCAACCAAAACTTTATGTTTCAAATAAAGTTCAGTAAGCTTTAACTTAAAATTTTCATGCACGTATCATACAAATGTGAATAACTAATTAATGAAACAAAATTATTTAAGTAAATTAATTTAATTGAAATGAGTAACAAATTTAAAAAACTCAATATAAACATTTTAAATTTCAAAATTTTAATAAAAACACGAAGCAAATTAAAAAGATTAAAAATAAATTTTGCTTTAAAAAAACCAACCAAACCCAAAAAAAAATTAGAAAAATTGAATTGAGCATTAGTTATTTTATTTTGTAGTGCAAATTCTATGCTGTACTGAATGTTCCCACGTCATCCAATCTTAGCCGCAGCTTTCCCGTTCACTTTGCTCTTATCTGCCACGTGTGAGCAGTATATGGGGCCCGCGAGTAACGGTGATTGGTTCACCTGCGCTCTTATAAAAATGAATTTCTTCCTCTTTGGCTTAGACTCTGCCGAAAACTTAAAAAGGACTCAGCGGCCTTCTCCACTAACTTTGGGGAAGTCACCTTCCCTTCCATCCAAAGGTAATCCTAACACTCACTCCTGCTGCCAATTCCTCAAGAACTCTGCTCGTTTTTCTTGATATCTGTAATTCTCTCTCATGAATTTAATTTTTTCCGTTCTTTTTTGGGTTTAAAATGAATCAATTAGCGCCTTACTTTCCTTAGAATAATCTTCCATGTAGTCTATTTTGTCAATTTCATGAGACTGAAAAAAAGAAGGAAAAACGTTTGTGCTTGGCCTAACCCAGTTGGTGGTCGAGTTCAAATCTTTTAAAGGGAAGGTCTTGAGTTCAAATACTCCCTCTCTCATCGCTATTGATTAAAACAAAAATGAAAAAAAAAATTGCCTTATTTTGATTCTCTCTGTCTGCAGAAGCTTATATTAATTAAAATTTAAAAGAGGAAGTTAGGTCCGATTTGTTGTTACATGTTTTTTTACTATTAAAGGTGTTTAGACGCTGAGGAGCGTCAAAAAACAGTTGAAGTAATCAGTGAAAATTCAAGGAGAGAGAAGATGGACAATGTATATGCACCAGGAAGGAACCATCTGTTTGTTCCAGGGCCGGTTAATATCCCGGAACCTGTTATTCGGGCAATGAATAGGAACAATGAGGATTATCGTTCCCCGGCCATTCCTGCAATGACAAAACTCCTTTTGGAGGATGTCAAGAAAATTTTCAAGACAACAAGTGGAACTCCATTTATGATCCCAACCACAGGTACTCTTTTTGTTTATGTAATTCTGTTGTTTTAGGTATCACATCAGTTGAGTGGAAATTCATATCTAACACTGAATCGTAATTGCTAACAAAGTTAATAGTTAAAAACTTACAATATTCAGATTATGCTGCATCGTGGGTGCGTCTGTATGTGTGTGTATTTTAACCATTTGAATAAAGTTTATTTGGAATTATGTATCTGATTTAATAGGATTACATATAGTTTATGTTAAGAATGGAGCAGCAAATAAACAAACAGAACACACAGTTCAGAGATAAAACTACTATGTCCATGAGCGATGATGAGAGAGATTTCATTCGATTAGTACAAAATTCCGAGACATAGAACACTCAAAACCTTAATCATCAGTACACCCAATTTCTGTTACCAAAAACTAAAGTCAGAGCCCTCCGCACCCTAGACTAGTTAATCGTATCCACATAAATTGCTGGCCCCAAATTGTGAGCCTCTTACAAGCCTTTATTGTCACTACGCCCTGTTTCACTTTCATCTCCACCTACACTCCAGTAAAGGCCCTATTGATACCAGATTTTGGCCAAAAAAATTTAATTCATATTTAATAGTTTACATTTTGCAACCATGCGTTGGATCTATTCATCAAGAAAAGCAAAATGAAATGCGTCAATGCCTCTGCAATGCTTTACTCTTCTTGATTAGCATATGCATTGTGTTCGTTTGCTATATCAAGGAAAAGATTAAATGGTTTTTGTAAATTAGTGAGATAGGATTGTTCTTATGTTTATTTTGTTTATCAAATGGAAAATTGAGTTAAATTATCTCATTTTATCCTCCTCTTAGTCTGGTGTGCCAAACAGGTACTTAAAGTTTAATTATAGCGAAGAAGACATTTTCTAGTTTTTCCACTAGGTGATACCATAGTTAATGTTGCTGTCTTTGTTCAGGCACTGGTGCATGGGAGAGTGCACTTACAAATACATTATCTCCTGGAGATCGAATTGTATCTTTCCTGATTGGCCAGTTCAGTTTGCTCTGGATTGATCAGCAGCAACGCCTCAACTTCAATGTTGATGTCGTAGAAAGTGAGTGGGGTCAAGGTGCCAACCTGGAGATTCTGGCTTCAAAACTTGCAGCTGATACTGCTCACACAATCAAAGCCATTTGTATTGTTCACAATGAGACTGCAACTGGAGTTACCAACAACTTGGCTAAAGTGAGAAAAATACTTGGTAAGCATATATTATGTTTTTCAGCAGTGAACTTTGATTATTTGTTGTGTGCTTTCCTAGATGAATCCTTAGGCCTCTTTAAACATGCCAAACTGTTGAACACACAAGAAATGTTCTTTATCAGTGAATTGTTTGGCACATGCCTTCCTATGTGAACCCTTTGGCCTGCTTAAACTGGTTCAGTATTTGATTAGCAGATGATTTATTTCAATGTATTTTTAGGTGAGCAGTTAACCCTACTCGAGATGAATATCTGGATCTGACAGAGCTTACTTGAGTAACCGTTAATTTGATTTCTTTTTTCCAATCAAAAGTGTATAAAGAAGTATCATATAATAAACAGAGAACCCATTTCCTTTTAAAATTTTACTAGGTAAATTTACACTTCTCTATGGAGAAAGAGGACCGAGGTGAGGGTGAGGGTCTGTGAGTGTTGGCATTAACCCATGTGATAATTATTAAGTGCAAGAAATTCAAGTTTGCTAGTGTTCAAACTTGAAAGCATTGCTTCTGAGGAGAAACAAAGAGGCAAATACAGAGCAATTCAAAAAGTAATTACTAGAATTCTGTTTTCAGCAGGGCGCACAACTTATCCTTGAAGTGGGGTCGCGCTGTAATTGTTTGATAGATGTGCTTCACCTCATAATTTAAGCTAAAAGAATGCTAAATTAGCTTGCAACATAAAATCACCTGTTTACTTGCAATTTTTCAGTGTTCAGTTGATAGGCATTTTTCTTTCCTTTTCATCATTTGACTTAACTTACATATTGGCTTTGCAATATCATTCTCATGTTTTGGAATTATTCTCAGATCATTACAGGCATCCAGCTCTCTTTCTTGTTGATGGAGTGTCCTCCATATGTGCTCTTGATTTTCGAATGGATGAATGGGGAGTGGATGTCGCTCTAACTGGCTCCCAAAAGGCTCTTTCTCTTCCCACTGGAATTGGTATTGTTTGCGCGAGTCCCAAAGCTCTCGAGGCATCCAAAACTGCAAAATCACTCAGAGTTTTCTTTGACTGGAAGGATTACTTGAAGTTCTACCAGTTGGGAACATATTGGCCATACACCCCTTCCATCCAACTGTTATATGGGCTGAGAGCAGCTCTCGATCTCATTTTTGAGGAAGGACTTGACAATGTGATTGCAAGGCATGCCCGTTTGGGCAAAGCGACAAGGTGATAAATTTTTTTCCTTACTAATACTATGTTAATAACTATCTATGAACTTTCAATTAGTTTTTAATGTGCCATTATGTATTCATTAACCCATAATATGGAATCAATATTGGGTTCCTGGATAATCAGTGAATTTCCTGGACAGCTTAGTGATCTTGATCAATTTTTATGTTTCTTTCATAAAAATTTTGTGAAGAAAAATATTTGAATGGTAGACTTGATGAATCTTACATATGCAACCCGTAGGCTTGCTGTTGAGGCATGGGGCTTGAAGAACTGCACCCAAAGCGAGGAATGGTACAGTGACACGGTGACTGCTGTGCTTGTTCCTCCATACATTGATAGCGCAGAAATCGTTAGAAGAGGATGGAAGAGATACAATCTAAGCTTAGGTCTGGGGCTCAACAAAGTAGCTGGAAAGGTATTCAGAATAGGGCATCTTGGCAACCTGAACGAGGTACTGTTCATTTCTCCTATCTTATGACATGCATATTTAATTTTTAATTCACGATGGGGAAACAATGTTATTATTATTTATTTATTTTTTAATTTTCTATTCTCCATTTTTAAAAGTTCTGAGAAGAATTAGCTACAAACTACACAAAGATTAATTAGTTATAAACTGCATGAAGGCATTAATACTGACAAGTAAAATATGCTTGCTTGTATATAGTTGTCTTTGATAATACCATTAAGGAAGAAAATAAATTTTAAAGCACATAATCTGAAATCAGAGCCACCGTTCTTCTTGTTAGTTACAGCAATATAAACTGAAATACAGATTATGAGTGGAGAAATTCAGTTTCTGGTGTCATTGTGTTGCAACTCATGCTAGAAACAGAACGTGTCTTTCAATCCTTTGTTTATCTACAAACTCACTTTTTCTACCTATGATCTATTAGCCTATTGGTGAAAGGGGTGGGAACTAAGGGACATTTTTGGAGAGGCTAGGAGTTCAAAACTCCTTAAGGCTATATTTGATAGAAAGGATAGAAAAGTGGAAGGAAAGAAGTTGTTAAAAAGATTAGCATATTTTACTTTCCATTCTTCAGTCCTCTTAATTTTGGAGGATTATGATATGTATGTAAAAAGAAAACCTTGATCCTCCCAATTTTCTTCCACTCAATTTTCTTTTATACCAAACAATAGAAAAATGTTTTCCACTCTCTTTTCTTTGCTCTCCCTCTTCTTCCCTCTCTTTCGCTTTTACCAATCACAATCTTAAGAGTCATATTGAAATTAATTTCCGACGCCTGGTTAGGAACATTGGTTCCAGCCTTCAGAATGAGTGGGTTTGGAATTATCTAATGGTAGGGTAGTAAAATACCACTGTGGCTCAACCTCTGATGTTGTTGCAGCCTGCACATGAACTGCAAATAGTTTTTTTTTTTCCTGTTACGAAGACTATCATGAAAATTATATTCTTTCAGAATCAGCTAATGTTGTTATGTGAATAACATAAGTGCTGATTTTAACTATTCAAGGACTTACTTTTAATTTTGAACACGTTTTTTTATTTGTTGCAACTCTTTATTTCTATAATACCATTGTCATGGCAGTTTATTAGCGTTGAGACAATGCTTTTAATTTATTTTCCTAGCTTGAGATCCTGGACCAAACCCGGTTTTTTAAATGAGCTTATATAACATTATATAATCATTGTTATTCAGCTATATTTCATCATTGTGGAAGAACAAGAAATTATTAAAGATTGGACTCAGCTCCTTCAATAGTTAGTTAATATGATCGTTATCGCTTTTCAGTTGCAACTACTGGGTTGTCTTGCTGGTGTTGAGATGATACTTAAAGACGTTGGTTACCCAGTTAAGCTGGGAAGTGGAGTTGCAGCTGCTTGTGCATATTTGCAGAACAACATCCCTATGATTCCTTCCAGGATTTAATTGAGCTGCCATCCATATAATTGCTTTCTCTTTTATCATCTCAGAGTACTCTGTAAAAATTGCATAATTTCCTCCTTTGCCTGCACTCTTTTTGAGGCTTGCTGAATTCTATGCTTAATACATTACTTGTATTATTCTGTATATCGTATGCTTTGAATCCTTTCCAATATTTTGTTTTTTTTAGAACATTTTAAACATCATCTTCAGTATCAAAATACTCGGCAAAGATATATTTAGAGGGGTCACAGAACAAAAAGATATCTTTGTAGGACTTGACATAAAGAAGGGATTTTTGAAAGTTGAGTTAGTTCCATTTGGCAGTCAAGTTGAACAATCTGTTTTTATTGGAAGAGCTTCATTAGGAATTCTCTACTAACATATTTTTAAAAGTACGACTCTCATCACTAGAGAAGAAAAGTGAGGGAGGAAAAAGGAAAGGAAAAATTAGGGAGATGACGAAAAAATAAGAAGATTAATGTTTTTCATCATACGTTTAGTAAAAGATAATGAAAAAGTGAAGAAAAAAGAAAATGACACAAAAATTTAGTTTATTTTAGCTACTACTTATCAATCATCCCAAATTAAAAAGATTGTGATTTGTATTACTGAAAAGAAAGCATCAATCATCTCACTTTTTTTTCCTCGCACTTTTTTTTCTTACCAAACATTAGATTACTCTCCACTTACTTTTCTTTCCTTTTTTTTTTCTTTCACATTCTCTCTATCAATCGTAACTTTTAAGACTATTACTTGAGTTGACAGGTTCTGCTTCATGAATCATGAGCAGGACAGCTGTAATTACCCCTTTTTATTCTCTGCAGAGTTTCTGTTAATCCTCTTCCAAACATCTCAAAATCCCTCAACATGAAATCCCTCAAAGAAAAAACATTCTTCTCCCAGAAACGGAAGATGAACAAATCATTTTGATTGCCTACCAGATGATCTCATTCTTGTAATCTTCAACAAAACTTTAGAACCCAAAAGCTTGATTTGATGTTTGTTAGTCACCAAGCGCTTTGCTTCCCTCATCCATCAAACCAAAAACCTCTATCTTTTTATGGACTTCTCTGTCCTAAGGGGCATATCTTCTCCCATTAATCCCTCCCCGGATTATAACCAAACCCCGTGTGATTCAATTGTTGATCTGAAAACCAAGTTCCCAGATGTTAAATCTCTTAAAATGGTGTTCCATTATCCCATCAGAGCGTGTACAATCTCAATCAAGTATAGTGCTATGTTTGGTTCCCATTTAAAATGCTACAGAATTCTGTTTGCTACATTTTCTCAAGATATAAAGAATATTGTTGCTGCTGCTGCTACCTACACATCAGCCAAAGAGTACTCTTTGGAACATGGGGAATTCGAAAAATTGATTACTCTACCGATTGAAGTCTTCTTATCAGATGCATCACACAGGCATTTATATCTGCAAACCATTGTTTCTGATTTGAAGATGCTAACTAATGTTACTGTGGAAGATGATTGGAGAATGGGGAAACGTTTTTTTTCAGTGAAAAGGAGCTTGTAGAGCTAAAAGGGTATGTGAATCCAAGGAAGGCAGAGTCTCTCCTCCATTGCCAGAGGTTGAAGAAAGCTTCGACGGTCCGTTGTGCGTGGAAATGTGGTATGTTCCTGTTCTGAATTTTCCGTCTTCTGAGTTTAAGATGATGGAGGCAACCTTGCTTGTTGTGAAGCCTAGTGGTGGTGGTGATCATTGGGAGCCGATTGTGATGGAGAGAGATGTGGAAATGATGTTGCGTGGATTTAAGGATGATGAGGAAGATGAAGAAAGGAAGGTTTTTGGTGAAGCTGTTGTTATCATGAATGATAAGAAGAAAATGAAATATGCATTTGAGATTCCTACTCTTGTAGATTCAGAGAAGTACTCATGACCAAGCTGATTAATCTCTCAATGCCATTTTTTAATGTTGAAAAGCATGTCTTATATATATATACACACACTGGAATGATTTTCTGTTCAATCCAACCATTTGCATTGCCTTTTCTTATCAAAATTGGTTTTGAATTCTACTCATGTTGTCATGGTTGATTCATATGAAGTCAAGATCATTTGTGAATATTATATCATTCTACTTAATTATTAATCAAAACTTCCATCCTTTCGATAAATTAGTCGGTAGACAGTATTTACCATATAATAAATGATTCACACCAATGAAAAATGACACATGTATTTGTTTAGTTAATTAAACTTGATAAGCCATTGTTAGAATTGATTAAGCGTATATACCATAACTTTTCACTAATTTGGCCTATCATCACTTAATGGACCATCACTGTTCACTTAATAATTTATCATGAAAAAATAGGTCATAATCTATTGTCTCAAAAAAACTTTAAATAGATCAAACTTATCTTATCGACTTTACACCACGTTAGTATAGTGGGTCACGTTAAAATTGAATCATATAAAGATTTTTTCATTCGAGATCCAAGATAGTTAAACCAACTATATGTCCATTTAAAGTGAACTCTCTCGCACATAAATCAACTAGTGTAAAAAAAACCATTAAATAATCTTTTAACACTTTAAGTTACTAGTAAACTTTCGTGAAGGATTAAAGTGTTTATCTCAAGTGTGGCAAGTGCCAAAGCATTCCAATACCACTGCTTATTGAGGTTATATAAAGATAATAGTAATGATTGTTTAAATCAATATTATAAGAGTCTGTTTGGTACACTAACAGAATTACAGTGAGATTAGAATTAGGGTTGCAGTGAAATAGGATTAGAAAGATTAAAATGTGACTATTTTAATTTTATATTTGGTTCATGAGATTGTTAGATTGAGATTAAAGTAGAATAATAAATCAAAAGACTAAGATACTCTTTTATATTTCATTATAAATCTCTTTTGCTTCTTCTTATGTTAGAGAGTTTTTTTTCGGGTGCTTGTTTTTCAAAAACTACAGAGAGGTGGAAGGAGGATGAGGAGGAGGGGCAACCGCAGTTTGGGGAAAGAGGAGGAAAAGGAAAGAGGAGGAGGAGAAGGAGAGATGAGGGGCAGCCCGGTCTGGGGAAGAAGGAGGAGGAGAGAGGAGAGGAAGGAGGAGGAAGAGGAAGGGCGGCCCGATCTGGGGAAAGAGGAGGAGGAGAGAATAGAGGAAGGAGGAGGAGGAGAAGAGAGGTGTGGGGAGGAGGGGGAAGAGGGAAGGAGAAGGGAGACGTGGGGGTAGGGGGGAGGAGACGCGTGGGAGGAAAAAGAAGGAAGGGGGAGGAGGGAGAATGCGTGGAGGTGGCGTGGAGGAGAGGTGGTGGCGAGGAGAAGGAAGAGGGCCAAAGGGGTGGTGGCGAGGAGAAGGAAGAGGGTCGAAGGGGAGGAGGGCTGGAGCAGGGAGGAAAAAAGGGAGGGTAAAATGATCTTTTAAAAAAATTAATCTCACCTTTGTGGGATTAATTCTGTCCCAAAGAGAGGTGTGATAGAAATTAAGGGATTGTTCAAACTTAATCCTAAATGAATGGTTAATCTTTCTAACCAAATATAAAACTAACTATTCACGTGAGATTAAGTTAATTCTATTCCACCTTAACACCATGTACCAAAGTAGCCTTAAGATAAGTATCCAAATGATGGAACAAGGCCCGGGCTAGAACCGCCCCGAATAGTCAAGTTTTATCAAGGCCATAGCTCGGCCTATATCCCATACGAGGCCTAGAACAGGAAGGCAACGAAAAACATCAGTTGGCAACTGCCAATTACCAACAGAAAATGTAACGTTATTGATGGGCCCACTCTGCATCTTCCTATTCGATGCTGTTTTTGGTCCAACACGTAACCTATGCAAATACAACACGTAAGATTCATGTCAAACAAAAAGCATAGCTGTTTTTCTTGTCTTTTTTATATACCAACCAGACAAACAAACCTGTCCCTTTGTAATATTAGAGATTTCTTGTTACACCTGCGAAACAAAATATTAGAAATTTGATTAGTAATTTTTAAAAATTTTATTAATAATATTTATATATATTTAATTAATATTATTAATAAATTTTTTAAAAATTATCAATCAAGTTTTCATCAGATACAAAAATTTTGTTTTGCATTTGATATAAATAAGAAATTTTCATGCGCATTATCAATCTTTGATGACTGCCACTCAACGCATAAACTTTTACTTGCATCAAACGCAAAACTAATTTTTGCTTCGAGGCAGTAACTTGATTAATAATTTTAAAAAACTTTACTAGTAACATCTGTACCTACTTAATTAATATTACTAATAAAATTTCAAAAAATTACTAATTAAATTTTGACTCGATACAAAAGTGAGTTTTACACCTGATACAAATAAGAATATCTTCCATCAGTCCACCATAGGTCAAAAATCTTTATCTTTTTCAAGATTACAACCGCATTTTTTTTTTAGAATTACAACCGTAGATCAATCATACATTTTGGTGATGATAAATAAGCTTGCTAAATATGTTTTTTTTAATCCAACATTTTTCTTTTTTTATGAAAAAAAATCACAATAATCCAATTGAAAAAGGGATTAACTTTCACCTTTGTAGAATTTATTTCAAGTTTCATTTTGTATACGTGGACGATTTCTATGTACTTGGGATATTAATTCGGGGGGGAGGGGGGGGGGGGGGGGCTCGTCACTAGAAAAATGCAATTGATAAACAAATTAATAAACCTTTTTGTTTTTGTTGTTTAAAATGTCTACATGTAACAATCATGTAAATATAATTTTCAAAAAATTAATAATAATTCTAATGAACCTAAAATAATGTGAAAGCTGAAATAATTAATTTAAAAAAATAAAATTTCTTTTTACATTACCCTCATCAAAACGGTTTTCTTTTTTCATTTGAAATCTATACAACAATTAATTTTTTTTTGATTGTAAAATTTAGCTAATTGGCTATATATTGGGAATCTTTGGTGTTGTAAAAAATGATAATTAAATTTAATAATTTATCAAGTAGTGAATAGATTTTTTCATAAGACGTTGAACATTGAACATTGAACATATTCCATGAGATGAAAGGGTTATGACTGTCGGGATGCGTGAGAATTACAAAATAATTAGCTAAAGTTAATAATACTAATGATTAATTTATCTATCTTTTTTCGTTCAAAAAAAAATTCTTTCCCTTTTATTTAAGTTTTTCACCAATTAGATTATCTGGCACATACAGAGTTTTATTTTGTTTCTTATATTGTACTATAGATTATGGGGAAGACTGCTAAACGGGAAAGAAAAAGAAAAGCTAGGTGGCACCCAGTCAAAAGTGCATACACAGAAGTTAGCTGTATGGCAATTACACCCTAACTGCTCTTCATTTCACTGTAAAAACATTGCGAAATGAATATGATATGAGCAAAAAAAAAGCTGATGATTGGAAGATTTCAATGAAGAGAAGGAAGAGAAGAAAAAAGGATCAGAAAGAGAAAGAGAGGGATTGAAGATGGGTTTCTCTGAAGATAATCTAAAAGGCATTGTTTTGGCATTGTTGTCAAGTTTGTTTATAGGGGCAAGCTTTATAATCAAGAAGAAAGGCCTGAGAAGAGCAGCTGCAATTTCTGGTGTTAGAGCTGGTGGGTTTTCTATTTGATTTTTGTTTTTGCCTCAATTTTCGTGTTTATTTGCATGGCTTTTGGTTTTCTCTTATGGGTTTTGTCTTTGGTTCTTGAAATTTTGTAGGTGTTGGTGGTTTCTCATATCTCTTGGAGCCTCTATGGTGGTTGGGCATGATCACAAGTTTGTTTTTTTATTTATAAATCCCCTTTCGTCAATTTTTTTCCAATATTAGTGGGTATCGTTTGGTTTTCTTATTTACTTTAGGATTTGCAAATTATTATGGTCATATTATCATATAGAACTATCTTAATTATTTGAAATGATATTTTAATTCTTCGTATGTTAATTTGTTTGTTTTGATTATGAAATTGTGATAGGAGTACATATTATCGTCAAACTCTGCTCTCTAGGTCATAGGACATTTAATTATCTTAAAAGGTTTTTTTTTACCCTGTATTTATTTTATTGTTGTCCAGTTGTAGCAATTGGTGGCTATTCGTATTTAAAAGAGTAAAAAAATAGGATTATTGTTAGTATTTTATCTTTTAACTTATTCTCTGCAGAACTTCTCCTGTTTTTTCATTTCTGATGTAGTGATTGTTGGAGAGGTTGCAAACTTTGTGGCATATGCATTTGCCCCAGCAGTTCTTGTTACTCCTCTTGGTGCACTTAGTATAATTGTCAGGTAGTATCTCTTGTGTACATTCAATTCTTCCAGGGTTCAGACGCAATTTTCTTCTAAATTACCATAAGCTTTTTAAATTTCTTTGAATGGCCTTGTTGTAGTGCTGTATTGGCTCACTTTATCTTGAATGAGAAGTTACACCAACTAGGTATTTTGGGATGTGTGATGTGCATTGCCGGTTCAGTTATAATTGTCATATGTGCACCACAGGAGAGTTCTATTACTTCTGTTCAGGAAATATGGAATATGGCAACTCAACTTGGTTAGCCTTCACCTTCATGTTTGTTTTTTCTCGTATACGCTTATGCTACTCTTTTTTACTAACTAACTCTATCACCTTATTATTTCAGATTTTTTGCTTTATGTGGGCTCAGTAATTGTGCTGGTCTTCATTCTTGTCTTCCATTTTGTACCAACGTGTGGGCACACAAATGTGTTAGTTTTCACTGGCATTTGTTCGCTAATGGGTTCCCTCTCGGTAAACCATCCAAACTACTAATAAGTTTTTGTTCTTATTTTTATCGATCATTACTCCAGTGCTCATACCCTTTCCTTTCATTCCAGATCATTGTACTGAATTTTGGTAAAATTTTAGAAACTTGCTAAAACTGATACTGCATGTGTAGGTAAACACCAATTTTAGGCTGAAACGAATAGTTTGATCCTTTGCTTCAAACACATCCATTTTGGGTGTGTGAAATTGATAAAACGCTTGTTAAATGATGAAAAACGAGTTATAACTTTTTTCTAGATAAATATTTATTTGTTGATCTGGATAAGCTAGAAAATTTTAATGCTTTTATGTCATATAATTTTTGTTTTATGTTTTATGGTCAATGTGCAGGTCATGAGTGTCAAAGCCCTAGGAATGGCATTGAAATTGACCTTTGAGGGAAAAAACCAGTTAGTCTATCCAGAGACATGGTTTTTTATGTTGGTTGTTGCTATATGTGTCATTACACAAATGAATTATCTCAACAAGGTTAGTAATGTCTAACTGCTGCTAATATGTTACATTGCATGCGTTATTCTATCTATCATCTACGAATTCGTGCTTCTATGGTTTCACATTATAAAGGAAAATGCAGCATAAGTCAACCCAACCCTCTCCCCCAACCCCAAAAAGGAAAATGAAAGACTTCTCAAATTTCATTCATTTGATTCTCTCTCTCTCCCTTGGTAGATAGTCTTCTTCATCTAATATTAGAATAGATCTAGAGAAAGAAACCGATAGATTTATTTTGATCTTGACATGCTTCTTGGTGTGCCAAAATTATTTTGGGTTTAATTCTACCCTTTCCCTTTGTTTTGTGCCAGCCTTAGCTGACTTCCTAAGTGGGTAGGGGAAGCAGCACCCCTGGGTGATTGAGTGTACCCATGTAGGTTATTTCTCATATTAAATTGAGTGTTCAGGTTGTGTGCAGCTTCAAGGTGCCTCCAGATAAGGCGCAAAGTACAAGATGTAGTCAAGTTCTCCACTAGTGGGGTCCTTTTAAGTCTTTGTTGTACTCTACTCTATACAGTTTTGCTAGAAACCATTGATTACACTATGTGTACAAGCTGTGATCTACAGAGTTCTTAACTATGGCATTAGTCTTCTGAATTAAAGTAGCAATCAATGCTAGAAATAAAAAAAGGTAATGGAACTGTTAGTTCTAGTGCTAGGTTTTGATTAGAGAATTTTGATCCGGTCCTAGGAGAGTGGATGCTACTTTAAATTCATATAGATGCTCTGAGGTGAAGACCCTGCACTGCATAGGTGAATCAATCTATTCGGGGAAAGGGTTGAAGCTTTTCTTTGATTAGTCTCTTCTTTTTTCTTTTTCTTTTATTGAGTATGGTCGGTCTCTTTTGGAAAGTAACCTTTGGCATCTAGTTCAGAACAGAATCAACCTTTCATTTATGGGGAACTTGATAATCTACCAATCGGTTGGGTCGCTTTGCCTCTCTATTTGCTGGTTACCCTAAAAACAATTGGTGAACTTTCAGTTCCTCAAGAAATCTTAAGTCTTGTTTACTTCTAATGTCCAGATACACTTACTCCGCAAGGAACTGTAATAATACACCTTTAACCATTTCCCCTTTTTTTTTTTTTAATATAATCAATTCCCTGACATTGTAGGGCAAAGAAAATGTTTACATCTCATGATGTGTGGAACTTGGAAAATATGCCAAGAAGAAAAATGATTTTTAAACCATGCCTTTGTGGTTCTTGCAAGCATGTATTTGGTATTCATAAGTCTGCCAAAACGTGCTGCCAGTCCCCCTGAAATCTTCATAGAGTGTATTTTGTAACCGATAGAGATCATTACCCACTTTTTCTGTTTATGTCTCAAATTTATTTAAAAAACTGTGTTGTCAGTATCAGCATGCATTCACATAAGTTACGCATAGATCAAACATTAGTCAATATGTTATAGAAGACTCCTTCATGTTACTTTGGAAGTAATAATGGGGGACATTTTCTTTTGTAAATTATGAATGAATATCAAGAGTTGTGATGTGAAACCTTTTCAATCAAAGAATTCTCAAAAATCAATGTTGGGGGCCTAGCACTGTAGCTGGTAAATATTTATGGAGGCAAGGTAAAACTAAGGTACTGGATGGAATGAAGTGTGGAAGGCTATGATTTTAGGTGGTTTATAGGCTGAACTTGCAGGGAATAAAAAAGTACAGGAACTTCTGTGGAATTTAAAGAATTTTCAGGATTATGGGGATGAGGTAAGGGTTTAAAGATGGATTGTTGTGGCTGAAAGGTGAGTTGCAGACAGTAATTTAAGGAGAAGAAGAGAAAAAATAATTAGGAGAAAGAAAGGAAACAAAGGAGAAATTTCTTAGTAAAGTCATCATGCTTATAAAAGCCTACAATTATGTGCTTTTAGTGCACATAAACTGAAATTTACTAGCAGGATCTATTATCAATTCAAGAAAACAAATGAGAATTAAATAGGAAATGTAAGAAAAACTGATCAATTCATCATTATTCACATTTCCTTTATATAAACCTGAAAGGTAAAAATTAGATCAGACCTGGTGTGAGAACTTTTTCATTTATAGTTGTGCACATTATGCAAGCCAATGAAGATGGCAGAATTTAAAGAGTGCATAACCAAGTTCAAAGTTCACAGAAATATCATTATATGAAAGTGTTATTCCACTATGTAGGATGCTTTAGGTGTATATTGAATCAATTACACAGTAGGATCTTGGGTTTATTTGACTCTCTGGGAATTTGAAAGCAGGTTGTTCTATGAAAAAACAAGAACCAATTTCAATTTCTTACAAAACACTGGGATTTGATTTCCATATAAAAGTTATTATACATCTATGATGAGAAAGCAAGCACATGGATTGTAGCACTGTCTCCATTTCTCTATCATTGCATGTAATGGAGAAGGTCCTTCAGGTTCAGGCTTCAGGGTTTGTAGCTGGTATAACTTAAGAGTTCTGCCAAATACTTAAAATCCTCAACTCTAAAACCTCCTCTCGACAAATCATCAGTCCTCAACTCTAGAACCTCCTCTCTACAAAGTATCTTTTTCCTGACATGGTAACTTCTTTCATTATTTACCTATCAGCAGTTTAATATGTCATGGGAGTGATGACAATTTTGTCTTTTTGAGTTCTTAGCCTGTAGCATCTATATCACCTTTCATCTGTGAGGATTCTGCATTTTCCCAATCTAGTTAAAGTGAATCATGGATATATAAATTCATGCCTTAAAGTTTTTAACTTCTCTTTGTCAGTATATTCTGCTCTAAGAAAATTATTCTGATATTTCAGGCACTTGACACATTCAACACTGCTGTTGTCTCCCCTATATATTATGTCCTGTTCACATCGCTTACAATCCTCGCCAGTGTCATCATGTTCAAGGTATTGTCAAGTCATTCATGGAATCTTACTTTAAAGGTCGTTACTTCATAACTCTCTGCCAAGTGTAGTTGCATTTTCAAGTTGGCTTTATGAATTGGGAGGCAATATGACAAACTAGGCTCCATCTGATTTGTCACCTTTTCATAAAAAGATTACAATTGATAGATTAAAGACCTAGTTTGAACGCTCATGTTGTAGATCACTTAACTAGACATTACTACCACTATCACAAGCCTATTCTGTAGGTTGAAGTGGCAGTAATTTGGTTTGGGTTGATTGGGGTTGGGTAACAACTGTTATTGCTCTGTACAGACCTAGACTTAAGAACCCAAATTTAAGGCGATAACTTAATGGGAGATAGAACGGAGAAGAGCTTGCTTCTGATCTAATGAATTGAGAATTTTAGCTGTTCCTAAATTTAGAGAATTTAGCTACTAAATCTTTGAACAAGACCTGCACTATACATTGAAACATAACATCTGTTCTGGGTTCCTATGGTGGACCTGGTCAGTGAATAAAATTTCTAAGCCAAGTATTTTCTGATCACAAATACCGTGTCATGAGATATCTGAATGGTGAAACATATTATTATAGGACTGGGATGGACAAAGTGTGGGGAGCATCATATTAGAGCTATGTGGATTTCTAGTCGTGCTTTCTGGTACAATTTTGCTACACTCAACGAAAGACTTTGAGAGAAGTTCATCTTTCAGAGGTATGTGACAAATTTGTTCTTAGCCTATCTTTCTGATCTCCTTTGTCACCTATCTCTGAATTATTTTTCTATTAGATCTTTAATTCTTTTGGATTAATATAGTTAAAAAACTTTAAACAGGTGTAGGTGGAGGTGGCTATGCACCTTTATCCCCTACATTATCCACCGGACTTTGCAGTGGAATTGGGGAATTACTGAAACATGATGAGGAAGATGTGCCACCTTCTGACGAAAATTTCTGAAGAAGACAAGAAGCATACTAGATGGTGTCTTTCTGAGAGGAAAACTCCCGCACTTTATCAAATTACTGGGCAAGCAAAGTTTAAGTTTCAAGAACTCTTACAAAAAGATGCCCATGAGATAATTTTACAGCATGAGTTTGATCACATTCACACATTAAAGTGATTAAACGATGAGAAATCTTCAGAGCTTGTTTGGATGGTTAATTAACGGCTCCTGAAATCATCAGAAATGGTTGTATAGAGAGGACCAGAGGTAAAATCAGAACCCTCAGAAGACCCAGAAATCTGGATTTTAGTGAGGAAAGCTGGAGTGTGCTTCATCAAAGGTATCTGTGCAATGAAACTGTGTGGGGGATTGAGCTCTTTGGAAGATTGTGGTTTGTTTTTTTTTTTTTCTTCTAGATGTCCGTACTTATAAAAGTGCAATTACAAGATGAGTGTTAGTGGGCATTGAATTGAGATGCATGTCATGGTGTGAAATGAGATAATTTTCTTTTCTTTTTTCTTATGTTTAAAAGTCTTCAATTGTATTCATTTCTTTTAACAGATTATCTAGTACAAATTTTTTTTGAAGATTTCTTTTTAAATTCTCAATCATGATCAAGCATAAGTGGGGAGAAAGAGCTTAGAAGTTTACACTTCATTTAATTTTTTAAAAATCAAATAAAAATTAGGAATGATAAAGAATCCCAAATCACAAGGAGCTTGAAATTGAAGATTTATACTTCATTTTCATTTCTTTAACATCATCGTGAACTATAACAAGTTTGGATCCATAGCCTTAAGGCTATCACCTTAATTATGTTTAAAAAATTAAACATATTTACATTATATCACAAGTTGTATAAAATTAATTATTTCGTAATTAATAAATATCAATTTAATGAATTTAACATTATACTCAACCTATTATCCCTTATTATTATTTTTCGCAGTCAATTTTCTAGTATATTTATAAGCTTACAACTCTTACAAATTTGATATAGGTCACGTTTGGATAAGAAGCTTAAATTCTTTCTCACACATCGCCATAATAACAATTTAAAATATTAAAATCATAAGTCAATTTTATCTCTTTATTTGCATATAAATTAACTATTGAATAAAAAAATTCTCAAAAAAAACTATTGAATAAATTTTTTTAAAAAAATGCCCATGATATTTGTTGAAAATTTAGGACTTCAAGCAAAAGTTATTTGTTTTTATCCCTTTTTGTTTAAGATGGAATTATATGAGTTGTATTTTGTTTAAGAAGGAATCATTTACTTTCTCCGATGATTAAGAAAAGAAAACTATTATTATTGCTATTATTTAAATTATAAAAAAATGTTTTAACTTATTTACTTCGAAGCTTATATATAAGCCTCAAGAAAGCAAAGCATAAACACAAAATAATGGAAACGAAGATAGGCAAGTTCTTTGATTCGGTCACTAACTTCTTCACCGGCGCTGATCAGCTGCCCTGGTGCGATGGCGACATCATCTCTGTAAGTTCATTATTTCTTTTTCTCCTTTTGTCATTTTATTCCACAATTTACCGCATAGCATTCGGAATTAGGGTTTTACGCCTTCTGAATCTGGGAATTTTGATTTCATCTTGCGTCATGTCTTATATACATGTATGTATGTATATGTATAGTGTAGTTTGTATATATACGTAATCTGTAAAATCTGTGAGTTGAATTACAACTATTGAAGAAAAAATTGGACTTAGGCTCAGTGGAGATTTTTTTAAAAAAATTCTTACTGGTCAATAGCCAACAATTTTTATTGGTATTGGGCATTTACGTTGCTGTTTGTGGAAGTGGGTTTTCTTTATTTAGTTAGTAAATTTTTTTGGGTACTTGCTTTTTTGGTCCCATCAAGAGGTTAAAGTAAGGTTTAAGATCTTCAGAATTTCGAAAGTCGTTCCCTCATGCTTGGCTGCTGGAAAGTGAAAGCATTTCTTGGACGAGGTTTTTGAAAATGAGTTGGTTTGTGTTTCACGATAGATTGGTTGTTTTGCAGCCAGTAAACTAAAGAAGGTTGTTAATGCAATACTTTTGTGACTTGCTATAGCTCACCATATGAAAGCAATAATGTGCTACTACAGGTTCTTCATGCGATAGTTTTGTCATACATGTGTTTTTTGCTGAACTTTTCAGGTTAATGTGTGTTTATGTTTGACATGTTGCTTTGTTGGAAGGAAATCTGAAAAGAAACAGATTGCATGTTTACAATTCTAGATGCTATTGCTAACTAGATGGCACTAGTAAAATCACCATCAATTGTGAAGCAAAAATGTTGTACTGAAATTCTGGCAAAAGCCGCGGAACAACTTCAGTTTATTCCTGTTTTGCGTTTAAATATCAATATGTGTTGAAACATGTTCGTCATGCACTTTTCTGAATATCATGTTATATTTTTAATATTCTAAAAGCCTTTCTTAATACTATAGTTTTAATTTTAACCTTAAATGTTGCTACATAATTTTTTTTTGATAAATAAAAGCCGCTAAATATTTTTTTTTTGATATAAAAAAGCTGCTACATAATTTGATAATCTAATGAGTGACTTGCACCTTTTATGATTCATTTTGTTTATAATTTTGGAAGGGAGAACATTGTCTCTCGTGGCACATCATGGTGCACTGTTGTTGTTCTCATTTTTTATGGATAGAAGAAGAACCATCTTGATATCTATTGGAAAATGACAATTTCTGGAAACAGTGTGTGTTGAGAGGAGGGAAGAGGGAGGGACAGAGGGAGGATAATATGGTAAAAAAATATGTAGAGTAATTTTATCTGTTCCTTTTACAAGTTCCAGCAGACTTCTTGTGATGATGTTCAACTCTATCTATTATGTGCATAATATTGTTCTCATAATCTAAATGATCCGTAATACCTCCTGTTTTTATGTTAAGGCCAAATACATTCAACATTTTGAGAGTGGTAATAAATTTAGGGGAAAATATACAAAAGTACATTATGATTTGATATTTTTAAACTTCAATACAGAGGTTTCAAAAGTTAAGTTTAGGTACCTTGTGGTTCCTCCCTTATCCGATTAAGGCTAATGATGTTAAGTCTAGATCCACACTTGACACATCATTAAATGATGGACACGTGTCCATCATTCATTCGATGAAAGAAATAATTGTAGAAAAAAATATTTAATAGCAAAAACTAATTAAATGTAGATATAAATTAATTTTAATTCTAAAAATAATTTTCTCTCTGCACAGTTGACTTTCTTTTTCTTTTTTTCAGCAATAATACCCAAATAAAAAAGAAGCAGAAAAAATATCTTTCTGGATTTTATAGAACTCACATCACTTCCTCTTCTTCCTTCATCATCACACTTGCAGATTCTCTTTTCCCTTGGAAAATCTCAACCCAAATTTTTTTCTAACCAAACAGATCTTATTTTTTCACACAAAAATTTGTCAACTCTAGATACGGAATCTAACATTTAGTGCAATAGCTTTTAGCCTTTTACAAGCCAAACAAAACTTTTAACATGCAATTTTGATTCCCAAAGTAGATCTTGATCCTGTAACTTTTTATCTCTCTTCCCTTGGCAATCATCGAGATTCATTTGTCACTGCAAAAACTATCGCAAGCGTTCTTGCAGTGCTTTTCTTTCCTTTGAGCAAGATCTCGGTTTTTTCCTCGAAGATCATCGTTGAGCATCTTAGCCCTTATCTCGAGTCTATGGTCGTGTTTGGTCACAGTCTCACTAGTGCAACGCCGTTCTTACACCGGACAAGATCTTAGCGGTTCCTCGAGAGGCCATTGCTGCACAGTTGTTCACCTCCTCTCAAGCCACCGCAAAGCCATTGATTGGATCTATTTATTGTGATATATTTTCTTGTTAATGGTTTATTGGGTGAATGGAGATGTTTGGTGCTTTGCTGGGTTTTCGTTGATATTGTTGGAATATTTAGATATATTATTGATTTTTTTTTTGGGGATGATCTGTTTTTGATTTGTTATAGCGTGAATTTGGTGGTGCTGTGTGATCTGTGTTTAGGAGAGAAAATAGAAAATAGGGGAGAAAGAGGGAGGAGAGAAATTATTTTTAAAATTAAAATTAACTTAAAAAATAGCTTAGATTTTATATTTTAATTGGTTTTGGCTATTAAATATGTTTTGTTAGCAATTATTTCTTTCATCAAATGAGTGATGGACACTTGTCCATCATTTGTTGCTGTGTCAAGTTTGTGGGTCCAAACTTAATGTTGTTAGCCTTAATTGGTTAACGGAGGAACCATAAGGTAGCTAAACTTAACTTTTGAAACTTCTGGTACTAAAGTTTAAAACAGTCAAACGACAAGGTACTTTTGTGTATTTTTCCCTTAAATTTATTATGCCAAAGTTTCAAGTAGTTATACGAGAGTAAATTTTTTTTGGCTAGTTACAAATTCAACTGTCTTCTTTCCCTCTATTCAAATTACATATTGAAATTCACCCTTAACTATCTATCACCTTTTTTTTATTATCGTCATAGCATCGTTAGGTTGTGAGATACTATTGTAGCTTGTAATTGAACAAGTTCTGTTTTCAAACTTCTCTTTCTCTCGATTGATTCTTTTGTTATTTTAATAGTACATGCTATTTAAAATTTTGTGAAAAAAATAAAGCATGCTTAGGTGTGTTATGCAGACTTCATTTCCTTTTGACTGTGCTCTGTATGCTCCTGGCCTTAGTATAACACTCATGTCTTATTAGAGATTTTGATATGCTCAATCTACTTCTCATACTTTTAATCTTCCACAGGGCTGTGAGAAAGAGGTTGCTGAGGCTGAAAAAGGTTCTTCTAATGAGTTTAAAAGTGAATGCATCATGCGTTTATCATGGGCCCTTGTTCACTCAAGAAGAGCAGAAGATGTACAACGCGGGATAGCTATGCTTGAAGGTATCAAATAAATACAAAGCTAATCCCCCCAGCCAATTTTATTTTGTGTTTCTTTCTCAAGGAGGCGTTTGTTATATGCTGTTTTGCAGTTTACCTGCTTGATGCTCTCCTATCTGTGACTTTTTTAATCTATATTGTATCTGTGTGATTTACGGTAAAATAAAACAAAAATATTTATTCTTTTGCAGCTTCATTGGCTGACACTACAAGTCCACTGAAAATGAGAGAGAAACTTTATCTTCTGGCTGTCGGGTATTACCGAAGTGGTGACTATCCAAGGAGCAGGGAGCTTGTGGAGCAGTGTTTAATGGTCTAATTCCAAATTCCTGAATTAATTTTTTAGTAGAAATTTTTTTATCAATGGCTGTTTGTAAAAGGAAGAAGTTGAGCATTCATGTGCATACATAATTCAGAAAATAGAAGACACTTGTGAAGTGCAATTTTTGTTTTTCATTGTTTATATATATATATTTTTTTAATATTGGTAGGGCCTTGCTTTTCCTTCTGTAGATTGAACCTGATTGGAGGCAGGCACTGACACTTAAAAAGGCGATTGAGGACCGGATCACAAAAGGTAATCACATATGTTTATTTGTTATCTTTTCCTCGTTATTCATTTGAATTGAGTTGATGGGCTTACGGATTCTCCCCTTTTCCTTTTTGAGTTTCTATGCAGATGGTGTGATTGGCATAGGAATTGCTGCGACTGCTGTAGGACTGGTTGCTGGTGGGATTGCTGCAGCTCTAGTGAGGAAAAATTGATATAATTCTTATTTTCCCTTGCATGTGTGAGTTCTATGTGTTTGTATAGGAAAAATGTTAGAGATGATCCTATCTCTAATACATGGTTGTCTTATACAACTTACATTATGTATACTTTGGAATGGCTTTAAAATCTGCTATGAAATGCCTTTCTTGTGTGATACTATTTTCTTTTAACTTTTGGGTGCCATTTTTTTTCTCAAGAAAGTGGAGTAGTTATTTCAGGGCCTTGCTCCTTGTACTCAAGACTCTGGTCATCTCTTCATGGTTAAAAGCCTTATCTTGGATTTCATCATGAAGAGTACCGGCTTCTCAATGCGCTATTCTCTCATCAACTTCTTCGCCATCATACCTGTAAGCACTTGTTACTGCAACCAAAAGCTGCATCCATCAAAGTATTGCTATGGCTGGAATTATAAGTTTAGTACCTAATTACTTGAATTAATACCCTTTAATAGAGATTATAAAACTGTTTGTTTAGTTCAAACAGCATTTAAAAACAGTTCTCGAAAAGAATCAAAAAATAAAAAAGAGTTTTTAAGAAATCGAATTTATGTTAAATAAACTGTTTTAAAAACACAAAATGGGTTTTTAGCTCCACAGGTAGCTCCACATGACAATATAAAAATGCTTTTCGAATTTGTTTTCATTTATGTATCAGAAAAATAAAGGAAGAAAAATCTATGCTACTCATTGCATTAAATTAATAAAAATGTATATGAGAAAATGTAAGTAAAAATATTTATTTAGTTTGAAGTCAGAATCAAGTAATTAAGACCTTACACACGTGCTATGCATCGCTATCTCTTACAATTATAACCATTAATATTCAATTTGAAATTTACAGGTACATGTCTAATGCAAATCAAGACCATTAGTTTAGTTACATTTTAAAGTTTTACTTGTGGAGAAGAAAATTCAAGAAAAGCACATCACTTTTCATTGATTGTTTTTTTGACAAAATGCTAGAAACACATAAAATGTAGGAAACCCTAAACAAGAGAAAGCTGAAAATGTTAGACCTCAACACTGGGACCTCCCTAGCCTTCCTCACCTTATCCCTCTCCTCTATCTTCTTCTTCCTCTTCCTCTTCCTCTTCCTCTTCCTCTTCTATAGCTCTCGTCGACCTGCAACGAAAACCCCATGCCCACAATCATACCCCATAATCGGAAACCTCCTCGGCTTCTTTCGAAACCTCCACCGCTTTCACGACTGGACCGCCGAGATGCTCTCCGAGACCCCATCATCCACCCTCCAAGTCAACACTTTCCTCAACCTTTCCCACGGCATCTGCACCGCTAATCCCGCCAACGTTGAACACCTTCTCCTCACAAACTTCTCAAACTACGTCAAGGGCTCTCGCTTCCACGACGTCCTCTTTGAACTCCTCGGCAACGGCATTTTCAACGTCGACGCTCACCTCTGGACCACGCAGCGTAAGATCTCAAGCCACGAGTTCAACACCAAATCGCTCAAGCACTTTATATCAGACGTGGTCAACTCTCAGATCTCTAATCGCCTCTTGCCTTATCTCCTCGATAACGCGGCCTGTGATGATGATGAGAACAGTAAGACCGTTGATCTTCAACAAGTGCTGGAAGAGTTCACATTCAATAATATATGCATTGCTGCCTTTGGTGTGGATCCTTTATCAATGGAGAGTGTGGATTTTGTCAAGGCTTTTAATTACGCTGTTGAAATTTGTTCGTCGAGATTCTTGTCTCCACTGCCCGCGATATGGAAGATCAAGAGATTTCTAAATTGGGGATCGGAGAAAAGATTCAAGGAAGCCATAAAATTGATCGACGATTACGCTATGGAGATAATCAAATCTAAAGAAGAAGAAAAAGAACTAAGCAGAACCAAAGATTTGTTATCAAGATTCATGTCGATGAGTACAAATTCAAACAATATCGAGTTTCAAGATCAGCAACACAAAAGAAATTCTTGAGAGACATAATAATAAGCTTTGTACTCGCCGGCAAAGATTCCACGTCAACGGCGTTGACTTGGTTCTTCTGGCTTATTGCCGGCAATCCTGGATGCGCTCACTTGATTCGCGATGAATTGAAGTCTTTGGCGCCGGCGGTAGAAGCCAAGCCAAGGATTTTCAGCTATGACGAGCTGAAGAAGCTTAATTATCTACACGCGGCTCTATCAGAGTCCTTGAGGTTGTTCCCACCAATACCTATCAATTCGAGATTAACGGTGAATGATGACGTGTTGCCTGATGGGACCCGCGTGGGGAAAGGGTGGTGGTTTGCGGATTATTCAGCTTATGCAATGGGGAGGATGGAGAAAGTTTGGGGCCAGGATTGCATGGAGTTTACGCCTGAAAGGTGGTTGGGTGGTGATTATGATGTAGTGTTTCAGCCGATTGATCAGTTTCGATACCCGGTGTTTCACTGTGGGCCCCGGATGTGCTTGGGGAAAGAGATGGCTTATGTGCAGATGAAGTCGATCGTGGCCGCCGTGATGTGGGAGTTCGAGATCATGGCCGTTGATGGTGGTGCGACTGCGAAAAAGATGATGGAGCCGCCTTACAAGATATCGCTGCTGCTTAAGATGAGAGGTGGACTGCCTGTGAGGCTAAAAAGAAGACAGCAACAGTCTTCCTAGATGGTTGATTTTTTTTTTTAATGGGAAATTGTGAATAAGTAAAAATGGTGGAATCTCTGGTCCCGTTGACCAGCGCCTTAACCATTGGGCCACGGAGTCATTTGTTGATATTTTAATTAATAAACTTAGAATCATACTTTGGCGTTGTTTTTATTTTTCATTTTTTTTGGCTTTGACTAATTTGTGGGAGAATGAACCGATATCTTACACTCCAGAGAGGGAGTAATTACCACAGAGAAAAAAAGAAAATAATGAATGAAGAAATAAAAAAGTTGTACTTTGTATATTTAATTTACCATCTGTTTGAAATCAAATAAAAACATAATTTTTTATATTTTTAAACAAGTTTAAAAAATATTTTAAAAAAATTATTTTTTATATTAAATTATAAAATTCATATGAATTTTTGTGTTTAAAATATATTTATTTTTTATATTAAATTATAAAAATTAATGTTTGAAACTAATAAAAAAATCAAAGGATGAGAGATAGAGAGGGGGAAGGGAGAGAAAAGGAAAGAGTGAAAAAAAAAGTATTTTGATTAATATATTATTTTATTTTTATTTTATGAAATTCATTTATAAGTTTTATTTGTTCCGATAAAATTTTCAATGAATTAACTCAATTTTACATAAATTCATTTTATGTGTCGTTCCATGCAGAATGACTAACCCACACTGATTGCATCGCTGCACACACAATGACTAATCCACTCGAATCCCAAAATTCGGACTTCACTTGCAGGTTGTAAGTGCCACAGTGTTGCAGTCCTTTATGTTGTGTGCGTTCCAACACACATCTCGGTTTTCCTAGATCACAACTGTACTCTCACGAAATGCCACTCAAAGATCTTCTTGTTACGCACACTGTCCTGTTGCGCACACTGTCCTGTTGCGCACTCTTTGTGCACACTGTGCACACTGATACGCACACACCCAGCAAAAACCATGCATACGGCTCCGAGCAACCCTTTGAGTATACTAATAAACTTGGGCCAAGTAAGGGTGTAACAATAGGCCACCATAAGCTAGAGATTACATCAGCACCCTGACATCACCTTAGCTTTTGCGAAAGCATCCACTTTGCAGCAACAAGAAGATTAGAAAATGTTATAGCAGCACAAGACACCTTAAGTTGCATTTTAAGGAAGAAAAAAACCATATAAAACAACAAAGTGTATGCTCGAAAACCCCTAAATAATATGTTTGAATTGAGAAAAAAGAAAAGGAGGAGTACATGTTCCCTTGTTTGAAAAGTTCTTTTAATAAAAAATAAATAAATAAGGGGATACATATATCTTTCTATTTCATTTCAAAAAAAATTTTATTTCACCCAAATTGAGAATACTTGAAAAGAGAGTAACTCTTTTATAAATTTTTAATGTATTTATCATTATTCCTCTAATTATATAATGATATTTTTTATATTAATGAAAGGCAAAATAATAAAATGTGTTAACTTTCTTATTTTTTATTTTTAAACATCCAAACAAGAAATACAACAAAAAAGACATTGAAAGGCTTGAACCTAGGCACTCATGCAATGATTTCAGACTTACCACATGCCACTTTGCTTCTTATATTACTTTTTTGTGGATCAATCATGCAATTTCTAACTCTTTTTTCACTTACATAATATAAAATTACAAAAATTATATATATTTCATATATTTTTATATTTATAATATAAAAATATTAATATATAAACATTTTGAAGGTACTTTCGATTTTAATATTTTTTGAAATCAAACGATCTCTCGCTCCCACTCACTTCCGCACCAAAATTTTATATCCTAGCTCTAAACACCCCAAACATAAAGAATTTGTCACGTCCAAAACGATAAACAAACTGCAAATCACGTCTTTGTTTGGTAATGAATGCAGAATGCTAAACACAGATAAAAGGTAAATGCCAACTGAAGTCCCTAAAATTTCAATTGACACTATAAAAACTTGTTTGTAGGATTGGTTAGATGAAATTAAAAGGATCACTAATCACAAGTTTCCGCGCATAGCCTGTGGTTGCAAACTCAGCTTCTGTAACATATGAGCTCAGCTAGAGTAAAAGCAACTAAACCAGCTCAAATGAGCTCCAGTCAGTCGAGAACAAGCCCAGCTTGAGTAGCTCAGTTCACTTTCCATCCCCACACCGAATTAAAACCAGAATGAAACCAATGACAGGATTTCTTAACATCCCCCCGCCCCTCCCTCTGTCATGTACTTTCACCCAGCAATTGGGTTATTGATTAGTTTAACCAGAACTCAATTTGCAGAAATCCAGTGAAAAAGATCGGAAAATAGTTTTTTTACCCCAATAGAAAGTTGTATAGGAAAGGAAGTAGTATTTGACCGTAAGTTTGTGGCAGATCCAGAGAATTCAATAGCATATTGCTCACCTACCCTAGTAGAGTGATCCAAACTAGGTATCTGAGATAAGTGCTTAATTAATCAAATGACAAATAGAAGAAAGTTATTACCACAGTTTATCAGAGAGTAATCTTAACATTTTCACATTTAATGCATGTGAAGAACAGGATGTAGTAGAGATCAATGAGCGACGATGCTAGTGTTCGAGATTCCTGCATAATCAAGAACTCAACTTCAGGACAATCCTAGCAACATGAATGTTAGATAATTAATAAGTCAAGATTCCCAATGGCAAATTGAGAAGCTTTTACATGCATATTCTTACCGAGACTAATTGATATCACAGCAACAAGCTGAGACTAATAGATCATTTAACAGAGGAAGATAAACTGACAACCACTGACCTCAATGTCAGGATTATTAGAACTCATCTTCTTTTCCATGCAAAACACCCACAGAGAGACAGATAAACAGGGGCAATAGAAATTTTTTTTTAAATGAATCGTGGTCCATCTTAAGTAAGATTTGACTACTTTTTTTTCAGAAAAAGAAAATGGGTTAAAGTTACAAGAAGGGGCAAAAGATAATCTTGAAAGCAATATGTTGACATTGATATACTGATAAAAAGAAGATGATATCAATATAAACATATAAAATATTTAACTATAAATCAACAGGCATCAAAGCTATTTTGTCTAACAATACTTGAAACAAACAAAATAAGTTTCAAAACTTGACAATAGCAATACACCGGAGCAGCTACCCACGCTGCAATGAGGCATAGGAAGCCGAACTTTCATGTGACTATTTATAGCAAGGAAACCACTAACTAAAGGTTTTATCTAAGAAACTACCATCAATTTCACAGTCAATGTTCAAATCATTTGACAACACAATGGTTTATAGCTTACCACAAGACCGGATAGGAATTGTAATATATTTAAATTCCATTATGATGGCTGAAATGCTTTTTAGCCCGGAATATTTACAGAGAAGTTGCTCAAGATATCAGAGACATCCATCCCCTTTGAGTTAAAATAATTCAACAACCACAAAATAGCAGAATGGTTTACAATAATCCCAGATGAATCAGAAATGCTAGCATCCTGATTGTTACTTTCAAGCTTCTCCAAATATTTAGCGAAACTTTCGAATAGCATTGAGGCATTAGACACAACCCACACACCCAAAGCTGCAGGACCGAAGTCCTGGAATACATTATTAGGTAAAAACATGATTGCCCCAACAAGTTCCGGTGTGGGTGCAAGACAACTGCATAGCATCAAAAGGCCTCCAACTGCAATGGCATTAAGATTTGCATCTAATTCATCACAGCAGAAAAATTCCAAGATGATCTTCTCCACCTGAATATTGGAAACTGCAAGCTCTGATCTAATTAAGCCCCAGAACCTATGTTGTTCCAGAGAGTCCCAATTGATGGACTTCTTAATTAGGTGTAAAACAACATCAGTATTCTCCCCAAATACAGAAAATTTCTTCAAACCAATCTCAAATTGCACGTCAACAAGATCAGCATGATCCAATTGACCGACAAGTAACCTGATGATGTCTTCCTCGCCAATGGATAAATCATGAAAATGAGAAAAAATGTTGAAGAATAAAAATTTCACTCTTTTCCTTACCCATTCACAACAAGACATTAGGTCAGTAAAGAGGAGCTTTGACAGAGATGTACCAGCTTCACTGTGTAATGCAGTTTTTGAACACGTAAGAAAACATCTGTAAGCAGCAAAAGCACTTTCTACCAACATAGCAACAGACTTGTCCACTTCAGAAGTAGAAGTGATGGGCCCAGATAAACCTTCTTTTCTTCCATTCAGAAAAGAGAAATACCCATCAACATGAAAGATCAATAATGGCATACCTGAATCAGTTACCTTGGCAGAATTTCTGTCAACCATCTCATTTTTCAAAGAACCTGCTACATATGCCTCGTAAGCTAGCCTTGATACATAAGATAGCAATCGTCCTCCTACTGGAAATTTATTGCGGGACCAGTATAAAAGCATCTCTTGCATACTCTCTTGATGAGAAAAAATAAAGGTACGAATAATTAAGGCCGTGGCAGACCCAACCTCATCATCACAGTCAGAAGTATCTGCACAAAGCTCAAGAGGAGCAAATAGTCTGTAGCCATTCATCTCATATTCCTTTGCTATCTTAGAAGATAATACTTCAGGACTTATCAAACCACTTGCTGGACTTTGGTTATCAAGATATGCAAATGAAAAAAGTATTGCCTCCAAAGTCTGAAGCCCCATTTTATTTGACTGTTTAATAGTTCCTCCGAGAGATTGAACCAAACCCTCAATAGCACGAACCTGATTTTCAACAAGTCTGGCGTTATATACATTTTCCTTCGTACATTTAGAATGACTCCTTTCTGGGGATGGTGTTGGAGTCCCAAGGGAGGATACATCTGGCAAACTCACAAGTGGAATAGAGTGACCATGAAGATGGACTGACTGCAAATCTTTAGTAACTCCCATTTTAGAACATGACAAGAACTTCTCTAGCCTCTCCTTTAGAAAAGGAGAAAGCGCATGACATGAAGTTAGAATATCCAGTGAGCACACCACTCCTTTTCGAACAAGTATGCTGAAAGCTGACGACACACCGCTAACTATGATATCATTATGGTCCAAATCATAGTTGTCCACGAGAAGGAACAAAAATTCAAGAAGAGTGTTAGTCATGTCGATGTATTTGGGTATCGAGCACACCATCAATAGCATAGCAGGCTCAATATTCATAATATTATCTACCCTTTCGTCAAAGAACAGCCAGTCATAAAACAGAGCCAATTTTACATTAGCTTCAATGTAATTCTTCCTACACAATTTTAGTAACCAACCTATAACAGCCCATCTTGGAATAATATCCGACTGAATAATTTTGTTAGGCGGGTGGTGTGCACAGCATATAAACCGAACAATGTCAACCAAAAGAGTTTCCCTCTCAGGCCCTGAAAGGAACTTATTGGCAAACCATGCTTGGTATCGCTTTTGGCTCCCCATCTTAACGTGTGTAAGTAAAAACCGCAACTGGGTTTCCATTTCCGGAGTGATCCGTAGTAAAAAGTACCGACTTGAAGTCCTTGACCGGTAAAATTGTGAAACATTCAAAAACCCCGGAGTTCTAAGTTCACCTGGGTTCAACACCAAATCCTTCCATATAGCTTTAAATTCAGGTACATGAACCAAGTCCTGTAGTAATCGAATAAGATCCCTCCCTACCTTCAAACACAAATGAAATTGCTCCCTCAACATTTTGACACAAAATTCAATCTCTAATGGCTTCAAAACCTCCAATTTTGCATTACTTGATAACCTACAATGATCAGCTAATAAACGAAGAAAAGTATACAAAGCAGTGGTTAAAACCAAAGGTTCTTCTTCCAACATATAATCCCATTTGCTAAGGAAGAGGCTCACCAACTCAAAGCACAACCACAAATTCTCATCACTAAAATCCCCTCCAACAATTTGTCTCAATAAACAAACCAAAAAACCATCAAGCCCTACCGCCAAAACGTCAATCATCTCCCTAGCAACCCATACCAACTGATTTTTTGCCGAATCAACAAGTTTTGCATATAGTTCATCAACAATTTTGCTAAGTAAACTCAAAAACGAGCCATACCCATCTGTGACAATTGCATGCAAGTGCTTAATATGGATTTTGGCGAAATGGGGTTCACATAAAACGCCATAAAGAATCGCCATGTTAAGCTGTGAGTACTCTAGTGGATTTGGTATTGTTAAGGGGAATGGGGGTCTTAGTTTTGGCTCAAGAGCCTCAAAGGCTTTCCTGAGAGAAAGTTCTTGTTGGTTTTCAGCTTCATGAGATGCAAGTTGAATCAGCTTCGAAGCCATAATCGGTTCATGCAGGGGGAAGCCAAGAAATTTCTCTAGGTAGGGTCAAAATATATGGCCTTCATCATCCATTTTTGGAGTGCCAACATCACCACCATTCCTTTGAAAACATTGATTCAAACAAATGTGCCTGAACCACAAAAATTTGCACATTGGTTACTTTTTTTTAGTTCTTTTGTAATTACTATAAGTCCACAAAGCACATAAAAATTTACCACATAATATTAGTTTTATATATACCTTCAATAGGACAAGTGCTTCAACACAAACCAGAATAAGTGATAGCTAAGACAATATGCTTTAGAGAAGCATTGAAAGCTGTCTAGATGTTGCATGAAGGTAATGAAATGATAAAACCCATACCAATGTAGATGTTGTAAAGGCCCTTATAAAAAGAGTGATAAAACTTAGCATTTTGAAATTCAATTATCAAGAGGGAAAGAGATGGCCCCAAGTACTGACCTTATTTAGAATGTTAATTGCTTCTTGACCTAGAGTATAAATAAACTCCAATGGAAAATAAAACCTGACAATTAAGGAGTTACACTTAATTTACAGCACAAAGTACTAAGGGTGAGAACAGAAAGACGAAAAAAGCCTTGACAGCAAACATTTAGCAATCCTTCATGATTTTGTCCCCAGGTTTGTACTAACCTTTGTTTTAAAGTATTACTTTCCAACAAGGACCACATGCCTTTAAACCACTAATTTCCTCTGAATCAGGATGGAGCCATGTTCCTCCAATTTATTTAGTTATTTGGAATTCAAGAACGATTGTTTTGAATGATTTAAATCATGTTTTTACTTTGACTTTTAGGCTGGAAGACTTAATTAAATATAGCAGCAACAAGAAGTGTTTTTTTCTGTCTAGTTTTCTGATGCAAGTGTTCGAAACTTCGAATGTTTCAAACCTTAGATGCCAACATGATAATTATAGTCTTCAAATCCCGACTTTGTCACTATGTGCATATCTGAAACAACCTAGAATCTAGTTTGTCATATCAAGTTATAATTTCAAACATTTTCAAAGGAATATAAAGATTCTTACAAATGTACTAGTCAACAAGACAAGCCTTAATATTGAGGAGGAAAAGATAGAATAGCATGTGAGATTCAAATGAAAGATGCACAAAATCAGATATATTGGCAAGTGACAAAAGCTTGAAAGAAAGAATAAAAATTCTTCCCAAAGAAAGAAACGGATTCACATAGCTTGACAATTATAATCTAAGCATCTCTATCCAAATGCCTCAGCGTTTGCAGATTACCACAAAGCAAGGAAGGAGAGCTATAGGATTAAGCAGATAAAGCTCCCCAATATTTGAAATGCTTAAGTTCTTCACAAACACAGATCCGTGTTATAATCAAGTAGTTGACACCTCTAGAGTAAGCAAGAGGGGGTAAAAAAATCATATACATTGCTATTTAATTATAATTTATAAGTTCCATTATCATGCTTGTCCATGAAGAGAGAAAGAGAGAACCAAACAGATTTAAAAAAATGGGATATGAAATGAAGTGAAGAAATAGAAATTAGAGAAGTGGAGTTAAGGGAAAGAGACAGGGATCCAGTTGGAGAATGGAGATTCTGTTGTTGCTTAACTTCTTTGTCCATTTTCTTCAAGCAGGTGGTGCTCAAAATTCATGAGCTAATTAGTAATGAGTAAGCAAGATCAAATGTAAAATTTATCATATCAATAAAATTGTATGTAAAAAATTTTCGAATCTGTTGACCTTACTACTTCAGAATTAATAATAAAAACAATAACCTAAATACCCTTCTTTCTATAATTCTATCAGAAACCAAAACACCTTCAGCAAAGCAATTTTTATGGAAAATAGCTAACCTTCTCAAGAGTCAAGACCCCGCCGGTGGTTCTGGATTCGTCGCCGGCTCTCCACCACCGGAGCTGCTGTCTACTGGATTCTGGAAGGAATAGGGAAAAACTGAAAACGGTGAGCTATCGTGACTCGTGACCCGTGAGGAAGAGAAAAAAAAGAGAGAAAGAGAGAAAACTAGAGTGATGAGGAAGAGAAGAGAAATCTTCTTTTTCACAAGAAGGTAATGATACTATTCATATAAGGTAAATATCTCTGATGATTTCTCAAGTAGACTCACTATCAACAAAATATTGCGTGAGCTAACGTTATTGCAGAGTCAGAATTCTTCTTTCCCCGGCTGAGTCAGAATTCAATTACCATTCTCTCATCTGCTCTTCTCTTGCACGCTAAAAGGTTTCAGTTCTCCTTCTCTCGTTCAGCAGCAGGCATGCGATTATGAGGCAGTGTCTGCACTCTGCAAGACTGGTCTGCTCTTTCCCGCTTGAATACGATCTAAGATCAGGTTTCTTCATAGAATATAATTCGGGTAGGGATACGTTTATACACTCTATCCTGGTAGGGCTGAGTTATGTTATTTGACTCGCAATGAATACAGTTCCCTACTCTTTTTTTTGGTTTCTCGTTCTTTTTTGCATTATTGTCCATATTTCTATTTTAAATAAATTGTATTTGATGTCCTTAAGATTTACACTTAACTTCATTTTCATTCTTCATATTCCAAATGATGCAACTAATTCCCAAAAGTTAACAAAACAAGAGCAATTGAATCCTTTCATCATCTCTAATCTTACGTGGATTCGACGTGACCTTAATTTAACAAAAGTTTACTTATTCATTTAGGGTTTGTTTGGTATGCTGACAGAGTTACAGTGAGATTATGATTATAGTGGAACAGGATTAGGAGTATTAAAGTTGTATTATTTTCATTTTATGTTTAGTTCATGAAATTGTTGGATTATGACTAAAGTGGATAGCAAATCAAAAGACTAAAATATTTTTTTATATTTTATTATATATATTTATATGATAAAACTTATATATATATATATATAAACCTACAGAGAGAGGAAATTAGCTCTCTTTTTTCTTTTCTTTTTTTTGGCTATGTGTCGACAAATAGAGAGAAAAGGGAAGGAGAGAGGAGGGGGGAGGAGGGAGGCCTGATTTGGTGAAGAATGAGGAAGAAGAGGAGGGGGGAGAGGCGGCGCGTGGCTTGAGGCGTGATCCATGCAAGGAGGAGGAAAAGGAAAAAAAGAAGAAGGAGGAGGATAAGGAAGGAAAGTGGAAGGTCGTGCGACCTGCTGAAGAGGAAGGAGAGAGGGGAGAGGAAGGAAGAGGAGGAGAAGGGAGGCGCGGGGTCGAAGGAGAGGAGAGGAGGCCGAGAGGAGGAGAGGTGGCCGAGGAAGGAAGGGAGGTGGTCGGGGATGGTGGTTGTCGCAGGGAAGAAGAAAGAGGGAGGGGTAAAAGGGTTTATTAAAAAAAAACCAATCCCACAAACCTGTGATTGATTTTGTCCATGAGACTGAGATAGATTTTCAAAGATTGTGACTAATTTAGTCCAACTCAATCCAGATGAACAGTTAATCCTTCCAACCAAACATGAGACTAACTGTTCATGTGGGATTAAGTTAGTCAATCTCAACTTAATTCCCCATATCAAACTGCTCCCTTAGTTATATGATCTCATGTCATTTAAGCAGTATCAAATATTTGGTTTTAAAGTTTTTCTCTTTCTAAATCTCAATTAGGTTTAAAGTTTATATTAAAAAAATCGATCTTCGCAATAACGGGAGTTATATCATTATCTCCACCAAGTCGTGGCTTCAATGAACAATAATCTTGATAATGTTCAAGTTGGGGGCATGAATAAATGAGAGATGACATAGTACGATATGGTTAGATTTGATATGGATCTAAATTGACCATTTTTGTTACGAAGAAAATATAATTTAGCTAGAAAAATGGCGAATTCAAAAGTTTAAGGAGATTAAGAGTATGTTTATTTCATTGTAAATTGATTAGTGAGAGATGATATCTTATGTTTAATTGAGTAAAACTTTGAAAATCGTTTCACATCAAAACTAGAAGAAAAAAATAAATTGAACAAAGTTTTTTTTAGTAAGTCATATGACATTTTTTCTGTAAAATACCCATTTGACCACTTTCCTTAAAAAAAAAAATTCTCTCTCACATATTACACTAGTGTAGATACCCCTCAAATTTTATGGATATTTGTAATTAAGCCTATATTATATATTCTTAATTATAGTTATGGATCTAAAACCACCAAGTACTTTTGACATTTTTCAATACCGATGAATTAAAAGTTGTTGCCTTTTTATAATTTTAAGATAAATTATAATTACATCTTCTAAGTTTGGTTATATTATAATTTTATCCCAATTTTTTTAAAACCATACTTGCATCTTATGATTCGGAGTAAGTAAAAGAAAATTTGAAAAGACAAAGATATCTATTATTTACAAAAACAAAAATAATTTTTGAAGATTTATTTCCCTCCAAGTATCAACTTCACTTATTAAGTTTTTAATTCCTTCTTTACTACTTAAATGGATAAATAAGGGATGATTAATGCTCTAATTCTTTAAGAGCATATTGGTCATCACGTGCTGTCACCTAAACGAAAGTCACGTATTAACCTCTACCCTTTTCGTTTACTCATTTAGACGTAGTTGTAATGTTCAATTTTGAGAGAATGTACACAAAAATTTGGAGTTAAATTGTAATTATGATCAAACCTAAAGGATGGTGATGTAATTTACCCTTTTTTTCCATCAACTTTTTTTTCTTCCCGTCATTGATCAGGTTTGAACTTGGAAGTTGGAACCCAAGCGCCTTCTCGCTCTTATCGTCTCAAAACGGTTTCATTTTTCCTCGACAGTGTTTAGCCCGAGCAACCTAACATTTCTCTGATTTCATTAAGGAGGTGAAGTTTTCTTCGCAGTCTTCATTTTCCTTTTCACTTTGAACTCTCCCATTATTGTTTTACATTTTCCTTCTCCCTTTCTCTCCAGAGGTCTCTGGCTTTAGCATTGCGAGTTTATTTCATGATTTCATCTTTAATTACTTCTGGGTTCTATTTATTTCTATAAATAAACACTTCAATATTTATATGTACTGGTAGAGACAGGAGTTAAACTCGTAGATGAAGAAGACTGTAAACCCTCCGATGCGTTAAAATTTGTTAACAAAATTTAGATTGAATAGAACATATTTTTCTATTCTCGGTCTATTATTAAGGTTTAATATGCTGCGGGTATATTCTATTTTCTTAAAATCGTAGATTAAAATTGATTGATAATTGCTGTTGGTTTCTACCTTTTATTTAGTTCTTTTAGGCTGATTTTTGGTGATTTGTAATAGAAAATATTTGTTCTTTTAATTGTTTTTGTTTTCTTGTTTCGTTTCTTGTAAATTGTTAACAGTAAATGTAAGGATGCGCAGTGTAGAATTTGTATCTACTAACTTGAAGCTCTATCCAAAAAAAAAATACGAAAATGAAAAAGATAGCAACATATTAATGCTTGGTTATAGACGGATAGCAACATATGTATGCGATAGATGGAAGATCTGGAATCTTGAGAAAAAGAGAATAAAAAGGAAAAGAAAATGATACAGCGAATTAGAGGATGATACAGCGGAACTGAAATAGAAACAGCAGATACAGTGGATTTGAATTATGGCCGAATGAAAGAATATCGGACCTCACTGATTCGAGTTAGTGAGAAACTCCTCTCAAAAGAATCTTCTTTATTCAGTGCCCTTCTAATTACAGTTGTTGTAGTATTTATAACTTGGCTAATTACAAAGAGAGTCTAATCCTAACAACTTGTAACTGTCACAACTAACTCTATCATAGAATCCATTCCTATAACCGCCAGTGCTTCCTCCTGTTATATCAGTACAATTCATAGTCATCGGTCCACATGGGAGCTCTCCTTACTCTGTTCTGTTGCCTGGGTATTGTGGTTGCAATTGTTGTTTCTTCATGTCCCTGATTAGTATCTTTATTCTCATATGTGTATCAGTATGCAAGTATACTCGGCTTACTTCCTAGGTTATAGATTGCTTCGGGTGAACAGTGCTAGAATGCTGGCTTGTTTTAGGTGTTGTGATGAGTATTTTGTGTAATATGATATGATAATAGTTGCATGTATTAAAATAAAGTTTCAAGTAACAATAATGTAATGATTAGGAAAAGGAAAAAAGAAAAGAAAAAGAGTTACTGATTCAGTGTGAAGTTCTGTGGGTTCTAAGGCTTTTATTCTCTAGATAGAATGGGCTTGTCTTTTTTTGAGTATATGCTATGTTCTTGTTCAAGTTATGAGTTTTTTTCTTTTATTTATATAGCTTATGATTCTGCTCAGTTTGTTTTTGACTCATAATCCTAGTTTAAAACCACTTGAGAATTTCCCTTACCAGCTGAACACCTGGATATGGTGTTCCCACCGATATAACTTAGGACGTTGATACTACCTTTTATTCTAATATTTTACTAATCAAACCCTTCTTGGACGTTGATACAGCCTTATATATCCACTTATTAACTGGAGCTCTTGTTTTTTGATAGAATCAGCTGTCAATCCCATTTTTTCAGATAAATTATTTGCTGATAATAATCTTCCTGCTGCAGAGCTCAGTATCCCAGAGTAAAGAAGGCAATTGCAAGCCGTGCAACTCAAGGGCAGATGATTATTCAGAATGAAAATTTCAATGTCCACCAAAAAAGTATTGCTCCATGCTTCTGTTATATTCTAGTAATATCTTCCTCAAGGGAGAATGGGAATTATCAAAACTGGTCATTCCGGAGGACAATGATGAGGTATCAAGCAGTTAGGAAAAGACTCTGAAAACCCCGGCATCCATGAACTGGCACCTACACAAAAAACCGACATTTTTCTAGCTCAAGATCAAATCAATCTTTTTGTTTTTTGGTTCATGGAGAAATGTATGTGGATTTTCAGAATGTATTTTCCTAATTTCACACATTTCTAAAATACTCTAGTCTACTACTAAATTGAGTAACTTTTCTTTTGCAGAGGCTGTTCTGGGTGGGAAAAACAGGAGTTCCAAAACAACTACAAAAAAAGATTGAGCAGGGTTAGGAAGTCGTAAAGCTCTCAATGATATCACAAACAAATTGTGCCTTCATCATGAAGCATCCTCAAGGAAAAAGAATTCACCGAAGGAGTTTAATGTAGCCTAGGAAGTGTTTTTACACAATCATTGGAAGTGCATTGAGGAGCAACAAAAAGCTAAGAATGCTTTCTACTTGGACATGGTTCTTCCAGGACATGGTAATACATATACATATAAAAACAGACACCTATATATGTATGCATATGCACACACATTTCTCTTACATATGTATACACAGACATACGCCTACATATGTGTATGCACACATGCACGCGAACACACACACACATTTCCTACCTATCTAACTCTTCTTGAAGATGGTTATTTGATTTGGACATCGAGTTTCTCATTGCTGAAAGTATAGTCTATTGTTTTCATTAAGTACATCTTTCAATTCTCAATATTTTCTTTTTTTTAAAGTAGCCGTCTCACTTTTGGTAACTAGAAGTGTCTGAGATGTATTTGTACAAAATAAAAAATAGTGATAAGTTGAAAGGTCAAAATAAGTTTGATAAGATTGTATTTTGATAGTAGATGCTTGAAATTATAAATGCAGCCAACAAAAAAGGCATGCATTGCCTTATAGAGTTGAGGGGATTTGGAACGGTATTAGCTTATATACATATTTTTTAGCAACAAAAATTTGACAATGGGATTGATGGGTCAGTGTCAAAAAGTTTTGGATGGTTTAAATCGAACTCCAGAGCTTGAGAAAATTTATAATTTAATGTTTTGATGCATCTCTTTTTTGTATAAGTCATTAATTGATTTTTTAGTATCTGCAATGTTTACCACATGCATGACATTTTAAGCTCATTGTTCTTTACAGATTCTCTGTCTAATGCTGAATATCCCAAGTCAAAAGAAGAAAAGGTACTACTTTCTCTCTCTCTCTCTCTCTCTCTCTCTCTCTTTATATATACATATATATATTTAAATGATTTAAATTTGATGGAATAGTTTGTTAGACAAAAACCAATAATTACATGATATTTCATTTTGCAACTAATATTATTATTTCACGTGGACTGGTTTATGACCCGGGCCTCTTGGCATTGTGGTTACCTCAGGGTCCTCCATATGGCAGACCCAGATTCGATCCCTCTCCCAGTCAATGTACCAAAAAGAAAAAGAAAGCATGGTTTCAGTACTCTGAACTTATTTTCATTGAAACAAATAATTATTAGTTATTACAGTAAGATGACACTATGCGCTTTATCAGATTTTGTTCAAAATAAACTTTTCTTCTGTTATTTTAAGGAATTTATATATTTATATATTTATTCCTTTTATTGGTTTTATGCTTTAGACTGATGTCGAGAGCCCCCGCCGTTGTGATGAACCAGTAGAAGTACCAATGACTGAGTTTTCTGATTGGATGCACTCTTTAACTCTATGGTATTCTCCTCCATGCTCTCCAGTGCGTTGGGACTCCTCATCATTCTCTCCTTTTGCATGGAAGTTTGAAACAGTTGAATTCGTTCTGAAGGAAGAAAATAAATTTTAAATATGATTTTTATTTCCGAATTTCTATGTTTATGAAATGTAACTGAAACTTGTCAGTTATACTAAATCTCACTACAACAAAGATTAAATTCCTTATTTTCCATGAAGACAAAGGCAACACTGAATAGTTATCTGTAGACAAACTTGGAAAAACTTTCAGCATGCCAAAATCACAACATTATGAGTACCTTAAATTCAGGCTGTTTTTGCTTGTTTTAATTTTGGAGATTTTATGGTACTTGCACCCTTCACTTTACCTTAATACTCAATAAAATCCTCACATCCACAATTAATTTTTCTAAATTTATAGCAATTTGGTGTTTTATAGCCTAATTTGGTTTCACATTCATTGAAAGCGCTTTTTAAGGATCAAAAAGATACATTTTTTTTTTAAAGAAACAACATTACACCTACATTCACATGCATCAAATCTATGAAGAAATTTCTTTACTTTTAATTTCATTGTAGATGATAGAGTACTATCGGATGTTAAAGATAAAATGTGAGACTGAAATTATATCAATTGGAAATTTGGAGTCTAAATTGATATTTCTATCAAAGTGCATCATACATGTATGATAAAAGGTCTCTACGGTTAACGTTGAATTAGACATCAAACTATTTTACGTTGAAACTGTCGTTTTCCATTGGAAACCTTCTCAGTAGAATAGGTATTGGGTGTTGACTTGTAATTTTTATTAATTTAGAATTGTTTTTTTAACTACCAATTGCATGAACTTTGACATGATAAAGTAGTCGGCTGTGTTACACATTGAATTTTTTTATTTGAGGGTTTATTGATTCGCTAATCACGTCCATCAACTTAACAGACAAGAAGATGAACACTAACAATTATTCTACGTTGTATTTGCTGCAATGATGAGTTGGGTTTGCTGTGTTTTTTTTCATCTAGAAACTGTTTTTTTTCTTTTCTGGGTGATTGACCTAGCTTTTATTTCTTGGAAACTAAAACCGTTTTGAAAGTTTTGACAAAGAGTACCGAGCCTATCAGTACATTAGGGTAATCTGGATTCTGATTAATGAGCAATACCCATTTCTTATTGATTAATTCTATCATCAGTTTAACCTTTGGAACCTGTACTTATTCTGGGTTTGAGCTTTAATAATCTAGATGTCATGATGTCATCCCATCTTAAGCACAATCTGAAGGAAATTTAATCTTAGTAAATTTTGCAGAGTACTATAGTCTGCAGCATTACTACTACACTGATCAAATCATAATTTAACTCTCTGCAGCATGAATACTTACCATATCCAAATTATCATGCAATAATAATCCTCTTCCAGGTCAAGCTAATACCGATTCAAACAAAGTAGTATGCCTAATCTGGTTAAGCTACTAAGGGTTTGAAAAACCAAGGAAAAAACCCGTTGGAGACAGCTCCACTGAGGACATTGAATTGCACTGCAACATTTCATTTTCTCATCTGTTGCAAAAGATTTGGGGCGAGTGGACTTAAACTCAGGACCATTTTCTTAGTTGTGGTCACCAATTGAACTATGGATCAGTCACAAAATTTTGAATAAAAAAGTAGCTATTTTGGATGTTTTTTTCTCCATTTCCAAGTTGAGTCAAGAAAATAATTGTTAATCCTTTTTCCATGTCTTTCATCCTTGTCAGCTTCTATCAACTCAATTCAATGCCTCTATTAGTTTACTAAACTTGTTTCTTTCAGACACCATGGCCGGCCATTGGGTTGCATTCATTCTTCATTTAACTGTACTATTGCTGTTGTTTTACTTTTGAGGCTACGGACGGCTATAAATTCTTTCTTTACCTACTCGCCGGCGCAAAAATCCACCTCAGGTTTGCTTTACTTTCTTAACTTACACAATTTACACTCCATTGACATTTACCATACTTTTCTAGACCTTTTTGGGTAGCTAGAAATGCACTAACATTTGCTAATTTGGAATTAAAAATGGTGGGTATTCTTCTATCTGCTCTTTTACTCTACATTCTTCCTCAGATTCCTTGTTCTTCTGCAGGGGAGATTTCCTTTGGTCTCTCTTACAATGGAGGAAAAATCATGACAGAACCAGTAACTGTTTCTCTTCTTTGGTTTGGTACTGGATGGCAAGAATCAGGTAAAGAAACTATAAGAAATGCCATAACTTCTTTAACTCTAAATGGATATAATGAGGATTCTGACGTACCCAGATTGAGAGATTGGTGGGATTTAGTTAGACAGTATACAGATAGTTCAAATTCTCCTGTCTCTGAGAGAGTCGATGTTGGTGCTGAGTGCTTCTACACAGGGCCCCATCACAACATGACTGTAGATCAAGTGGTCAAGATTGGCCAGTCAGTTTTTAACAAGAGTTCAATTGATGGTTTCGGTAGGGAATTAAATTGTACTCGAGTTTTCAAACTGAATCAGAACAGTATCTATCATGCTGTGTTTTCTCACACTGTGATGTTCTCAGATGGAAATGATCAAACAGAAATCATTGACTCATGTAGTGGGAATTTTCAACTAGAGGTATTTTCAGGTGTGATGGTGAATACCTCATGGACAAGAGCTCCACAGACTCCTACTGATCAATGTTCCATGTTTTTTCATGGTGATCTTTATTTGGGCCCTCCTAATGGTGATGAAAAGATTGATAGCTTGGTAGGTTATATTCTGGCTAAAATCGCAGAGGAAGTTACTAATCAAGATGGAAGAGGGTGGATGAGTAATGATGGCAGTGGACTCACAGTTAGTAGCTCTTGTGCTTCTCCTAATCAAAGTGGAAATGATGGTCCTCCTTTATTTAGGGATGAAGAGAGAAATATGAGTTTTAATGCTGTTGGTTCAAATGGTTACAGATACATCTTGCATTATATTTGGGATCAGAAAATCAGAAACTGTGCCTTGAAAATCTCAGGTACACATTATTTTTACCAACTAAAACCACCAAATTGAATGATGGATTCTCCTCTTATGCAGGCTAGCACTTTCTTGCAGGGTGAAGTTTCTGTCATGTTGAATTTAAATCTTTTTGGAAATCAATTAGAGAACCTAAAGCAGCTTTCTTAATCTGTTTTGATTGTGTCTGCAGATGTTTTAGTTAAAAAGGTTTTCTTTATGCAGAAACTTGTGGTGCAAGTGCAGTTGTTTTTACGCAACCCAAAGGATACTTAAAGGGAGGAATCGTAGTCAATCATACTGATGGTCTGCAGCCATATCCCCCAAACCAAAAATGTCTCTGGAAAATTCAATTTCCAAATGCAAAGGTCATCAGTTTCTCCATCAATTATGTTGCAGTTTCAGCAGACAGTGTCCTCCTAATCTGCCCATCAGATTCAGGTTCAATGCAATGCACTCCTGTTCAATCATACACTGATGATTTTGATAAGAACTTCAAGTTAATGAGCTCAAAAGCTTCTATTGAGTTTAGGAGTGGTGACCATGTTCCCTTTGAGTCAAGAGGATGGGAACTCAGCTATTCTGCAGGTAAACAAAATCCTTATTTTCTTTCATTTTTTTGGGGATTAATCTGAAGGCCAAATAAAGCTATTAAATTTCATGAAAAAACTATAGGTCTTTGCAATGGAAAGGTAGATGTTTATGACCATAATGGAGTCATCGACTATACCTCATCTAGCGGCTTTTCCTACGTAGAAGGTCTTACTTGCCAATGGCTTCTCCGCGGAAAACCAGGAACTCTTGTCTCTATAAGCTTCACTAGTATCAACATCTCGAAGAATTTGGATTTTCTTGCTATATACAATAGCACAAAGCACCAGATAGCTAACTTCTCCGGTTTTTACTCTGGATCTGCTCTCCCAAAAATGAACCTAACTGGTGAGGTTATGATTGCCTTTGCAACTCAGACAGACAAAGGAGAGGGTTGGTTAGCTAACTTTTACATCGCTTCACCAGTTGATAGCGATAAAAAGGTTTTCCTTGTCATAGTTATTGCTGTTTTAGCAGTAAGTATTTCTCTTGCTCTCGTTGGATTAGCTATACTTGAGAGAAGAAGAAAGCATAAGAACATGACACAGTCAGATGAAGGCCTCATGCTGTTAAGACTAGATATTGAGAAGAATGAGAACCAAATTGGAAAGGGACCTTCTGCAATTGTTCACAAAGCAGTTTCAACAGATGGGAGATTGGTAGCAGTAAAATCTTTTAGAGATATGGCTGCACCAACAGAACTGGAAGAAGAGATTTTGTTCAAATCTTCTTCTCACCCAAATATCATTTCCTTAGTTGGCTACTCTCAAGATAGAATTCGGAGACGATATTTGGTGTTTGAATTCATGGGTAGGGGAAATTTGAGTTTGAATCTGAAAGAAAGAGGAGAAACACTGGATTGGGAGAAAAGGATAACAATTGCAATGCAAATCTGTTCTGGAATCCAAATGCTGCACATGTATTTGAAACCACCTGTATATCATGGAAACATAACATCTGATAATATCCTTCTTGATGAACTCTGCAATGCTAAATTAGGAGGATTTGGTGGTGCAAATTATTGCAAAAACAATCAGACAAACGCCGAACAAGAACAACAACTATCAGAAATGGCACAAGATATTTGGAGTTTTGGGCTACTGTTAATTGAGCTTTTAAGAGGTGAACCTCTAGTGAACAGAAATACTTGTAAAAAATTCAGGAGCATTGAAGAGATAAATGAACTTGTTGGTGGACAGGAGAGCCTTGATCAACGGTTGGAGATTCCCAATGAGAAATGCAGGATCATGGGTTTGGAAAAGTTAGCTGAAATTGCAAAATGGTGCATTGGTAGCATCAGAAGAATTGAAGGAGATGACAACAATGCAAAGATAGGTGATGTTTTGTCAGGCTTGAAGCAGGTGAAGCAATTATTTTTCTGTGTTTCTGGTTGAGAGAGGAAGTAGCAGAATAAAAAGTTTATAGCATACCAGCAATTGGAATTATTAACATACTTAGCTGATAACTTTATCCATGATTGTATATTTTTACTTGTTCAGAGAATTTGTGCATGTAATTTTGTATACATTTGTCATATAATTTTTGTGAGTTTCACTTATAGTTAACTTTTTCTGTTAGATGAAGGGAAATGATTGGTAATATCCAATTAACAGTAATTTAATTGAAAATTATCATGAATGTTTATCAAGAGGTTAAGAATATATAATATGAATTCATATAATTTGAGAAAATCTGAAACCAGACATTACAAAAGTGTTCAGTGGAAGAAAAGAATTTAAAAACAAAAATTTTCCGTTGCCGGGAATCGAACCCGGGTCTCCTGGGTGAAAGCCAGATATCCTAACCGCTGGACGACAACGGAATTATTTTTTAATTTGTTGTCTTTATAATATATATATATCCTTAATAATGTAAGCAAGCAATAGTACTATTATTTATTTATTTATTTTTCAAAAAACCAAAAGGACTCCTTAACCTCTAAAAGAGTAAGACTAATTTTATAGTTCTAAATCCATTGAATAAAAACTATAGTTCTAAAAATATTTCTGATACCGTACCGTCAACATCATGTAATTTGTAACCATTACCTCAATTTTTGATATTTATATAAAATTTATAATGATAACTCATACTTTGAAATTCTCTTATAAGAAAAAATTCATCGACCATCTCTCTATATTTTTTTATAAAGAAAATATAAATTTAACATTAAACGTTCTCAAACTTTTAATTTATTAAAATATAATCATTTCAAGCATATTCATAATGGAACTATATTAAAAAGTTAACAATTAAAAACATTTGATTATGATTTTTTCTTTCACACTTGTAAAGATAAATATGATATGTCATGAGAAAAGACTAAAAATGCTTTTAATATTAAACAAAATATATACTTTTATTTTTCTTAACACTAATTCAATAATTTAACCATTCTTAATATAATTTAAAAAGTAATATTTTTATTTCCAATATAATATTGAAAAAGATAAAAAAAAAATCGTTTTTTGCTATTCAATTTTTTCAATATCATATTGAAAAAAAAATATATTTTTCCAATTTTTTTAAGAATGTTCAAATTGTTAAAGAAAAAATTTAAGAAAATGGAGATGAAAATACTAAACATGTTGAGAATTTGTTGTTACTAAAATATTTTTTCATTTTAAAATTTAAAAATTGAAAAAAACAAATTAATGAAAAATTCTCAAAAATTTTGAATAACCTCTAAATAGTTTGTAGAGTCCCTGTTTAAATGTATTCAACGATTCAAAGAAAAAAAAAATAAATATCAATAAAAAAAATGCATTATATCAATGAAGAGGATAATTGTAACTCTTTTTGGAGAATTTGTTTAAGAAACATACACACACAAGGAGAATGAAAGATAACATTGTATCTAATTAAAAAGACTTTTGATGCCAAATTCATAAGAACCCAAGTATTAGACAGTCTCATAATCATAATCTAAAGATAACCAATGCAACTTCCCCTCAAAAGTTCAATAGTTTTTGTTCGCATGTCCTGCAAATCGGTGCATTAAAAATCTTACAGTTTTATCTCCGGCAATGGGAGCAATTAGACCCCAGTACACTATCCGATATACATCATCAACTGTCACGTTAAACATTATACCACTAATGCAAAGTGACAGCAAGTAGTGAAAAGTGAAATTGATCCTTGGGCTTGATCTCAGAGAAGATTACGAATATACAAGGCAGTTCCTTCAACAAGCCTGAACTGACTTTATATAAATCAGAGAAAGAAAGAAAAAATTCTACATATGTATCTGCTTATGAATTTACATGGCAGTTGCTTTCAACAAGAGCCAGCAACCCACTCAGAATTTACATTTCTCACCTTCAACCCCCCACACAAGAAACATATAGGGAAAAAAATGGAAAGTAAAATCAAAAAGAAAAAAAAAAAATCAAAGAGGGACAAAGCTAAAAGGCAAAACACAATCAAACCCCTCTACTTCTCTCTCTTCTTATACCAATTTTTGCTTCCCTCAACCCTTAATAAAGATGGAAGCCAAATCTAATTTGATCAATAGAACTCCTAATAATCGAGGCTCAGGTCTGAAAAAGGCAATCACATTTACAGATGGTTGTTTCCACATGTTAATGAGCCAAGCCCTCACTTCCAACGCTGACACTTGACTTGTCAATCATGCGCACGTATTGTTCATATACTCTTGTCCGATTCTCTGACCACCACTGTTCTGCTTGTTTCTCACTAAACCGCCTCCGACTGCAATCCAACGTTGGTAAAAAGTATTTTTTTATTAGTAAATATTGTATAAAAAAGCACCAAAGGGGTGCAACCGATATACAAAAGACTATCCTCAAAGATAGTATCTCCACAAAATCTATGAATTCATACTCACTAAGTTGGTAAGAAGTTTATCAGATTTATAATTTATTCCTAGAACTCAATTAAGATGCAAGTCCAGGGGTCTGGACAACTAGGCAATTTGGCTTCCATATGCAAGGAGGCCAGTCTGGAGGGAACCCCCTTCTCTAGATTACTTCTGCTGCACTTGAACATGGTTGACAGGATCCAACTTTTTCAACTAACAAACCCTTCCTCACAAGACACCTTTCCCTTCCTAATTATTAATCCATTTAATTGATTTTTGTTTTCAAAAGAGAAAGGATAATAATATATATTAGTTTTTATGAGTGACGATACCCATCTCATGTGCCAACGTCCTACACACTAGAGGGGCATAATTTAATTAAAGCTGCAAACAAAATTTATTGGGTACAATACACCTTAAAACTTCAAGTTTCACAAAAGTTGCTTGATAGGCCTTTAATATTTAAGCCAAAGCAATTTCCACCGATTTCCCTTGTGGACACATGTTCCGCACATATCATGCTATGTCACCCAATAATGGAAGGTCAAACAAGAATAATGAGATATGGCATAACATGTGTAACATCCGAAAAATGTCTTAACTCAAATAATGGGTTAAGATGGATTTGACTTTCGAAATTTAAGGTTTAATCTATCACAATAAAATAAAAAAGGGGACTATTTAGAAGAAGTTCAACATCCAATTTACCCAAATTTATTTTGTACTAGACTATGGTCTATGATCACATCCAGGGAAAGGAAGTATACAGCTTCACCTAAACAAGTGCCCTGATCTATGATCTGGTGTAGCCACTACGGCACAAATATGAAATAACTAGAAGTGTCAGTTTGGTTTATATGTAATCTAGATTTACCAGGAAAAGAAACGTATGATATAAATGATAACAATGCTGGGCCCAAGAACATACCTGAAGCGAACTCGCTTAAGATCCTTGACACCTCCTGGCAAGGAGGTAAGTGTAATATATACACCTTGCTCATCTTGCTCAACCCATTCAGTATCATTACGAGATTCGCCTTCTTTTGTTTTGATCCCATTTCTAGTTGTTGCTTCCAAATGTCCTTGTTTGCTGTGACCTGAACTACGGTTACTAGCAGTGCTGGTCCCATTAGAAAGAAACTGGCTGTTTGATCCATTTGACTCTGGTTCTTGGCATGCTGTTTGGCCATTTAGACGGTCAAAAGTAGCAATAGAAACATCATTGGAACCAGGACTGGAACCAAAGGAAGTGAAGGAAGGAGATTTAATGTTCCGTGCTGCTCCTACAGGCAGCCTTTCAGCCATATCCTTCAACTAAAAAGCACACCGAAAAGAGAGAAAGAAAATATCTATTATCAGTACTAATAAGCAATGAAAGCACAGGTAAACTAATTCAATTGAGATTAATACAAGTTGGTCCAATCATTACATAAATTGATTTCTAGATATCAATTACACATTTCTTCAAGTAATGGACACAAAGAAAGAATTTAATTCTGGCCACCAGACCAATTATCATGGCATGTTGATAATTTTTCAAACGCATATAACTTGGAATAAGAAAAACCTAAAATCTCCATCAACACTGATAAAGCATTATGCTTCCATCAATGAAAACACAATTTTAATCCAACTATTTTCTTCTGTTTTTTAAGAATGTTTTTCTAACTACTCAATAGGACTGTCGAGTCCGACTTGGAAGCCCACTTCTCAGAGCTAAGTCTGCAGAACTTTCAGGAAATAAGATACGAAGCAAGAAAGTTGTCAATTCAACCTCTTCAAATAAAAAGAAAAAAGAATTTAAGAAAAGGACCTACAACATGAGCAGGTTGGTATGTGCAATTACTGCTTGGCAGTTGACATGTTACATATGAATTGCAAGAGATACGAATCCAAACCATTAGTAGAGTTCAAACTGGCAATCAAACAAATGACGCTGATGAGTACTTGAAAATACACTAATACTTAATGATATATCGGTATTATTTGTGGGAAATTAGGTTTAAATCTTGCATTTTTACTTAATTGTCTTAAAAATGCGTTTTCCGGAATCACGGGTATTTTTGGTGTATTTTCAGGTCACAGGTGCTTAAAAATAATATTTGGATGAAAAAATAATATTAGCTGCGGATGTCTACTAACACGGGTCGCAGCCCGCATAGCTCGAGAGGGAAATAATAATAAAAAAACCCTAATAAATATTGTGAGCCTCCATATTTACCAGTTTTACTTGTGCTGCACTTTTTCCTATTTTGTGTCATATTTCTTTTTAGTTACTTTCCTATTTCATGTTTTCCTAGTAATAGAAGTATTTCTCATTTCAATGTCTTTCCTTTTCCTAGGCTGCATTTTTTCCTATTTTGTGTCATATCTCCTTTTAGTTACTTTCCTATTTCATGTTTTCCTAGTAGTAGAAGTATTTCCCATTTCAGTATCTTTCCTTTTCCTAGAATGAGTAGTATTATTGTACTTTCCTTTTCTTTTCTAGGAGTTTGCCTATATAAGGCCGGCTGCCCTTGCCTTGTAAAAACAACAGATTTTTCTTAGACAAAAAAAAAAAAAAGAGAGAAGAGAAAATTGGGAAGAACATAGCTGCTATTGGTGATCAAGGAGATTCATCGAAGACTCTTCAAGATTACTGTTGTTCGCTTTCATTCTTCATTCTTCCCATCTTTCATATCCTTGAATATTTATTTTGTTTTTAATTTTAGGATTATGTCTAGCTAATTTTATTTTTGATTAAGGGTGATTTCGAAGCCCTAGACATGATTTTGTGATTGAATATTCAGAGATTATTATCCATATTTCTTATAAAATTGTTTATGTTCTTCCATTAGAATTGTTTATGATTATTATTTTATTTTATTTTATTTGGGGTGGCCAACCAAATGAAATAGAGTAATTATCTATTGCTAGGTTAGGAATCTTGATCCGTAATTGTCTTGAATTTCTAATCAATGGTAGCAATTAGTAATCACTGGTGACGAGATATTTTCGTGTGATTAATATATGGAATATAACTCAAAATAAATGAACCGAGCTTATGTGTTTCTTGGACCAGCCTATCTTTCTTAACTTAATGCTTCTATTAAATTAAATTTAGAGTTATTTAATAGATAGAGATTAAGTAAAGAGCTTGTTTTACTTGACGACAAACTAAGGAAAGATTGGGGTAATAGAGCTTATTATTATCTACGATTGGTAATTTTATTAGGAATTTGAGGATAACTCTGATATTGATTCACCATTTCATGTCTAGTGGTGGAGAATGATCCTTTAACCAGTTTTCTCATTATTGTTACAAAGTTTATTCAATTTTGAATCATATTTTAGTTGTATTTCATTATTCTTAATTTTTAGTTAATTATTTAAAAAAACCCCCAATTAGTTTATTAGGTTGTTTTGAATTTAATTTAGTTTAGAAATTATTTAGTTCAATTATTTATATATATATTTTTTTAACAATTAAATGTTTAATTGAATTAATTTACAATCCTCTGTGGGAAATGACCTTTGCTTTCCACTATATTTCATACGATAATTTTTAGAGCAAGAAATTAATTTACACGTCTATTTTTTGGCGTGCCAAATTTTGGTGCGTTGCCGGGGATTGTTAAATTAATTCGTTAAATTGCTTATTTGTTAATTTTTTTTTTATTTTTTAGTTTGTTTTCAGTTTTTGCCTATTGTTTTCTTAGTTTGTTTTTCTTCTTCTTTTTCGGGTAAAATTTGAATGCATCAGAGTCCCTACAACCTGAGATCAAAATGACCCATCTCAGAAATATTTGATCGAGCAGTCCACACCGCCTTCCCATCTAATTCGTCAAGCGACTCATCAGCTGATTTGGACTACTTTGATTACGAGGAGATGGCACTAAATAACCGAACACTTAAGGAGTTGGCAATGCCAAACATTGATCAACAACCATTATGTACTGAGTATCCTACTCTGGAGGTTGCTTTTGAACTCAAATCAGGATTGATTCATCTCCTGCTGACATTCCAAGGTTTTGCAGGAGAAGACCCAAATAAGCATCTCAAGGAATTTCATGTGGTGTGTTCAAGCATGAAACCGACCGGAATTTCTGAAGAGCAAGTCAAGTTGAGAGCTTTTCCATTCTCTCTGGTTGATTCAGCAAAGGAATGGCTCTACTATTTACCTTCCGGCACTATAACCACATGGAATGATATGAAGAGGCTATTTCTGGAGAAGTATTTCCCTGCATCAAAGGCTGCCAACATCAAGAAGGAAATATGTGGTATTCGGCAATACAATGGAGAATCACTTTATGAATACTGGGAGCGTTTTAAGAAACTTTGTGCTAGCTGCCCTCACCACCAAATTAGTGAACTCCTCCTCATCCAATATTTCTATGAGAGATTAATGCCAATGGAGAGGAGTATGATTGATGCTGCTAGTGGAGGAGGATAAAACACCGGAAGCCGCAAGGAATTTGATTGCAAACATGGAAGCAAATTCCCAACAGTTCGGTAGCCGGCATGAACCACCACCACATCCAAATAAAGTGAATGAGGTAGGGATAACAGCAATTGAGTAACAACTTGCCCACCTCACTTCACTCGTGCAACAAATGATTGTGGGGGAACATGCAACAAGCCAAACCATGTGGAGTTTGTTCAATGATAGGGCATCCAACTGACATATGCCCAACTTTGCAATAAGGCAACACGGAGCAAGCTAATGCCATGGACGGATTTCCAAATCAACAAAGGCAAAGGTATGACCCTTTCTCCAACACCTACAATGCTGGATGGAGGGATCATCCTAATTTTAGGGGAAATCAACAAAATGCTCCAAATGCCATTCTCAATCGGCCACCGGGGTTCAATCAACAAAGGATGCAACAGCCATACCAAGCTAAACCTCAACCCACTCCACAAAACTCAGGTACATCTCTGGAAGACATAGTAAAAGCCTTTGCTACCAATACAATGCAATTTCAACAGGAAACCAAGGCAAGTATACAGAGTTTGGAGAATCAAATGAGCCAACTGGCTACAACAGTGGGTAAGTTAGAAGCACAAGGATCAGGAAAACTCTCATCTCAGACTATGGTTAACCCAAGAGAGAATGCTAGTGCAGTCACATTGAGAAGTGGAAAGCCGCTTGAAACTTCACCACATGCACTATCAAGCACGCCATCCACAAAGGAAAAACAAAAAAAGAAAGACATTCTGGTGGAAGATGAAGGCGAACCATCCACTGGAAATTCTGGAGACCTTCCGCAAGGTGGAGGTAAATATACCTCTTTTGGATGCAATAAAGCAAGTGTCGCGCTATGCCAAGTTCTTGAAAGAATTGTTCACCAATAAGCAAAAGCTGAAAAAGAATGAGCAAATAAGTGTGGGGGAAAACGTCTCAGCAGTGCTACAAAGGAAGCTTCCACCCAAGTGCAAAGATCCATACACTTTCACCATTCCATGCACAATCGATAATACCAGGTTTGAAAAAGCTATGTTAGATTTAGGAGCATCAATTAATGTGATGCCTTATTCTATTTATACTTCTTTAAATCTTGGACCACTTAAGGAAACTGGTGTAATTATACAACTTGCTGACCGTTCTAACACTTATCCAAAGGGAGTTGTAGAGGATGTTTTGGTGCAAGTAAATGAATTAGTTTTTCTGGCGGATTTTTATGTTCTAAAGATGGGAGGATGAGACATCTCCTAACCTAACAACGATACTGACCATTCCTAGAAACTGCGCGGACAAAGATAGATGTTTATGATGGGACTCTCACTATGGAATTCGATGGGGAAGTTATTCGTTTCAATATCTATGAGGCCATGGGATATCCTAGTGATTTATATTATGTATTTGCAGTTGACAATTATTTGAGTTGACTAGCAAAGACGGTTTGGAGGTCGCTATTAGTGAGCACTTGGAGATGGAAACTCTCAAGAGGTCGAAACAGGATGTACAAGGGATTCAAGATGTAGAGGAAGCTGTGACATTCTTGGAAGCCCTACCACAAATGAGGTATGATGTTTTGTTCCTTGAATTACCCATATCTAATAAGAAACTTTTACCAGGCACCTAACTTGGAACTGAAAACCCTTCCGAAGCATCTTAAGTATGTTTACCTGGGTGAGAAGGACACATTGCCTATGATCATTGCCAAGAACATCTCAGATTTACAAGAGGAGAAGCTCATTCGGGTGCTTAAAGATCACAAGATGGCTATTGGTTGGACAATTGTAGATATCAAAGGACTTAGCCCATCCATGTGCATACACCGAATATTGCTAGAAGGGGGATCGAAACCTACCAGAGAGGCACAACGAAGATTAAACCCGCCTATGATGGAGGTGGTCAAAAAGGAGATACTGAAGCTCCTAGATGTGGGGGTAATTTACTCAATCTCGGATAGCAAGTGGGTGAGACCGGTATAAGTGGTTCCAAAGAAATCCGGGGTCACCATCGTCAAGAACGAAGATAATGAGCTAGTTCCGACCAGTGTCCAAACCGGATGGCGAGTTTACATCAACTACCGAAAACTCAACTCAGCAACTTGCAAAAACCACTTTCCTCTACTGTTCATCGATCAAATGCTTGAAAGGTTAGCCGGTCATTCTTACTACTATTTCCTTGATGGTTATTTAGGATATAACCAAATTGTGATCGCACAGGAAGACCAAGAGAAGACAACATTCACTTGTCCATTTGGTACATTTGCCTACTAACACATGCCTTTTGGTCTTTGCAACGCTCCAGCGACTTTCCAACAGTGTATGGTTAGTATTTTTTCTGAATATGTTGAAAACATCATAGGTATTTATGGATGATTTTAGAGTCTATGGTGATTCTTTTGATAGATGTTTTGATAACCTTACACTAGTTCTTAAACGTTGCATGGAAACTAACCTTGTATTAAACTGGGAAAAATGTCATTTTATGGTAGATCAAGGTCTAGTATTGGGACATGTTATATCTTCTAGAGGTATTGAGGTTGATAAATATAAGATTGATCTTGTTCGTTCCTTATCACCTCCCACTAGTGTGAGGGAGATTCGCTCTTTTCTTGGTTATGCAGGATTTTATCGCAGGTCTATCAAGGATTTTTCAAAGTTAGCATTGCCCTTGTGCAAGTTGCTTCAAAAGGATGTGGTTTTTGTGTTTGATGAGAAGTGCAAAGAAGCATTTGAAAAACTGAAGGAGCTCTTTACTTCAGCTCCTGTCATCAAACCACCTGACTGGAACCTCCCATTTGAGATCATGTGCGACGCTAGTGACTATGCTGTGAATGCTGTTTAGGACAACGAGTGGGAAAGCTTCCCCACGCCATCTACTATGCATCCCAGACATTAAATGATGCCCCACTTAACTATTCCACGACTGAAAAGGAGCTTTTTGCGGTTATCTTTGCTTTAGAAAAATTTCGTTCTTACTTGATTGATACAAAGGTAATCGTTTATTCTGATCATGCAGCTCTTAGTACTACTGACTAAAAATGATCCTAAGCCACGCCTCATCCGATGGATACTTCTCTTGTAAGAATTCGATTTAGAGATTAAAGACAAGAGAGGTAGTGAAAATCTAGTTGCGGATCATCTAAGCCGCTTGATTCATGATGAAGATGCCCTACCACTGCATGAAAATTTTCTGGGTGAGCAATTATTTTTTCGTTGGATTGATAGCCCCTTGGTACGCAGATATTGTCAATTACTTGGTTACCAAGAAGCTACAGGTAGATTTGACTCGTGCTATGAAGGACAAGATTAAAGCGAATGCAAAGTACTATGTGTGGGATGATCTATATATGTGGAAGCACTGCTTCGATCTATTGATAAGGAGTGTACATGAATCCGAATTCTCTTCTATTCTTACCTTCTGTCATTCTTATGCATGCGAGGGACACTTTGGACCTAAGAGGACGGCACTCAAGGTGCTTGATTGTGGTTTTTATTGGCCCTCGTTGTTTAAGGATGCATACCTCTTTTGCAAGTCATGTGATCGTTATCAAAGAATAGGTAACTTAGGTGCCCAGAATCAAATGCCACAAACCCCCATACTTTTTGTTGAGATTTTTGATGTTTGGGGCATTGATTTCATGGGACCATTCCTATCTTCTTTTGGTAATCTTTACATTTTACTTGTCGTTGATTATGTCTCGAAATTGGTGGAAGCAAAAGCCACCAAAACTGATGATTCTAAAGTTGTTATAGATTTTGTAAAGTCTAACATCTTTGCAAGGTTTGGAACACCAAAGGCCATGATCAGTGATAGAGGTACACACTTTTGCAGTTGGTGGAAGCATTGTTGAAAAAGTATAACATCAAACACAAAGTATCCACGGCATATCATCTACAAACCAATGGGCAAGCTGAAGTGTCAAATCGAGAAGTGAAATCCATACTTGAAAAAAAGGGTCAACCCAAATAGAAAAGATTGGAGTTCACGCCTTGATGATGCACTTTGGGCTTATAGAACCGCTTACAAGACGCCCATCGGTATGTCTCCTTATCGGTTAGTCTATGGTAAGCCTTGCCATCTTCCGGTTGAATTAGAGCACAAGGCATTTTGGGCGGTAAAGCAATGCAACATGGAGATGGATGACGCAGGTGAGCAAAAGAAACTCCAACTGCAAAACTTGAGGAGATACGAAATGATGCCTATGAAAGTGAAAGAACTCACAAGGAGAAAACTAAGGTGTTCCACGATAGGATGATTGTGCGGAAAAACTTTAGCGTCGGGCAAAAAGTCCTTTTATTCCACTCACGCCTGAAGTTATTTCCCGGTAAGTTACGTTCCCGTTGGGTTGGACCTTTGATTGTTATTAATGTTTTTCCTCATAGTGCAGTTGCAATCAAGAGTTTGAAAACCGATAAGGTCTTTAAGGTGAACGGGCATAGACTGAAGCCTTACTATGAATCGTTTGAGATGCATGATGTAGAGGATGTATCACTCTACGAACCAGCATATATTGATGAGTGAAAAAGGGGTACATGTCGGGCTGACGACACTAAACCAAGCGCTAACGGGGAGGCAACCCATTTTTTTTTTATTTCATCTAGTTTTTAGTTTGGTTCAGTTTATTTTATTTTTCATAGCAACGAGGACATTACCCAATTTACGTTGGGGTGGATGATGTATTGCTATATTTTCATTTTTTTTTTAAGCTTTTTATTTTATTTATTTTTTTAGTTTTATTTTCCTTAGGATTTTAAGAGTTTTTTGTTTCATTTTCCTTATAATTCTATTTTTTTTTTAATTAAATAAAAAGAAAGACTAAGTTTGATGTTTAGGTTGATTCATATGGTCAATGATGGTATATCAAGTAGCATTTGTATGTAGTTTTCAATTGAGTTGGATTTTGCATGAGTTTAAGAGTGGGTTACCTGTCTAGTCTGCAATTGTCTGAGATTTATGCTATTCCTAAATATGATTGTGAGGATTGATAGTCTTTACATGCTTAGAGAAGTTTTATGTGGATTTTGATTTTATGATTGATCTCAACAGACTCTAGAACCTATTTGATGATTGCTTGAGGTGAAATCCTAGGATTCACACCATTAGGGAGATGATTTAGGCCATTGTTGGATCGTTTGAGCCTTTCTAGCCTACCCTTTTTCATTTTGACTACTAGTCACCCTTTTGAGCCATAATAAGAGACCATGTTTTTCTTGTTTTTAGCCCATTATAACCTACCCCTTTTTGAGCTTAAACACTATATCCTTACCCTTTAAGAGGACCTAAATGCACACATTAAAATAAAGTATAAAGGGAGCTAGGAAATGAGTTGATTTTGAATACTACCACAACCCAAGTTATGAAAGATGATAGGGTGGGGGTTGTGGCAAGTCATCAAGGAGTAGATGGCAAAAAAAAATGCATGAATGAAAATACATGGTTTGCAAGAAATTAGGGATGGTTGAAAAGAGAAGAAAAAAGGGTTTGGTTGAAAAGATGAGTTCAATGATCAAGGAAAGTTAATGTTTAGGAATAGAGGCTCCTAGTGCTTTAAGGTTGTGCTTCAAAATAAGGTCCTCTTACTTTGTTTGAATCCTATCCTTCGTTTGTAGCCATTACCTTAGCCTAACATTACAAGCTTGATAAAGTCCTTTTGATCCCAAGTGGTGTGACAATCCTACATTAGTGGAGAGTATTTCTGAAAAATATGCCTATGGAGTTTGATACACATATTTCGAGATCATTATTAATACTTGTCCGCATAACACAATCCGAGCAGTAAAACTAATCTTTCTGAATAATCGTGCAAGGGAAGTGGTAGAGATTGATGGCAAGAGTATGAGTGGACTTTTGAATCTAACTCTTGAATTTGTGTGATATTTGACAATACTGTTAATTATATGCTTTGCAATCTTATAAGACAGGATTATGAATCGACTCAGGATTAAGCTTAATTTTTCAGGTGTTTGTGGGTATCGCCGCTGGAAGCCCTCACGAGACTATACTCGTCCTATTTGGGCCACCGATAGGTTTAAAGGCTTGTTGCATTCGCTACATGCAACTGTGCAATCGGTGAAAGCGATTTATCTTCGTTTAGGAATAGTTTTTATTTTTGGTTTTGGTTGGAGGTAACTTTTAGACGCTTGACTTGCTAGGGGCTAGCAAAGAGCTGGTTGGGGGTTGTGATGAGTACTTGAAAATACACTAATACTTAGTGATTTATCGGTATTATTTGTGGGAAATTAGGTTTAAATCTTGTATTTTTACTTAATTGTCTTAAAAATGGGTTTTTCGGAATCATGGGTATTTTTGGTGCATTTTCAGGTCACAGGTGCTTAAAAATAATATTTGAATGAAAAAATAATATTGGCTGGGGATTTCTACTAACACGGGCTGCAACATATTTTTCTTGGGCCGCAGCCCGCATAGCTGGAGAGGGAAATAATAATAAATAAATAAATAACCCTAATGAATATTGTGAGCCTCCATATATATACTAGCTTTACTTGTGCTGCACTTTTTCCTATTTTGTATATTTCCTTTTAGTTACTTTCCTATTTCATGTTTTCCTAGTAGTATTAAATATTTCGCCTCCATATATATACCAGTTTTACTTGTGCTGCACCCTTTTCCTAGGCTGCATTTTTTCCTATTTTGTGTCATATTTCCTTTTAGTTACTTTTTTATTTCATGTTTTCCTAGTAGTAGAAGTATTTCCCATTTCAGTGTCTTTCCTTTTCCTAGGCTGCATTTTTTCCTATTTTGTGTCATATTTCCTTTTAGTTACTTTCTTATTTCATGTTTTCCTAGTAGTAGAAGTATTTCCCATTTCAGTATCTTTCCTTTTCCTAATATGAGTGGTATTATTGTACTTTCCTTTTCTTTTCTAGGAGTTTGCCTATATGAGGCCAGTTGCCCTTGTAAAAACAACAGATTTTTCCTAGACAAAAAAAAAAAAGAGAACAGAACATCGGGAAGAACATAGCTGCTATTGGTGATCAAGGAGATTCATCTGCATAGAAGGCTCTTCAAGATTACTGTTGTTCGCTTTCATTCTTCATTATTCCCATCTTTCATGTCCTTGAATATTTATTTTGTTTTTAATTTTAGGATTATGTCAAACTAATTTTATTTTTGATTAAGGGTGATTCCGAAGCCCTAAACATGATTTTGTGATTGAATATTCAAAGATTATTATCCATATTTCTAATAAAATTGTTTATGTTCTTCCATAAGAATTGTTTATGATTATTATTTTATTTTATTCAGGATGACCAACCAAATGAAATAGGGTAATTATCTATTGCTAGGTTAGGAATCTTGATCCGTAATTGTCTTGAATTTCTAATTAATGGTAGCAATTAGTAATCACTGATGATAGTATATTTTCATGTGATTATTATATGGAACATAACTCAAGATAAATGAACCGAGCTTATGCGTTTGTTTCTTGGACTAACCTATCTTTCTTAACCTAATACTTCTATTAAATTAAATTTAGAGAGTTTATTCTAGGTTATTTAATAGATAGAGATTAAGTAAAGAGCTTGTTTTACTTAAAGACAAATTAAGGAAAGATTGGGGTAATAGAGCTTATTATTATCTATGGTTGGTAATTTTATTAGGAATTTGGGGATAACTCTAATATTGATTCATCATTTCATGTCTAGTGGTGGAGAATGGTCCTTTGACCAGTTTTTTCATTATTGTTACAAATTTTATTCAATTTTGAATCATATTTTAGTTGTCTTTCATTATTTGTAATTTTTAGTTAATCATTTATAAAAAAAAACCAATTAATTTATTAGGTTGTTTTGAATTTAATTTAGTTTAGAAATTATTTATATTTTTTCTTTTAACAATTAAGTGTTTAATTGAATTAATTTACAATCCTCTGTGGTAAATGACCTTTGCTTTCCACTATATTTCATACGATAATTTTTAGAGCAAGGAATTAATTTACACGTCTGTTTTTTGGCGTGCCAAACACCAAAGAGGAGTGACCGAGCAATGTCTCTATGTTTACCTCAAGTCAAGCCAATGGCATTCAATAAAGATTCCAGGCAAATTGAAACATACCAAAGCCAAGCCTCACTAAAACTAAAAAAAGGCTTGCTTACATTAGCAACTTTGGCACCAAGGTAAGCACCAATTTATGACACACAGTATGATAAATCATTTTTTTTATAAGAGTATGATACATCATTAAGTAAACCGATTAGCTAAAACTTCCTCATTGATAGAACACATGGCTATAGAATACCAAAGTTTTAGTTAGTCATTAGGTACATAAAATGCATCAAATCATTTTTAGAAGCCCTTAAATCTGTAACTCAAAAGCCTGATGACGCTTTGCCATGTAGTATAGGATGCATCTTCCATCATTATTACCCTATATACAATATACTTTGGAAAAATGGCTAAGCATGAAGCATCACTTTCTTCCTCTTTGCATTTGAAGGCACAAATAAAATATTTAATAAAAATATTAAAAAGTAAAAATGGAATTTTCACAAGCCAAGGACTTTAACCAGAGATAGTCTTGTCTCTTTGAAGATGATTATGCACATATATGAGACTGACTCACTGCAGGTAGTACTCTAAAATCAATAATCATCAAAATTGTTTAGTGTTACTAAATTAACATAAAAATATGTCTTACTTGGGCAGTAAGCGATTTGATCACTTCCTTTGCTGCTTTGCATTTTGCAGTCTCTTCACCAGCAATTGCTATTGCCTCTTTTAGCTGTTTACTTGTCCTTTCCAGTTCAATTTCTTGAAGCTGGGCTTTGCGAGTAAGATTCTCCACCTGAGAGATGAAAGATTGATAAGGCATAATGCATAAAGAGAAAACTAAGAAAGTTTAATATGCTCAACAACCATTTGTATGCAAAATCTAAAGCTTAACCGTCATTTATATCAGCTAACAGTCAATCAGCTTAAAATCTAAAATGGTAACCTGATCATGATAACTTTTAAGGTTCAAATTATTCACCTCTATGATTATCAGTAATGTAAGGCCTTCATAACCACATATTAAATGTAACATCCGCATTAAAATTAGAAAAATTGGCACCATATCTGCTCATGAATTCGGCCCTAAACAGCATACAGAACATGCCTACTCTCCTGATTTCTCAAAGGCTCCAGAGCTTTTTTAAACTTATCCAATCTGATAATTATTATATTTTATATTTTCGAAGTAATAACTAAACAGACTGGCAGAATAAGTCCCTGTTTGATCTGCCTAGATGATCTGCCTAGATTGAATTAAACCTGTAAGAGACCCCGCAGTACTTCTACAGCTACTAAAACTGCATGCACAACAAGGCACAACGCAAAGGGGTGTGCCTAAAGAAGATGAGGCACACATTTGTTAGAAATGTATTTAGACGGTATGAGGTTCTTGTAAACATCTAACAATATTATACAAATTAAGTTATCGTAGATATGGGGTTTCAAGCAAACCAACCAATTGAGAAAAAAGAAGAAAAAAAACAGAGATAATAGCAGAACAACAACAACAATCGTAATGATAATAATAACAAGAGAACACCAGAGAAGAAGAAAGAGGCAGTGACAGGGGCCCAGGGAGGGTGGTGGGAGGAATCAAAGATATGAAGAAGCATAAGTCAAAAGAAGCAACAGTGGTATATTTTCATTCATTAACACAAGTACCTTGATTAACTTAACTACTTTCAGGCCGCATCGATGCAACCAACAAGTGCCCTCCCTCAGCTTTGATAAACCATATAGCAAATAATCTAATCATCTTTTCATGTTTAAACTACATTCCTTTGGAAAGTTTTTTTCAGAAATTATAGAAGACATCCAGTTTTCAAACTTTCCTTGGGCATGAATTATATATTTCCAGTTCATAAGCAACCAGAGTGCCAAGCACAACAAAAAAAATTATGACTTTCACAACAATACAAAGAATTGCTACTTTGATTTTAACAAACATTTCTCTGTTACCTCAAACAACAGCAATAACAGTGTGCTAGTACATACTACCAATATTTTTCCCAGGCAACCAAGTCAAGCCTTTTCATTCATGCCAAGAGAAAGCCAGATGAAAGATCAAAATAGGCCAACATATAAAGTTAGCTATAGAACAGAGAAGTACCTCTCTGTATTCTTTGGCGAAAGCCATTCGAGACTTAAAATCTGCATGGTTTATGCATCTATATACAACCAAACTCAAAGTATTCAAGCATTAACATTGGAAGAAAATATGAAATGCATCTCATGTTCATTGGGATTTAATTCAGACCAATGACATGGATGCTAAATATCCAAAAGTCTATAAATTCAGTCACAAATACATTATAACAAAACTTAGAGATGGTGCTTTCTTCATCCTCATCACCTACGCACCTATGTACATGTCTTCAACAAAATGCACATGCGAAAGATTAAGAATAAAGGTATTGAGAAAATTCACACACATATGAAAACCAGATACCTGTGCTCTTAATTTAATAACCTCTTGGCTAAGGTTATCATTGGTTCTCTTAGCATCATCCACAACAATTTTTGGTGAAGTTAGTCCTCCCAGAGTAGGAGTTGGTGTTGTGGAACGTGGTGGGCTTGGACGTCTTGATATTGGTGATGTTGCTCGAGAAACAATTCTAGATCCGGGAACAGAAGCTGAGAAAAATTTTTTGGATGATCCAAAAACTGGATTAAAAGATTTAGAAATGTTTAGTGCACCCCACTGGGAGCCTCCATTTGGAACAGGTGAGACACGGCTGCTATTAAATTCGAGTTTCTTATTTCTCTTAGACCGGCTATCTGCTTGCTTCAAGGATTCCATTGAAGAAAATCTAGCAAGCTGTCCACGAGATCTGGAATCCAACTTTTCATCTTTGTCAATAAATTCATTAGGCCCCTGATTGATGCTTCCTCTTCTACTCACAGAAGAATGAGACGAGGCATCAGTTTCAATGGTTTTTCTCAGTTTATTAAAACAATTATCACAGGCACGATAAGGTTTGTTGGGATTTGGTGCCATAGAAGCCTTAAGAGACTTCTTACTGCTACATGAATGGCAAAAAACTAGTCCACAATTATAACAATTGTGACGCTTTCTTTTGAAATTAAATGGCAGGCGGCAACCAGAACACATAGACTGATCAACCCCTGAGACCCACTTATGAAGGCAGATAGCTGCTGTGAAATTAGTACCACAAGCGATACTTTTGACTTGCTTGTCTTTCAGAGCTTCAACTAATGTTGGGGAATTTCTATCATCTGTATCCCCATGACCTAATCGACCATTTGCTCCCTTGCCCCAAGTGTAAACTTCAGTTCTTGAAGTTAAAACTGCGACATGATAAGCACCACAAGAAATCTCCTCCACGAAACTCTTGGACAGCTTACCTTCAACACGAACAGGAAGCTTTCCATCTGCTTGTGGATTTCCAAGTTGGCCACAAACTGGACTACCCATAGTGTAGACATGGCCTGATGTTGTACGTGCTACTGTCAGACTATGTCCACAGACAACTTGACAAAAGTTGGGTTCAAGGGCAGCAACATAAGTAGGCACAAGTTTTGCTTCTTTGTCACCATGCCCAAGTCGACCATTATCTCCATCACCCCAAGTAAATAGCTTCCCTGAAGAGCAATTGCTGGAACTTGAATTCCCAACCATTACTTCTACAACTGCAGCAGTATGCCACACACCACAAGCTGCTCGGACAGTGCGGAGACCTTTTAAAGATTCCACTTCCCTTGGCATTGATACACTTTTCTTATCTCCATGGCCCAGAACACCAAAGGTACCATCACCAAAAGTAAACAACTGCCCGGAAGAGGTTACAACAGCTGTATGCCAGGGTCCACAAGAGATAGATGAGACATGTATGCCCTCCAAGGGCCCATTTACTCTTTTAGGGACCCAATGACTTACTTCATTTCCATGCCCAAGTAGACCAAAATTGTAGGTGCCATCACCCCACGTGTACAAATCACCAGAAAGTGTAACAGCACAAGTATGATATTCACCACATGCTACAAGCTCAATGTTCGTATTACTAAGGGAATCAATAAGTTTTGGGTGCTGAACATCAGAGTCTACACCATGACCAAGCCTGCCTCCTGATTCTTCTCCCCATGAAAAAATCTCTCCTTGCTTTGTCACTAAGGCAGCATGCCGTCCTCCGCAGGCAATGTTTTGAACATCAAGTACTACTGCAGACTCTAAAGCTTTCGGCAACAAGGAATCCACTTTGACCCCAAAAGAACTTCCAATTCTATGAGTTCCACCACCCAAAGCACCATCTCCTGTGGCTTCTCCCCAAATGAAAACATCTCCCAATGCATCACCATCATCATGACCAGAACCTTGGCTCGATGAGCTAACAGCACTTGATAGACTTACTCTAAAAGCATCCATTGCCATGCCCTTCATGTGACCATGTACACTCTCTGAGCCTCCTGATGACAAAGAATTAACTGAACCACTGGCAGAATCAGAGGGGAAGAAAACCTTGGGAGGAACAGCATATAATATCACATCTGAAAATGCCTTATCCAGACCATTCTTAGGGGGACTTTCATATGGACAATGAAGGCGGAGGTGATCAGAACCATCCTGGTGGGGGAAAAAGAAATCTCTTAACTTACAATATTACTGCAGAGAAAGGTAGGTGGGGAAAATTATAATACCTTCTGCAAGCTATCATTACTACCAAATGGAGAATTCAAAGGAGAGCTTCTTCGTGTGTATGTTTTAGGGCTATTTGCTTCAGATGGAATCCCATCACTTCTTGAGTCCGTTCTCCATTTCCGGTGATGGCTACGTGAAATTAATGCTTTTAAACCACTAAACCATACCTCAGCTTCATCTTTATCCTTGCAGATCTAGCAAATAAAATCATATTACCATATTAAAATATATTTCAGTGTTCATACATAAAATATAGAATATATAATGGGAGGATCATGCAAACACACAACAAAAACAAAACAAAATAATAGAAAAGAATGACTACAATGAGGAAGTCTTACCACGTCCAGTGATCTGTCATTATATATAAGTGAAAATGATTGATACTCCTTCTCAGGTCGCGGATACCTCTGAAAGATAGGCTGGGAAAAAAATTATGACCACCTATAATCAGTATATAGCAGGAAAACTCGACACTAAACTAAGTTGTCAGAGATTGAAGGGCAAGAACGAAGTTTGGAACACAACTATTGTAGACACTCACAGAAGCACACATGCACAAACCAACAGATAACATAGCACAACATTATGATGATGCCATTATACTACTACAGATGCAGACACAAAAGCATCCTCATGGCCTTGATGCAACTAAACGGGCAGAAATTTGAAAAAGAGGACAACCTAGTGCAGCACAATGATAAGAATCCTGGGCTGCCAGACACAAAGTGCAGGTTTGAGTTTTGATATAAGCTATCAAATGCAAATAGACTGAAGATTACAACTGCATTTCAGATCAAACTACCAGGATCCAGACTCAGCAGGATTATTCTAGGAATGACAGAGCAATGTTGAAATAGGAATGAATATAGAAGTGATCCTAGACCACTGTTAAGATGAAAGCTGTAGATCTCATTAATCTAATTGTCGTAAGCAGTAAAGGACATCAAATGAAAAAGATTTTTCATCAAGAGGGTATTATATGTTGTGAACATGGGAGCACCTCTCTCAAGCATAGTAAATCGTGACAGAGTAGCTACATAAAGTATGTTATCACACTTACAGTGCGTTGCCCAGATATGATTCTAGACACATGGCTCAGTTTAAGATGTTTCTCCTCTTTCCCCAGTAACCATATCAAAACAGATTCGTCCTGGAAGCACAATCATTTTCTTAGAAAAACTAGGAAATCCAGTTTAACGTTCAGCAGCACAAGAATAAAGGGAAATACTGTATTCAAGACAACACAGATTTGTAAGCATTTGAACATGTCTAGTGCATAAAATAATAAAAAATAGACAAAGTAATTACATGTTTGTGTGGAAATGTGATATACAGTATAATTAAATATCAAATAAATGGATTGGATTGAATGTATTCAGCAACCAAATTTAACCAAGGGTAAATGTCAAAGCAATTTAATTTCGATTTTCGAATATGATATTTGAGCAATATAGATTATTACTTTTGCAACCTTCTACTCAGGTCCTCATTTATACCAAATGACTCCCTCATAATTTTTAGCCCTTAAATTTTATGTTAGTTTTCTTGATATTAGAAAATTAATCATGTGCGTACAATCAGAAAGCATTGAAGCCACTTGATGGCGCACCATTAGCTTGGTTGGAGAAGAAACATCCACTTCGGAAGCCAAAATCCAAAGCCATGGCCTTCACAAAAACAGAATTCTATTGGATCAACTAGAAAGTCTGCTAGGTCTAATTTGGCTATTGGAATGCCGCTTGATCAAACCAATTTCCTGTTTTCATGTTTTAATGAGTCCAAGGGCGTTCTGGTAACCTGACAGCGTCTCTTTATTGATGTATCCTTCTTTTCAACGTAACCAGAAAGTGATTTACGAAAATTAAGTACTTCCTTGAGTTTATTGAGAACTACAGTTGTGTGTTTCTTTCTTTCTTTCTTTCCTTTATTCTTCTCTTTCTTCTTCATCTTTAACCTAAATACCATTCTCGGGTTAATGTTCACAGCAACCTGAATAGCCTCTACACCTCTCTTTTCCAGTCATACTACAACTCTCCAGAGGGTAGGCGCTCTTGTGGTCACACCCAGGGAGGGTTTGCCAAGGCCTGGTTCCCCACCTACTACCCCCTTTTTTAAGCCAAGAAAAAAAATCCTAGTCAGCATGCAAATGTAATATTCACTCTTGCCAACCTTTCTATTTACTTCATGTCACTCTTTCCTATCCCGAAGTCGCTTTCTAGGAGATTGGAGAGCATCCAACACAACTTTCTTTGGGGGTCATACGGGGGATAAATATAAATACCATTTAGTTCAATAGGGTGTGGTTTTGGAGATTATGAGGGAAAGGGATCAATTGTGGCGAGACATAATTTGTGCGAAATATGGGGCTAAGCTAAATGGATGGGTTTCTAAAGAGGTTAGGGGGCACTTATAAAAAAAAAGAGGTTAGGGGGGCTATGGAATGGAAGGTTGGAAATGTATTAGGAAATGATGGGATTCATTCATTCCTTTCATGACGTTTGAGGTGAGAGATAGTCGTTCTGTTCATTTTTGGTAGGGGTGTTCACTAATTGGTTAAAACCGTTTCGAACCGTTTAAGTAAACAGTTCGGTTAATCGGTTAAATTGGCACTAAATTGGTTAACCGAGTAATGTATATCAGTTAATTAGTAGGTTGATGGTTAGAAAAAAATTTAACTGTTTCGATCGTTTAACCGATTAATTAATTAATCAATTAATTAATATTAATAATAAGTTAAATATAAACATATAGTGTATATATAATATATAATAAACTAAAAAAAACCCTAGGTATAAATTAAATATATAAACTAAATATATAATACATTATATATAATATATAATAAACTAAAAACACCTAAACATATAAACAGTGTCATTAAACTGATTAACCGACTGTAACCGTCTGTTAACATCGAAAAGCTTACGTTAATTCAATCGAAACGATTAAAAAAATTGACCAAAAAAGACGGTTATTTTGCACACCCACTAGTTTTTGGTACGATGCTTGGTGTGGGGATGTTATTTTGAGAGAGTGTTTTCCGGAGGTTTTTGCGATAGTGCGGGAGAAAGCAACTCGTGTGTTTCTTCCATCAATGGAGTCATCACTTGGGATATTCCTTTTATTTGGAATGTGCACGATTGGGAACTTGAAAGCGTAGGGAGTTTCTCTATATTCATTTACCAAGTGACGCTTAATGCGCATCGTGAGGATAAACCTAGATGGGTTTTGAAAAAGGGAGAGAATTTGATGTAAAATCTTATTATAAGGCCTTTGTTGATGAACTTCCAATGGAAGGTAGAGTAGACTTTCCGTGGAAAGCAATTTGGAAATTGAGCGCGCCTTAAAAAAGTTTGTTTCTTTGCTTGGGAGGCTTCTTGGGAAAGGATTTTGATCATTGATAAGTTAACCGATGCTATCTTTGTAAGGAAGAGGCCGAGAATGTCAATCACCTTAGGTTGGGATGTTCCTTTTCTAGGCAGATTTGAGAGATGGCGCTTTGTGTGATGGGGCTAAATTGGGTAAGGGCTAGCTCCATTCGAAGTGAAATTTGGGATTGGCGTGGAATTAGAGCTACTAGAGAGATAAAGAAAGTTTTTTCTATGATTCCCCCCTCTATCATTTGGATAGTTTAGAAAGAAAGAAATAGTACGGCTTTTAAGGGTATAGAGAGTTCTAGGGATACCATTAAAAGTAAATGGGTAAATATCCTTTGTTTTTAATTTAAGGGGAAATATTGTGTACATGAAGAAGAGTTCCTTGATTTCCTAGACTTGCTATCTTGTATACAGTCTTTTTGTAAATGGGATGCACCTCCTTGGTGCCTTGTGAATACACTTTTATTTTATAAAAAAAACAGTTATGAAATTTGTATTAATTATATGCTTCTAATGATCTAAATATCCAAACAAACCAAGCCCAATAAAAGAAAATACGAAGGGCAGGTAAACCAAAAGGATGAAATAAATAGAGAATGAAAAGAATGCGCAAAATTTAATGTCTCTGTGAACCTGGATCAAACTTACATTGGAAAGATGGAATGGACAAAACTTGGGCTTCCCCCTTCTTCCATACTTTAGCAGACAGGCCCCTTTCTTTAGAGCAGTAATGGCCTGTTGTGAAGATCATCCAAGAATCTAACTTAAGCATATTAAGCAGAATTTGCAGGTGGAAGTAATTTTACAGCTTAAATGTAAACATAAACTAGCAGACTGATAAATGAAGATAGGAGTAGGATATTATGCACATAATCAAACAACCACGAAAAATAAAAAGGGGTTGTAGAGATTTCAGAGGAAACGAAATACCCTAATGGGTGTACATTCCAGAGTCCATATAACATCAAAGCAGCAAACAGAAAGCCCAGTAAGACCCACTGGCAAGACTTCAGATAAGATCTAGTTTAGCCTCTTCGAACAAAGCCTAATTAGATCGTCAACCTTCTTGACAGGTTTAATTACTTGGGCTCCAGAAAGGAAAGAGGGATTTTCACAAAATTATTTCTTTCACAATCAATTCCACTGTCATATCTTAATGCGTTACAACAATCCTGAATCCGTATAAAGGCATTCTTTTAGTGATCCACTATTTGATATGATATTCCTAAACATTGACTTGAGGGGCTTAAACTTCAATCACTCAAGAAGTGGAACTAGATGCAGATGTATATGAATATTCCGACCAAAACAACATTAAAGGGATACAATTTCCCCTTTTTCCCAGCAGAGCTGGTATGCAAAATTATAATTATTAACTTGTTTGATACCAATCTAAAGTCATAACTCGTAAGTATCTTAAGCAAAATATTGTTTTGGTGCAAAAACTCAGAGCAAGAACGCAGTGACTTCTTCGTCATCAATGCCATACCTCATTAACCAATACATAGCCTAAAAGTCAAAAAGGAAAACTTGGTAGGAACATTCCTTATTTCCTTGATAACTAAGATAAAGACTGTTTGATATATGAAGACCATCCCAACATGTTTTTGTTTGCCAGCATGTCCTATTAATGTCCTTGTTATACTCCTCTAGAAGATCATTTTCCGAAGAAACTAAAGTCTCAATTTCATTGGCTACATGAATAAATAAAATAATTTTAAAGAGAAATATGGAGAAATTAATCTTTTTAAAAAAAAAACTGATAAAAAATGCCTAATCCGGTGTTAGTCAAGTACACAAAAAGTAAGCGAAGGAAGGTTTTGGGGCCAAAATGACAAGAAAAATAGAAGCAGCCTATTCTGCCTATTCTAAGAAGTAATGAAAAGAAACATAGCAATCAAAATAGGACTTCCAACAATGGATCTGACTGATTAGTATTTTTTTTGGCGGGGTGGGGGAGGGGGGAATTTATTAAAAAAAAAGGTTTGGAGCGGAGGAAATTTCCAACCTTTAATGCTGAAAAATTCCATCATAACTGTCTTTTACATTCAAGTATGGCACCATCTAAGCTGACAACAAATGCACAAATTATCCTGCTAACCTTTTGAATCTAAGACCACACCTTTAGCTCATGAGCTTTAAAATCTTTTTATTAGAAGTTCTACATTCATTCTTCACCTCCTTTTTTGTTAGATGCACCAAAAAACTTGACCAACTCACTTGGCATGTCTCACTTAGCTGAAAGTTATTTTCCCCACCTTAACGTCTTCATCTTAATTGTGATTTCTTCTCCTTTTGAAGGGAAATGACGAGATTCCAATGCTTTATTTTGTCGCTTATTGTTAATTGTCTTCAATAGCTCAGACCACCGACAATGGATAATCTTTTGATTTCATATAAGATTCCCCTAATATGCATTTTTCAACTTGAAGTCTAGAGTAACATCTCCCTTCATCCAACCATCTTTAATAGCATGGTCACCATGCTTAATCCCTCATTCTCTCCTTATTATCAAAGTCTCACAGAATTGTCTGCTCCAAGTATTCCATTGTCATCATTCATAAATTTCTCATTTGTTCAAATTATTCTGAAACCAATGAACTTCTAACTGCCTCTTAAAATTTCTAGTTTTGCATCCAGTCAAGCTATTCAACTCCATGTCATTCACAAACAAGGAATCTTATCTAGCATGACAAACTTTTCGCGCAATAAAAAACTTAAAACACATGCACATCTGCAAGTAAGTACATATGTGCATACATGTAGATGGGCCCAATTTCACCCTTGGAATACATCAACTACATTGTCAATCTCTTATTTCTCTCCTACAAAAATTGTCATGCTCTCCACACATCTTACGCATAGATTTACATATCATATCCAGTCATCACATTAACTAGAGACATGATGTGTATTAGATAGAAGGTCTTCAACAGAGTTTGCCTATTTTGAATTTTGGACCAACAATAATACAAATTATAAAGGAAAAAATACTCGATTTAAGTCCAATGAAATGATTTTTATTTGAGTTATGTTAAACTATAGGAACATTTATGTTACGTGCAGCATCATTTACCAGTTAAGCATCACATTCACAGGCACTAGTGCGGCATGTGAACTAGCCTACAAGACTGAGTTGACCTGGTGCACACTGTGCCAGGTCTTTCGCACTCCATCATCAACCAAGGAGGCTTTAGCATCTAACAACTGAATTGATGATTTCAAGCGGCAAAAGCTAGATAATCCTATCTGTTCTACGCCAAAACCAAACAAGATTCATGCTTACTTGTCCTTCCAGACCTTAAACACAAATCACAAGCGCATTAGTAAGACCATATGAAATCCAGAAGTTGGTAAGTTAGAAAGTGAAAACCATGGTTACCAAGAAATCAAGAGCACCAGATATTATCAGTTTCCTCAGAAACTTAGACTAAATGAGTAATACTTCAATTCTACATGTCCTAGTCTAGTTGAGTAACATTTCAACTATGCGTATCACCCTACAGTTATCAAAAGTACTATTTAAGTATTCTAAATATTCTACCGACATGGAAGAAAACCAACAGAATATATCAAACCAGCATCTCACGATAGAATCAGATACTATATCAATTCGCCTAAATGAAAAATACTGTTCCCAACATTTTCTCCATGATTGTAAGTATACACTCTATGCATCTAATTTCGCTAATCATAGCACACAAATCATTAAACAACTAAACTAAAAGCAGAAACGAAAACAGCAAGGAAATCGAAATGAATAATAATACAACAAATACCTGCTCAATATCCCTCTCAACGGGGCCTGTCCGGCTAAGATCCAAAGCCATCCTATCGGTCCTTGACATTACGAAAAACACAAAAACTCCTCAAACTCTGAACACTACGGAATCTTTATCTCGCCCATTCTCAAAACCAAACCCTTCCATTCACCAACTCATCAAAGAACTCCACACCGCAACAAAACCCTAAACTCACACAATCAAGCAACCCCAAATCTCTGTGAAATCTCAGTTCTACCATCACGATCACGCGGCTGAACTCCAATTCCTTCAGTGACTGTTCTTCAATCGCACTAATTGTACAGTCCTACAGCTTCAACTTCCACGTAATTGAATACAGTTTTCCGATAGTGAAGTGAACTACGAGAAGTGCAGCTTACAGATTGGGAGTTAGAGAAATCGATCCAAAATGAGGCGACAGATTCAATAGTTGCTGAGCTAGGAGGTGTTTGGTTGAGAGAGAAACTCGGAGGTGAGAAAGTGAAGGAAAAAAATCTAGGAAAATAGCATGATCCGACTATCAGTTTGCAGAACAGAGAGAAAGTTAGAGAGAGAAGCAGAAAGAGCTTTAACTAGAGAGAGAAGTGTTGAAAAATTGTATACAATAAAAAAGCAGCGCTGCTATAAATTTGCTGTCTTCTAATGTCTAATGGCTGAGAAGACAAATAGATAAAAGAAAACGGGAAAGAGTGGACGTAAAAATGATAAAGCCCATATATCTCTTAATTTCCCAATTCGACACTTGCCGGTTGCGGGTTGCCAGTTGCCAGTTGCCATTCTGCAGTATTTTCTTCTTCTTTTTGACTATTTAACGGTTTTAACCGGTTCGTTTGCCGAAAATTTCTCATGGTAAAAATTGGAAAGCGACTGGAAAAACTATAATTTACCTCAACTATCTGTAAGCGTCAATTCAACTGAAGTTAGACTTGCGTATTTAAATATGACTCCTTTGATTTTATAGTCACATGACTAGAGCATTTCTTTTCTTGCCAGTTGGCTAACCAAATAAAAAGAGTGCTGATATACTGGAACACGTATTTCTACTGCCAGGCAGTCACTTAGTTGCAACTTAGAAAATTTATTCGGGCTTTATGTTCATGGTTTAGACCAATGAAAAATTTTGAATAATAATTTTAAAAAGATTTATTATTAACAATGTCAGTAGAAATATAAAATTAAAAAATTAATGTTATTGATATAATTTTTAAAAATTATTAGTAAAATTTTTAACGAACTTAAAACATAAATTTTAAACCCGAGTAAGCCAAATATTACTATAATACAATGTGACACATTTTAAAATTTTATTTATAACTTTTTTTAAAATTTTTAATTTAAAAAATATTATAACCATATTGCATCAAATCATCTTATGTATTACTCAATGTAATACATGAGTGTTCATTTGAAACGTTTTATATTTTTATCGAAATAAAAAAAATAAAGGATTTCATACACTTTTACTCAAATATCAATTTGCACCTAAATTTTCAATTGCTACAATACCCACATCACATTTTACTTTAATAAATATCATTTCGTACGAAACCTCACATACTCTACTTGAAACAAACGAAATTAATCTAGCAAAAAAGCATAAGAATTGTCAAATATGGGGTATTTAATTTTTTTATTAACTCAGTTTCATGAAAGTTACCATAAAATCGAAAAAAAAATTATTAGTAATCATCAGAAAAATGAGTAATAATTGTTTCAAAAAAAATTAAAAAAAAATTAAATATTAAAATTACTATTCAATTTTCTTTTGATTGCTAGTAAAGTTTCTCACATAGAATCGGGTCCATGGTAACTCTTAAAAATATGAGTGTATTGATATTTTAGATCAAACTGTAGAATAAAACCCCAAAAAAATAAAAGATCTTAAAATAAATTACATTTAAAATTCTCTACCTTTATTAAAAAAAATATATCCAATCTCTAACGTACCATACCTTCACCATATGAAAAATTTGAGAGAATATTTCTTTTGTTGTCCAACCAATCATCAATAAACTATTATGCTTATGTTTATTAAATGTTCGTTCTTTAAGAGAAAATGCAATGTATAATTTGTGCCATTATGACTAAAATAGGAATAATTTAGGCATTTAATATTTGATATTAATTTCTTCTCTTTTTTAAGATTGTTGTGGGAAAAAAATTTAATAGTAGAAGATTTTCTTCTTCTTTGTTTTAAAGCCATTTAGGAAAAGTCTTTTTTTAAAATTAAAAACACCATTGAAACTTTAAAATGGATATTGAGGCTCATTTTTCTCACTGAAATTATGGTTTAGATATTTACACTACGATAAAACGAGGTAGACTGTATCTAATAATGTGAAATGAATCGATATTTATATTTGATTCATGTATAAAAACATTTAAACAATATTGATAAAGACATTCTGAAAACTATTCATGTAATAGAATCACTTTCGGTAGAATTATTAGGGAAGACGTGACTCCCGCTCTTCCTAAAGGTTTTAAGGAAAAAAATGGCCACAATTCAAGTCAAGTGCACACAGAAAAGTTGGGTATGATTTGGAGAAGTCACATGGGTGAATAAGAAAGTTGGTCAATTTTAACTACTATAAAAAAACAATTGACAACAAAGACTCAACACAAAAGAGTAGTAGCAGATAAGGATGGACAAGAACCATGCACAAACTTGTGTTGGTAAAATTATTATTTGCATAGGTGTAAAACTCTTTTTTTGTATTATGTTAGAAATTTGATTAGTAATATTTATATATATTCAGTTAACGTGACCCGTGAAACTCTTAAAAATATCCAGTTAATTTTTCACTCAAATGCAAAAATGCATTTTGCACCAAGTGCAAGTAAGAATCTCTCCCCACGTAGGTCCATAATGCCCTTAACAATTTAGCACACTTATTGATGAGGTTTTAGCTTAATGATTCAGGTTGACGTCTTAAGACTATAAAGTTTCAAATTTGATTTTTACAATATGTGGGGTTTTTTGTTCAGTTTATATGTCGCTTATTTATTCAATTTTAAGTGAGTTATGATAATACTGTGAACTTTTGTATGGATAAGGATTTAATGAAATAATACAAACATATCTTATAATCAAATCAATCATTATATAATTTATATATAACATTATTTTAATAAAAAAATACAATTGAGCAAACTATTATCTTTCCAACCCTTATTGATTGGGACCTGCACCATGGCAAGTAACATTTAGCTAGTGTGGCAATGGGCGTGTCGGCCCGCCGATCTGAAACAAATTTGATACGGTTCGGTACGGTCCACATTTTCATGGGTCGTATCGTGCTTGGCACGGTACTATTTCTCGTATCGTGCTGGTGATAACGCTCAAACTAACACGCGGTTATTGTGTATAGCTGAGGTGTCAATTCCACGAGGAAAACGAACTACAAGAGAAAGTGTAAACCTTACCACTAAACGATAAAATTCAAATAAGAAAATTTAAGTTTTATGAATGAAATTATATAAGAGAGTTGTGAAAATATGATGAAGAATTCAATAAAGAAAAAACAAGGTTCCAGGAATCCTTTATAAGTTTGTTGCCTTATTCCTATCTTAACTCAAATGTTTTATCTCAATTACTAGTTTCACATCCCAAACAAGAAATTGGTAAATATTCAATCAAAGCACATAAATACCCTAATGTAATTGCCATAAATTACTCCTTAATTCCAATTCAAACACACAAGATCTATCTTATAAATTATCAAGAAGCGACAATATATTTCTATAATAATACTGCAGTAATGGACAAACCTATAAGATAGATCTACCGAAATCAATTGCATCTAACAACTTTGGCATAAGAAAAACTTGACTAGACTTATATGGAGAAGAAGAATGCGATCACCGGATTAAGAAAATCTAAAAGAAGAAGAACATAAATTGCAGCTATCACATGAATTCAAATCTTCTTATTTAATCAAAGAGTAAACCATAAACAATGTTTAACAATCAATCCATACAACTGAATCAAAGATAGAAATAAGAACAAGTACACCTAGAAACTCATCCTTTCGCCTTGCTTGGAGTTTAGTTGGACATGGAGTTTATCCATGATCACCTTGAAGAAGAAGAAGATGGAAGCTCTCTTCAAAAACTCTCCTCCCCCTGTTCTCTGAGTCTAAATTCCTATATATAGCTGTATGGAGACGGCTTTGTAGACAGAAAAGTCGTCGTAGGGTTTCTGTTCAGGCCGTGTGCTTATGCTGCTGTTCGGCCCAGTTCTGCTGCTGTCCAGGCCCGATTTTGCCTGACCTTTGTCTACTAAAACTGTCATAACTTTCTCTAAAAAAATCATATTTATGAGTCGTAAAATTCTACAGAAAATAGACATCTGGATCTTTTCAAGCATATATGGCTCATCTCCTGGTTCTTCCTGAATCAATATAGTTTAATCCGCAAAACTGTCTGATCTATCACGCTGAAATCACGCACAGCCTGACCTTTGTCTACTAAAATTGTCATAACTTTCTCTAGAAAAATTATATTTATGAGCCGTTAAATTCTCCAAAAAATAGACATCTGGATCTTTCCAAACATATATGGCTCATATCCTGCTTCTTCCTACATCGATACAGTTTAATCCGCAAAAATGACTTATCTGTACGAGCAATTCTGGCAATTTAATGAAGCTCCTTTCCAAATGCTTGTGAACATGCATAGAATCTTCGAGCTTTAATCAACGTTAGCTTTTCCATCTATTTTAAACCCAAAATACCTAAAAATGCATCGAAATAAATCAATATACCAAGAATGACACTTAAGAATTATTAAGGCATAAATGTGTAACCAGCCCTAAATCAACCCTAAATGCTAACAAATAAACACTATTAAGATACATTTCCTGACTCTCATCATAAACCCCAACTAGCTTATTGCTAGTCCCTAGCAATTCAAGCGAAAGAAAAATGAAATGAATTCTATACTAGAAATCAAAACAAATCCTAAAATCAAAACAAAACAATGTTAGTGTTAATCCAAGAGTAATTCAACTTTTGTCTCAAAAATTGCACATAACACACAACACATAGAATCATTAAATACCACCCAAGTCCAAAAACAATCCAAACATCAACCTCATATTCGTTATCAACTCTTAAACATCCATCTTACCACAAACCATCAATCCAAACACTCGGATGATTTTATGCACAACATTCATGAATACAAGTTTTGGCCTCTAAAAACATAATAAATTGCGTGACATCAATCACAAATCAAACTCCATAGGCTCACTTTTCAAATAACTTTCCACTAATGTAGAAAAATCACACTATATCGGATCACTAGGTCTTTAATAGACTTGTAACGTTAGGCTAAGGTAAAGGTCAAGAAAGAATGGGAAGGATTAAATAAGTAAAAGAACTCAGTCTCTTAATTTTAAACACAACCTTTTTAAGCACTAAATAACCTTACTTCAACACCCAACTCATTCAACCATTTTCGAGCATTTCTCTCAATAATTCAACATTTTTTTTTCTTATTTCTTTGTCATAATTCATTTTTTTTATAGCACATAATTTCTCTCCTTTTTTTTCACATTACCATTCACCTCCATTTTCATTATTTACTCTTTTCCACAACCCCCAACCTATCTCCTTTAATGTACTTGGGTTATAGTAGTACTATTTTTTCATATTTCCACCTTTACTCCTCTTAAGTGCTTCTCAACAATTGTATATAAACTAAGTTCTCTTAAAAGAAAGGTAAAGATAAAATATTTTTAGGCTTATAGTAAATGGACTATCAAAAGAAACGAGGCTAAATTTTTTTTTTTAAAAAAAAAAGTCTCAAACAGGTAACTAGTGATAAATATAACAAAAGTAAGCTTAAAAGGCTTAAACGGTTCAAAGATAGCCTACATCATATCCTAAGTAGTGTTCATTCTAAGATTTCGCCTCAAGTGATTATCAAATAAGTTCTAGAGCTTGTCAAGACTGCAAAAGTATTCACAAAACATTCGCATATAAAACTTCTCTAAATGTTTTAGATTAATCATGTAATCTTACCGCAAACCAGAGTCTCAAACTAAATGAATATCGACACTTAAAATTATTCTCAAACCGAAGCAAAATTTAACTTATTCTAAAAGCTATATGCTATCTCAATTATAATCATATCATTGACATGTAAATTAACTCCAAAACTAACACAAAACATACTAAAAACAAACAAAACTAAACCTAATTTTTTAAAAAATTTCAAATTTTCAAAAAAAAATTTCGTCTAACAATTTATCCTAACAAACGAATTAAAACGAAAAAGGGAAATGACACCAAACAATTCAATGGTATGAAATAGGATATGTGTTTCTTCCACCCCCCCAACCTAAGACTTGCATTGTCCCCAATGTGAAAGAAAAAAGTCGAGAGAAAAAAAGAAAAAAAAAGTAAAGGAAACTAAATAAATAAATAAAAATGAAAAAAATAAAACTAATGTACAATGGAACGAAAGTACCCGATTAAGAAGTATAAACCGAGGGCACCAAAGAGATTTCTTCGGGCCTATCTTCAACACGTTCATGTTCCAAGTAAAGCTTCAACCTTTGGCCATTAACTCGAAATGCACGACCGTCAGAGGGATCTTCAAATTCTACCACTCCATTTAGAAAAAACACTTTTCACAACATAAGGTCACTTCCATCGTGATCGCAATTTTCCCGGATGGAAGTGTAACCAAGAATCATAAAGAAAAACTCGATTAGCTTGTTCAAAATTTTTCTGGAGTATTTTCTGATCATGTACCGCTTTCATTCTTGACTTTAAGTCCTTAGCATTATAATATGCATCATCCTTCAACTCTGCAAGTTCACAAAGTTGCATGTTCCTCTCCTCACCAGACATCTTCAAGTCATAATTAAAATTTTGAATAGCCCAATATGCTCTATGCTCAAGTTCTACCGGTAAGTGACATACTTTGCCGAATACCAACTGATAAGGAAATGCTCCAAGAACCGTCTTGCATGTTGTCCGGTATGCCTAAAGCGCATCCGATAGGCTTAAAGACCAATCTTTTCGATTTGGATTTACTATTTTTTCAAGTATCCGCTTAATCTCCCTATTTGTTAGTTCCACTTGGCCATTGGTTTGTGGGTGGTAAGCTGTAGAAACCTTATGGGTGACTCCATACCTGCACATCAAAGCCTCAAAAGAACGGTTACAAAAATGTGACCCTTGATCACTAATTATAACACGTGGAGTACCGTACCTAGATAAAATATGATCTTTAAGAAATTTAATAGCAACGTTATTATCACTAGTGCGGCAAGGTATAGCTTCAACCCATTTAGAAACATAATCAACGGCAAGCAAAATGTAAAGATACCCAAAAGAAGGTAGGAATGGTCCCATAAAATCGATCCCCCAACAATCAAATATTTCCACCACTAAGATCGGGTTGAGAGGCATCATATGACGGGGGGACAATGAACCTAGCTTTTAACATCTTTCACATGAACGACAAAACTCATTAGTATCCTTGAATAAAGTAGGCCAATAAAAACCACATTGCAAAATTTTTACGACTGTCTTTTTAATAGAAAAATGACTACCACAAGCATAGGTATGACAAAAAGTTAACACACTATCAATTTTCGTATCCGGAATTCATCTTCTTATTCTTTGATCGGGGCAATATTTAAAAAGATAAGGATCATTCCAATAAAAATTATTTACCTCAGCCAAAAACTTACACTTATCTTGTGCACTCCACGTAGTTGGAACTTGACAGGAAACCAAGTAATTTGCAATGTCGGCATACCATGGTGTGTGACAAAAGACAGTAAATAAATTCTCATCCGAAAAGGCTTCGTGAATGGGCAAAATGCCGGTATTATTCTTAAATTTCAAACGAGATAGATGGTTCGCCATAACATTTTTCACCCCCTTCTTGTCTTTGATGGTCAAGTCAAATTTCTGCAAAAGCAAAATCCAACGTACCAAACGGGCCTTAGTATCCGTTTTTAAGAAAAGAAATTTAAGGGCTGAGTGATCTGTGAATATAGTGATAGGTGAACCAATTAAAAAAAAGTGAAATTTATCCAATACAAATACTGCGGCTAGTGATTCTTTCTTGGTTGTGGTGTACATCATTTGAGAATGATTCAAGGTTCTCTACTAGCATAATAAACAACAAATGGTTTTCCTTCCCTTCTTTGTCCTAAAACAGCCCCTAAAACATAGTCACTAGCATCACACATAATCTCAAAAGGCAAGGTAAAATCAGGTGATTGCATAATAGGGGCGGTTGTAAGCTTAGAGATAAGTGTCCTAAAGGCTCCACCTAAACTCGGTATCCTTCAACAAAAGGTTACATAAGGGTCTAGAGATAGCACTAAAATTTTGACTAAACCTTTTATAAAACCTGGTATGCCCTAAAAAAGACCTAAAATCTTTAATATTCTTAGGAGTGGGTAGTTTAGATATTAATTCAATTTTTGATTTATCCACTTCTATCCTCTTTTCGGACACTATATGGCCCAAAACTATTCCGGAAGACACCATGAAATGACACTTCTTATAATTAAGCACAATCCCCTTCTCTTCACACCTACACAAAACAATTTTCAAGTTAGATAAACATGAATCAAAAGAAGTTCCAAACACGGTTAAATCATCTATAAACACTTCCATACATTTTTCAACCATGTCACTAAAAATACTCATCACGTATCTTTGAAAAGTAGTCGGTGCATTACACAAACCAAAGGGTATTCTACGAAAAGCAAAAGTACTAAAAGGACAAGTAAAGGTGGTCTTCTCTTAATCCTCTAAGGCAATTCCTATTTGGTAGTATCTCGAATACCCATCTAAAAAGCAATAGAAAGGATGACCAGCCACACGTTCTAAGATTTGATCTATGAATAGAAAGGGAAAATGGTCTTTCCGAGTAGTTGAATTAAGTTTCCTATAATCAATGCACATACGCCACCTGGTCACTACCTTAGTTGGTACTAAAACCCCTTCTTCATTTTCTACCACGGTCACTCCGGCTTTCTTAGGAACTACTTGAGTTGGACTAATCCACTTACTATCGGATATTGGATATATAATTCCCGCATCTAATAGCTTTAAGATATCTTTCTTAACTACCTCTTTCATAGTTGAATTTAGCCTTCTTTGTGGGTCTCTATGAGGGTTAGCTCTTCTTCTAGATAAATCCTATGCGAACAAATTAAAGGGCTAATACCATTTATGTCGGCTATAGTCCAACCTAATGCAGATTTGTGCTCTCTTAAAAATTCAACAATTTATCACATTGCACATCACTAAGTTCGGAAGAGATAATAACAAGAAAGGTATCATCTGGGCCTAAGAAAGCATATTTGAGCCCTTTGGGCAGCGAAGCTAAATTAAGCATCGGTGTCTCCTCGGAAGATGGTTTGGGTGCCTCCCTCTCTTTAGGCAACTCCTCACAGCATGGTTGCCATGATTTCTTAATAAATCCCTGCAACTTATCAAAAACATCAACGGCATGGGGATAAATTGAAGAATCATCAAAATCAAAATTATTAAGAAGGAATTCTAAAGAATTAGAATTATCTTTAATGTACTCAAATAAGCTCATCGATAATATAAGTGTCGAAACACTCATCATCTTCATGTGGCTACCTTAAGACTCGAAAAACATTCACCTCTAAAGTCATATTTCCAAATGATAATGTCATTAGACCATTCCTACAATTAATGAGGGCATTGGCAGTGGCAAGGAATGGTTTTCCAAGTATCAAAGGAATTTTTGACTCCGTGTTCACAATAGAAATGGTATCTAACACCAAAAAGTCAACAGGATAATAGAATTTGTCAATTTGCACTAAAACATCTCCCACAATACCTCTTGGTTTTCTTACCGATCGATCCGCTAGTTGAAATACCACGGAAGTTGGTTTGATCTCACCTAGACTGAGTTACAAGTAAATGGAGTAGGGCATGAGATTCACACTAGCCCCCAAATCTAGCACTGCTTGGCCATAAGCTTTGTTTCCAATTTGGCAAGCCACCGTAGGACAACCCAAATCTTTATACTTGGGCAGTGTCTTGTTATCAATTACCGCACTTGCTTGCTCCATTAAGAATGTCATCTTCTTTACATTGTGCCTCCTATTAAGTGTACATAGATCTTTAAAGACTTTAGCATAGTTAGAAACCTGTTTTATGACATGAAGAAAAAGAAGGTTAATTTTAACTTGCTTAAGTTGTTCAAGAATCTCACATTTTAATGCTGAATTTATCTTATTAGGTTTAAGGAGTGCTTGAAGGAAAAGCACCGGTATGGAATCACTATGGGCATCTTGTTCCTTGAGGGCTTCATCCTTGTTACTCATGGTGTTAGGAATCAAGTTTGATGGTCGAGTGGGTCCATCAATTTTCTTACCGTTACGAGTAGTCATGACATTAACCTCTTTAACATTTTGATTGTCAGGATTGGAGGTTTATTCCATATGTTGTCCCCTTGAATCAGGTTGTGGGTATGAAGGAAAACGACTTTACTCTTGAACCGTTAATAAATTAGTCAACTTGGTGAGTTGGCTCTTTATCACCTTTTGTTATTCTTTGACCCCTTGTTGCTCCTCTAGCAACCGTTGATTTATCTTGCCTTGCTCTTCCACACTCTGGGCATGTACCTGCATAAATGACTTAAAAGCATCTTCCAAAGGTAAAGATTGTTATGGTGCATTAGATGAAGTTGCTTCCGGTCTCCATTGGGTACTAGATTGGGTAGAAGGTTATGTATCGGATCTCCAACTGAAATTATGGTGATTCTTCTAACCGGGATTGAAGGTATTAGAGTAGGGTGAGCATGTTTTCCTAAAGGGTATACCTAAAACATCACACTATTCTTTCATCTCAAAATAGGTTGGACAATTCCTAGGTACATGATCTACCCCATTACACATAAAACAAGGTTCGTGGGACTCTAGCCTAGCAACCGGTTCGAGGGCTCTAGCATCCTTGGTTTTTAAAACCTCAATTTCCTTAGTTAGGACCCCTAAACGGGCTTTAAGGCAATCCTCTTCCTTAAGTTAATAAATTTTAGCGGTTTGGTTTCTCTTAGTACTTTCTATGGCATTTTCTAATAAGTCATCTAGAAAATCTATGGCTTCGTCGGGATCTTTTTGAAGAAAATCTCCATTACACATCATTTCTATAAATTGTCTTTCCCTACTTAGAAGTCCATCATAGAAATAGCTAACTATCTGCCAACTCTCATACCCGTGGTGTAGACAAGAATTCAAAAGGTCTTTGAAACTTTCCCAAACTTGATATAAGGTTTCACTCTCTTTTGGTGCAAAGTTTGAGATTGGTCTCTTGAGGTTATTGGTCTTATGGGTTGGGAAATACTTTTGGAAGAAGGTTTGGGTCATCTCATCCCAACTACCTATAGACCTAGGCCTTAACGAGTACAACCAAACCTTGGACTTATCCTTAAGAGAAAAGGGAAACCTAAGTTTGATGGTGTCTAACATATCGGCCCTACTTTGAAAGGTTGCTACTACTTCCTCAAATTCCCTAATATGGACATAGGGGTTTGCATTCTCTAATCCATAGAAAGTTGGTAGCAATTAGATCATGCTCGACTTAAAGTCAGGTTGTTGAACATTAGGAGGGAATATAATACAAGATAGTGTGGCTGTTTGGCTAAGGTGCAAGTAGTCCTTAAGTGTCCTAGCAACATTCTCATTGCTATTGTTGGCCATGTTAACAAAATTCTCTAAATTCTCGTTTGGGTGTACACTATGATTTGATTTAGGCAAGCTTTCACTATCAGACAAAGAATGAGAGAGTAACTCTATTTCGGGTCTTTTAATGAATCTACCTCGCTTATCTCTAAGTCTACGCATACACCAAAGGAATTAGAGGGGAGACGAATAAAGAAAACAAAATAAAATCAAAACAGAAAATCAAAACAAAGAGCAAAGAACAATGTTACCATCTTGTCTCAAAGTTGACAATCTTCTTTGTAATTAAGCGCAGTTCCCTAGCAACGACGCCAAAATTTGATAAACCTCAAACTAACACACGATTTTTGTATATAGTTGAAGTGTCGATCCCATGAGGAAAGCGAACTACAAGAGAAAATGTAAACCTTAAGACTAAATGATAAAATTCAAATAAGAAAATCTGAGTTTTACGAATGAAATTATATAAGAGAGTTGTGAAAATATGATGAAGAATTCAATAAAGAAATAACAAGGCTCTAGGAATCCTTCCTAAGTTCGTTGCCTTATTCCTATCTTGACTCAAATGTTTTATCTCAATTACTAGTTTCACATCACAAACAAGAAATTGGTAAATATTCAATCAAAACACATAAATACCATAATGTAATTGCCATAAATTACTCCTTAATTCCAATTCAAACACACAAGATCTATCTTATAAATTATCAAGAAGCGATAATATATTTTAATAATAATACTGCAGCAATGGACAAACCTATAAGATAGATCTATCGAAATCGATTGCATTTAACAACTTTGACATAAAAAAAGCTTGACTAGACTTATATGGAGAAGAAGAATGCGATCACCGGATTAAGAAAATCTAAGAGAAGAAGAACATAATTTGCAACTGTCACATGAATTAAAATCTTTCTTATTTAATCAAAGAGTAAATCATAAACAATGTTTAACAATCAATCCATATAACTGAATCAAAGATAGAAATAAGAACAACTACACTTAGAAAGTCATTCTTTCGCCTTGCTTGGAGTTTAGTTAGACGTGAAGTTCATTATTGATCACTTTGAAGAAGAAGAAGATGGAAACTCTCTTCAAAAACTCTCCTCCTCCTATTCTCTAAGTCTAAATTCCTATATATAGCTATATAGAGACGACTTTGTAGACAGAAAAGTCGCCCTAGGGTTTCTGTTCAGACCGTGTGCTTCTGCTGCTGCCCAGGCCCGGTTCTGCCTGACTTTTGTCTACTAAAACTGCCATAACTTTCTCTAGAAAAATCATATTTATGAGCCATAAAATTCTCCATAAAATAGACATCTAGATATTTCCAAGAATATATGGCTCATCTCCTAGTTCTTTCTGAATCAATATAGTTTAATCCACAAAAATAACTGATCTGTCACGCTAAAATCACGCACAGCCTGACCTTTGTGTACTGAAACTACCATAACTTTCTCTTGAAAAATCATATTTACAATCTGTAAAATTTTTCAGAAAATAAACATCCAGATCTTTCCAAGTATATATGGCTCATCTTATGTTTCTTCCTGAATCAATACAGTTTAATCCGCAAAAAATATTGATCTGTACGGGCAATTCTGGAAATTTAGTGAAACTCCTTTCCAAATACTTGTGAACATACATAGAATCTTCGTGCTCTAATCAACGTTAGCTTTTCCATCTCTTTTAAACCCAAAATACCTGAAAATGCATCGAAATAAATCGATATACCAAGAATGACACTTAAGAATTATTAAGGCATAAATGTGTAATCCAGCCCTAAATCAACCCTAAATGCTAACAAATAAACACTATTAAGATGCATTTTCTGACTCTCATCAGCTGGGCCTAGCTTTTGAGGCTTACAGCACAGCATGAGGCCCAGCACGAAGCACGACACGAGACACAACCATAACATCTAATAAATTCAAAATTACATATAATTTTATGCCACAAAAATAATGAGTCAAGAAGAATTAGATGATGATTGATTTAATATTTTAGGATGGTTAAAAAAAATGAAAATTATTACCCTATTCTTAACATAATGACACATGATCTACTAATTCATAAATTAAGTAACTTCACCTAAGGTCACACATTAATATAAATTAAATTAAAACTATACAAATATTTAAACACAAAAAGTGTCATTTGTTAATTTTTAATTTAAATATTGAAGTTATAATTTCTTGATTTTAACATAATAGCATTTGATTCAATGAACTAAAACATTAAGAGGAAATCATATAGGCTATGTTTGAAAACCGTTTTTGGAAACCGTTTTCAGTTTTCAAAAACTGAAAACAGTTTTCAAAAACTAAAACATATGTTTGGAAAAGTGTTTTCAAAAACCATTTTCAAAAACAGTTTTGCAAAAATCAATTTTCAGAAACTGTATTTAGAAAACTCCAAATTGGGGTTTTCGAGTTTCATTTTCTAAAATCAGTCCTAAAACACTGCTCTCTGCTCTCTTCTCTCTTCTCTCGATCGAGTAGCTTCTCTTTGCTACGTGCTCTCGTTGTCATCTCTCTCTCTCTCTCTCTTGCAATCTGAACAAAACCAGTACATGTCATTCTCATCTCCCTCACACACTCAACACATAAACCCTTACCCCTTCTTATCTCTCACTCTCGCGCAGTCTCAAAACCCATACCCATTATCACCGTCAGTCACTCTCGAAAAAGGGAATTTCTGAAATCCCTTACCCATTCTCATCTCTCTCTCGCACTCTGAACCCATTTGTGTTACCCATTTCTAAAACCCATTTTCAGTACGTGTTTCTATTTCACTCAGGCTATTGCAACAGTTTCAACATCGAGGCAAGAAAAGAACAGAGAAAGTAGGTAAGCAACAGCTTTGGGAGAACTCTCTCTATAGCTTCAAGCTTTGGAAATTAATCATATATGTACATATTCCTATTTTTGTATGCTTTTTAGTGTATGCTATATCTATATCAGCATCCTTCTCAATTGGGTTCTATAATTTATCTGGTGAAGTTGGGTTCTGCAATTTCTTAAGTAATCTTGCATTTCCTTCATTTTTTGTCAATTCAAGCAGTTTATACTAAGGAGAAGCACTCCTTTTTTTTTATCTTATTGCAACTGATGTCATCTTTTCTGTCAATTTTATTTGGCATTGTTTAAACATATCTCATTCCTATCCATATCAAGTGAATCACGCCTAACAAAACAAACAAATTCTGCTATATTGTTTTCCATGTCCAAAAGACCAATATTCTTCTTTTTAATCCACCGAATGAAACTTAGCTGCATAGCTTGGTTAGACAGCTCATCATTCAATTTCTAAAGTTTTTTGTCTAGGAATTGGACAAGTTTGTTTTTTTTATTTGAATGTCAAAACGATTATAAAAATTACCTTTTTTAATTATTGATAATATTTTATGTCTTTCTAATTTTTAAAATTTCTAAGTTGGTTTTTATATTTCATCAATTTGTAAGTCATTTCATTTTCTTTCTTTATTTTATATGTTGTTTTTGTAAGTTATTTATTTAGAAGAGTTTTTAAAGTTGTAATTTTTAAGTTATTTGTTTTTGTTCAATTTCTAAGTTATTTGTAATAGTTAACTTTATCAATAAAATGATTGTTTTTTTATACAATTATAAGCATTCAATTCAATATTTATAATTTTTTTACTGTTTTCAACAAAAGGCAAAAAAATTAATATATATCTATGAGGCCCATGGGTCGGCACAGCATGATTCAGTAGCCATACCGACCTTGGATCGTGCTGGACTAAGGTTCTTAAAAGTACGGCACGACACGGTACAATACGAAAGAAGGAGAAACACGGCACAACACGAAACCACGATGAACTAGCTTATGTGGGCCGTGGACTGACACGACATGGCCCACTGCCACCACTACATTTAGCCACACAAATGGTCCCAAACAAAACAGTCCTACTTTTTCAAATAATCCCACATAGTGGTGGCGTGAGGTGCTTGTCAACACAAGCCCAGCAACCATTACCACATGCAAAAGGTCCAAAGCCATAAGGGAAAGATTACTCTTTTTTTCATATTATATCAATTGGTCCAGACCCAAATCAAATTTTAGAAAAATGGATGTCAACTTATATATGAGAGGGACAACCCTTGTTCTATAAGTCATAAGCCCCTTTTTTTTTTTGCTTTTGATTTTTTCCTTTCTAGTTTCATTGGTCGCTCAGTCAAAATAGCAAAGCATATGGTCCCAAAAGAAAAAAAGACTTTATTTTGGTAAGATAAAGATTCCACTTAAATTCCTTGAACTACTTAAGCAAACACTTGAGTTTGGTTAGGCAAACTAGACTGTCTCAACCTGTTGTTGCGTAACAGACTTCACCTAATTTTTTTTTATCAGTTTAGACTTTAGCTTGTCTGGTCATATATCTCCCATGTTGAAAATATTGGGGTAAATTACAGGGATTTTGAGGTTTGTGTCAATTGCATTTACCTTTTTATCGTTTAAAAAATGACAAACACCTTTCACTAGAAGAAATTTGTTAGGTAGAGAAGTAAATTATCTCCTATATAAATATCAAATATAACGGATTGAAGTCATTTGTAATTTATTTTAGTTTAAATTGATAACAATGAAAGAGGAAAAAACGAGTAACAAATGATTTTAATTCGCTCAATTTGACATTTATATCAAGATTGTAAACTCCGCCTCAGACAATGTTTCGATTTAGCGTTTTAAATAAAACATTTCGTTTTCGATTTGTTTCGGTGTGCTGTTTTGAATTTGACGATATTTTTAATTGATAATTTTAAGGAACTTCACTGATAACATATATATATATATATATATATATATTCGATTAACATTATTAATAAAACTCTTAAAAATTACTAATCAAGTTTTCACTCTAATGCAAAAAATGCATCTTGCACCAAGTGCAAGTAAGAATCTCTCTCCACGTAGGTCCATAATGCCCTTAACAATTGAACACACTTGTTGATGAGGTTTTAGCTTAATGATTGGGCCTTAGGCACTATCAGGACGAGCTTTTTAAAAATACGACAAGACACGAAAAAAGAAGAGGTACGGCATGGCACGAAAGCACGATGGGCCGTAGACCGGTACGATATGGCCCACTACCACTCCTACATTTAGCCACACAAGTGGTCCCAAACAAAACAGTCCTACTTTTTCAAATAATCCCACATAGTGGTGGCGTGAGGTGCTTGTCAACACAAGCCCAGCAACCATTACCACATGCAAAAAGGGCCAAAGCCTTAAGGGAAAGATTACTCTTTTTTCATATTATATCAATTAGTCCAGATCCAAATCAAATTTTAGAAAAATACATGTCAATTAATTCCGATATATGAGAGGGACAGCCCTTATTTTATAAGTCATAAGCCCCTTTTTTCTTCTTTTGATTTTGCCCTTTCTAGTTTCATTGGCCGTTCAGTCAAAATAGCAAGGCATATGGTCCCAAAAGAAAAATACTTTATTTTGGTAAGAAAAAGATTCCACTTCCAGAAGAAATTTGTTAGGTAGAAAAATAAATTGCCTCGTATATAAATGTCAAATAGAACGAATTAAAGTTATTTGTAATTTATTTTGGTTTAAATTGAAAACAATGAGAGAGAAAAAAACGAGTAACAAAAAGATTTTAATTTGCTCAATTTGATATTTATATCAAGGTTGTAAATTTTGCTTGGACAATGTTTCGGTTTAACCTTTTAAATAAAACATTTTGTTTTCGATTTTGTTATAGCCAAATAAAGACCAAATCAATGGAAAAATCCCTTTAATCATCACGCTTCAAGTTGATTTGGTAGTTACAATAAGTTTTTATGTTTAAATCATCAAATATCGAACATAAGAAAATGAAAATTGGTTGAAATTTTAATTTTTTTTATTAAAATATAAAAAAGTTACGATTTTTCTTGTTCGAGGTTAAATTACCACGCTTCAAGTTATTTGGTCATTGGAGTGGTTTTGGAAGCTTATTGTTACCGTATTGAACAAAGGAGAAAAACTTGATTGAATTCTTAATTTTTTATTACCAGGTAAAGAGAAAATACATAAAAAAAATACCTTGTAATTTGACTGTTATATGACTTTAATGGAATCACAAGGTACCTTAACTTAACTTTTGAAATCTTTGATATTACTAGGGGTGCAACTTGGGCAAGCTAACCATATCCGACCAGAGCTCAACCTGAACTTTGGGCAAGTTAAAGATGAAATTTTATAAGGTTAAGTTGGGCTAGGGTTGAAAATTTTCAACGCTAATTAAATTTGGGTTGGGTTAGGGTTGACAACTTTAACTCAACCCGTAACTTGAACTTAGTTATGTAACCACTATTACTGACCGGTGATTTTAATTTATGTAAGATATTTAGAACCTTTGAAATTTGAATTTCCAATAGATATTAAAATTTTAATAATTTAATTTGATACTGTTAAAATTCTCTTTATGATATTTAACGCATTATATAAAAAAAATAGACTTTAAAAATCTAATCCGACTCAATCCAACCCAACATAATTAAGTCCATTTGATTTTACAAGCATTAATTCAACTCGAGTCCAACTCAACTTTTTGTTGGTTGGGTTAAGATTGAGATTTATGTAACTCCTTATGGGTTGGACTGAGTTAGAGTTGAAAAATTTATATCATGATTTATGTTAAGGTTAGAGTGGACCTCTAATTCGATTTGATCCCATCCAATTCGTTCACACTCTTATCTAATACTGAAATTTAACGAGTTCAAACTATATTATTTTTTCTTTATAAATTCTTATAATTTATCGTACATCTACGTTGTACATATGGATTCACTTCACCTCCTCAATTTAGGAAACCCTCATGAAATCCCTTTCCACAACGGATTCAAATTATAAAGCACAACGGAGTATTATTCCACTATATATGTTGCTTCTCTCATTAAACCAAACCATTACTACTACTACTAAATCTTGATTTCTTCTTCTTCTTCTTCACTCTCATTGATTCTTTTTCCTTGAAGAATTGAAGTATCAAATATTGCTATCATGGATGTGTTACAAATTGTAAAATTAAGGGCTGAAATCCTTCACAGAACGAGCAACTGGGCTCAATACTCCACGTTCGACGGTTCATACAATCCAAGGACTTTCACAGGGAAATTAAAGGAAGAAATACTACCAACGTATGAAGCTCGAAACAATGATGATGACCGAGCTAGCCATGTGCCGCAAACCGTGATTTCGAGACAGTTTTAACGGAGGTGGAGTTTGAGATTATGGTTCAACTTGCAAAGATTCTGGCCAAGAGTATCGATCCAGCTTTCGCGGGGACAACCGCGAAGGCGATGGAAGAAGAAGGGGTCATTTGTGCTGTTTGTCACGAGGAGATAATGAAAGGAGAGGAAACAAGAGCAATGGGGTGCATGCATGAATTCCATCCTTTTTGTTTTGTGCGGTGGCTGAAAAGGAAGACTACCTGTCCATTGTGCAGATACCAAATGCAGATACCTCCTGATTCTGATTCTGATTCTGATTCTATGAATATGTTCTTTAGTTGACAAAACTTTAGGTTCATAAACGGTAACAACAGTTAGGTACCCCTGGGAAAGTAAATGCCTTTGACCCGGACCTCTTGACCTAGGTGAGGCCCGAGTTCAACCCCTCCCTACCAATGTACAATGTTTTAGGACAAGAAAGAAAGTACATGGCTATTAGCATTGATATATACACAGGATCATCTTTCAACAAAGGAAAGGAATTTCTACTGAAAAATAAATGCCCATATATATACGCAAACTGTGTCGAGACACGCTACATTGTTGTATGGAAAAGATCAGCCTTGTTTTATATATCAATACGCGGTCTCGCGATATTCACAATCAAAATTCAACAGTTCATGTTCCTCCATAAAGCACAGCACTTGATAACAAAGAAAAATAGTAGTACACATCTGAACAATCCAAGCACTCAAATGACACAAGAAATTGGTTTCTGCGACTTGAAAAAAAAACTTTGAACCAGATTTCACTGTTCTTGGCAGCACTTTCGTGAAACGAGTTCTATTATTAACTGTACAACCCCATATCACCTTTTGTAACATATGGATCTCTGCTCTCTCTCTCTCTCTCTGTGTCTGTCTGTCTGTCTGTCTTCCTCAAGGAAGTGGCCTTTGAGAATATTACCATCAACCAACTGCTAGTTCTTCAATCCAGGGAAGAACTAGTTTCTGCAGTTTCATCCTCACTGAAACTAGAAGGCATTTCCACAGCAGATCTAGATGATAAAATAAGCAGTCAGAAGGCTGATAGCACTTTAACATGAATCAATGCAAAGAGAGACAAATTCGAGATATGGATTTAAAAAATTAGAAGAAAAACAATATGATAAAATTATGATGAACCCAAAAATTCGGGTTGAAAGAACAATAAAGAATTAAACAATGTCTATTATGCATATGCTTTGCTAAAAGTGGTAAGTCAGCAATCCAATAACAGAGATACATCCTACTTAAACACAACTCTCATCTTCTATTCTAGAACTTCATTTTCCAGTGAAACAAACAACCCTCTTTATTAAAGGGTGCTTCTCACAGATATAATGTGTTAAAAGTTTAATATTTGTAGTTATCCTATGCTAAATGTCGCAGGAGTGAAGGGCCTGAATTCTAAAATTACAAAATAATTCCTGTGATCAGTACCACACTGGAAAATGAGTAAACATTACAAATTACAATGCACCAATGACAACGTAAAGGAATATTCAGACCATAGCATAATTGGCATGGTCTCGAGCCACAATCCTCCCATCTTCTGCTGGGGATTTTATTTATTAAATATTTTGTGTGAAGTTTTTATGGCTTCACTAAACTCGGAGCCTACTTGTTACCTACATACTTGTGGATGGCTCAGAAAGAGCAAAACACCGAACACATTCTCCCCACCTTCCCCTTACTTTTCATCCCCTTGGCAGGACTGCTGCTGTATTGCCAGAAACTGATCCAAAGTTTTGAATATTACATTTTCATTTCTTACTTAACCCATTAAAACTAATACCATTTTTTAAAGTAAATTTTATATTAAAAAAGCACCAAAAGGGTGCAACTCAAAGCCAAAGGCTACTTACAATGAAAGAGCTCCACAAAATCTAAAAGATCATCACTATTTACAAAGAAATTTCCTTTAAACCAAAAAAAATTAAGGGTATTGAACCAATTATCCCTAACATTTGCAATAGGTCTTTCAATACCATCGAAAACCCTCCGGTTCCTTCCCTCCAAATAATCCACCACATAGATAGCTGAATTAAATCTAAAACCTTATTGACTTCCTTGTAAGCTCAAAACTAATACCATTACTCGCAACCCAAACTTTAAAACCTCTGCAAAGGATGGATTTAAAGGAGGACTTGGTGAAAGCGTTGCTCCATAACCAATCCATACTTTTCAATATTACATTTTGGGTCCTTCCTCCCCTAATTGAAAGAAAGAAAAAAAAGATTGAAGGAAGTTGCAGTTTTCCAACTTTTGTTCATTTAACAACCCACAGCAGAACACCAAACCGATAAGGAAGGCACCGTTAACATATGACTATATGGTTACTGCTGCTTATTCAGAAATATATATATATACATTGATAAAATTCTATACCACTGTGATTGGGCAATACGGAGGACACTAAACTAGAGGAATCCACAGTACTACATTCATTGACAAAATTAAAATAGCTTTTCACTAAAGCATAACTAAATGCTGAGTTCCAAAATTAGATCGCTAGCCAAATGTATTATGAGAGTTGAGCAATTTTTTTCTACTCCACACCCCCCCCCCCACACCCACACACACACACACACACACACACACGTATGCATGCACGTGATTCCAGGCCACGAAGAATGCAATTAGGGAGGAAAATATTATACCGACCCTTTTATCTGGTTTTTCTGTGGTGACATTTCACCATATGATGCTTTTGTCACATAATCTTGAAGAGGAAATTCGACTCTAACTCCTTTCGCAACCTTTAAAAGTGGAGGGATGTCAAAATCAAAGAAGAGAACTGTTTATCTATGTATATTCACATGTTGATGCATTTATATGTATCTATGTATCTATTTTATAGAAATGTAAGCATGTTAATGTTAATCTATTTAATATTGTATCTTAGCAAAAATATCAACTGCAGCTAAAATTCACTGTAAATTCATTTCTTGGATGCATTTTTACTCTGAATGGATCTTGATACTCCATTATTACCTTCCCTTTTCCACAAAGTTTCTCCTCCTGCATAATGCAAGAAAACAATTGAATTTCAAGCGAAATACCTTCAACATGGGGGACCTGTTGAATAACAAAGCAAAAACTGAAATGTTTTAGGTAATATGCAGACCTTTGACATCCCAGTATATGGTCCCCTCTCCTCTGTGTCAAGAGACTTACTGCATCCAAGTAAAACATTTGAAGATTTAGATAAATATTCACTCTTTCGAATAAGCTTAGAGCTAACATTATCATAATGGTGCTGTGGCAGCCTGCTTTGTTCACTAGTCTTATTGCCACCATAGGGACCATGATGGTAAGAAACAGAATCTGATCTCATCCCTTCGGCACCATGCTTGGAGCTTATCCTACTCCTGTTGCTGTTACCGAGTGAGGTTTCTCGAACAGAATCTTCATACATATCCAAAGAAGAGTTCTGATCACGGAGAGGATTAGAATAATTGAGAGGTGACTTTCGTTTTAACTGCGAATGAGATTTTCTGTCTTGAAAACCGGACCCATGCATGATTTTACGGTTGGGACTCTTAAGATATGGATCCTGAGAACTCAGCTTGGACTTATGTACTTCAAAACTCTACAAGGGCATTAAACAGAAAAGCATTTATCACAAAGTAGCTTCGATTAAATAACTTATTCAAAAGTTTTCAGAAACGTTACATGAATAGTATCTAGTTTGTATAATTGTTATATTTCAGTTTAATCACAAGACCCATAGTAGAGCAGAATAGAATCCAAAAACTTTCTCAGCATGGGTAGAGGATTTCCTCAAAAAGTACAAAATATTGAATTGTTCAATTTGCCCATTAAAGGTGGGAAGTGGAAATGCAGTTGGTGCCGGAGTGGAAAAAAAGTGATATAGATGACTAAAAGGTCCGAAACTGTACTTTCATTTTCTTCACCTTCTTGCTGGTTCAGCTATCTCCTTTAGTTTCTTTTTTCCTCTTCTCTTTCTGTGTATTTTTCTTCGCGTATTTGTTTGTGAGGGGTGTTCGAGGATTTTGGGGGTAAGTGGTGGCATTGGCAGTAAAGGGTACTGATGGCGTAGCAAAGCTTATGGTGGTAATGATGGTAAAAGTGACAGCAGCCAATGAAGTGATAATGAGGCAGTGGAAATGGTGGTTATGATTGTGCATGTTCATCAGCAACAACTGAGCCTGAATATACATTTAACGCATTCCTTCAGATACTTGTCCACAGAAATGAATTCAAAATCTGATTCTAGAATAACTAATTCCAAATTTGACCTCCGGACAATTAGCTGCATGCCTATAAGTGTTCCTTTCAGAATATATGAAAACTATAAAACAGTTGTACTATGAAATGAGTGCACTAGCGTTTTTAGTCCAAAATTTTGAGCTTTCCAGTATTAAACAATTAGCACGTTTGCATCTACAATGTTTACCTGATGGCCATATGTAAAACTAGGTGTCTCAAAGACAAACATACTATTTTCATGTGTTATATATTATTTTTAATGAGAACAAAGTTTACACGAGAAATGGAAGTGAGAAAAAAACTCCTCAAAACGGGAAGTTGTAGAACCTTGGTCCCTACCGTGATTCTTGCCCTTTTTGGACCCAAGCCTATAACAGGAGGCCATGGTTTTTTTTTTTTTTGGGGTGGGGGGGGGGGGGGTGTGGGGGCAGGTGGGGATGCAAAGTGGCCATAACTTCAGTTTAAATATTATTGTGACCATTTTGATCACCTGAACCCCATATCATTGTAAGGCTTCACAAAACAAACCAGTGTGAAGCAAAGCACCCAAAGGGCATTGAAATACCAATCAAATCTAAATAATCAAAAGGATAATAAAAATTGAACCGAGATTTATTTTTCTAACAGAATATAGTAGCATCATAAGGATTTTGGGGAAGAAAATTACTTGATTCAAAACAGTCTCATCATAATTAGTTTATATCCGAAATATATGTTCAGATAAATTAACTTTCATTTATCACCTAACAAAATTGTATACTTATATGTATAACAAAGATAGTTTTGAGCTCTCAATAAATCGACCGACCAATATGTAAGGCACATGCATCAGAAAATTCACTTACAGGGCCAAAAGCGGGATGCTTTAGAAGTCCTGATGCATCAGGTGAGTGGTGCTGTATGGAATCTCCAATATACATTGGCTCTTGAAAACATTTAACAGAAGAGGCATGTAAGTGTTACTACATAAAGACTCAAAAGACAAAAGTTCCAGTTAAGCATAAGAATCCGATTATGTGAACAAGCACAAACCATCTTTTGCTAAGGTAGAGTATATGCCAGAAAAAAATGAGGAAAGAAGCTCTCCTCTTTCAACCAAAAGAACCACATATAAACACACACATACAGCAAAAGGGGAGGAAACCAGAAAATAAACTCTGACATCAAAATCATAGTTAGCCATTAATACAGTCAAACCAAAATGTATCATTGCAGCCAGAAATAAGAACTGGTACTCTTATTTGTCTGACACACACCTAGAGAGTTATATTTTACACATGCTGCTTAAACTAAAGGTACCAGTGTTCAACAAAAATCAAGTAGCAAACTGAACTGTTAGCGCTTATTGAAGACACTTTAGGAAGCAACTGAGATACTCAAGAAATCAGAAAGGAAATGAAGGAGAAGAGCTTAAGTAACAAAATTTAACCAACTGTAATTAGGCATTCTATTCTGGCAAAAAAGTTTATGTGGAACTTCTTGTGAGCATGACACGCCAAAATAAGTATATGACTTACCATTGAGTGGATTGTTACTTGGAGACTCAAATGAACCAGGAGGAAGCAGATCAAATTCAACACCCAAAGGTGGACCATCCTCTCGATAGTATCTCCCTAGTTGCCTCTTGACAGCAGTGATAGCAGCATTTTCTATCTCACCCTTCACTTTCAAATATCCTGATGGCTTATATCCCATATTTTTGGTGCTTTTGGGATTTAATGGCACAAGAGCTCCATTCTGTGTTAGGTATCCAGAAGCTTCCATATCATACGAACAATCCCTTTGAGAAAGAAACCTATCTTGTAACGATGAGCTACTTTCTGAAGATGTACTATCCATGCCACCAGCTTTTCCTTTATACAGACTCCTATGCTCGTAGTTAAGGTCTGCAGCTGAAACATCATGGCCATAAAGCCTCCGACTTTCAACCTCCCTTGGATCAGCATTCCTATATTCCACCTGCTTAGTACTACCACATGAATCTTGCCTGAGTCCGCTCCCACGATCCTGAATAACACCACTCGAACGATCTTGTCGTCCACAAGCATATGCTTCATCTCTCGATAATCTTTTATCTTTTAATCTTCTGTGGCAAAACCATCCAGATATTTGCTTTTCTGTCAATCCTATTTGCTCTGCAAGTTTTGCTTTCATTTCATCTGTGGGATATTTGTGCTCTGGGACAAATCAAATCTCCTTTTAAAACACAGGTGACTTATCTTAGCAGGATGCATTCAAACAAGATACAGGGTAGAAGCATAAATACCATTATAGAAGTTCTCCAAAGCCATGACCTGGGCCGGCGTCTTGAGCTTTCTCTTTTGTTTATTCTCTTGAGAAACTTTGTTACCTTCAGAATGCACTTCATTTGAATCTAAAACTTGACAAATGAAAAGATAAAAAGATATATCAGTAATAGGAAGTACAAATATGATATGTAGGAAAGCAAATCTTCAGATACGTGGATACATTAGTCCTTACAGTCAACTATAAAGAATCATAAGTATGATACCTACATAAGCTCAGTAGAAATAAATCTACGAAAGTGTAGTGGTAAAGCCTACTGAATCAACAAAACCTTATCCAATTACTTAGAGCTAGCTGCCCAAAATCTTTTTCACCATGCTTTCCACGTAGGGCTATATGCATTAGATTATATAAACCATGTTTTCTCACACACTCAACCATATTCTTTTTGGTATTCTCTTATTTCCTTATCAGTCCAATCACAATAAGTAGAATGAGAAATCCTCAAAAATTCTCTCCTATGGTTAGCAAAAATTAAAGCAAAATTTGATGTTTTACAGTAGGGAAGAATTGGAAAGAAACAGGGAAATTAAAGGTAGATGATCCAAATCACATGGATCTTCCCAAATCACATGGAACAATAGTCCAAATCACATGCACAATTCAACACTCAATCACCGAGTATAAAAATTGATAATTTAATCTGACTTCATTCATAAGTTGCCGAATATCAAATGAGAATCCCACATATATAGGGAAAATCTTAACCTAAAGATAAAGACTAAATCTTAAGAAGATAAGAACAAGAAATCAGATAACAATGAGAGATAAGTCTAATCCTAATCCAACAAATCAGATAACCATGAAAGATATGCCTAATCTTAATCAAGGAAGCTAATTAAGATAATAATTCTTAATATTTTCAATTACATAATTATTTTCATGTCCCCCAATTCTTATATTAAAATCCTTAAGTCTAATATTTCTCGTGTTCCTCATCATTCTCCACCACTTAGAAAGAACTCGGCCTCAAGTTGAAAAATGTACTAATAGCAACATCTTCGAGGCGTGGAGAAACAAAGCGTGGTCAAGAAAGTCTGTGAAAGTGAAAGCACTAGAAGGTGAAAAAAAGTTAGCTGGAAACGTTTGTTGCCGAGATACTTGAAACTAGGTAGGGAGGATAAACTCAATAGCAACGGCAGGTGAATCCACAATAGCCTCACTTCTACAAGCAACTTTATCTTCCTCTCAAACCATTTCAACCACCTCAATGTGCTCAGCAAAGTCAACTGCGCAAAAAACTGGCTCAACCGGTGCAATCTCCACTGGAATATCTTCAGTCTCGTCGACTTCATCTTGGGTTGGAAGTGACTTATATTCCACAATATTCTCTAGTTGCTTCGCGGAATCTTCCCCATCAGTGAACTTTGAGTTATCAAGTTCGGGATCATCTTTCACTGTCACAATATCCAAGGGTTTGCACAATTCTTTACATTCTTTCATTGTTTCTTTACATTCTTTCAATAGGTGGATTAGCTCCTCTCGAACTTGGGAGGAGGCTAATGGGTTGGACTTCCATTCTATCACAAGCTCTTCGTAGGCATCATACCTATCATAACTTTCGAAAGCACGATCGTACTCAACACACCCATGGTAAGCAGCTTTAGGAGCATAATAATAATTTTTATACACAACTCCCTCATCATCATAAATATAACCGCCACTGCCATTTAAAGCACGGATATCTCGAGAACTCTGCTCACACTCATACTCACATTGGTGCTGCAATTCTTCAAGTCGTCTTTCATCACGATAAACCCAATATTGAAGTCTCTATGTTTTTTATACATACGTCGGGAAGATAACACCAACCATACTTGATCGCTTTGGATTTCGACACATTCAAGCGAGAATAAGTGTTTGATAGCTGAGCTTGTCGATTTCGAATACGAATCCAAGTACGGTAAGACCTGATATAAAACTAAAATACCTCAAACATAATTTTTTTTTCTTTTTTCTGCTTTTTTTTTGCTGTTTTTTTCTACTCTTTTTCTGTTTTTTTGTAGGAAAAAAAAATTACAGTAAAAAAAAAATTTGAAAAAAAAGAAAACTTGGAATTTTTTTTTTTGAACTGGCTGGGCTCGGTTTGACTCTCTGTTCACTGTTGGTGGCAGCATCGGCGCGTGACGGCAGCTGGTGATGGAGGTTGACGACAGACAACAAAAGAAGATGTGAACGAAATTAGGGCTCTGATACACTTGATGTCGCACAAGAATTGGAAAGAAACAGAGAAATTAAAGGTAGATGATCCAAATCACATAAATCTTCCTAAATCACATGGGAACACTAAACCAAGTCACATAGAACAATAGTCCAAATCACATGGACAATTCAACACTTAATCATAGAATATGAAAACCGATAATTTAATCTGACATCATTCATAAGCTGTCGAATAACAAATGAGAATCCCATATATATGAGGAAAATCCTAACCAAAAGATATAGACTAAATCTTAAGAAGATAAAAACAATAAATCAGATAACTATGAGAGATAAGCCTAATCCTAATCAAAGAAGCTAACTAAGATAATAATTCTTAATATTTTCAATTACATAATTATTCCCATATCCCCCAATTCTTATATTAAAATCCCTAATTCTAATCTTCCTCATGTTCTCCATAAAAAAAATAACGTCCACAATGGTTAATTCTTAAAGCCCGATGTTTCTTGAGTTTATTCTCACTCCAAATAGAGAAAATATTACATTTTCAGTCACTTTTGCTACACAACAACACATTCCAATGCAACAGTATGGCTATGTTCTCATTACATGATCAAGTTGTAAGCTAATCCTTCCATTGTTCGACATCATAAAGTAGTTGCCCAAAGTTAGACCATGCAATTCAACTGACCAGGACAGCCATTCAACCCAAAATAACTATCAACTTGATGATGGAAACCTTGAACACCCAGCTCCATCATACGCAAAATTAGATTACCATCAAAATGCAAACACGAGCACCTAAAGAGAGGTTCTACCAAACAAGACAAGGTCATGTGCATTCTACCAACTCCTATCTTCCTCTCCTACCCCATCCCTTGCCTCATGAAAATCAACCCATGAATGAGTGAACATTTAAATACCCAAATATAAATATCCCATAAAAGTTAAAGATGCTTCAAGCTAACACTCCTTTAGGCCTCATAGTAATGCAACAAAGAATAATTCTCACAATTCCATGAAAAAATACCCAATATATTGCAGTGCTCAAAATTTATTTCTTCACAAAGATTTCTTTAACTAAAAGAATTCAGTTCATAACATAAAAAGTACATTATGGTTTGTCCTCCAACCAACTACCAGTGTGATTAACTGCTTTTAGATAATCTCCAAGTAGTTCCCATCTGAACCAACTCACTTATTCGACTCTCTCCAAACTCTTTTTATCCATTTTCATTTTTTTTCCTTTTTGAATTATGATTTTTCTGAGCTCTTTTAATCAACCAAAAGGATAGGAGATTCAATTTATACAAGTCAATGAATATAGTGAACAAGGCAGATCTAATTTAGTGCGAACAAGTCAAACATTAAAAATACATAAACATGAAAAATTAAATATCCTTTCAATCCAATATCAAAAAAACCACACAACAGAGAAATACATGGGTCCTTCACTAAGGTGACACTAATTAAAAATTTAAAAGTAGCTTAATAAACTAAAATCTCTTGCAGGATTGTTAACACTACCACTATGGTATAATTTCACACTTCATATTCAAATATTTGTCAAGACCAAATCAGAGTCAAATTTTATACATACACCCATCATAAATTGATCCATAATAGAAGCCATATAAACACCCACAAGGGATCAGAGAATATTACAATAGTTCATCATGTACACAATACATTCAATTTGAACCATAAATACATATGAAGACCATTATAAACATAGATTACATATACAACATTCATGCACCCAAGGCTTAACATTCCCACAGTACAGAAATTTCATACAACAGTAAAAGATGATCTTCCTCAGCTTTAATAGGCAAGTTTATCATCGCAGGTTGCAAAAAACCCAATGACTTCAACCTCACATGCAAATATCATAGTTGTTGCCAATGACAAAAACATCGGCCAAAAAAACAATAAAGGACAAAAAATCAAAAGCACAAACAATGTAGGATAGTAAAAAAGATAGAAATATTCAGCCGCGGAGTCCATTATTTGGGTCCCGAGAAAACAAAGTAAAATAAAATAGCATTCAAATTTATAAGTTCTTTCGACTTTCCTCAGTTTTCACAGCAGCCAAACACCCCTTAGTCAGTCAAAATATCCAAATGATGGAAATCCTAAATGTTTGCTTGATCATTGCAATCCGTGTAAGCAAACGAAACCCGTTTTAGATTCAATTACAAATTCACAATTCAAATGACCCACTAAAATATAAATCAAACCGTACATGATAAATTTCAATGCAAGAGAATGACAGATAAATCGCATAAAAAACTAAAAACCCAACTTCCAAAATGATCTGACTTCGAGAAGAAATATATTCGTTTACCTTCCATCGTGGTCTGTTAATTTCTGAGAATCCTCGCTTTCTCTCTTCAAATTTCTCTCAGAAAGGGGACCCCACCAGACCAAAATGACTAAAGCAGATGAGAAACTGTAATATGCGTTTGCATGTTGTTAATTACATTTTTTTGGGGTATTTACGTTTAATTAACTGAAATTTGCAGAGAGAGAAAGAAACAGTTTCAGCTATAAGGAGTAAAGGCAATACGGAATTTGTATGCTTCCATAATTCCATTTGCTTCGCTTTAACAGTAGGGTTTTGTCATTTTTGTTTATTTAAATCCATTTTTGGCTCTTTTCTTCAAATATTTATCTTCTTATTTAATTTTACTTCTCCAGAAAATCAAACAAATGATACCAAAGAAGAAAAGGATCCAAAATGGGACGAATCCGTGGTGTTTGTTTGAAGACAATCATGGGCCGAGCTAGCCTTGGGCCTGCAATGGCTTTTCCGAACCAGGAATGGAGTAATTAAGAACCCGTTTATATAAGACTAAATAGGGCCCACGCGTACATGGATCGACGTCTTTTACCTGAGAATTTTTTGGGTGGCTCAGGTGTAAGTCAGGTGTACTTGCACCGGATTCATAAGAACCGTCCATTAAAAAAATTGTTCTTTTTTTTTTATAGACGGCTAGTATAAACCTACAGGTTACACTCCATTCATTTTAAAAAAATTCTTTTTTTCTGTCTTTTCTATTTTTTTTATGAGAGTAGAACATATAATTCTTTTAGGATATAGTAAATGATTAATTGTTATGTCAATTAAAATTTTTAAGTGAAAAATATTTTTTTTCTTTCAAAAACTCGGTATTAAATTGTAATCATTATCAAAACTAAAAAATATAATTAAATTTGTTCAAATTTTTATCCATGTTTGACAATAATAAAATAAAAATCTTCTCTTTTGTTTTTTTTAAAAATCATTTTTTTCATATACGTAAAAGTCATTTATCTTTTTTAAGTCCAAAAAAAAATTCAATATCCTATGCAAGCTATAAGTACATAGGAATAAATATTTTTTTCTTGCAATTTGATGAAACAACCTACCGAAACACTTTTTGTCTTAATCATTTTTTAACTTACCCGATACTTACTCCAACGTTAAGTTTTTATTAATCAAAAATATTAAATCTGATTATAAATACGTTGTGCATCAAAATAAAGTGAAAATAACCCCGAAACACCGATTTACCCTTCGTTATCGGCATTCATAGTTTCATTTTCTTTATTTGTTTTTCTCTCCCTTTTGTTTTTTTGTTATTCTTCTCAACAAATCTGTGAAAAATAATTTATAATTATATCAACTCAACAATAATCAATCATTATTTTAAGCTACGTAATTTTATTCTTAAAATCATCATATTCAGTACTTTTTATTTCTCACATTTTCTCTTCATCCAAACATAAACAAAAGAAAAGCACCAAAAAAAAAAAAAGAACAATTGGATCTCTTTAGTTCCTTTAAGATTAGTCGCGAGGGCAGCAATTGCATGGTGAAATGCTTGGAAACAAAAGGAGCTTGCCGGAGTAAAGAACATAACCCAATAAATCAGACTTCCCATCGCCTCCTCCAATGTCGGTTCAGTGTTCATCCCTCTTTGATTTGTCAAGTTGATAATCACTCATCAGTGACTTCTTAGACAGTGTGTCTAAATTGAGGGAGAATGAAGGAAAAGAAAAATAAGAGATACACATCTCTTCAAAAAATTAAAATTACGCACTAATTTATAAAATTAAAATTGTATTTTTTTTTATATTCATTCTCTTCTATCCAAACACAATGTGTGTTGCACTAATTGAAAAATACGATAAGAGATGATAGCTAGGCCCACCCTTTGGGAAAACAAGTAATAGAAATTAAAATTAAACCTCTGCTTAGCACTTGCGATAAAAAAAGTTACTTTGCTTTATGTGAAAAATATATATTTTTATGAAAAACATGCATTTTATCGTAAAATTATTTTTGTTTTTAATTTTAGCATCAGAAATATAAAATTACTATAAAAAAATATATGTTTAACCACAAAATATATATAAAAAAACAAATTACCTCTTATAAGGTGCCATAAACTACACCAAAGATTTTTAGCGACTGATTAACTAAAAAATTATTAAAACCAGGAGAAAGGATGACACTGTTTTCAAATCTCAAGTCTCGTTAGAATTACCAACCACCAACTCCAAAAGAACAAGTACAATTTTGTGGAAACTCTCTTCAACTTGTTCTCTTTAGTGGCACTAGTATTTGGGTGAGGAATTAGAAGTCGGTCTCTTTCTCGGAATACTGGCAATTTGTCTTCCTCTTTTTTTGCCAGAATACAAGCAACTTGTTCAAAGCGAGATGCCTTCTTTTTCTGCTTTTTCTCAACCAGGTTTTTCATATATTCTTATTAACAACGAGCTATTATTTTTCCCCCCAACTCCCAACACTTCAATGGAGAAAAAGAGAGTAGGAGACCGATCTGGTTTTGGGCATGGGATTTTGACACGAGAAAGAGGGGGGAAGATGAAGAAAGCGTAGTTGAGCAAGAGAATGTTGCGTAAGTGTAGATTGACAAGAATTTTATATTGGGCAATTTAGTCTTTCAATTCTTCCCGCTTGGTATCTTAACAGTCAACCACGGTCAAACAGTATAAGTAGGTTTTGAAACTAAAGTCCTCACCTACACATTTCACCACGGGAGGAAACAATAATCCAAAATCAGAAAACCTAGAACTGAAAATTGAAAATTGTCTAACAAAATACTAGTTTTTGCTCAATTCAAAAATCAATTACACTTGTGTGCACTGCACTAAGTTCAAATCAAATTCAACTTGAATATTTTGGCTCCTTCAGCCAAAATAGATTCATGTGTGCTAGGCCTTTCAACTCATTCGACCTTCTTGCTAGATTTTACATCACTACCTTCTTCAGATGTAATAGCAGTCTTAGACTCATCAAACTCCATCAACTGCACATTATGTCAAATCAGAACCATATTAATAAAGTATTTCATACAAAATATAACAGGAAATTTTGTCCAAGCTTTCATCCCAGTATCAACAGGAAAAAAAAAAAAAATTGTCAGGCAATTACATCTTTTGAGTATTCAGTTGTGTACTGTATACCAGCATCAGCAAAAATCTTGGACTACAACACTTCAATATGTAATTGATATGACATTCAATGCCTTTCATGCAATATTAAGTCCTCTTGTACACCACCAATCTCCATGCAGTTGCCACATTAATCTTTTTTTCTCTAGTCAATAACATAAATTGGACCCTTGACATTATTTGACTTGTACAATCCTTAGCATTAACACAAAAAAATTCCCAATAACCATTATCCCACATCAAAAAGATGTGTAGGGAGAGCTCCATATAATCATCATTTCCCAGCTCTGAAACTTACGTGTGTAGTCAGTAACTATCTCTTTTCCCTCTCCTATGTGTGTTTCTTTAATAAATTCTTAATGGTTAAATATACCTTCCAACCACTTATCAAACATCTAGAGGTAGCATCAATTAATTGGATATCTAGAATAGAAATGAGAATCAGCTCAAAAGCAGAAAGAAGATTATATAAAGGTGTTCAACTAACCGGTTTGATGTCTCCATTCCATATGCAATGAGCAGCCAAGAACCCTATCACAGCTGGTACAATATACAACAGTGCAGGCTGAAGAGTAGATAGCACGACAATTACGATCAGCAAATGTAATATGATTTAAGCGCAGAAGTCCTCATAGGGAAATAACAAAATTTCAGGGGATCAACAAAACTAAGACGAACATCCAGTATATTACCTGGGCAGCTTGAAACCAGTTCATGACAATAATTGTAAGGACTACACCAACCACGTATCCCAAAAATGCACTCCTAAAATATTGGCCCTCTTTCCCTCTAGAAACATCAAATCGCAATGCCAACGCTACAAAAATACCTGAAGGAAGAAACACGTAACAATAAACCTATGAACCAAATAACAGATCATACTGTAGTATGTTTCTTTTGCATGCAGACATATACATAAATCATGTTGACTGGCCACACATGCTAACCATTGACAAGTCTCAATCAAATAGGATGGCAGCCCAAGACTCCTTACGCAGAAATCATATAAATGCTTTCTAATATTTGCTTTTCAAGAAGACGACTCAAGTACTATTTCATCAGGAAAATTTCCATACAGTATCCATCTTGTCCATAATACCAGCAGAGAGCTAACATCGAAAACATGACATATGATGTTGGAATAGTTTTTCCCAATCACAAGCAAAGCACATTATCACTATAATCGCTTATAGTTGTTGCTATCAACTAATCATAGTCATAAAGTAAGAAGTTTCTGACCTAGAGAATAAATAAAACCCAAGGGTTAAAAGAGCATGCAACGCTGTTTCTTTAAAGGATACATTTCCAAAAATATGCTTCACCTGAATCATAACTAGACCAGCCAATCAGTAACAAAATCCTAGACCACTCCAACAACTACTTTAAAATCAATCCCAAAACTACACGCACTAAACTCCAGCTTAAACCCATGACAGAATCACAAAGTAGATCCTTCAGCCTAAATTTTTAAAACCATACCAGGAATTACAATGTCACCAAGTCCAAGCATAGAAAACGGCCGTGCCGAATCCGCTGTTGGGAACAACAGCTGCAGAAAATTAAATAAAAAATGCACTTAGAATTAACATGAAAAATTTAATGTTACATTTACAACACAAAAACTTACATAGAATACAAATCTATAATCATGCATATGAATATTTGGATTATTTCATAAAATAAAATAAAAAGGATTTGCATTAAGCTGGAGTACTAACCTTTATAGGAGCATCAAAAGATTTTGCAACACTAACCATCACAGGAGTGAAGAAAACCCAGAAAATATCATATACAAAAAGCCCAGCCTGCATTGAGCAAATGCAAACATCACAAAAAGAAGATATTGTTGTGCAAGGGGGATCCCAACTAATTCAGAAAACAGGTATAGGAATCGCATTAATTGATTAATCAGCTATAAAAAGATTTTGCAACACATCCTATCATCTGAAGAGCAGATAAATATTTATAAAAGAAGCTGCTAAATATGAGCACGAAGTCAGTCCATGAATGACTTCTTAAAGGAAAAAAAACTTGATATGGTAGAAACATTAAAAAAGAATAAGTTCCCTGAAGTAGCGGAGCGAATTCAGATAAATATTTATAAAAGAAGCTGCTAAATATGAGCATGAATTCAATCCATGAATGACTTCTTCAAGGAAAAAAACATGTGTGGTAGAAACATTAAAAAAGAATAAGTTCCCTGAAGTAGTAGACCCCCCCCCTTCTCTCATTTCACACACAACCATACGAGCGCAAACACCAAATTCTGAAAATCAAGAAATACATGGCCTTTGTTTGGGAATATTCTTATTTTCAACGCTCGTCTTAAATTGTAATCAAGTGCTTTAATGATGATGTTTTTGTGGGTGAATGAGTGCCTAAATCAACTTCAAGTACCGTTAAAAGTGCTGCTTATTATGAAATAAGCTTAAACAAACAAAGCCCATGTTGATTAATTTTCCAAAACTGTGTAAGAGGTCTAAATACAAGAAATGATTCACATTGAAAACAAGCCTAAAAGTATTACATAAGCTAGGTTAACAGAACAGCTTTTCAGAACGGGTTTAGTTTCCTTATTTAAGGAACAAGGTGTTTAAATAAAATAAAGTTAAAAGAAGAAAACATAGCCTATGCTTAAGAACTGTCTTGACAAAACCTATCTGAGTGCAAAGGATTATTTCTCGCAATGTTCAAAAACAATAATAGCAATAACTTGCATAACTAGGGCATGCTAAGAAAGGTACCACAAGTACCAAGATAAATTTGAGAGGGAGAGAGAGAGAACCCATTAATCCAAAAATGGAAGAGAGACAAATGTACAACGATAGACTTCATATCTCAGCCAACTGTGAGGCTCAACATAAAAAAGGTTAGGAACCTGCCTGAAGGGAATAAAAGTTATAGAATAAGACACCTAGCAATGAATATCCAATTGCAGGAACAAGATAATATAAGGAAATATTTAGATGCTAATACACATGAATTCCAAAAAAACAACTTCAAAACATAAACTGCAATTAGTAAATCATTCACCCACTTACCAAAAGGATGGCACCAGTCTTAAAAGAGCCAAGAGAAAGCATCTCAATTCCCTGCCAATAAAAAAAATGGATATTGTAAACCACAGTGCTAACTAATCACTATCTTACATTCCTACGATCCACGACATGAAAAATTGAGATATATCTCAACAAAAAATCTCATATGACACCAAGCATCTTCAAGCACGCATGCATGAACACACAAGCAATATTTGTTACTGAATGAAATCATGAGATATAAGTGTGGTCGTAATAGAAATAAACGACAGAATTTACAAACCCATATCATAGCATACAATGAAATGAGCAAAATCAATGTGATAACAATATGTGAGAGCAGCCACCGAGCAAAGAAGAGAGAAAGAGAAGAAAATATTCTCAAAAGCATCGTTTCACAAAATGGCACTAATAATTAATGAGGGACATGAAAAAAATTGAAGGGTGATGCTTCAATAGGTAAAAAGAAATAGCATGGGAAAGGAATAAATTAATTCCCATGCAGCTAAACACTGAAAATTCAGAATACCGGCCAAAAAGGGAAGAGGATTAGCAAATCGAGAATGAAACTACATGCATTTTTTTATTTTCACAAGACTTGAACAACATTACAACATAGATATTTCTTAGATTGGAAGCTAACTAACCTGAATGCAGAAAGCAAGGCCCAAAATGTTATTAGCCAACCAATGCTTTTGCCAAGCATACCATGCACAGAAAAAGGTTCCAGGGATTGCTGCAACGATCTGTGACCTCGTAAACTCTATCTCCAAAGCTGTGTAAGAAAGGTGTAAGGAAAAACATCATTCTGCATAATACGAGCAAAATTATGTCAACTAGATCAAATGAGATTTCTAAGGAGTGGAAGACTGACATAAATGCATTTACATGTAGACAGACTCATCTTGAAAGAGGTAAAATGATCAAGAAACTCATCGAAAGTTTAGCACTTAAAACAAGTTCTCACAAGGGGCACCTTCTTTTTGATAAATAAAAATTTATTAATAAGCATCAAGAGGGTGCACCAAAAAACCAAAGGCTATTTACAATGCAAAAGCTCAACAAAATCTACAAGATCATTGTTGTTTACAAAAAAATTTCCTTTAACCCAAAAAATAAGAGTGTAGAACCAATTATCTCTGATAGTAGCATTCGGTCTTTCAATACCATCAAAGGCCCTCCGATTCCTCTCTCTCCACATCGTCCACCAAATAGAATGCGGAATTAGCTCTAAAGCCTTTTTGACTTCTTTGGAGGCTCTTAAGCCGCTCCAAGCTCCAATTTCATCTCTCGCGGACCCACAACTACCCAATGGATCCTCACCATTCTATAAGCCATCTCTCATAAACTTCTAGCTAACAAGCAATTCAACAAGAGATGATAAACAGACTCGGTCTTCTCCTTGCAAATAAAACACCTATTAACCAACACTTTCCCCATCTTTTGTAAATTGTCAATGGTTAGAATTATATTCCACGAGGCCTCCAACACAAAAAAAATAAAAAATAAAAAGTAACTTTCTTAGGAACCTTAGCACACCAAATGGCTTTCCAAGGGAAGTTAGAGTGATTACTAGCAAGGTCTTTACCAATAAGAATCTTATAAAAATCTTTCACCATAAAGCCTTTAACCAGTCTAGATCTCCACCTCAACTCTTCTTCCCTCCCCATCTCAATTTTGGAAGAAAATAAGGAATCCAAGAACAAAGCAACTTCCTCAACCTCCCAATCTTGAACATTCCAAATAAAAGGAATAACCCAAGAGACCCCTTCATTAGTCAAAGCAAAACAAGAGCTAACTCGTGTTTCCTTGTCTCTAACCAAATTAAAGACACTCAGGAATTTATCCTGAAAAGGGGTGTTGCCACACCAAGCATCATACCATAACCGAGTCTTTGCTCCATTACCCACCGAGATCTTCAAATACTGCCGAAACTCCTCCCAACCCTTTCTAATCCACTTCCACACTCCTACTCCATAAGCTCCTTGCGTTTCTTTGGACATCCAACCATGGAGCTCCAACTCGAACTTGGCCACCACCACTTTCCTCCACAAATGGTCTTTCTCAACAATGAATCTCCATAGCCATTTATCAAGAAAGGCCTTATTGAGCAAGGAAAGAGATTTAATACCAAGCCCTCCTCTTTCAAAAGGAAGCTTCACAATCCCCCAACTAACCAAATGGTATTTAAAATCTTCTCTCGAGTTGCCCCAAAGGAATCTCCTCTGGATACTTTCCAATCTATTGGCCACCCCACTAGGAATAGGAAAAAGAGACATAAAATGGATCGAAAGGCTAGAAAGAGTGCTTTTAATGAGAGTGAGTCTGCCCCCTTTACATAGCTAGTGATTCTTCCAACAGGTCAACCGTTTTTCAAACTTTTCCACAATCGGATTCCAAATGCTTTTATTTTTAAACCGAGCCCCGAAAGGGAGACCAAGATAAGAGATAGGGAGCATTCCCACATTACACCCCAAGGGGCACCTTAAAGAGTGCGTACAATTTATCCAAGTGGACACAAATATTAGTTTAACCAGCAGAATATCTAAAAAACACAGTTGAAGTACATTTGCAATTTGAGGTTGTAAGGCCTATGAATTATCCTTATTGACACATAACAGAAAAGGGCAGCCCAACTAATAACAGGGAAAATGACTTATCACAAAAACTAATAACAGCGAAAATAAATCATGCCAAACGAGCAAATTCATTGCACTTTGATAGATATCCGAGAGCATAAAAAGGAAATACAGCTCAATTCATCCCAACTGGGATTTTATAACACCTACAAGTAGCAAGACGCAAAATATAGAGGAAGATGCAACAGTTGGGGAAGGGGGAAAGCAATAAGCAGAAGAATCTCTCTCTCTCTCTCTCTGTGAGACATTCAAATTTAGAGTAACATGACCAGTAAAGTGGGCGGCAAATTAAGTATAAACTCAAAACAGTATCAGTCAAGTGCAAAGGGGCTGCGCATGCAAGGTGGAACTCAAGAAAAAAAAAGACATTAGAATGCTTTGCTTCTTCCTTTCAGTTCAAGTCAGTAGTACTTAACTCACTAGAATAAGTAAAAGTCAAAATAGAGAGATATTTTCAAAGAAAACACAATTGAAGAAATAGCTACATGTTATTGTCAGTCAACTCCAGTATTGCTACAGTGATACCCTGCTCTCTGATTAGACGTATCAACTCGAGAAACGACAAAATATCACCATATCAAAAGCAACGTTATTGTACAATAGCAACAAAAAGTAGAAGATACGTAAGATTCAAAGAAAAGAAACAGAAAAAAATGAACTGAGAACATCACATACAACGGAAATAAGGAAAATGCCAACTGATAAGATCATTGTTCCAATGCTTTGGCAAGAATCGTTTCATAGCAGGTAACAATGTTGCCCTGTAAAGGATGGGAAGAATACATGAGAAAATGATGCAAACATAATGACATTAATTTCATCAAGTCATATAAATTATATTTCAAATAGCATTAAATCCACATGGAAAGAACATACGAAAGAGCTATGATTCCAAGCACAAAGAAATAGCATGTCAGCACGGCGTTAACCAAGTCTTTTGATAGAAACTTGAAAAGTAAGAAAAGCGATAACAGCATCGCACTTCCAACAAAGGGGAAGCGCATAGCATGTTCATTAGACATCATTTCCTGCATATAATCAGGCATGATAATTTTTAGTCAAGTTTGTTTATGAGTCATGAAAAACAAAACAATAAAATGCCAAAAAAATAGAGCGACTGTACTTACTGATGGTGGAGTTGGCTTTACAGATCGGTAGCAACCCACATAAACCGTGAGGCATGCGGTCACAATAACATTTAAGTTTGGGTCTACCTTGACAATTAGTGGTGCCAATGTTAAACCTGCATTCAAAAGTTGCATTCATGAAAATAAAGTCAGTTAAGGCCCTCATCTGCTACAACAAATAATATTTTATGACATGAATGGTTGCAGCTATCATTTTGAAACTGTCTTTAAACAGATCATTGCTACATTGAATATCATACAATGATGTGGTTGCCAGTTAGCTCTCACACCAGGGATAGGAGAGGGCTAACTCCCATTGTGTTGCCCAAAGGCCCAATGGGCCTCATTTGAAACAAAACATAAAAAAAAAATATATATATATATATATATATATATATGAAATGCTTCAAAAAGCTTAGGAATTGCAAGTTCTCCAAATTCAGTCGCTGCACCACAGTCAGAACCTTCAAATTAGTTATTACACCAACCAGGATCAAGAACAGAAATAATGCACTCCCAGGGTTGCCATCTGCAACCTTCACCCAAAAAAAAGGGGAAACGTACAAAGGCAATAGACTATGAGGGGTAATGTGAAGAAAGACTAGATAATGAAACAGAAAGAAACAGGCTTTTCAATTCATTAGAGGAACTTAAGAATTGATATACAAGAACCTGGAACTAAGAAAACATCTTCACTATCAAAATGAGCCGACAGAAACTTAAACCTTAAGAAGAAGAGAAGTATAACAAAAAAATATATTATTCTATATCTGCCTTAAACCCCTAATTACAGAAACATATATGTAGTCTCTATTAGTAAATTAAAACAGTGTTTTCAGAAGCAACGTTTATGTAAAGAATGTAACCAAAAAAATTATCTATTTCTTGTATGACTAGGTGTTTGCCCCGAGGCTTTTGGCATAAGCTTTTCAGGCATTGTTTTTTATATTGAAAAAAATACAGATGATTAATTAAAAAATAAAAAAAGGATAAATAGTATTTAAAATTTATAAATAAATATATTATATTTTTTTAAAAGCATTATAGGCCTGGTAATACGTAAATAAAAACTAAATAAAATATCTCTAGTAAATTTTCCTTAAGATATTCTCTTTTTTTGTAAGTAAAATTTGTATTAAAAAAGCACCAAGGGGGCAACCAAAATACAAAAAACTATCTGCTAGATAGTATCTCCACATTAACATTTTTTTCCCTTAAACCAAAAACTAAGGGAACAAAACCATCTATCTATAATTGTATCTAAGATATTTCGCCTCTTAAGTATATTAGGCCCCACATTAAGAATAATTTTCAATCTTTACCTAGAAAAAAACACATATGCCTTTAGACATGAAAGAATGGCAAAACAAGAATGAAGCAAAAACACGGGATGCAGACCCCACGTTTTAGTCACCCCACTGTCATCATTAATAGTTAATTGTGGTGGATTTTACCTATAAAAAATTGTGGTGGTTTTTACCTTTTTGCTTATACCTTTTGACATAAAGAATAAAGAAAACACATGGCATGCAAACCCCCACGTTTGAGTTACACCTCTGTCATCATCAATAGTTAATTATGGCGGTTGTTGGATTTTTTTTTTTCATTTGCCTCTTTATCTCTCTCGCACCCTCTATTCTTTAGTCTTCTCTGGTTACCTCGATATAACCCCCTCTTCATAATAAACTCCATACCATTAGCCAAACTCCACTAAACCAAGGAACCCACTTAAAATTCTTCTGAATCACTCTATTCATCTCCTCTAAACAGTACTCACTTCTTAGATCTGTTTCCGCCTCTCATAGGTCTGTACAATCCCCATCCCCTGCAGCCATGTACCTCTTGTTTCATGGAAAGAAAATTGTTATCTGGTCTTGGTGGGTCACAATCTGCGTAAATCGAAGTATGTTTCAAATTTGATTCAAGCCAAATATAGCAAAACCCTGATTAAGACCTTTGTTGTTGACTTCTTTGGGGGTCTTAGTCTAAAGAATTGAATCTAGTGAATGATTGTTTATTTTCTTTACCCAAAAAAAAATATCGTCTCAAGTGTAAGCAGTGGCTCTAGATTCATGGAAAGTGTGAACTTCACAAAAGGGGATATTGCCTCACCCTTTAAGTGTATGCCATTTAAGGCTCTCATCTAATATTTATCACATTAGAACAAAAAGAAATATGCCCCACCCACTAGTAAGCAAGTAGGAAGTCTATTCAGGATACTTCAGAATGCGGATCAAATACATTCCTTCAACATATAAGTTAACTATTCAAAGATTAAAAGGAACAAAAAGAAGGAAAAGAACACATAAAAGTTGAAATCATAAAAGACTGAAGCTTGAAACTATTGGCCACATCCATATTTAATAATGTCAGAACACTTGCTGCTGATGCTGTTAATAAAGAAAATGAAGGGAAAGGGAAAAAATAATATAGAACCGGGAATCACTATGGAGAGACTTCAAACTTCCAATAAGTAATATCAAAAGAAGACCGTAAGTAAAGTCGATGAAAATCATAAGCGAGGTTAGGCTCGTTCCTTTGAAAACAAAAGCAGTGCATGGGCATCTATAAAACCATAAATATTATTAGATCCTAATTTTCATCACTAAACAACTGAAGAAAATTAACATGGCAATATCAAACAAAGAAGACAAAAACTTAGCCACAGTTCGCGAATTCATACAACAAGCAAAAGATCCGACGAATAAATATACATTATAGACAAATGCACAATTTGACAATCACCAACTATATAGCCTAACTTAACAACCCAACAAATGAATAAACAAAACAAACAGTGCAGAATTATAGAATCATCATCCATAAATTGCAAAAGAAATATAGCATAAAATAGCACCTAACGCTGTCAAGCTAAGCAAATTATCATAGTAGATGAGTAAAGCAAACCTGCTAACGCTAAATTTGCAATTCTCTCGCTGTTCTTCATTGTTTTCTATTCAGGATAAACGCTTCTCAGAAAACAAACCAATCAAACGCCTATGCTACGGCCAATGTGAGGTAAAAACTTCAATGATAAATTGAAATATACCCCAAAATGGCCTGGTTAGCAATCAGAAACCTACACAGTAAAACAAATCCAGACTTCATCATTAAAATTCCTAAATTTAACAAAACATTAAAAATATTGATTTCCCCGTTTTGAATTTATAATCAATTACCTTTGTTTACTAGGAGGAAAAAGAAAAGAAAAAAAACCGCAAGATAGACGTTATTTTTAAAAACAATTTAATCGTTGACGCATCATTGTTATGGAACCCACTTACCTGATCTTTATTTTGGCAAGTTTTTTATTTATTTTTAAAAAAAATACAAGATTCAGACTTCAAATTTAGCGTCTTTTCATCAATTTTCTCGGGAACCAAACAGGGGTTCCAAAATTCATAAACGCATCAACACATACACATACATCTATACATACACACAAATCTATTACAGATAGAGTGGGGGAGAAAGAGATACCTGACGAAGAGAGGGAAACAGAGGATCTCTATTTCTCTCTCTAAGACCCGTTACACATACAGATCAAGAGCCGAAGACAACGATTTTGGAGAGAGAAATAGATTCAGATTTTGATATTTGTAGACAAGATAAATGGGTTTTATCCGGTAGGTCAAAGGGGAGTTAATGAGTTAAATTATGGTATTTTGCTGTCGCTTAATTTACCATCACCGCCAATAAGGAAAGAGTATTTTACCGGAGAAAATTTATAAGTAGATTATATATAGGTTTGTGGTATCCACGTGTCATTGTTTTATTGGGCTGTCATAGTAATATTGGAGTATGCTTGTTTTTGGGTGCAATGTGTATCTGCGATTAAAATGCACCGCATCGGGTAATAAAGTTTTGAGAAATTTCGTTCCTTTTAAGTGAGCCAGTGACGTACAGCATCCAATTAGTTCTGGACATGTCAGCATCTAAAAATCCTTACAAAATTGGCAAAAATATTTATTGAAAGCTAAAATTCAATTTTGATCCTCAAACTTTCAACATTTTTTTTATTTATTCTCATCTTTCAATTTTTTTTCTAAACAAGCTCGTAAAGATTTTACTAACATTTTAAAGATACAATAAATAACTTTTATTTTCAATAATAATTTTTTTGAGAATTTATTTTCAATAATATTAAAAATCATTTTGCCGTTCTAACTTTTTTTATCTAAAATATCTTCACTAATGTTTTTTTTGTGATTTATCAAAAGTATTTCTTTAAAAAAAGATTGTAAAGTCAATATATCGTTTAATATTTCTGAAAACAAATAGTAACATTTATTGTAGTACTATATTAAAAAGGGTATTTAAACTTAAATATAATTTTAGTTTGTAAAGCCACTACTTTTTAATTGAGTTGGAAAGCATGCAGGTCGGGTCGGATACGTATTGGGTCTTACAGATAACAAGTCAATAAATATAGATTAAAAATACTCGTTTTTTAATGAGTTTTATTTTTAACAAAAAATTTCCTCTTTATGAGAGAAAAATGTGACTCGAGCTGAATATGAGCTTAGTCTTACGAGTAATGGATCAACTAATACGAATTAAAAACATTTGTTTTCTAACAAATCTTATTTATTTTATGTCTAAACCCATAATTTAATGAACGGATAACAAATTAAAAATAAATATGAACTAAAAATAAAATTTATGCTTAACCAAACCTATTCGCCCATCCAAACTCTTTAAGACTAAATTTAAATATGTGGATTACTAAGTCCAATTTTATTTCTTTTTCTCAAGCTTGTCCATTAGCTCAATATTTTTCCTTAACAAATTTATGTTATCAGTTTTATCCGTTAAAAAGTATTATAATAATCTTTTTTAGACACCTCTTAGCTAAAAAATATATTTTTTAGATTTACAATTTTACACAAATAGTTTATATATGTTATAATATTATTTTATATATATTAATTATTATCTTCGACCTGTTTTTGAAAGAAAAAAAATGACAAAATTAGTCGGATTTACATACTACCATACCAATGATCACCTTACCACATCATATTATGATTTTTGACGTTGTATTTAAGAGAGTGAAAATCTCATGAATAAATGCATCAAGATTTTGTTTGTTTCACGGTATATGATTGATATTAGTTGGTATTGGGTTTACTTAATCTTACTTTAATTCTATTGTTAATTGGGGTAGGATTAAGTTAATTTCACATAGCTTTTAATCTCTCAAATTTGTCCCATCTTCGATATAGATTTTATGAGACTAAATATGTAATACTCGTATTTTTAAAATAAAAAAATAATAATAATTTGATAGATATAATATAAAATTAAAATTATATATATAAAAATTTTATTATTAAATAAAATAATTTTTTTAAAAAAAATAAATGAGAAAACACTTGGACATTTAAGTGTGTTGCCAAAGAAAGAAAAAAAACGAAGATAAAATAGTGTGTCCAGGTGTGGCATGCAAATCTCATGTGACTTGAATGTAGAGAAACGAAACGGTGAACGTTTTGGGTTACATATAAAACCTGTTTTTATTTGTTTTGTTTTATTAGTTCTTACCAAATCTTGGGTTTTCTTTTTTTTTTCATTTCAAATCATTCTATTTTTTTAAATACTTTGAAACTTAAAAAAAATTGAAAGATTAAAATTTTGAAGAGGTTTACAATATAATTTTAAAAATATTTGAGAGAAGCTCTAAAAAAACAAAATATAATAATATGAATTTTATTCTTGAAATTTAGCATACAAGAAAATACTAAGAATTTGATGTATAAATTTAAATGGTATGAATTATGGAATATTTGAATAATAAATTATAAATTTTAATATAAATATTATGTCAAGTGTTGACGATTAGTAATTGTGCGAAATTGCTGAAAGGAGCAGAAAATGCAATAAGGTAATCCACATATAGTTTTAAGTGCTATGTGGTGAGTTAGATTTACTCTTAGTAGTCGAGATAAATATGAAATATAGAGTGATGATATTTGAATTAATTATTTAACTACAATGATTGGATGATATATGAAAGTTGGTTGATTGATATTATATGAATAATTAATAAAATGTATAAATTTAGTATACATGAAAATACAATGTATATGAAAGTTGATTGATTGAAATTTAGCATACATGAAAATACTAGGAATTTGATGTATAAATTTAAATGGTATGAATTATGAAAGAATTTAATAATAAATTATAAATTTTAATATAAATATTATGTCAGGTGTTGACGATTAGCAATTATGTGAAATTGTTGAAAAGAGCAGGAAATACAATGAAGTGATCCACGGATAGCTTTAAATGCTACGTGGTGAGTTAGATTTACTTCTAGTAATCGAGATAAATATGAAATATAGAGTAATGATATTTGAATTAATTATTGAACTACAATGATTGGATGATATATAAAAGTTGGTTGGTTGGTTGATTTATATGATTGACTAATTAATTAAGACGATCTACATAGAAATAAAAGAACCGGGAAGGTAACTGGTCTAACTGAAAATAAAAGAACCGAAAAGGTAGTCGGTTTAACTGAAAATAAATAATCGGGAAGACAGTCGGTCTAAGCTGAAACATGTCGACATGTGGGAAGACGGTCCAAAATCTTAATACGAAATGATCTAATAATTTAAATTCATGCATTGCATTTTTTTAAATATTGATTATTATTACTTGAGATGCTAAAGTATAATTGTTGATTGTGAATTTATTGATAGACAAATGAATCTCACAGAGAGACAGATATGATGAGAAAGAAATATGATAATATCATATGATAAAAATTTATTTGATTGATTAATTATATGTTGTGAACATCACAATGTGGTAAATAATGATGTTAAATTGATAATCTCAAGATGATTAAATATATGAGAACAAAAATTGACATGTTTGATGATTAATTTAAGATGTGATTGATAAATAGTTGAAATTATGATAGAATGTTATTATTGATTTATATGAGATAATAAGTGAATGATTATGGAAAGATTATTTAAAAGATTGAATGATTATATGTGAAGATTATTTATATTGGTAAATAAAAAAATATTGATTTATAAGATGTGACTGGAAGTATATAATCGAGTATTTCTAGTAAATTTAATTCACTGAGTTTGTAAAGCTCACTTCTTATTGTTTAAAATTTTCAAGCAGAGGGCAATGCAGATAGAGTTCAAAGCTGATAGCAAAGAAACTACATTAAGTAAATCACGTGGTCAAGTCCTCAGACATTGTAAGAAAAAAGAAAGAAAAAGTTATAGTAAAAATATTTTTCATGCATTTTGTTATATGTATATATATTGTCTATGAAATAAGGATGATGAGGTATATTTTATGAGAAAAGTTAAAGATTTGATGAAAATTTTAATTTCATTTGATGTATTTTTGTATTGTTGTATATATGTATCGTGTTGAGATTTCAAAATGTGACGACGCCGTCTCGAGGGTGGCCAACCCGATATGAGTTGTTATAAAAGGCTTGTTTGGTTCACGAACACAATTAAAGTGTGATTGGATTAGGATAGGATTGTTAGTAAATTAAAGTGATAATACATGTACCATTTGCTTGATTGATAAGATTAACACTAAGTATTAAAGTAAAATAACGAGTGAGATGACAAAGTTAACTTTTAATCTTAACAATCAAGTTAAGTTTTTATATGTTTTAACCGTTGATACGTGATTAGTGACCACAACCATTGATCAAATCTCCTTAGATAGATCAAGACCAATGATTAATATTTATCCACACGTATTGTTATTGTTGTTGTTGTTATTATTATTATTATTATTCATAATAATTATCAATAAAAATAAAAATTATTAGTATTAATTATCAACAATTATTAATAATAACTAACTATTAACAAACAATAATAGTAATCTTTTATTAATAATAAATAATTATGAATATTTATTATTAATTAATAATTAAAAGTGTGAGGGTATAATTGTCCCAAAAATTTAATGTCATCCAATCTCCAATCCCTTCAAATTTGCCCCAAAGTAAAGAGAATGACTTGGTGAGATTAACTCATCCCAAATTAGACTTGTTTGGTTATTTTCAAGATTATCATGCAGGAGATATGGGTTCAATCATTTTCCCGTCAATGTAAAAATAAAACTGAATTTCATCCCAAGTGTCAAGCAAACACAGGACTAAAGATTAAGATAATATTAAGTTATTCCAAGCCCTATCAATACAAGTCCAATACCATGAATCAAACAAGCGCTTATGGTTGTTTTTAGTTTAGCATTTTTTCATATTTATTTTTCATATTTTTCTCAATAATTTATATATTTTTAGTATAATTTGATAAACAAATTTTATATTTTCTACATAAATTTGGAAAATATTTTTTTATCAGTGTTTATGGATGCGTTTGGTTTAGAAAATTTTCATCACTATTTTTTTCTAATTTTTCTTAATAATTTATATGTTTTTAATATAATTTAAAAAACAATACTTTTTACATTCAATCTTTTTAACATGAATTTGATTTTTTTATATATTTAATGTTATGTTAAAAAATATTATTTTTTAAAATTATATGAAGAATGTAAACGTTATTAAATAGACTGCTAAGCAAAATTTTAATGGTAAACTGAAAATTATTTTTCAAAACTAATGGTAATGGTTACCCGTACCCTTTTAAAAATTTCCATCTAATTCTCTAATATAAACCGAAAAAAATGTCTTACTCATTCTCCCCCTTCTAACAATTTCTGTTAAAAAAATAAAAATTCTCACCCTACTCTCTGCACGAGCGAACTTGCTTCTGTTACTTCTCTCTCGACGACAACGGGCGACACTGCATCTTTCCTCTCTCTCGAGCGGCCCTAACAGTTCCCACCGTTCCCTCCTCTTTCTCTGTCTCCCTTTCCTTTGAGGTAAGTTTCTTCTCGTTCTCTTTATTCGCAATTTAAAAAAATAAAAAATTATGTCTTGCTCTGTTGTTTTTTGTTTAATTGGATTTTTGAGGGTTTTTTTTTTCATATTTAGGTTGTTCCGTTGAATAAGTTTTGGTTTTAAGTTCTGTATACGATTTCTTTTTCTTATTGTCAATTTTGTTCTTGTTACTGATTTTGCGTTATTTGGGAAAGTAATTATCTTGATGTTATCATGAGTATCTTACGTAACCTGTGCACATTTTAGCTGCTTACGTTTTTGGGAAAATTTTACATTTTCTGCTTATGGTTCTTTTTCTTTCTTGTAACTAATTTACTGTCATTTAATTTGCTGTGGATTTTTACACCTCTGTGTTGGAATTGGTTGGTTTGTTTTCTACAGGAACTTATGCTAAATGTTGTAAACCTAACGAGTAGCAATAGATTTTCAATTCATAAATATGAGCAATTAATTAATATTTACTAACTAGCTATCTGCTAAAAGAGAGAAGGGATTGCATATTGTATTTGTATCAATTTATAATCAACTACACACCTTTTAGATTCTTTGTCTAACACTTTCTTGTTTAAAAAAGCTATAGTGTTGGATTTGTATTCAAGAATGGGACCCACTTGGCAAACTGATGGGATTCATATGATTATAGCCAGCACTTTGTTTTTGCAAAGTTCATACACCCATAGTACTAAGATTATAATTTTATATAAAAAAAATAGTACCAAGGTTATATTTATAGGTAGCAGAATATGATTGATTTTTTACAAGAGGGGTTTGTGTTTTTATCTAGGTTCAAATTAATCCTCATGAAACATAAGCAGCAGTCAAGATTGGGAGATTACTCGATTTCGATTATGTATATATGTCCGCTTTCGTCAGTTTGGATGACAACTGCAGCTTGTATAACAATTTCCAAGTCTCAAGTCCTAACTTCCCTCTTCCACAACCAGAACAGCTGCTCTTCTTAAAAGCATCGCAGTGACGGCTGCATATTCAAAATGGAAATTCAGCGACTACTTTCTCAAAAGCTCATTCTCAGAATCATCACAACGCACACAACAACACCGTCTCTCTCCACCCTAACACATAGCACTAGCCATTCCTTTAGACCTCTCAAAACCCTAACAACATCTCCAAATCCAATTCAAGAACCAACACCATCTTCATGCCCAGTATCAGATTCTTTCTTGGTGGAGAAGATTTTGTTAAGTTTAAAGCAAGGTAATGTGAATTCGTTGCGCAGTTATCATTTTCGCTTACACCCATCAACTGTAGTTGAAGTTCTTTATCATTGCCGCGATAATTTGCACATGGGTCAGAGATTTATTGACGACATTGTGTTAAATTGTTCGAACTTAAGGCATTCATTGATGTCTTTGAGTGCAATGATTCACATTCTGGTGAGGATTCGGAGATTATCCGATGCACAGGCTCTGATTCTTAGGATGGTTAGGAAGAGTGGCGTTTCTCGGGTTGGGATTGTTGAGTCATTGGTTTCGACGTATAGTAATTGTGGCTCGAATAATTTGGTTTTTGATTTGTTGGTTAGGACTTATGTGCAAGCTAGGAAGTTGAGAGAAGGTTATGAAGCATTTCGGGTGTTGAGAAGTAAAGGTTTTTGTGTTTCTATCAATGCTTGTAACAGTCTTCTTGGTGGGTTAGTGAAACTTGGGTGGGTGGATTTGGTGTGGGAAGTGTATTGGGAAGTTGTTAAAAGTGGGATTGAATTGAATATTTATACGCTAAATATCATGGTTAATGCCTTGTGTAAAGATCACAAGATTGATAATGCTAAGTTGTTTTTATCAGAGATGGAAGAGAAGGGGGTTTATCCGGATACTGTGACATATAATACGTTAATCAATGCATATTGTCGTGAAGGGCTTTTGGAAGAAGCTTTTAAGCTGATGAACTCAATGTCGAGTAATGGTTTGAATCCTGGGCTTTTTACTTATAATTCTATTATAAATGGTTTGTGTAAGAATGGAAGGAAGGAAAGAGCCAAGGAAGTTTTGGATGAGATGTTGAGGATTGGGTTGAGTCCTGATACTACTACATATAACACGCTGCTTGTTGAGATTTGCAGAAAAGATAATATTTTAGAAGCTGAACAGATTTTCAATGATATGTCGCGTTGCAGTATTGTTCCTGATTTAGTTAGCTTTAGCTTGATAATAGGGGTGTTTTCAAGGAATGGATATCTAGATCGAGCATTAGTATATTTTAGAAGTATGAAGAGGGTTGGCTTGGTTCCGGATAATGTGATTTATACAATTCTTATTGATGGGTATTGCAGAAATGGTGTTATGTTGGAGGCTTTGAAGATGCGGGATGAAATGCTAGAGCAGGGTTGCGTTGTGGATGTGGTTACATACAATGCTATTTTGAATGGGTTATGCAGAGAGAAGATGCTTGCTGAAGCAGATAAGGTGTTCAGTGAGATGGATGAAAGGGGTGTATTTCCTGACTTTTACACTTTCACTACGCTCATTCATGGACATTGTAAGGATGGGAACATGAATAAAGCACTGAACCTGTTTGAGACAATGACTCAAAGGAGTATTAAGCCGGACATTGTGACATACAACACATTAATGGATGGATTTTGCAAAGTAGGTAACATGGAGAAAGCTAATGAGATATGGGCTGATACAGTATCTAGAAAGATTTTTCCCAATCACATTTCATATGGCATTTTAATAAATGGATTTTGTAGTATGGGCCATGTTTCTGAGGCATTCAGGTTGTGGGATGAGATGGTTGGAAAAGGTATTAAGCCTACTCTTGTGACTTGTAATACTGTTATAAAGGGCTATTGCCGGTCAGGTGATGCATCAAAAGCAGATGAATTCTTGAACAAGATGATTTCGAAAGGAGTTGTTCCTGACAGCATCACTTATAACACTCTTATTAATGGCTTCGTTAGAGAAGAGAATATGAACAAAGCTTTTGTTTTGATTAACAAGATGGAGAAGCATGGGCTGTTGCCTGATGTTATTACATACAATGTAATTGTGAATGGGTTTTGTAAACAAGGTAGAATGCAAGAAGCTGAGTTGATATTACGGAAGATGATTGAGAAAGGTGTAGATCCTGATAGGTCTACATACACATCATTGATAAATGGATACGTCACCCAAGACAACTTAAAGGAGGCATTTCGGTTCCATGACGAAATGCTGCAAAGGGGATTCATTCCAGATGATAAATTTTGATTATTTTCTGATGCAGCTATCATATGATAAATTGGGTTCATTTTGCTGCGTACGTGATCTATGCTTATGGTTACATGTCTCTGTTCACATTCTTATTTTTAAATAGCATTATTATTCCATGAGCTGTATAATTAAAGTCTTGTGATCTTGCCCTCATATTCTAGTTCTAGAAACATATGGAGACTAATGAAGCAGAGATTTGAATTTGTCATATTGAGACTTGATCATGATGGTGAGATTGTTTCTACACTATATAGATTTTGTGATTTTTGTCAGGATTAGAATTCAAAGTAATATTAACATTTATTATTTTGTTTATAATAAGTTTGGACCTAGGATGGTGAAGCAGAGAGTCCGATGTTCTAGTTCATGCTCAGTTCAGATGTCATAAATTAATTCAAGAAGAATTGACATCTGTATCACCATTGAGGTAAGAGTTCATTGCATTTTTGCACAATATTATTCTATCTTATTGCACTTTCAATTTCTTGTTTTATCTTGTGTAAGTGTTCAGTTCTCTTTTTATGTTTGTTTGTTTTTACACCTTGTCCTTAAGAATGTTTAAATTCGATGCATTTTGTATATGTTCATTTCTTGAACTCTCCACCTGTTATCTTCACTGTTCTGAAAATTATTCTTCTTTTTTGTTTTTTCGTTTGGAGGGGGGAAGGGTTTTGCATTAATAGTTGGATATTGGTGAGATAATATGTTTTCAATTCTTTAGATGCTTATGCATGGAAAATCCATCAGACCTTTTTTGTCCTTTCCTTTCTACCCTTTCCCTCCATTGTTAATATTTGTTCAATAGAGTAAAACCTTATAAAGTCTTATGAGAAGATTGAAATTGCTTTACCATGCGCAATTGCGCACTAGTATACGGTGTTAAAATTAATGATTAATGCAGCTGATTCATTTTGATGGGTTCTCCTCTTTTTTGGTTTTTTTTTGGAGTTTGAGATATGAGAGAGAGAGTTGATGGACGAGTGTACGGTGCTAGAATGAGATGAGAGCTAGAATCATGTGTGTGTGCGCATGTGCAACTGATATAATTTTACTTAATAAGAAATATCTATACTTATATGTATATTTATTCAAAGGGTTAGGTTTGGATTTGAAATAAAAGAGAGAGATGATGACGAGTGTATGGTGCTAAAATGAGATGAGAGTGAGAATCATATATATATATATATATATATATATATATATATGTGTGTGTGTGTGTGTGTGTGTGTGTGTGATTGATATAATTTTACTTGCAAGAAATATCTATACTTACATGCATATTTATTTAAAGGGATTAGGTTCGGATTTGAAATAAAAGGGTGTGGTATGGAACGTAATATTTGTGTCACCATCCTAGAATTTTGACATGTATACGAAGTACAATATTTTATATGCTTTTAAAATAAAAATAATATAATATATATCGGTAACTTTTCTTTTTTGAAAACGGAAAGCGAAGCCGAATCAAAAACCAAAACATCTGAATAGAAGCCGATTGGTTTGGTTTTCTTGTTCAAACCTAAGTGCCCAAATTCACGGATTTGGTGGATCTGCGCGTTGGTAAAGAGAAAGAAGAGCACTGAACCATGATGCTCTGTTGTAGCAATCTAAATTATATTTAACCATAACTACTATATTTGAAATGTGACCTATATTTTAGTCAATCTACATTTATAAATATTAATTGAAATAATTTATAATAAATGTAAACAAATAATTAAATCAAAGGAATTTATTTATAATAAATATATGATGTTAAAAAATAATACTATTAATAATCTTTAACACATATATCACTTTCCAAATTATTCATAGTTAATCAAAATTGGTGATTTATTCAAATTATTAATAAAATTTCTCAAATTGAGGGAGTAGAATAGTAATTACTTTATTTGATGATTTATGAAGTAATTAGGTTTTAATTTTTTTTATTGACAAGAAATTATAGAACTTATTTACATTTATATTATATTTTATTATTTATGTAATATAAAATAATAATATATTATCGATGCTCTCGAGTCGCTTTCATTTTATCAAAATTTGAAAGATGAAGCTTTCGCTCCTCTTTTTGTTCAACAAACGGGTCACATAGGTTCAAACTAGTTTTTCAGGTTTCTTTGCACACCCCTAATATTTCTTCATATCTTTCCAGTTGGTGGGACTTTATGCTTTTGAGAACTTGTTCATCTCAATATTTTCGTTTGGCACCATCAAAACTGAAATAGCAACTCTTTATTTGCCAACACTGCAAGTTTACTGGCCCTATAATGTATTGTTCTCTCATCCAGATCGTATGTGAAGGTGTCTTAAGACTCTAAGCTCACAAACAATTGTCGAATATTCATCCAAATGCTAGAGGTGATGGGTGAACAAGAAGATAATGGCAAAGAAGAGTTACTAAATTGCAGCATGTATTGTTAGGAAAATTATGAAATAGGGAAATATATGACATTGAATAAAGAGAGCATATCTCCCAGGGAGATTTTATTATCTGATAGCAGGAGCGTTGGAGTATGCATATTGCGAGGGATGGAGTGAGTCTGAACCAAAAGGGAAATTTCCGGGATTAAGAAGTCTACATCACAAGTTCTTCTTGCCTCAAAGCTTACATCAAATGTGGACCTATTTTTGGTTGCTTCAGCACAAGAAACAGGGGCAGGATTGCAGGAATGTTACTTACAAATGAAACGATAAACCATTAAGGTTGACTGGTGGCAGCCGAGACAGGGAAATTTGATAATGTGGCAAATGCTGGAGTGGCTGAAGCTTTAGCTTTTGGAGGTCAGCTTTGGGCCGAAATCGGGAGTTTTAGAAGCAGATGCTGAGTCCAATACCATTGAATCTGTCAACATGTATGAAGGCAGAAGGCTTGTTGATACAGGATGCATGATCTTCAGGGTTAAAGAAGCCAGAGTGGAGAATCCTTTGTTGGTTCGGAAGCATAGTAATGAAGATGAAGCTAGCTGTTCTGTTTCGAGGCATGCGCTTGGCATGGAGCTCAAAGTATGGCTTTATGACCAAGGTTTCATAAGGCATCAATGTATTTTTGCCATGCCATTGATGTTCCTTTTATCTAATAGTAAAATTGCATAAATTTTACTACACAAAGGATTGTAAAATTGCATAGCTGATTTGGCATTTGATAAAGCCTCCTTAAGTGTTGGCTCACATCTTTTCTTTTAAGAGGTTGAGACAAAACTTTTTAAGTCCAAGATTTATGTTGTTAAGATTCCCTGGCCATATTGGGCTTTATGAAACAACTGAAGGAAAGTAGTCTTTGAAATAAACCCACTAGTAACAAGATAGTGGCCCAACCGCCCAAGAGTATCTGAACAGGGCCCAATAATTCTATTGATAAAAGAAATTAGGTAAAATAAATAAATTTATCACTATTGTCTATTTGATTTTTAGTTATTGATGAGTGTAAATTTACTCTTGAATGTCTGTTTCGGTCTAATTGAATTTTTTGTTCAGATCTGTTCATTAAAATTGATGTAGGATAATGAGAATGAACGGTAAATAATGCACAGATTTGGACGGAAAGCTAAATTAGATTGAGACAGAATGTTCAAAAACATATTGACACTCATTGAAAACTGAGAATCAAATAGATACAACAGTGAAATCTCAAGGTAAATTTGTTTTTTCCAAAATAAATTTTTCATATCATGAAGTATGCTATATTTGAGTTTAGCTTAAAGCTAATTTTAAGTTGAAGTTTATGTTTTAAAATTTAATCAAATCAAATCAAACCTCTTATTATTTGATGTTTAATTACTATTTAATAAGATTTCGATAATTTTTTTTATAAAAAATACAACTTAAAATTGATTATAAATTGGACTCTATGATTATTCATAGGTTGATTTGGAACGATTTCTCTTGAAAACGATATTACTGTTTTAAGAAATCGCATAAAGATCAAACTGATTTGACTTTTTTTTTTTCGGTTTATATTTTTTCATTTACAGAGTAATTTAAATATTTTTTTTTTCGTATATGTAAAAAGTTCAAGAGCCTCTTGCAAATCATCCATAAAACATATATTAAAAAAATTAACTTTTTAAAGTATGACAAGCTTGAATAACAGCAGCCTATTTTTTACTGCTTCAACTTGCTTGCTGTGACTAATTCAAATTGCTTTCTGATTTTGCAGCACGTGATACTCGTGAGCAATTGGTAGTACTACGTCTCTATTTTTCCATGATTAGTTAAAAATACTGAAAAGGCAGAGAGAAAGAGAGAATCCTATGGGAAAAGATAAGAATAAAAAAAAAGCATTTTCTGGGAATCTGTAGTAGTTTGAAAGAGAGGTGCATGCATTAGCCATTGTTATAATTTATTTATTTATCTGGATAAAAATTATTCTCCATCAACTATGGTGGTGACGTTGCGTGATGATCATCTGCCCCTTGGGTGGATGAGGAGCTTTTCGTGTTTTAAATTGAAATTTTGTTGATGGTTTTAAAATATTAATTTTTATTTTGTATTTATATTAATAAATTTTTTTAAAATTATCATTAAAGTTTTACGATATATACAATGTAATTAAGAATTTTTGTGAAAATGTCAATTATTCCCATGTTATTGATATAATATGAGATTTATTAATTACCATTAACAAAATATTTTTTACACTATTTGAAAACACAAAAAAATGCCAATCAATTTAATTAAAAACTTGAAAGATTTGTATATGAATATTTTCTTTAATAATTTATACATTTTTGAAAAATGAATATTTTTTAATATTAAATTAAAAAACTCAGGGAAAAAATTGATTTTTCAACTTTTATAATATTATGTTGGAAAGAAAAAAATTGTTTTCAAATTAAGTTAAGATTGTCCAAATTGTTGAATAAAATATTAAGAAAAATGATGATACACCCTTTTATTTTTTTTTATTTTGTTTATATTTATTGAAGTTTTGTTATATACAAGTAGTATAATTATTAACTTGATTTCTATATACATGCTTGTACTACCACATTACTCATACAAACGCTCACAATACTATCACAGCTCACCTAAAATGAGAGAAGCAACAAATATAAAATCAGACAAATAACACATCATGAAAATCAAATACGAGACTTTATAATCCCAATACCTCAAACTTGACCACTAAGCCAAAACCTTATTGGTTATTTTTTTTGCTTATATTTATAATCTAATCTAATATTAAATCAATGATCATCATCACCGTCATGTTATATCCATAGTTTGTGAAATTTTGAAAACTTTACTAACTAGTAAAATTATATTTCGGGTATCACGTTTATATTGATATTATCAATGAAGTTCTCTAAAATCATCAATATAATTTTATACAGATCTAAAACATTAATGTTAAACATGATTTGACGAAAAGATTTTGGAACGGTTCCTTAACTTAAGGATAATATGACAATGATGATGATCATTGATGGTGTATGTATATAAATGTTGTATTATAAGTTTACAACAACCATAATTAGCACATTTTTCATGTTTAACGGAACAAAAATTGAAGGAATAAAACACAAATTTGGTGATGATTGATTTATTTTTATTATTCATATTTCAATAATAAAAAAAAGGCTTAATATATTAAGAGTCAACAATCATTTTTGTTCTCATATAGCACATAATTGACTTTTGGAATAGCAGTGGTATCAAATTGAAGGACACATACTTTCCCCGTCCCAATTATAAAATATAAAAATCATATATACAGTCCACATCAAATTTCATCATGTGTCGAAATCAGAATAATAGATTAATATTATTAATAAAAAAAATCAGGATAATAAATTAATATTATTAAAAAAATAGGATAATAGATTAATATACTTTGTGCATATTTTATTAGTGCTAAACTACCCATTAAATAATAGTCTACCTACTATTATTTGACAGCTGTACTCTATTTTAATTTTCATGACCCATAAGCCACTAAAATTAAATTTGTCATATGGCTACAAGTACATGGAAGTAGAGTTGGAATTTTTGGGCCACACTTGTTTTTATTTGTTATTGACAGTTAAAATATGAGTATAGATATAAAATAAGATCCATAAGTTTTTTAGGTCTTTATTCATTGACCAATTATCTATAAAATTTGATTAGCATTAAGTTTAAATCATCCTTTTTTTACTTAAATAAGAGTTATGAGCATAAAAAGTAATATCCATTAAAAAAACAAACATTTTAATTCGTACATATTGACCGATTATCCGTAAGATCCAACCCAGCACATCTATGTCCCATCTCTATATGAAGGGAAAGAAGGGATCCTTCTTGTGGTCTATTTTATTAGTCAGGAAGCTCTTGTTGGGGATAATTTATCGGTGAAATTTTTGTTTGGATTAGGTTTAAAACATTATTTTTGCATTGGGTTCGAAGCTTCATTGACAAATGTTAGATAACTTCATTGGTAACTTGAATAATGGTGTTATCAATAAATTTTTTTAAAATTACCAGTAAAATTTATATCGGGTGCAAAAAATAAGGTTTTACACCCGGTGCAAGTAAGTATTTCTCAAGTTCTTACTAGGTTAATGAAAGATACATGAAACAATGGTTTGTCTCCCTATTGAATGACACGAGAAGAGAGAGAGAAAATATATATGTTTCATTTCATTCAATGGTGAGATGGACCTATATGTCATATATTTTTTATGAACTTATGCTAGACAAGAATTTTTTCTCGTTCAGAGAATATATTTTTAGGTTTTACTTTATTATAAATAGAAACTAATCCAAACAATTTTTTTTTTTAAAATAAGATATGAAATGATTTATGTTTATAAAAAAATTGAATTTATCTCATTAAATTTATTTTCAATATTATTTTACCAAACACTAAACAGTTTAAACTCTAAAATTTCACTGTTGTTTTACTGTATAAACAGATTCAAAAATCATAAACTATTTCTAAATTAGCAAAAGAATAATTAATTTTTATTTATAATAAACTAAAAGTTTTTCCTTTCAAATTATCTTTATTAAAACCACATTTGGGTGACTAATTATTCAAACAAATTACCCCATAGACATTAATAAATTAGGGAGTATGGTTGATTTGCACCTGCTTACAATGATGACATGAAAAGTCAGCTGGATCATGATAAACCTCCATGATTGTTAAATTAACCAGAACTGCAAGTAATTACCGACTCAATCATCATTTGAATTTTGCAACTTCACAAGCAAACTTCAAACAAATTGATGGGATTTCAAAAATAAAATGGTAACATATATTTCTAAAGTACCTAAAAAATAATTAATTGGATTCAACTTGATTATAAAACTGGATTATATCACAAAATCGATTTCGTAAGAGTTATCACGGAATCGAGAAAGTCTATTAGTAATCACAAAAAAATTGAGTAGTAATTATTTTAAAAAAATAAAAAATAAAAAATTTAAATATTAAAATTTCTACTCAAATTTTTCGTAATTATTAGTGAATTTTTTTGATTTCATGATAACTCCCATAAAAACCGTTCCGTGATATTATCACTCAAAATGCATTAACACTGGCAATTTTTCCTTAATCTGGTGAATTACACAAACAATTAACAATTTTAACGCTAAATTCAACTACATTCAAACCAGATCATGCAAGTTAAATTTTGACGAATTTTCCAAATAAATAAATGTAAATATTTTGGATCATATGAGTGCATAGTCACCGATCCACATGTGACTTTTTCCAAAAATAAAATAAAATAAATACTTTCTTTCACAATGGTCAAAAGACTCAAAAATCAACTTTTTTGTCTACGCTCAATAATTAATTGGCATATATGAGTGGCCAATATTTATGCCACCACCACTCGTTTCATTATCCAACCATATTTTGGGCTAAGTGCAACGACCTTAATTAATTTATGGCTGTTTAATAGTTTTGTTGAGTCTAATATATATTGCATGCCTTTTGGAAGATCATAATTAGTCAAATATTGGAGAAAATCTTAATGTTAATGCATTTTGGTGAAAAGATTTAGGTACTGATTGGTTTCTAGCTTTGGTTTATGATTATTAAAATGATTTTTAAAATAATTATGAAACTAAAAATCATAATATCTGAATGCGATAGTTTTTTTGATATAAATTCAATTTTTTAAAAACTCATTTTATATTTTAATTCTTTATAGAAACTCTTTTTTGGGTGTTTGGTTTATATATATATATATATATATATATAGAGAGAGAGAGAGAGAGAGAGACTTTTATAGTTATTACAATACACACATCAATATTACAAAAACTTCTTATCAATCTCTCTTACTTTGATGAGGTATTAGAGCTATCAATCATGTTTTAAGAGTCGTCTTTTTCATTTTTACAATTTTAACAGGTGGTTTGATGCTGCTTGTCTAAATATAACCAATTTTCTTTTTGTTTTACACTATTATAATCTTTTAGGGTTTTTTATTCTTTTCTTTTTTTTTTTTTTTTTAATCACTATAAATCAATTTGCATCAGAAACACTGACCAGATGAAACCCGACGATCTATTTCTAATCCGTTATATCATCTCTTTAATCTATAATTACGTTATGAGTTTTGTCAAGCTCCGCAACACACGACTCTCTTATAGGTCTTGCCAAGCTCATCACCTATGATTCCACTCTATTCTTATCAGTCTGTACTAGTAGACTTGGCTTGTACATCTATTACAGTACTATACAAAAATACAAAAAAACTTCTCAAAATATATCATAAGCATGAACTAGTTTAATAAAGGAATGTGAAATGTGGAAAAGAAAAGAGGATTCTAAAAAAGTTACGTAAGTATTGAGAACAGTACCATGCATGCATGATATCCAATGAAAATGCATGGAATATTGTTTCGTATAATTTGTTTTTTTTGTAAGCATAACATATTAATTAATGTTGAGAAAGAATTAGTGGGAAAATTAATGAAATTGACTGTACCCATTTCATTTATTACTAAATTGATCATAGACAGGTACAATTTATAAAAAATTAACATAAAATAAAATCAATTGCTATGAAAAATAGACTCGCTCAAAGAGTGGTGAAATAATTTACAATATTTTGTTCAATACAGACAATCTGCCTTAGTGATGTCGGTAACCACCAAGAAAAAACACTCCAGGAATTGTAACAGCTTCTTTTATATATATATATATATATATACACACACAACAAAAATCATTTCAACTTTCTATTGATTTCTGTGAATTGACTAATTAAAGTAACCTGTGGGTCTTATATATTCTAGTTAACACCTATTTATTCTACTATCAACTAATTTATTTAAAAACACCTATTTACTTTAGTTTTTTTTTTCAATTTTGAGGACACTAATTAATTGATTCAATATAATCCTAAACGTCAATTTCCATATAATCTATTTAATTAATTGTAATGCAGGAGTACTATTCAACATAGGCATCCATATTGCAATTCAAGGTAAATTAATTAGTTTTTTTCTCTTTATTTGCAGTTTTTCTTTAGATTTTTGATTTCCAAACCCTAGAGAGGATAAGATTAAGGTAATTAAAGATGACTTTTTAGAGATTAGTTGAATCAGAAGTTGTCTAAACGATTTCTTTAACACTCAATGAGGCAGAAAGAAAGAGAGAGAGAGAGAGATTCAAAGCCGGCATGGCTGACTACCGACCACTCCAAAAATCCCAATAAAACAAACCTAAACTTCTCTAAAAGTCAATAAAATACTTAATTTCCCCTCTCTTTTTTTTTATATATAAAACCTCTTTTGTGATCTTCTCTCGTCTCCAACAAACAAACAAAAACCCATCTCTATGATCTTTAATTAAACCTTTCTCTCAAATGGGTAATTCACTAGCATCTCCATGTTTTCAACAAAGCAGCTCATCAAGGTCTTCTTCTTCTTCATCATCTTCAATTATAAAGCTAATCTTCTATGAAGGAACAACAAGGATTCTAAAGGGTAAACATTTTGCCGGAGAGATCATGTTCGAGTTCCCTGACAAAATGGTTTGTCATGCAGAATCTTTCTTCATCGGTCACCCAATTCCAGCTTTAGCTATAGACGACGAACTCTCACCAGGACAAACTTACTTTGTCCTTCCTATTGATCGCTTTGCTAGCAATGTGTTGTCGGCTTCTTCCCTCGCCGCCTTAAGCTCCAATATCCCTTCTACTACTAAACAACCTAATTCACCTGCTGCTCCTATCAATTTTGGTGATTGCCCTTTTGAGTATATAAAGGGTGTAAACGGTAGGGTTTTGATCAAAGTTGTGCCCGCGTTCATTACCAGGCTTATTTGTAGAGGTAAAGAAGGAGAAGGAGAAGGGAGTTACAGTTTGCTTTGTAGCACACCGGAATTGAAGAAACAATATGAGCAGCTTGTTGGGTCTAAAGAACAAGTTTGGTCACCTAAACTTGAAACAATTTCAGAGCATAAGATTAGGTTTTCACCATGCAGGTTTATAGGGTTGGAGTTGAAGCAGAAAGAGAAGGAAGGGGTGAAGGTGAATCAATTAATATTAGGTAGTATAGTAAAAAAAATTTCTTTTTGATGTAGTATATATATGTTATTACTAGATATTACTTTGGGTATTGTTGAATTAATTTGGTTATAATTTGTACAAACATAATATTTGTTGATAGATTTATATAAAGACTTTTGTTGATATAGTTCATGAGTTGATCAGAATTTAATGGTGTGTTCTTGTCCTCAATTTTGCTTCCCTCAATTCATTTCTCACATTTCATTAATCTGAACTTTGATTCGTTTATTTATAACAAATTTTTTATATGTAAATATAAGTTCTCATTAATTATCCCTAAAATCATTTGTCGATTTCATCAATTTTAAAATCTGTATGCATAAAATCTCTGGCCAAGCTAATAAACTATAATGTTATTAATTTAATTGAGAGAACTTTAAAATTTAAAGCTTTTAGAGCTATTAACTCTAAAATCTTAAATCACTAAAATTTAAAGTTTTTAGAACTATTAACTTTAAAAACTTAAGTTTTTGATGATTTAAAGCCATCCAAACAACGCTTAAATATACTTTGAATTTTTCCAAGTCCGTCTTTGCTTCTTTGGAAAATTGGATTGTATCAAATAATTTGAAATTTAAATTAAGCCCAAATTTTCAGTTTGTGGGATTTCCAAATGGCAAGCCAGCAGTCTTCTGTTCTGGAGGAAATAGAGATGTATTAGGTGAGATTCTTAAAGATTATGATGGCTGTGCGGGTGTTTTCTGTCGGCAATCTGCTATCTCAACCTTCAATTATGGAGTTTGGTGGTAATGGTTTAGAGCTTAATTCCGCTGGTACTTACTTTGATGACGATGTCTCGTTGATTAGTAGGATAAGACAAAACCGTCCTAGGGGAAAGTGAAAACTAATGTTCGCCACTTCGATGTCAAATTGTTGTCCATGAAAAAGAAGAAGAAAGGAAAATCGTTTTCTAAAATCGAGATCTTGGAGAATGATGTTAGTATGGAAGGCTATAGATTGGGAGTATCAAGGAGGAAGAAGGTTAGGGTTTCTAATGGTAGTACGCTTACTTGCAATAGTCTTCCGTCTGATAGTTCTGTCAAAATCGGCAAAATGTAAATGGTGGTAGTAGCCATAAAGCTTGGAAGGAAGCAGTTGATACAAGAGATTTGAGCAAAAAGTTGAGTTTATCATGATTGATATATGTTTTATTGATGAGAAATTTTTTTTGTTTAGCACAATGCCATGAGATACATGACACAATGATCAGTCTCGTCTTTAAATGAAAATAAAATATCTTTTTTTTTTCTTGTAAATATCATTTAATGGTGAGATTGTCTCTTATGCCATGTATCTCTCATGACACTGTAACAGACAAGAACTTCTCGAAGATAAAGGATGTAGAAGAGTTTTGGCAAATTTTAATGAGTTGTTTACGGTTCAAAAAATAATTATGTTGGTTGCTCTAGATGTTGTGTTTATTTAGCGTTGTTTCGTCTGTTTTCGGTTTGCTTCTTTGTTTGTTTGTTGGTGAAAAATGATTTTTATTTTTTTAATAATTTACTCAAAAATTTAAAAATCTTAACGTAATTTGAAAAACAATTTTTTATCTTTTATCTTTTTAACATAACATCGAAAACATTTTATTTTATTTTTTTATTTTATGTTGAAAAAATGAAACACAAATAAGTGTTATTTTTTAAATTATATAAAAAAAATGTAAATTATCAGGTAAATTGTTAAGAAAAATGAAAAAAAAAATCACAACTAAACATACCCTAATATTTTCATCTACATTTTGCATTACCTTCTTGCATTTATGTTTTGCTTTATTGAATTGTTCTACAATGTTTATATTAATTCAACTATTGAAATTTAAAGATATTTCATATTAACTTTAACCCTGTTTCGTATGTACTTTAAAACATATTTGTGCCACCAAGACTTTGGCCTGGTGCTAAGGGTGTGATGGAGTCTTGCAATTATATTTCTACAATATATATATATATATATATATATATATATATATATATATTAATTACGAGGTTGTAGGGTTCAAAATGATAGGATTTTAAACGAGTGTTGATATTAGGATGTGTAAATGGACTCTCAAATTTAACACCCACGTAATTTGAGAAGTCCACTTGTAATTTTGTAAAAAGTAAAGTAGTAACTATAATAGTAAATAAATATTAACAAATTTTTTTGTCAAGTATCATTCATCGAGGATAAATGTTTATTTTGACGATCATTCTCCCTATTTTTTAAACATAGGAGATGAGAAGAATATATTACCATTCTCTTGTTTGGATTGAGAAAATAAACAATAAAAAGGAATGCCAGAGAAAGGTAAAACATAATTACAAAAGCACAAATCCACCATTTATAATTAAACACATACACAAACCAAAAAAAATACTAATATGAAACCATCTCTTTTCCTCCCAAACTACGTATTAAAGTCAGGTGGAAGGAAAGGGTATGAGATCCCCTCCTCCTGCTCTGTCCCCTCCCATACAAACATAGGGCTAGAGGAAGTCTAGAAGAGGAGGTGTGTAATCTATATCAACCAAAAAATGTACTCTTTTCATAGCTCCCACAAGGGAGTACTCTCACATCTTTGGTTGGAGGAAAGGGGAGGGGGTCCTTGCACCCATGCTTTCCCCTTGTAAACTTGCCAGGAAAGGGGAGGGGGTCCTTGCACCCATGCTTTCCCCTTATAAACTTGCCAATCACAATCTGACTATGAAAGTTGGGCCATCCTCCATTATTTAAAGCTGTCACATGTTAATGTTCAAACCCAGTTCGTTTTATGGCCCAGATGGTGGCACCATAAGGCCCTATAAGGAAGCAGAGGTCTATAGAAATTAGAAAGTGACTTCACCTTTGCTAGTCTTTCCTCGTCAGACCCACTGAAGCTTTTTTATGGACGATAATTTATAGGTTTTTCATAATTAGTCAATTTAAATTGTATTTATTTAAACGAATATAAATAAAAATAAATAAATATTTTGTTATTATAAATAATATTTTATAATTTTTAATAATCACAAATTTTAATTAAAATAACAAAATAATTAAACAAATAAAATAATAAATATATCAAATTTTACTAGAGCAACCTTGTTCATAAACTTCTGGCTGCACTCTCGCGACAGTAGCTTCACCAAATTTTGTAAAATTAAAATATCAATTTAATATATTTTTTAGATTTAGGGTTTAAACTTTGAGGAGAATGTAGTTGTAGGGAATCAGTGATTCTGCAGCAGAAGCAAACTTTTATTTCTTATTTATTTCGACCTAAAAGTAATTTAATTTACAAATCCAGAACTACCGTCCGTGACTCACGTTCAGTTCAACAAGGCCAACGATAACGGGACACGTATACTAGCGTAACCAGCTGGTTCTGAGGAATTTGTTTAGGCTTTTCTTTTTACAGTTTTCTTGCTCCTGCAACCGAACACCAACAAAAGAGCCACCTGCCCATCACCTTCCATCTACATACCACATGCTACTACTACTAGTAATTCTTATGCGCCACGCGCGCGTCAAGTGCACGAACCCTTTTATGCAAATTGTAATTATTTATTCAATTAATTTAATAAAATATTTTAATATTTTTAAAAATTCCTTTATAACATAATTTCCAAAATTACTTATATTATTTATTTTTACCCACAAGCATTTGTTTCAGTAATAAAAGTTCGTTCACTTGCTAGATATATTTGGGTTTGAGTCTTCTCGTAGGTATTTATTGGTACTCCGTATTAAATTTAAACTTTCATCGCACAAAATACGTAATTGTTCTTAGGTTTGGTCTCAACATAGATAAGGTGAAGATTACTCCATATTTACTTTGTGTGCTACGACCCAACACTCTCGAACAGGTATATGGGTAACCTCCTTACTTACGTATTTTATCTAAAATAATATTTGTTTATGATTTTTATTAGATAATATCTTTTAAAAACAAAGTTATAATTGTTTTAAAATATCTAATTGAATTACACAAAATCACAAATATCCATATCTTTTACAACTAAATTAGTCATATTTTACATTACACTTAGTTATCAATATTGGGACAATTTATTGAAAATTTTAATGAACATTTACAATCTATCATCAAAACCTTAAAAAAAATTATATTTACAGTCATTTGTTTGAAAGAGAATTTATTTTTTCCTCAATCAATTGCTTCATGTGGTAATTCTCAGATAAATTCTACTTAATAAACTAAATCAATGGTGATAACTTTAAAATAATTAATTTTTTTTTACATTTACATATTTTTAAATAATAAAATATAATTAATTTAATCTATAATTTATGTATTAAATAGAAGTTATTAAATAAAATAATAAAAAAAACCTATTTTTTGATTTAATATTTAAAAACCGCCTGTGAAGGCGCATGAAGAAACGCGCGTTGATGTTGAGAGCATGGTTTGTGGCGCAAAAAACAAAAAGTAGGGTGAGATCTCGCGGGTTTTTTTGAGCCGGTGGTCACCTACGCAGGGCTCGAGGCAACAAAAGAAAAAGAAGGAAGAAAAAGTAGCCTCGGCATGTGCGTTTACTAATCAGAGACTCAGATACTATAAGTCTATACTCCTAGTCTATAACACAGAGAGAGAAAGAAGAAAGGCTAGAGAGGCTCTGCCCCCTAGAGTCTAACTAGATCTGCGCTGTAATACAATACAGTGAGGCATTTTCTCCGCCACGCTCATCTGTCAATGCGTGCGACTACGCTCTCCATGAAAATTCTGAGAGCGCCGCTTTCTTTTGTGGGAAAAAGCGGGAATTGTAATGTGGTGTATGTGTATAGAAAATAGTACTTACTGTTCAACATGTGTGCGTGTTGGATTGCTGGGGAGATCAGTGTGAGAGACTGTATACGGCTTGTCTGTCTCAACTTTCTCGCTCCGATTGCTTTTTACTGTTTTCTGCTTCTTCTCTGCCTCGGTAAAGTCACCATCAATTCTGCCCTTTCATTCCTTCCCTACTTGCTTCTCCGCTTCTCTCTCTCTCGCTCTTGCCGCGTAGCTCTTTTCACCCACCAAATCTTGTCATCTAGCAACTTAAAAGACTCAATTGCTCTCACTCAGATAAGACAAAAACCATTTGTTTCAAATTTAATCTCATTTTAATTGTTTAAATACTTATTTTTTTCTTACTTATTTTATTAGTTTTATCTTTTGATATATCATTTTATTTTTCATATTCTTGGTTAAGAATATTTTGAAAATGTTTGATTGATAACTTGTGAATGTATATTTTATTATTATGATATTGAGTTGGTGTTCAATTCAAAATGGTATGAGAAAATGCTTTTATAATCATAATTAATAGCGTTAAATTTTATTAATCACATATATTATAATTAGTTTTTATCTAAAACATTATGTATTAAAATAATTACTCCCAACAAATGATTGTATAAGATTTCCATAAAAAATATATATACTTGCATAAAATTTAATCTTGTCATCTAATTTGCTTAAGCCAAAGACACAATTTAAGTCATATTCTTTAATTTAAGCTAAGCTTTAATATTTGAGTCTGGGTTGTTGTTTGGAGTTTGAGTTTGGACTGGATTAGACTTTGGGCCTAGACTCAAAACAATTTGGGCGAAGTTTTAATTTTAAGGTTTGGTATTTTGTAATTCATGTTCAGCAATAGTCAATTAAATTTGAGAGAGAATGGGGTATAGATGGAATATTTTTTACATAATAAATTTGAATAATTTATAAATTGAAAAATGAGTTCATTTGGAGTTGAATATAATAAAGCTAAAACACCATTGAGAAAAAGAAAAAAGAAAGTTAGGGTAGTTTGGATAAATACAATTAAAATGGGGTTAATTTTAAAATAAATGATTCTTGTTTTAGATGAGTGGGCAATTAAATCTTTTAAGTAGCTTAGATGACAATTTAGTAGGTATAAATCTTATACCGACTAAATTGCACATTCAGTCAAAAAGTCTGTCACTCCATTTTGATGATTAAATGCTTGAATTTTTATTGGCGTGTATATATTATATAGTCTTATATTTATTGGAAAACAATAAAATTATCATATTTAAGATGATAATTTTGTTTCTTTCGTTGAATACAATGCCACATACTTTATCAACGATTTATTTTATTAGAACACGCTCGACGTAACTCTAAAAGAGGTTTATATGGTTTATAAAACAACTTTGAAAAAGATTTAAAGTAAAATAATGGTAGAATTATAAATTATTTAATATTAAATAAAACTAAAATTCAAATTTTTAAAAGTATAAACTATTTCATACATAATTTTTAAATATTTATCTGATTTTGTTTATTAAAAATATAAATCAATTCATAAATTATCTTGGTTTTTGAACTTATTTTCTCTGATACTCCTTCGAGTTTCATGTTTGAAATACATATAATTATTCTTGATCCATTCTTAATTGACCATACTTTTTGCAAATTTATACTTCATAGTTATGGTCGGAATCGAGTCGAGTTTTTATCGAACTATTCAAGTTCGAATTCGGTCAAAACTCGGCTTAATCTAACTCGAACCGAGCTCAATACTGAAAATTACGCTCGAATAGCTTATCGAGCGGAGTTCGAATACCTCAAGGTTCAATTCGAAACGATTTAAAATGGTTCGATAAGGTATTATTGAGCTCGAACTCCAACCAATATTTACTTAATATTTGCATTTATTAAAATTATAGTTCATACTCGAGCTTGAGCTCGAATAGACAATCCAAAGCTCATACTAAAACTCAAGTTCTGACTCGAATAGACTCGTTTATTATCGAGCTCGAACCCAATTTTCAAGCTTGACTCAAACTCGAGCTCAAACCTGTTCATTTAAGTTCGAATCGATTCTACTCGAATTTACCGTTAGTGACAGTAAAAAAAATTACATTTCATATAATTTTGTTTCAGCTTTAAGCATGCTATAATAAGTAAGTTTTAAAAAATAAAGGAACAAATAAATTTATAGTCGCTATTTTATAATTTAGTCGATTTTAACTTAAGTTTAGAGAAAGTGTCAATTTGTTATAGAGTTTTATTTTTCATATCAATTAAGTCTTCCGTCCAATTGGATAATCAAGATGAACGTTAAATGTATGTCATATCTTCCAAACAATGGTAAATTAATCTGAAAAATAAAATTCATTGACAAATTGATCTAAAAAAAGATTAAAAACAAATTGACCTGAAAACAAAAAATAATCCAATTGAACACAAAATCCAATTTATTTAAAAAATAAAATTCACGGATAAATTATCACTTTCTAAACTTAAAAGATCAAATTAATGTGAAACTTAGGATAATTTTTTTCTTTCAAAAATTAATTTACTTAATTTTATTGATAAAGACTTTTAACGTGAGTTGGATGGACATTTTTCCATTTAGGTGACGTGGAGAGACAATCGTCATGGTCGGTGATTAATTTAAAGCGATGGGAAGATCTTTAAAGAGAGACCGCTTGCACGTGACGCAACTTTCAGCTATTGCAATTATACAAACGAATAACTTATGCTAAACAAATACAATTAAAATTTAAAAAACTAATCAAGAAAATGAGTAAAAGGAAGAGAGAGAGAGAGATTAAGAATCACGGCTGGGACAGGGAGCACGGTGCTCAAGGTGAGAAAAAGGGCAATAATAATAGAGGGACAGCCCTACCAAAATTAACGGAGGTGGCGTGCTGTCGAACCTCCGCCGTACACATTTGTAGGTCCCACTCTCTATCTTCAAAACTCCAATTATTGTCCTCTTGTAGATATGGTCCGTTTGATCAAGCTAATTTCTATGTTAGCTGTAAAAGCTTAAAAATAATTTAAAAAAGGTTATGACTTATGAGTAAAATTATTAGTTTTTATTAAAAAAAATTATATATAAATATTGTAATAATTAATTTAATTATAATTTAAGATTTTGTTATTTTATCACTCACCCACTCACAATGTTATCACAATTTATTTTAAAAAATAATAAATATATAAACTAAGAAAATAACTCGCAAATCAAAACAGTAGAAAAAATTTTGTTGTCTGAAAACCTCAACATTAATAACTAAGCCAAAATCTCATTGACTGTATATAATAGAATTTGAAAGTTATTTATTTTTTGATAAAATTTATGTACTACATTGAATTAATATAATAAGTACAGTCTTATTTTTTTTTGTTCATAAATTTGTTTTTAAATACTAAAATTATTGAAAATGATTATATTATTATTAACAGACTGTTTGGATGCCAAGAGAGTTTTCTTTTTCTCATTAAGTTCTTTTTTTCAAAGTTCATAAGCTTAAGTTACCAAATTAGACATTAAATTAACTTTAAACTTGTATGGTATAAAATATTTATTTTAAATGATATAAAATATTAATAGTAATAACCCAAGCAAAAAAAAAATGGTAATAACAAAAATAATTGTGATGATGACGATGATATTAATAATTACTATAATTATTTTAAAAAGTTATTATAATTATAGTAATTGCAAATGGTGTCTTTGATTTAATAATAATAATTATTATTATAGCACTAATTAAAGGTCAATTCAGTTATCAGAATTTTGTCAAAAATATTATAAGCATGTGAAGTAACAAAACTCAACTTTTTATTTTAGTCCAAATTCATATTAATTTAAGTTGTTTTACAGTTTTTTTTTATTCCTTATTCAATTAAATTGAAGCTATTTGATCCCTACTTTTCTTGATAGTAAAATCAATTCCAAATTTAAAAAGCGAGAAATCTAACTAAATTAAACCAAATAAAAGAAAAAAAGCATGACTCAAAGTAAAAACTAGAAAGAATCCTAGAAATAAAGAGAAAACATCAGAAAAACAAAAGGAATTAACACAATTCTCTCCTCTTTCCAAATGCCCCTCTACCTCCAAATACTTTTTTAATTCATTTTAAATAGTGTTTATTGACTTAACCATCGGAAGAGTCTCTTCAAAATACAAAAACTCTGAACGACTTTTTTTTTTTCAAAACATGCACGCTTTTGATACTAAAGAAGAAGTTTTTCAAACTAGAACTCATTCGTCTAGATCAACCCTTAGCGGCACCTAATTCTTGACATGCAACCATTCTTAAGTCCTGAGTAACCCTAAAGCCATTATAGTTGCTCATATACAACTCATTATCTGCTTAATTCCTTGAGCTAGCTGCGATATACTTAATAGTATGTTCACCTAATTTGAAATTCTTCAGTAAACCCATATATATACATGATTACATCTTTAACGTAATTATTTTATTTTATTTATTTTTGTTTAGCATAGTATCATAAGAGACATATGGTACAAGTGTCTATCTTAGTTTTAAATGAAAATAAAATATTTTATTCTTGATATTTTCATATCATTTAACGATGAAATAGGTTTTTTATAACATTGTGTCAGACAAAACTTTTCCATGTTATATATATATATATATTCACGTACCTCTAATATTTTTTCCTTGGTAATTAGGATTTCTTTACACAAGAAAGTAGAAATAATAGCTAAGCCTTAATAAAATTAAATAAGAAAAATTTCATCACCTCGATCTGCAAGTTCCAATGATTGGTTGTCTCCTAGAATGAAGAAAGGAGTTTTGTTCATTTCTTCAGTGCCTACAAAGCATACACATGATGCAGCTAGAAATTAATTATACTTTTAATTGCAGTAGAGTTCATCAAAATTACAAAAACATCATAACTTTAGTTAGGAATATGGCCTATATGCATGCAGCATGCTTAGAGTCATGAGAACTAGCTTTCTTAACCCTTACTAAAAGTAGTCATTAATTATATAACTAATCTATCTCTTGTCATTGTATATTGTCGAGAATTAATTTAAATATATTTAAATTAATAAATTTTAATGTTGTTCATAGAAAATTCTAAAAGCTTTAAATTTACAATCGGACATAAATTCAGGAAAGATCAAGTTAAAATTCTCAAAAACTCTTTTGTTTCTCCATTGCCAACGGGTAAGTGTTATTAAGCAATAAATTGGATGCTTCAAGTGACAATAGGACACGATTGACATACATCCACTTAATAAAATTAATCATCAAATTCAATTTCAATCTTCTGTATGTTTGAAGTACTCACGAGAAAGTAAAAATCATGGCTAGAGGTCCAAAGCTAAGCAACAACACATAGGTATCTATATCTATCAATATACGTATTTCTGAACCTGGGCCTCTATCATTCCTTTGCCAATTCTACTTTCCATAATTTGTTTCTTTTCTAAATTTTGACATTTTCTTTTTGCATTTTATTCCACCATTGTGATTCTGATGGGAAAACACACCAAAATTGGAAAAAGTACTACGAAATGGAACCCAATAAAGGGAGGGTAATGCTGGATGTTATCTGGTACAACGCCAGTAAAGCATCCTCCATGTACAAGCTATCAAGAATGTCAAACAAATTTAAAGGGAGGTTGCGATTATTCTTCTTTCTCAGTTTGATGGCGGATCTGTGTGATGGTCAACGATGCACAGAAGATTGAACGGTGATGAGATGTTTAATTTGTTTGGCATTTTGGGTGAACGTGTGATGTGATAGCCAAGTTGGCTCAAATTCATTCAAGGGTCAACATCTGGTGGTGTTTGGTCACATTGGTATCTGTATTCCCATCTTTAATTCAAAGCACCAACATAATTTCATCATCTAATTCTATAATTATTTATTAATAATTGTTTTAAAAACTATTTTAAATCGAAATTATTATTAAAACAAACAATACAAAGTAAATTATACAATATTGTTGTCTCACAAAATATGTTATACAAATGTAGAACTAGGGTTTTAGAATGTAGATATTTATACTAAAGAACTTCTCGATAAATGGAGCTCAGGCTAAAAAAATTGGATGTATATTGTTGTTTTGTGAAACTTATTTGATACTTTAAAAGTCCGTGTTTATTTTGTAAAAATAAAAAAAATCTAATAGATATATAAAATAGAGTTTTTTGGACATTTTTTTCTTATCAACTATTAATAAACACATAATTAAATAATTAAAAAAACATACTATTCTTATTTATCTCTTAATAATTTATTATTATTTCAACAAATGTATAGTCAATCACTTTATCTTTTTTTAGACTTTTAAAGTTTTAATTGATTAACATATTGTTTTTAAAATTATCAATTGATAACAAAATTCTTTAATATTGTATATTGTATATAAATTTTCATATGAAATTATATCCATCGAAAAATTACTTAAAGCATTAATATTAAAAATTCATTTCAAGATTGATTAAATTGGCAAAAATTAATTTATTTTCAGAGATAATATATTAAAAATTAAATTAATTTATACCTAATATTCCCTTTACTTCCTATCAATTTTATCATGTATGTTAAATATAATAAAAAAATTACAAAATCTTAAAAATATTATTTAAGTATTAATCACTAATAATAACAATAAAAATTATGTAAAACATAAATAATAAAAAATAGTATAAAAAAATCCAATTATTTTAAACAACACTAATATATCCAAAATAAAAATTATTAAAAAAATATGTATAATATCAACCGTATGATTTAATTCAACTTATATATCAACCCAAACTTATTAAAATAAAATCAAATTACTTTATTATTTATACCAATAGTCTGTTGAAGCACAATCAAATTCATTAGTATTAAATACTCAACCCCAAACATTAATTGAAAAAAAAAATTAAGTCTTAAATTAACGCAATGCATAAGAAAAGGAGTGAATGATCAAGGGTACGAGGTTGTGGTCGATGCTGCCGGCGTTGTCGGAGGAGGAGACGAACAGAAAGAAGGTATTTTCCGGGCAAGAGGAGTGCTGGAGGAGGACGGAGTACTGGATGGATATATACAATGGACACATCACACACGGAAGTAGGTAGCGTCCAACGCCATCACCACGTGGACCGCCTCGTCATTGCATTTATACTTGTCATTGTTGGTGTGGAGAGAGGGGCAGGTTGGGGGCTTGTAGAACGGCGGGGCTTCTTTGAATTGTTGACTAGTGGTGGTGGCAATGGCGGTGGTTGCGATGGTGCGTAGGAGGAGCAGGAGGAGGAGGTGGTGGTGGTTGTGCAATGGTGATGCAAGTTTGGGCTTTTTTCGGTGAGAATGGAAGGATTTGGAGATGTAGGATACACTATTGTGTAGCTTTTCTACTTCGGGTGTGAATCCACGTTGGTTCGATTCAAAGCCGCTACTGGGGTAAAGGTCTTAGATAGAGAGAGAGAGAGAGGAGAGAGAAATAAAGAATACGTGAGATTTTTCTTTTAAAAAAATAAGATTAATTTCAATATAATCTATATTTACATTTAATTGATTTTTGCAATAATTTTTTTTACAATTATTTATTTTAACGATAGATATGTGTCATTTATTTGCTGATGTACAAACTTAACGTTGTTAATTTTATTCGGTTAACAATCATTCATTTATTTCACAAGATGATTAAATTTAGTTTTTTAAAACTTTGATATTGAATTTTGTTAGGTTAGATGTTAGTAGTAATTGTTCCAAGGTGGAGGCTCAGGTGAGGTCAAGTCACGGTCGGAGTTACACTCTACCTATTATCTATAGCTTTTGTCACAGTAGTAAACGCTCGATAACAAATTTAAACAATGAAAACACATTGTTTTTTCCTAATTAATATCAACTCGATGATAATAATCAAATGATCACATATTGATGTCATTGAGTACAAGGTAAATATATATTTTCATTTTTCAATTATTTTCCAACGATTTTTATGTTTTCAAATAGTAACATAATCAATTTATAAAATTACCAAATAATTAAATAATAACAATATTAAATCCATCACTTATTTTACTATTTGTGAGCTTTGGATTAAAACAAACTTATTATTTATAATCAACAATTGTTTATAATATGCACATACTATTATTTACATGCACGTGTTATTTTAACCAATATTTTAAAGTATCACTTCATATGATAAATATCAATTTTTATTATTTTCAATGTTTATAAGACTATAACCATCCTTTACGAGTAATTTAGAAAGCTTATATTTTTATTTTTTCATTTAAAATCCCTCTTTTATGAATTATATAAGTAATATATTTCGATTTTATAGAAAAAAAAAAATATTCTTAGCTTTGCCCTTCTAACCAATGGAAGCATGATCAGAGAACCAGAACCAAAAACTAGCAGCACTAAAATGTTCTTCTCTCTTTTAACTTTTCTTTTTTCTCTCACTCAAAAGCCAGTTAAGAAAATGATTCCTCATGATGGAAGCAATAATAATACTACTACTTTTTTTTTTCTTTGTTCTCGATTGGCATTACTAACTACAAGACGCTAAGCAAACACGCCACCACTAAGTGCTTTCCATATGCAAAAAACACTTAAAATGTGGGACTTAAGTGCTTTCCAAATTTATCTCACACTTTGAAAGAGAGAGAGTGAGAGAAATGTGGGTGTGTGCTTTGAAAAAGTGGAAGATCGACTTTGGCACACGCTTAGTAGTTAGAAGGTGTCTTTACTCTTTTAGAGAGACGGTGAAGAATTGAATGAGCCTTGATGGAAGTGATTGAGGAGAAGACTTGAAAGAGAGATTCGTGGCCCCAAAGGACATCCCAAAGGGCTAAAGGAGAGGGCCAAAGAGCTTAGCTTTTCTTTCTCTTTCACGTGCCCTAACATATATTCAATTTTTTTGCCATGTTCTATATTATACAAAAAGCTACGACTACCAAGTGGCCCTAATTAAGGACACATTCCTACAGTAACAGATGAGTGCCAGATTTTATCTCTATGCTAATAGTTAGGAGTATTTAGTTCACTGCTTATATCATATCAATATGAGGGAAAATGACAACCCAGTAACTTTGTTGAACATAATGAAAGGAATATATATATTATAGGGATGGCAAAAATCTTCATTCTCTACGGAGGTTTGGACTTTTAACTTGATGAAACTGAGTTTAGAGGAAATTTTAGGCTCGTAAAAATAGAGATGGAGACGATAAAAAATTATTTATGGAATTAAGAATAAGGACATAAATGATACTTTATGATCGGTTTAATCTTTAAACATAATTTTTAATCCACATTATGTTATTTTTATTTATTTATATATTAATGTAATATATTTATTTATTTTATTTTTTAAAATATAATTAACTTTTTAAAAAGAATTGAGTTAACATGAGACTTTTATACTTTTCATGAAGAATCCCCATTCTTATTTTGTAAACAATAATAGAGATTTAGGTCCACAAAAATCTACGCTTGAAACGAGGGCAGAGGAAAAAAGAAAGATAGAGAGAGGATCAAATAGTTTAGGTAAATTAAGATGATGACGGAGAAACACTCGATCACTGCTCTAAACTAACTCCGTTGTCATTCCTAATCCAACCTGTTGGATAATAGCTTAGATCATGCCTTTTTTCTATGTTTTGATAATTGGGAATGAAGTAGTTACCTTGCTTTGGGGTGGGGTGGGACATAGTTGGTTTTAGCATGTCATGCCCCAATAATGAAATCTAAATTTTACTCTTGGTTTTTGTTTTATTTAAATCTTTATATATAGTAGATTTTTAGAGTTTGATTTTATCTATTTTTCGTATTTTCACATTCAACCCTATTCTCAACTCTTTCTATTTCTCTCCCTCTTCTCTTTGTCCTGAAGGTGTTGTGGCAGATTGTTGTGTGCTTGCTTTGTTGTAGGTTGTGGTTTTGCGACATTACAATCCATTGTGATGATATAGCACCGCGTTACATTGTAGGCTACAATCACCATGATCCATATCGTTTGTGATTTCAAAGAAAGCAACGAACAAAAAATGAAGGAAATTTATGTAACATACAAAAATTTTGATTATAAAATAATTATTTTTATATTTTAATATAAAAAATATTTTTTTAGTTGCGAAAAATATGAATTAAAATTAAAATTTTTCTTAATGACATTAAACAATCAAGACACTAGATGGGCCAGCTCCAATTCTATTTTCTTGTCCTAGGAAATTTATAATTATCTAAAAATTCTCTATCTCAATAAATAATCACATGAAAACAGCAAAGAAAATCATCCACTTTCGCCCGACAAATCCAATCCGAATGAGAGCACAACAAATATCTGTGGACTTATTATGAATTAAAAACTCCATGTTTGTTAAATGTTTCGATGAAAAACAAATATTTAATGTGCAGTTGAAGAGCGTTTATTACACGCTCCAAAACATGGGGATTGTGGGAAGTGGATCCCCGACTTTATTATTCTAGTTCGAAAACCAAGTCCACGCACCTTAGAGGCGCGTGATGGATACACGCACAAAGGGAAGAGAAAGAAGGGAGCGTGATGGATACACGCACAAAGGGAAGAGAAAGAAGGCTGCCTTAAAGCCAAAGTGTATGAGAAGGTGTCATGTGACCTTAAAGCGCCCCATAAGATTACAAAAACTAGAGAACAAAACTCTTTTAATCTACCTTTTCTCTCTTCTACGGGTTCTACTATTGTTAGTGTGATTATTGGAGAGAGAGAGAGAGAGAGAGAGTGAGGAGAGGTAGAGAGGAGCCCACCTCAGTATTTCACTTTCTAGGAAACCATATAGTGTATTAAGAGAGAGAAAATGGTTGTATTTAGAGAGAGAGAAAGAGTGAGTGAGTTACAAAGAGATAAGAAGAAGCTATAGAAGAAGTAGAAGGGGAAGATGATGATGGTGATGATGATACAGAGGAAGGTTAGCAACCGATAAAAACAGAAGATAATAGTGGGAGAGAGAAGAGAGAAGGAAAAAGAAGAAGAAGGGTCGTTATTGCATTTTCTCTCAACAACTCTGCAGGCAGAGAGAGAGAGAGAGAGAGGGGCAGGTTCTTATCTCACTCTCTCTGCTCTTTACAACACAGAAAAAACTCAGTCATCTCTCCCTCTCAAAGCCCAACTTTTTTTATCTTCATCTCAGAAAAGTAAGTGACAGTGCCAGTAATAGTAACCAAGTAATCCAGCAGCAGATCTCTGATCCTCCTGCTCTCTCTGCACCCATAACAAAACCCACCCCAACAAAACATATCTCTCTGCACAACATTTCCTTTCTCTCTCTTGATCTCATTTACAATTCTCCTACAATTTTCAGACAAAAAGTCCCCACCAGCCCTCCTCATATAAACTCCCTAACAATAAAACCCATAGATTTTGTTTTTATTCACTTTCTATATATATAAAAACAAGAAGAGAGAATTTGGGTTTTTGATTAATAAAGAAAATATTTGAATAGTAGTAAGCAGTTGGCAGTTGTGGCTACTACAAGGAGGCATCTGCCGTCAGATTCCGGAGCTTTCGCAGACTGGGCGACATCCTCGTCCTCTGCAATACGAGCCGCTGCTCCCGACGATCTTTCCCTCGGCTTCAATGCCGGACCCACCACTGCTGCTGCAGCAGCCGCCGTCGCTGCTCCCGGGGGAGGTGGCGGGTCATCAGCCGGGGCTTGGCCTCCCTCGGGCCGGTCCATCAACTACGGGCTCCCGCCCGAGATGGGCATGGTAGGCCTCCGTGACGTCTTCGTGGTGGCTCCTGCTTCTTCCTTCAACCACCATCACCACCACCACTATCAGCACCACGACCCTATCAACGCGGCTGCAGCAGCAGCCGCCGATCCAATCAACGGCTCAAATGGCGCGGCTTCCACGGCTCTCGGAGTTGGTGTAGGAGTCGGCGTGGGAGTTATCCCTCTCCTCACAGCCGCTCCTTGCTTGGGTTCTCCGCAAAACATGGAGGACACGGATTTTTTGGGTAATAACGGTCGTAACAAACTCGCCAGTGGAATTCAGTTGTGGCAACAGAATCAAAACTCCTCCCATCATCATCAGTACCTGAAGAAACCACAAACAACTTCGATTTTCGATCACAACATTAACTCTTCAATGAATTTCATACAAACCGGCGGCGGTGCTAATGCTGGTGTTGGAAATAATACTAGTTGTGGATTTGGAAGTGGCGGTGGTGGTGGTGGTGGTTCGGGTTCGAGTTCAACTGCCACGTGTCAAGATTGTGGGAACCAAGCGAAGAAAGATTGTAGCCATAGGAGGTGCAGAACTTGCTGCAAAAGCCGGGGATTCGATTGCTCGACGCACGTGAAAAGCACGTGGGTCCCCGCCGCTCGGCGGAGAGAGCGTCAGCTGATGGCAGCTGCGGCTCCTGGTTGTGCTGGGTCTTCTGGGTCCACCTCTGGGATCAAGAAACAAAGGCTGGTAGCCTCCCAAACCACCACAACATCTCATACTTCAACTTCTAACACTACTCCTCCAAGAAGCTTCGACACTAGTTCTAGTCATCAAGGTAAATGTCTATTTGATACACTAAATCGTTAATCATTATTATCATTATCAAAATAGTTTTTTTTAACAAAATGAAATTGATGAGTAGGGTTTTTGTGTGGTAGATGCGGGTTTTAAGGAGGGATTACCAGGGCAAGTACGTGCACAGGCCGTTTTCAAGTGCGTGAGAGTGACGGCAGTGGAAGATGGGGAGGATGAGTATGCGTATCAAGCGGTTGTGAAGATTGGTGGCCATGTGTTTAAAGGTTTTTTATACGATCAAGGAGTTGAACATAGAGATGGGATTCCTAATATATCTGAATTGCATTTAGGAGGTGGCGTTGGTGGAGGGAGGTCGTCGCCAATTGTCGATCCCCCTGATGTTTATGCTGCCTCAGGTGGAGGGTTACTTGGCGGTGGTGGTGGTTCGGGTTATGTTAATCCAATGAATTGAGATTGTCAGTTTTTTCGGGTTTTAACTTTGAAGATGCTAAGCGATCAATCGCTCACTTCGGAGGACTCAACATTTCACTTTGTAGTGTAATTCTGTCTTCAGCTTACTAATTATCCATAGAGTTTAATTTGGTAAATTAATCTTAACAAGCTCATAATTGTTAGCATATGCCTTATAAGTTCTCTCTTTTAGTTTCAGCTTCTTGGCTTTTATTGTTTCCCATCATGTCTATTTTGCCTTTTGTCATTCAGCTCCGCGAGAGGATTATAGTTTGCTAAAAGAAGCTACTAGTACTACATTTTGATTTCTTTGCCATTACTATATGTTTTGTACCAAATCACTGCAAAATATAGATAATAAAGGAGAATATTAATCCGATGCTAGCAGCAGATGATATCAGTTCTTGAAAGTCTCATTATATTCATCTGTTTACTTTTCTTGAAGTTGTTGGCCCACCCCCACCCCCTCTTTTCTTTGTGTTAAATGCCCTTTTTTCTTCATATTCTCTTTGTTCATTTAAGTTTTGTTTGACGAAGGTGAAATCTACAGTATAAAGTTATTATTAATCATCAAGAGACATTTTGGTAATGTATGAACCTTACCTTTTACGTGTGTTGCAATTTCGCTTTGCTACTCACTACAAAATATAGTTATAATTTAAATGGTTTATTTCTTATATAAGATTTCCCCATATATAAAGTTTTCAGTGTGCTTTGCACGTGTATTATTCCCAATCATATATTTTCATGATTGAGATCTATCATAACATTTGGCTCAAGTTCTCAGTCCTGCTGGGGGTTAGTTTGGTTCCTCATGAACCAGAAGTAAGTAAATATGGAATACATCATTATTGTTATGCTTTAGACTTAGCATGAGAGTAGTTGTTTTGTCACCCTCATTTATTGCCATAGAAGAAAAGAGGCATTACCTGGATGTCCTTGTCGGCCCCGCTTTTACTGCATTGTGGACAAAGCTTGCACTTGCATGCATTCATGAACGCATAATGTACTTATTTCTTCTGTTCTCCTTGTATAGGAAATGTTTTCCCACAAGACCAGAAATTTGATAGTATTAGATTTAATTTAATCTTTGCAAATTAGCATATATATAGTTTCTTGCTCAGAGCCCCACGTCTGATCTATGACAAACTGATTCTGTACTTGTGCTATTATTTAATGAATCTAACTTGCTAACGAAACTCCTTCTGCATATCGAGTATTAATTTGTTTAGTTTTGTTTCCCATATTTTATATTTTACAGTTAATGAGAAGTATGCAATGTATAAGAATAGTTGTACAATATTCTATGATCAGTATGTGGGTTTTGTTATTGCTGTTCATCTGCTTGTTGTGCCATATTTGCTTACCAGGATAATTGCTGTCGGGTATTTTTGTTCGGCTTGTGATGATACCTTTTTTTGAGTAGGTGCTTGTGATGATATTTTATTCCTTGGGATGCTGCAGATTTAATGTGACTTATCTTTCTGGTTGCAAATCTTGTGTGCAATTGTTTACTAATGTTGATTAAAATAAGGTGATGCATGTATTTAATGCTTTGGCTTTTCCTTTCCATCCTCTGGCATATTGTCTCCCTTAATGTATGGTAGTATGTATGAAATATATTATATAAATTAAATGGTTAGATTTTATCATGTGGATTGCATTATAATTCTTTGTTTCTGTATTGCTTATAAAAATGTTAGTAGTACTAATTTCTGAAATGCTGCATTCCATATTTGTAAAGAAAGACTGTCCCATTTTTGGGTGGTTGTGTTTTCCTTACTTTATTAGACATGATATCTATTGCAGATGACAATACATGCACCTACCCTTCTTTATTTTGTATTGCCAATTCCTTTTGACATGTAAGGTAGCTCATCTCCATGTCTGGCATTAAAGACATGTATACTTTTGTCACTGTTGATTAGTTTGTCATATATGGTTGTCAAATGTTGTGAAGTCTACCATTTTTGAGTCCTCCCAACTCTTTTCTTTTTTGTTTTCCCTCAATTATGTGTAAGATTTCATGTTGGTACTTGTATATACATGGACTTAATTAGGTTTCAAATTAATGAACTGCAGTTTTCTTAGTATTTGGACAAGAGAGATGGAGGGAACTAATCAAGGTATTTTATACTTGTTTTTGTTTACTCACCTCCTGCAGCTCCATTGTTTATAATGACTTGAATTTAATTTGTATCTTCTGCATTTGCACTATTTTGATTGACTGGGGGAAAAAAAAAAGGTTTTCTACATAAAATTTTGGTATACAGTTATTGGATGATGATAAACATTTTGAAGAGTTTCTCTTTGTTTTGAACTTATAGTTTAAATTGTGTGGTTCCATGCATATAAATTATATGAATAATAGGCAGATTCAACTTTTTCTTGTTTAATGTATTTTGCTTACTGCATACTTTTCTTTTTATATTGGATAAACTTTTGCTCCAGAAAGACAGCAAGTTAATTTTGTTTTCTGACATTAGTATTACTGGGTGCAACTTTGCTTACTTTGTGTTTCTTGGTGCATGATGTATAGTTGGTGTATGTAATTTTGTCATAGCATATGATGCATGCAAGGTAATGTGCTGCATTCTAGCCCTCTCATAGATGAATAACGGGCATTGAATAATACCAGACTGATTAATTTGATTAGTTCATTTGACATGTTTATCGTCTCCTTGTTGTCATCATAGGAGATATTCTTGCCTAATTTATAAGAGATACATGTCATAAGAATTCATTTCACTTTTGAATGAAAATAAAATATATATTTTTTTATATATCATTTAATTGTGAGATTATCATTTGTGTTATGTATCTATGTTGTATCTCTTATGGAATTATGTCGGTCAAGAACTTTTCCTTGTACTATTGAGATATTGACTATATGCTTAAGAGAATGGTCTAAGCCATGGCTGTGATCTAGGCCATAGTGCATCTTCATAGACAAGCTTCCATTTGTCGTTATATATAATTAATTAGAGTTGGTATCTAATTTTTAAGGGAAACATGATGTATGAAGGATTAATTTTGACTGCCCTTGTAGACATCTTGGTTGTGATTAGACAGAAAATGCATGTGTTATAACTAGGGTTTTAAGATGTTCAATTTGCTTCTCTTGCCTATAATGCTGGGTGTCAGAAAGCTATGTTCATAGAGCAATGCTAACTCAATTCAATTGAATTATGGAAATTATATAAATTGTTTACATCCTATGGCTTTGTTTTGGTATTGCTAGGGAATTCTAGAGATTGAATGCTAATCAAATTCCTTAAATATGGTATCAGAGTGAAGATCTTGTGTTTTATTCCTGGGAATCTGGTTCTTCTTCTCTAATTCTTTACCTCTAAAAGCTTTAGTCTTTCATTCCGACTTGTGAAAGCTTATTAGAGTATAAAAGAATGGTTAGGTTTGATATTATAAAAATAAACCTTTTGATACTTAATTTTGGGTTTTTTATATTTTAAATTGTGAAAAATAATTAGTTAGATCGGATTTAAGCTATTAGTTTTAGATTGATTTGAAATTTTATTGATAATTTTAAAATTTTTTATTGGTATTGTTAATAAAGATCCGAGATTTAAAAAATAATGTTATAGTTCTTCAAGATTATTATTGAAATATTGATGCCTAAATTTTATCAGAGCCCCTGCCAGTATCTGATTCATCACCTACTGCCAAGTGCCAAATATATATATATATATATATATATATAAAAGAATTTGACTGTTGCTTGTTGAAGCTGCAAACTTTTGTACTATCATTCCACTGAATGTTTGGATGGAAGCTAATTTTGGCTTCCCAATAGCCATTGGGTATTGGTTTTCTTCATGATGGTAACTTTCAGATCACAATATACAGAGAATTATCTCACATTTCCAAAGTGGCAGTTTCCATTTTGTGAAGATTTAAGGAAAATCTTGTAAGTGGGTTTGGGGGAAATTCTATGGCAATTAATTTAGTCATAAAATGATTAAGTTTTAATTTGTCCAATCTTTCTTTCACTTCACGTTGAATACTAGAAAGGTAAAGTATTAATTAAAGATTAAGGTTTTGAAATTATAACATTATAAATTTGATTTTTATTGATGTATGAATTATTTATTCAATATAAAGACAAGTTTTAAAATGAAAAAACAATTTTGAAAATGTGTACATATAGAATTTTACTTTATAATAAAAAGGTTGTACCTCCAATTTTTAAAATGTAAAAGTTTTTGAAAAGAATTAAAAGATAAAAAAAATAGTTTTTAAAAAATTGAATTTGTGTCTTAAAAAAACTGTTCTACAAGAAAAAAAAACTTTTAAAAACCACTTTGACAGAAAAAAATCGTTTTAAAAACTAAATCAAATGGTCAAATCGATTTTGTTTGATTTAGTTTTTAAACGATTTTTGTTTACAAGAGATGGAAGTTAAATCCCCAAAAAAAAATTTGATTTCTAAGAAAAATTAATAGGTGAAAGATAATTTATTTTTTTTAATGATAGCTACCATGGTAGCATTTGATTTTATTGTCATTGAGCAGAACCATCATTAATATTATTAATAATAATGGCTTACCACTCAAATTCTCTACAAAATAAATAAATTGATATGATCGATAGAATGGTTGGTATTATACAATGATCTTTGTCTTCTTAGATGTGAAAACAAATCGCATATTAAGGAAGGATGTCGCATATAATGACAATTTCACTTGATTATGATTCAATGCCTATTTGGATCTCAAGCAATAGTCATGGAGCATTAGGCTCTTTTGATTTAGTCGTCACTTTCGAATTTTTCATAGAAAATTTCGAGTTCGATTCACTTCCGGTTAATGAACCTAAAAAAATTCAAACCCCTAATTTCTTGCTTTTGACTCATCCCATAAATTTTTGATTTGATTCGCAAAGAGTTCTGTCGAAACACGTCGCTAGTACATGTGAGTGAAATAATTACTTGTCTCAAAGCCCAAATGCCTCGTTATAAAAATTACAAGTTGTCATTTTTTATCGAATTTTATACGACAATTTATCTATTTTTTTTTTATAAATTACATTGCACTATTTTGAAGTTGACTGAAATAACACTGATATACCAAATTTTTTTAAAACTCACGATTCATCTCAAAACAGTAATATTTACTATCAGACAATTTAAATGCCTCGTTACAAAAATGACAAGTTGTCATTTTTTACCGAATTTTATACGACCGTCTGTCCACTTTTTTGACAAATTACATTGAGTTTGCTGAAATAATACTGACATACCAAACTTTTTAAAAACTCACGACTCACCTCAAAACACTAATTCTACGATCAGACAGCTACAAAATGATTTTATTTTTTTATTTTTAGTTGGATATTACTTTTTATTATGACTAAAGTACCCTTAATATTAAAAAAAACAACAAAAACAAAAACAATAAAAGCCAAAAACCTGTTCTCCTCCATCATCTTCTTTGTTTTCAGATTTCTCTGGTTTGATCGACATGTTTTGTAATCTTTTATTTTTCTTCTTGATAGTCTTTCTTTTAAAGTTTTTATTTTATTTTTTTTTATTTTGTGATAGGTATTTGTTTTCAGTTTTTTTCTTTTTTTTTGAGAGGATAGGAGGTTGGATAGGGTTTTGTTGGGTTGGAAGTTTTGTGTGGTGTTAATATTGGATCTATAGGGATCTTATTCAAAGGGTTTTAGCTGATGCTTTTTTTTCTTTTTTAATGTGCAAAATTTATGGTTATTTATGATTTTTTAGTTGAATTTTTATGATTTGTATGCATATCATTTCACTTCTCTTTTTCTTCGTTAGGTTGTTGGTCTTTACTTTTGAAGTTTTGTTTTTTATTGCTTAAAAAATTTATGCTTTCAATGACAAATGATCGTGGGAGATATTTTAATACTAAGACTACTTTAATTACCACGAAAATAATATCCAGATAAAATCAAATAAATTCATTTTGAAACTGTCTGATGAAGAAATTTAATATTTTTTGAGATGAATTGTAAGTTTTTAAAAAATTTAATATATCAATATTATTTTAACAAACTTAAAAATAATACAATGTAATTTATTTATTTATTTTTTACGCTAATGGTTCCTTGGTAATAATAGATTAAGACATTTGTAAGAATATTTTAGAGTACTCATAAAAAAATTATATATACTTTTAAGTCTCTTTTACAATGCTATGCTATGATGGTGGCATAATTAACTCACATTCAGTGCTCATATAAAGTGCATGCTTAAAATACTATTTAATTTACTTAACTTTTGGCGCAAAATACATTTAATTTTTTATAGTGGAATAGAAGAATCTCTTATTATGTCCCTGTTCCCCTAATCATGAGAAATTAGAAATTTAGTAAGAATGTGGACCAAAACTGCAGCTAGGGTTTCTATCTTGCAATAGAAGCAAAGGGAGATAGAATTCTTTTTTCTTCCTTCAATGAAAGGACATTATAGATAATAAGGAAATTAAAGAGTGTGAATTGAAGAACATGGGCTCTTATTGTTAGAAAATAAAAAAATAAAAGAAGGAAATAATAGATAAATAAAAAGTGTTTTTCATTGTGTTTTGAAAAAAATAATGAAAAATTGAAAGAAAAAAAAATTGACAACAAAAATCTTATTTTAGGTTTTCATTCTTTAATCATTTTAATTTAAAAAAAAATCATTTGTCTCATTTTTTTTTTTACTATCAAATGATAAAAAAAATATTCGATTTCCACTCATTTTTCTTTCCTCCCTCTTTTATATTCCTTCAACCTTCTTTCCACTATTCCTTTCTGGCAAGCATAACCCATAATGTCTACAAACTACATTCACCAAGTTCCTAAAAGCTTTCAAAAGGTGAAGACATATTTATTTCACCCAAAAAAAAGGTTCCTTTTGAGAACTGTTTTTGCAGCCATCAACCAAGCTTATAACATAATTAATATTATTGAAGACTTATCAACCAAGCATGCAAGAGAAACAAACCACTTTATGCAAACCATAGAAAATTATGGCTTAGAAGAAAAGAATTGAGTACATCACTTTTAAAAAGAACACTTTATATGCAAACTATAGACAACTATGGCTTAGAAAAATAAAACAATTAAGTACAATATTTTCAAAAAGAAAATGAGATAGATGCAATGCATATATGTCTACATACACAAAGATAAGCTATATGAACTCATTGTATTTTTCATTAGAAGTTAGAAACTCGTTACGATGTGGTCGCGAGTTTAACCCAACGATGTAATGAGTGGTGGTTACGGGCGGCTTAACCCAATAATTACAAGTCTTCTTGTAAAGATAATCTCTTGAATTTAATTTGGATTACCATCATTTTACAGGGTGACAAAAACAAAGTTAATGGTGACCATTAAAATCAAAGTGAAAGTTGCATCTCTTGAATTGCAAGAAGAAATTCTTATAATTTGGTAAAGAGTGAATAATTTTTTCAGAGGAAAAAAATTGTCCCTCGTTTACAATTGTTCGGGCAAAGAGAATGAAGCATGAAAATAGCATCTCATGCAAACTTTCTGTTACTTTCACTACAAAATTAGGGTAAGTTACAATTTTATCTTTAAATTTTGACCTTAATTATAAATCAAGATGTTACAAATCATGCAACCGAGCACAAGCCGAGAAACACCAAGGGAATGTTTGGGTGACATTTTCCTTTTTTTATCATCCGAAAACTGTTTTCGAAAATGAAAATTGAAAACGGTTTTCTGAAGAAAACATGTTTGGATAGCTGTAACTTGAAAATTGTTTCCAAAATAGAAAACAGTGAAATGTTGTTTGGATAATCTTATTTTGAAAATTATTTTGATACATCTTGTAATTATTTTTAGTTTTGAGTTTAAATTTAAAATCTATATTAATTTTATTTCTTATATTTACAAAATACTTAAAAATAATTAATATTATTTTATTTTCAAAATTTTAATATTTTTTTTATACTATGGAGGAAAAATGAAATAAAAAAATGACCACTGATTTTATTACTATTTTTCGAAAATTATAAAAAAACACTAATTTAGGGTTTTCGGAAAACATTTTTTGAAAACTGTTTTAGAAAATTATTTTTGAAAATTGTTTGCTAAACATAAAAAAAAGTTATTAAAAACTGATTTTAGTTTTTGAAAGCTGAAAACAGTTTTCGAAAACCCCGACCAAACATGTCATAATATTTAAAAAAAAAAAAAAAAAAAAAAAAAAAAAAAACTGAAACACCACTCTTCCCCAACTACCACCATCCGAAAGTAATAGATAGGCTTGCAATATTTCTCCAATGCAACTAGCTATGTACTGCTATAGTTCAACCAATTCACAATCACGCATCAAACACCATATCAAACATACACTGATTCACGATAATCATTGTCAATCTACCATTAACATTTACCATCATAACCTACAAACAAATAAGAAAGATCCAAGCTCAGCACACAACCCAAAATACAGAATCCATCAACAAAACAAATCCAAATAACAACAGCATACTTTGAATGACCCACTTACAAAAATTTCAATCAAAATCAATCATTCCATCATTGAAGTAACTGGATTTTTTTCACCACCTTCCTATTCCTTTATCCCCCCTCCTCCTCTCATTCTCCTCAACCTTTCACCTGCTTCATCATCCACCACCGACACCCTAATCCCTATGTTTCACCATCCCCTCTCTCCTCCGCTTCGATGCTGTATTTGTAGCACCTTGATTGGTCTGTCTATACTCTTTTCCGAATGAACTCACCAACACGATTGTTGTCGGTGGCAATGGAGGCTGTGAGAGTGCAGCCATTGAGGGTATAGTCCAGGTTCGAAACATACAACGTCAATTTGGAAAGGGCCAATCTATCGAAGCCGATAGATTTCTTGGCGACGGTAGTCGTAGCGAGAGAGTGATCTGGAGATTATGGTGGCTCATTAAGCATGCACGTATGGAACGTCATAGTAGACATTTTCAGTTCACAAGTTAGACCAAATACCCTGCGGTACTGGATTGTAAATTTCTTATGCTAACATCTTGATTTGTCATTAAAGTCAAAACCTAAGGATGAAATTGTAATTTACCCAAATTCGTTTATTTACACAAAATTCCCAATAAAAGAGAAGATAATTATCATTGGAAAGATCAAGCTAGGTGCTGCAATGACAAAAAAAAGGAATCAATAAATGAACCTAGAAAGGGTTCGAGGTAAGGATCCTTTTCCTTTATTCCTCCATTACCACCAGTTGGCCAAGCATAAACAGGGATGCTTCTTCCAGCAAAGAACAAACAAAATTTCCGACCAAGAACAACTTTTCCCTCTTTTGCTGGAAACTACTTGAGAAATCGGATAAAGAAATTTCATATCAGTACTAGTGTAAATTAAGCATCATATTAATTAGGCAGGGCCAGGAAATCCACTCAATCTATCACCAAAATTTTCACATCATGGAATTAAAAGAAAAAAAAATCTATCTTACAAGCTTGAAAATATTATCAGAGAAAAGATTATGCATACTCATAAAACTATCAAACTATGACCTTCATTACCACTTTCCAACATCAGGAAACACTGACACCAGTAAGATCCAATTGTGCCATTGTCTCGTTAATTGCATGAATTACGTCCATCTTTCCCCTACTGATGGCTTCATCAATTGGAGTTCGATCATGGCTAAACATCCCAACAGAGGCCACAATTAATTAGTTATGATGAAAACAGATCCGCAACCATACACCCAAATAAAATAAATTTTAAAAAAGGTCCAGGTTAGAAATAACATACCTGTTTAAAACGCTTACATTTCCTCCCGCCAGAATCAATTTCTTAGCCACCTGTAAATGCCACCATAAGAACTTCAAATGGTGATGATGATGATGATGATGATGATGATGATTATTACCTCAATATGACCATTCAAGCAAGCCCAATGAAGAGGTGTATTCATCTCTGTATTAAGAGCATTTATATCCTGCAAAGATAAAGCTCCAATAACAAAGCAAGTTTTCTCACAAATACTACATAGGATGCAGTAACATTTACAAGAATAGTTCAATCCTTTGTTGACTTCAGAAATACAAGGGTGAAAATACACAATAGTTTAAAATGCAAACAAGGTTTGAATTAAACAATACAAAATCACTAAAGATATGCCAGTCAAAGGCTAGAGTAGAAGTGTAAGCCGAAGGAAACCAAACAGTACATGGCCTTTACGCTCTGAAAGGCATAAAAGGATAACGAGAACAGCTTTTTTAAATTGAATGATAATGGGAACAACCATTTCAACCACAAACACTTCCCATGGCCAAAAAATGGGGCAAAAAGAACAGTCTTTCAAGAAATGGCCTTTACCCTTGTCTTCCACGCTCCCCCCAGCAATCATTTTTATTGCTAAGAAAGAAGACTTAAATTAGATCACTTAATTACTATTATAAAATGAAAGCAAGCTGGATTGAGCACCTCAAATTTGGCTAGGGAGCTTAACTATCACCAAAGGAAGCTTGCGGCTTAACAGAAGGGGACACCAGCAAAGCCAGAACTTGCATCTTAAGCATCAACTTTCTTTTAACCAGCGAATGCTCAAAGCATCATCTAGCAGTTACTTTGTTCTTCGTTTTGCTTCCTTCATGTTGTTGAATTATGTACATATTCTCCTTTTCCAGTGCTTGTATTGAATGAAATATTAAATTTCTTTACAATCATTTGGTCATTTTAAATTTTTGTATTTATTATTTACTTGTAAAACTATCAAGCACTCCTGTTGAACAAGTGTTCTGTCATGATTTCAAGGACCATAGAGGAAACTACCCAACCCTCTTTACTATCGCCTGATCACACTTATAGTATGAAGTGTCTGGTTGACAATTTTGGCAGACAATTAGGTCTTTGTGGCGATACAAACTTACCATATTGATCTGGGAGCTAGTCAACTTGAGATATTTTGTTTCTGGAAGACCTTGAAAGATATGTGTAACACTATCAGATTAAATTTCTACCTTGATAATCAACTAAACACCAGAGATTTTCAACATTGGAGCGAGTTGGGAACAACCGGGTGATATAAAAGGGGAAACCTAATCCATCGACCAGATGTCATGTAAGAATAAATATTAAATTCTGTTCACAACAGTAATATAAGGACACTACAGGCACAATTTGGTAGCTTCAGAATAAGTAAAATTATAATTCAAAGGCACCAAGGGGTGCCACCAATTTACAAAAGACATGGTATATCAATTCTATGAAGTTTAATATATTGACCAGACCACTTATAATTAATATATATATATATATATATATATATATATATATATTTTGACCAGACCAATATACCAAAAAATCAATTATCAACTAATTGAGGAGTATAGATTCAATAATTATATTGAAAAATATACATTATATTTTCTCACCACTTCTTCACTGATAAGATGCTCCACAGTAGTAAGATGTCCATTAGCTGCAGCCATGTGAAGTGCTGCAATCAAATATTGGAAAGAATAAATCACACATAGGCGAAACCACACAAAAATCCAACAGAAACAGCACTATCATTTTCAATAACTATAAGCATAAATGATAATCATCATGCCAAACTGAGCAATTTTCTGTTCCTTACTACTTAGAAAGCAGCCGCCAAGGAAAAACAATTTTTTTCAGTCTTGACTGCAAATTCAATCACTTCAAAATTATAGATGGTATATCTTACATATGCACAAGCAAGGGCACTTCATTGATTTTAAAATCATGATTCTTGTGCTGTCACTCCGGCTACAAGCTCCAATACACAAACTTCCACCTGTGGTCTTCACGAAACCACCTAGTGGAATATTCCGACCATCAAATTTTGTATTTCATCCACCTATATCAAACACATTGCCATTATATCTTTTAATGAATTAGCCCATTGTGTATTTTTTGGGAAACGGGCTTTCCTATATCCACCATGTTCATCTTAGTCAAAGCAGTCATCACTTTTAACACGAAATTTCTGAGACCACTCTCATGTTCCTACTTCCTGCGGCTCCTTGGAGTGAATATATCCAGAAGATGAGCAATCTTTCACAACACTAAGGATAATCAAAATAAATAAAAAATTCCTGAACCTGAACTATCTTTTTTATAAGTGAACGTTTCATATTCTTCTATTTAATTTTGACTTTTTATTGTAAAATCCATGCATTCACATGTCTTTACTGTGATATTATACTTCCTAATGACCTTTAAGTCTAAACATCAATATGGAATACAAGCATTACATTTTGTTGAAAGAGGCAGAGGTGAGGGAGGAACTAAATGCTGTTAAAAACATGAACCGATTACATTTATTGGGACGTCATTGGTCCCTTTCATGGCTTCACCCTAGACTTTTACTTATCTTTATTTATAGGAGTATGTTCATAGGCTGCCATGTCACTGGAGGATTATTGATTTCTAATTATCAATTTGCATCATCAAAACACCATCAAAAGAGGTATTTCCCTTCTTTCTTCTTAAGCACACTAAGGGCTGCCACATCTTCATTGTGGGCGAAAAAAAGGAAGAAGAAAAGGCAGACCCGTATACGCTGGCTGCTTTGCCTCATTTAAACCTTCTTACCCCTCTAGAACTGGCCTAGCCTGCATATATAGTCTTCTGTCTTCCATGGACTGTGCAGAGGTATTTATCAAACAATGTGGACATAAATGTTGACAACATAATCATAACTAACAAAAGGATTTAAGACAAATGAGAGAACAGACAAGAAATATGCATTACAAGTAATTAGAGAAGGTGACAAACACAAATAGATAATAGACAGCAATAAGGGGTAGGAGATTAATTGATAGAGATGATCATGGTATTGCATATTACAGTTGATCTTTATTTCAACAAAATTTCATTCAGTTACTGGAAAAATTATAAAAAAAAAAAAGATGACTAAAATTATTTGATCATGCACAACAAAGATAAAAGATAGGACTATTAAGAGATACAATGTTAAAAGCAACAACAAGCATGAGGCGAACCAAAAACAATGTGAGGTTGTGACAAAAGATATCAAGGCCTATGACTTAACAGGTCTAAATCAGAGAGAAAACAATTAACAAGATATTAACATGATTGACTAGTTGAGGTAAGTCCCAAAGGTATTGAGTTCATAACGTAAACACATAATCTATAATGTTTTCTAACCTTTGCAATTTATATTATATCATTAAACTAAATGCATTTAAAGATCGTGCAAATCGAGCAAGAGATAAATTCTTAATTGAATTTCTCTAAGACTATAACATGAATTAAGCACTCACTTATTTCATAAATAATTTTTTTATTAAGAAACACGAAGAGGCTGCACCAAAAAGCCAAAGCCTAATTGCAATGCAAGAACTCCACAAAATCTAAAAGATCTTCATTATTTACAAAAAAAATTCCTCTAACCCAAAAATTAAGAGAGTTGAACCAACTATCTCTAATAGTAGCAATCGGTCTTTCTATACCATCGAAGGTTCTCTGATTCCTCTCTCTCGACACTATCCACCAAATAGAGTGTGTAATTAACTCTAAAGCCTTTTTTTACCTCTTTGGAAGCCTAATCAAGCACTCACTTGGAACTCATTCAATTTCATTTATTAAACTCAGTAAGCCAAGCTCAAATGAACTAAATCAATTGGGTTCGTAAATGTAGCAAATTGAATCAAGCTTCACAAAAACTGCCTGTTATTTTATGTTTAATATTATGATTTTCTGATCTCGACTTCTAATGATAAAGATTTCAGCGTCAGAAAGCTAAAAAGTTGTCGCAGGCCTGTTACTTAAAATAAATTTTTGCATGTCCACTAAAAATGGCATGTCATTATCACCCCCCCCCCCCCAAAAAAAAAAAAAAAAAATCTTGAAGAGGAAAGAGCTCTCTTTAAATATATATATATATATAATATTTGTCTGACTTTCAGCTGGAAAAAAATGTATTTTCTACTTCTAATGAGGGAATCAAATATATATATATAATATTTGTCTGACTTTCAGCTGGAAAAAAATGTATTTTCTACTTCTAATGAGGGGATCAAAATGACCTCGAGTAATTATTTAAATGACTGAAAAAAGCCACGCATTTTGCAAAACACTTTTTTTTGGGGTACAGTGACGACTTAATCTAACCAACATAACACCAAGCTCAACTTTCTATGTGATATTTTGAACGAAAGGTTTATTGAAAACGACAGATAAAAACCCAACCAAGCTTCAGCCAGCTTTGACCACAACAGTCCAGCAAAGCCAAGATCAAATAGCTACATACCCCACTTGATTTGGCTTGGTCCAGTTAGACCTCTACTTAATATCAAATATAGCACAAGTAAAGCTTATTTTCACCTCAAACGACTGTTATTTCTTGCAGCTATCATCCTTAGTTTTTATCAAGATGATAAACCTTATTCCTCAAGTCAACAGTTTCCTTAATTGAATATAAACCTCCCAATTCTATCGCTGCCAACTCCTACCACATCCCTTCATAATGTTTCTTTCCCTTCACAGCCTTCAACGCAACACATTTAAAAGGGAAATGAATGACAACTCAAATAGAAAAGTACTTCCCTAAACTTATACTAAAATTCATTATTCGTCTAGCAAGCCTACAAATTTAAAGACCTAGTACTAGTATGTTCACAAAGACTGAATTACTAGTATCAAAACCAACATCTTGTGTAACTCCAGATGGTAGCAGAAAGACAACTAGACATGGGGGCTTTACCAGCTTACCCAAACAAATCGAATTCTGAAACTTGATGAGCAAAGATGATATCAGTACCTTTCAGAAGAAACCAGTGCAACTCCATGAAGCTATCACTATCTTGTCTCAGAACTAGGCAATATATTGAGACCATAAGACATAAAGACTATGGAAAATGTGCTATTTGGAAATCAGTTTTTACCAGCATTCAGTTATAAATGCTCAACACCAAACAAACTCTGATACTTTTCAGTTAAAATGAAAAACTAAGATCTTTCAATCCATTATACTAATACCAATGATTTAAAGGGTCCCTACAAAGTTGGGTTTCTTTGCATGGGAAGCTTCTTGGGAGAAGATCCTAACTCTAGACAATTTACAAAGAAGAGGAAGAGTGCTTGTTCGTTTTTGATAAGTAAATAAATTGTATAAAAAGACGCACCAAGGGGGTGGATGTACAATGACTACCTATAAGAGAGAAGCTCCACAAAATCAACTAAATCTAGGTCATTTACAAAAGAATGAACGTTGACCCAAAGATTAAGTGCATTGAACCACCTTTCCCTAATTACAAAAATAGGCTTCTCAATACCGTCTCTCCGGTTCCCTTCATTCCAAACTAACCAAAAGATCGAAAAGATCGAAAGAGGAATCATCGAGTAAGCCTTTTTAAGACTTTTAGAAGCCTTAAAACCACTCCAAGCCCAAATTTCGTCTCTCATGGAGCCGGCAAAAACCCAAGAGATGCCCAACACCTTGTAAGCCATTTCCCACAAAGCTCTCGCCAAAGAACAGTCCAACAAAAGATGAAAAACGTACTCGCCACAACCTTTGCAAATAAAGCACCGATTCACTACAACCCTCCCTCTTTTTTGTAAGTTGTCTAAAGTGAGAATTTTCTCCCATGAAGCCTCCCAAGCAAAAAAAACTCACTTTAGATGGAACCCCGAAGTGCCAAATAGTCTTCCACGGAAAAACGAAAGACCTATCCGAAGCCAACTCTTCCAAAAGGACCTTGTAAAAAGTTTTAACCTCAAAACTTTTGCTTAGGCTATCCCTCCAAAAAACCGTATCCTCCTTAGAAAGGTCAAAATTGAAGCGATACAAAAATTCCAAGAAGATTTGCATTCTCTCAAGCTCCCAATCATGAACATTATGAACAAAAGGGACATCCCACATCATGCTACCATTGGACGAAGAGAGGCAAGAAGAAATAAGAGCTTCTTTATCCCTCACAATGGTAAAAATCTCTGAAAAAATGTCTTTAAGAGGAGAGTTCCCAAACCACGAGTCGAGCCAAAGGCGAGTTCTCCTTCCATTGCCCATCGAGACAGAGAGACTAGGACAAAAATCCTCTTATCCATTCCGAATCCACTTTCAAACTCCAACACCATAAGCCCCCTTCCTTTTTTAGGCATCCAACCATTAGACTCCAAACCAAACTTAGCCATCACTACTTTCCTCTAAATATGGTCCCTCCACAACGAATCTCCACAACCATTTACCAAGAAGAGCTCTATTGAAAAGAGAGGGATTTTATACCAAGCCCCCCTTTATCAAGAGGTTGCTTAACTGCACCCCATTTCACCAAGTGGTATTTGAAGTCCTCCCCAGTATTGCCCCAAAGGAATCATTTTTGAATATCCTCTAACCTCTTTGCCACCACACTAGGGATTGAAAAAAGAGACATAAAGTAGATAAGGAGGCTAGAGAGAGTACTTTTAATGAGAATGAGTCTTCCTCCTTTAGAGAGAGCGATTTTTCCAACCAGCCAATCTTTTTTCAAACCTCTCAACAACGGGGTTCCAAACACCGAGGGACTATGCTTGTTAAAAGATGCTTCATTTGTAAAAAAGGGCCGACTCCGTGTCTCATCTTTTGTTGGAGTGTTCGTTGGCTAAAAGTCTTTGGGAGATGACGACTGTGTTGTTGGTATCTCTTGGGTGGTTGACGGCTCCGTGAAATATGAACTTTGTGCTTGAAATAGACTACGTGCCTCGAAAGAGTTGAAGAAGGCTCTTTTGTCGATTCCCCTCTTTATTTTTTGGCTTATGCGTAATGGGAGAAATAGGAGGCCTTTGACAATAAAGAAAGGTCCACAGAAGCAGTTCGGGATAGTTGGTTCAATAGTCTAAGATTTTGGTTTGGGGTAAACTTGACCTTTTAGAGTTTGTTGAGTTTCTTCCTGTGAATAATGTACATGGGTTGCACCCTTTTGGTACTTTTCTAATATATTATTTAGTGTTGAAAAATAAGAATTGAAAATAAATTCTCTTTCTTATTGATTGAATGAAAAGAATACAATTGACCCAATATATAAACATATGAATACTATGTCTAATAGGAATAGGACACAACAATTAGATAAGATAAATATGATCCAAGCCTACTAGACACTCATTCAGAATCCTATTAGGACTCTCAACACTCCCCCTCAAGTTGGAGCATAGATATCATATGCATCCAACTTGTTACAAATAAATCGAACTCGAGAATCATCAAATGGTTTATTAAATAAATCTGCTAGCTGATCGATCGACTTCACATGTCTGGTATTAATCACATTTTGTATAAGCTTTTCTTGAACAGCATGACAATCAACTTCAATATGTTTAGTTCTCTTATGAAACACTAGATTATTTGCAATATGAATAGTTGCTTGATTGTCACACACTAGGCTCATGGAGCTTGATTGGGTAATCCCGAGTTCCGCTAACAACTACTTTAGCTAAATCATCTCACATGTATTATACGACATTGCTCTATATTCAGACTCAGCACTTGACCTAGAAACCAAAGTTTGCTTTATACTTTTCCACGATACTAAATTGCCTTCAACAAACACACAATATCCAATAGTGGACCTTCTATCAAATGGAGAGCCGGCCCAATCTGCATCATCTTAACCTTCAATTTCAGCATGACCATGATTTTGATAAAGTAAACATGGCTAAGAGCACGGTTAACATATCTCAAAATTCAAATAACAGCATCCCAATTACTAGTTCGGGGAGCATCGAGAAATTGACTAACCATACTGGTTGCAAATGAAATATCAGGTCTAGTAACAGTCAAATAATTCAATTTTTCAACCAAACGACTATATCACCCTGGATCAGATTATAAGTCACCTTGATCAACTGCAAGTTTTGTGTTAGGATCTATAGGACTATCTATAGGCTTACACCTTAACATTCCAGTATCAATTAACAAGTCAAGAACATATTTACGTTGAGATAAAAAACACCATGATGAGATCTAACATCCTCAATACCTAAGAAGTATCTCAATTCCCCTAAATCTTTTGTAGTACTCAAGAACTGTTTTAGTGCTAGAATGCTTTCTTTTTCATCTCCTGTGATCACAATATCATCCACATATACAATCAACAATATCCTACCTACCTCATTGTGTTTATAAAATACAAAATGATCTACACCACATCTGTTGAGACCAAAATTAATTACTATTTCATTGAACTAACCAAACCACGCTCGAGGAGATTATTTTAAGCCATATAGAAATTTCTTTAATCAACATACTAACCCAGACTCCCCTTGAGCAACAAATCCGGGTGGTTGTTCCATGTATACTTTAGAAACGCATTTTTCACATCCAATTGATGTAGGAGCCAATTAAAAGTAGCTGCTAGAGAGATAAACACACGAACAGACGTAATTTTTGCCACTGGAGAAAAAATCTCCGCATAGTCAATACCATATACATGTGAATAGCTTTTTGCTACTAAGCGAGCTTTTAATCTGTCAATAGTAGCATCATGATAAACCTTTACAATATAGACCCAGCGACAACCAACAACAAATTTCCCAGATGGAAGAGGAACCAAATCTCATGTATCATTAGTACTCAAAGCATGTATCTCTTCATTCGTAGCTACTTTCCACCCAGAATGAGAAAAAGCTTCTGTAATAGACTTAAGAATAGAGACAGAAGAGATCGAAGCAACAAACGAAGCATATGAAGGAGATAAATGATCATAAGACACAAAATTAGCAATCGGATGAGCAATACATAAACGTTTACCTTTACGGAGAGCAATAGGACGATCATCATCAGATGATGAAGAAGGATCGGGATCTGTCAACAAGAGAGCAATTGGTGGAGCAACAGAGGTGGAAGGTTGCAGACGACGGGAGTGAACTTGCAATGAAGGAGCAGATGACGAAAAGACTAATGGAGGAGGATCTAATTATGTAAGGAGCATGGGAACAAGTAATGGACAAGGAAATGAATTAGCCAGATCTAAGATAGAATGAGACTTTTGAGTAATATGGAGTAGACTCAAAGAATGTAACATCGGCACAAACAAAGTGCCTTTGTTGTTAGGGACTATAACAACGATAACCTTTCTGTGTACAAAAATAGCCTAAGAAAATACACTTTATAAAGCAGGGATCGAGTTTGTCAACTCCTGGACGGAGCTGATGAACAAAACAAACAGATCCAAAGACATGAGAGGTAAGTGAAAGGTAACATCTCTAGGAAAGAGCACGGAAGTAAGGGTTTGGCCATCAAGAATAGAGAATGATATACAGTTGATTAAGTAACATATAGTCATAACGGCCTCACTCCAAAACAATTTGGGGACATGCATATGAAATAAGAGAGTACGAGCAGTATCCATAAGATGACGATTTTTTTGCTCTGCAATCACATTTTGTTGGGATGTATGAGAGCAAGATGACTGATGAATAATGTTAAACTTAGTCATAAACGTTGTAAAAGGCTCATAAAAATACTCACAAGCATTGTCACAACAGAGAATCTTAACAGATATGTCAAATTGGATTTTTATCTAAGCACAAAAAGCACAAAAAATAGAAAACAACTCAAAACGGTCGTTCAATAAATAAAACCGAGTAAGTCTGGAATAACCATCCACAAAGATAACGAAATAATCCAAGTTTGAAAGTCACATGACTTGGACCCCAAATATCAGAATATACTAACATAAAAGGACTAGACACACGATTATTAATTCGAGAAAGAAACAACACACGATGATGCTTACCCAATTAACATGACTCACATTCTAAAGACGAAACATGATTCAAAGTAGGAACTAATTTTTTCAACTTCTCTAAGGACGGGTGACCAAAACGACAATACACTTGAATTAGGGTCACGTCAATCGAGCAAGCAATGGATGATGGGATAAGATCAAAGTAATACAAGCCGTTTGATTTATGCCCTCACCAATTGTCTTCCTTATCTTCAAATCTTGGATAAGAACAGAATCAGGGAGAAAGGTAACAGAACAATTAAGATGTTTTGTAAGCTGACTAACAAATATCAAATTATACTATGAAAAAGAAGCATAAAGTACAGATGATAAAGACATGGAAGAACTAGGGTGCACCGTGTCAATGCCAATAGCAGTGGTTTTAGATCCATGGTAATATCAGGCTAAGACGAAGAATGATAAAATCTAGAGAAAACATCAATGGTACTTGACAAATGATTAGAAGTTGCAAAGTTAAGGACCCAAAGTCTAGATGAAGAGTTACTATATGATAGACAAGCTTTTGGTGTACCTCTGTGGGTGGAAAGGCAGTCAAGGAAGATGTCTGGTTGATTGCTTTATACTGTAATAACTCATCATACTCATCTTTGGAAACCATCAGAGAAGTAGAAGGCACGGAATTTGAGGTAAGTCCATACTTAATAGAATCAGAAGTCATATTATTAGCAACCATGAGGTGACCAACTAACTTCCAACAGGTCTCCCGAGTAGGTCCAGAGCAATGACAGTACGTACATTGACGAAGTGAATCTCGACTATGACCAACTAACTTCCAACACGTCTCACGAGTATGTCCGGAACGATGGCAGTACGTACATTGATGAGCAAAATTACCACCACGACCATATGAAGTGCTAATATGAAGACTTGGATGGGGAGACACACCAGAGATAGTCTTCGATTCCATTGTGAATTTCAAGTAACCAAACATGTGTTGTTGCTAATCAAGTAACCAAACAGATCTGTCCAAATAACCAAACAAGTGCTAATCTAGTAACCAAACAGATTTGTCCAAGTAACCAAACATGACTAATCAAGTAACCAAACATATCTGTCCAAGTAACCAAACAGGACTAATCAATTAACCAAACAGGAGGCCGGAGTCAGAGCTGGGTCGAAAAAGATGCCAGAGCAAGCAAGAGCCAGAGCCGAGGTCGGGGAAGATGTAATAGCCGGAGCCGAGGTTGGGGAAGATGTCGCAATCCGGTCTGGTTTTTTTTTTTTGTACGAACATATCAAATTTTTTGCGTCGATGAACAGTGTAGATGAACAGTGCCTTTTTTGAAAGAAACAAGAAAAAATATATTTAGGATCCCAAGAGAGATCTTGCTCGGATACCATGTTGAAAAATAAGAATTGAAAAGAAATTCTCTTTCTTATTGATTGAATGAAAAGAATACAATTGATCCAATATATAGACTTATGAATACTATGTCTAATAGAAATAGGACACAACAATTAAATAAGATAAATATGATCCAAGCCTACTAGGACACTCATTAAGAATCCTATTAGGACTCTCAACATATTTACATATGGAAAAAAAAGGGCCACTTTGTGGTGCGATAGTAAATCTTAGACTGATTAATGCAAGGCAAAGGTTTAAGTCTCAAGAACATACACTCTTATGCGAAAACGCAACCACCTCTCCAAGCACCCACTTTGATAGGACCTGAGTAGTAATCCTTTTTGACATAAGATATTCACAAAAGCCAGAGGATATCTGGTTAGGCATAACCTAGACAGGTATTTTGACTCATCAAGAGTCTAAACAGGTAACATGAGAATACATAATGATCTTGTTTACACATACAAGCACAACATCAATGAGTGAACATTTTGCATTTTGTAATCAGGCCTCAAACCAGAATTTATAAAGTTAAATGGGTGTCTCAAAACTTAAAATTTGGGGTCATGGCGTACCATTCTTGTAAACAAGGAATTTCCATCAATTTCTAGTAATCATAGTTTATACGTCTTTCCACATGACACGCATAACACACAACACACAAAATTTGAATTGCTACATCAAGAAGGAACTGCTAGATAAAAATACATGTGTCATCTCACTGGTCTGCAGTAAATAATCTGTGAAGTGCGCAAGTATAAAATGACTGAGTCAGTTGGCAACCGACAAATATTCATTTTGATGATTTCACGTCGTCCAGATTTATCACTTCAGTGAGACAACCAAGAGAGAGAAACCGTTGGCCACAAAGAACTATTGTTGATCAACTCTAGCATAATAACAAACTCAATTAAGCCTTAATCTCAAACTAACAGGGGATGTAATTATCATAAATAGGTATAAAAAACAATGCAACAAGAAAGAGCAAGATAAAAAGAATGTCATTAAGACTTAAGAGACAACATTAGATCATGATCACCAACAGAAATATAAATATGATGAGTGCTTAAGCCAAGATATTAAAAGTAACCTGTTCGGCCTTGTGAATCCTTAGAATTGAGAGAGACCCCAGCAGATGCTAAGCTTATGATATCATCAATGTCATCATATCTAGCAGCCTGTCACGCACATAATGTAAGAGTCAGCAAGCTGACTAATGAAGCTCTTACAACCAACAACTGTTACTGAAGCAGTATGCCAATAGAAGATAAAAATTACCATAGACTTAGAGTACCATAGGGCAAGGGAGTAAAAGAAGAAAAATGATGGTAATAAAGATGATGGCAGTAATATTAACCATAGTTAGGTTCTGTCAAATAAAATATCTGCTAAATATTACTTGCACTGTTCACCAAATTGTATATACAAGCTTTATTTAGCATACTTGGTTTATTTGCTCTTCTCTTGGTTCCCCCCCCCCCCCTCCTTTTGTTCCTTGGGTTCTTGGGAAGAGGGAATGTTATGGTCATCTGAAACAAGGCTAAGGCAGTTCACATCACAAAAAACAGTTACACAAGCAGGAATTTGTCAGGGATTTAAAAGGAAAACAAAAACATGATAACATCTAAAATGGAACCCCAAAAAGAGCATAATGAAAAAAGTAGTTCACCAATTACTAGGGATAAGATCACATATAGAGCGATAAAGGGATAAATGATCTCTCAGATATGTGGCAACTAAAGCTGTTTTGTAACACATTTAAGGAGTAATATTAGATTGATGGTTACTGAACCTTCCAACTAAAATGAGAACAAAAGGAAAAGACCTAAAAGAAGCAGATAATGAAATCCAAATTCAAAATGTTACTACTACTAGATGGATCCTATATGCATTACTAATATATACCAATAATCTGAAGAACAGGGAAACCAAGAAACCAGAAAGCAGAACCAATCTGAGAACGAATTTCACAAGCAACCTGTGGATGCACAATTTAGAAGTGTCTAGTCCTGTAGTACAATCTCTATCTTAATGCTTTAATCCATCCAAATTCAACCAACACAGCAGTGTCCTCCATTTCAGTATTAGTGACTATTATTACCTAAATTTCCCACTCATATCATCAATATTGCAATGACAATACGTATTAATTGTATAACAACACTAGATAGAGTAACATGCCTGACCTCAACTGGGTAACGAAGATTTTTTAAAGATAAGTATTCAACTTTCTTTTCCTATTTATGATCAATTTGTTGCCCAGATGTGTGAGGGCATCCACCCCTACACCATAAAACAAAAAACGTAGCAATAAACCTAATAGCCAAAACTGTAGCGCAAAAATTATAAATCAGGTAATTACCCTGGTGATGGTGACGCATGAGTCCTAAGTTAAAAGAAAAATGCCAACTAGCGTGGTGGCAAAGCCTCAATAGCATTGACATGACAACATGTCATCTGTAGCATGGAGCTTTTAAGCTAAAACAAACCATACATAAAAGATTCATGACAATTTTTTTCTTTAATTTTGTTGGTGGGTATATATTGAAGTTCATGGATATGGAAATAAAATCGAGGAAATCAAATAAATGACTAAATGAGTCCAAGGGGCTACATGGGCGAGAGAGATGAAAATTTTCCTTAATAATTTACCCAACATGGATAATGAGCCGATACATAGAGTCATATACATAGCTTCTATCCATGAAATTGTATCAACAAGACCGCCCAAACAACTTGGTCGAAGTCCAGTTGGAGTCTTTCAAATTCTATTTTTCTTTTCTTTTCTTCTTTTTTTTGGGGTGGGGGGTGGGGAGGAGAATACACAGAACGGGAAGAAAGAGTAAGAAGAAACTAGGAGCGTATACCTCAAGCAAGGCCTCAACGTCCTCCGGCGTCGTTTCGGTTGGGGTCTGCTCTGCTGTATTCGTCTCCGTCCCCGTCCCCATCGGTTCCAGTATTTTGCCCTATGCTCTGGCTTCCTAGTTACTACCACTCTCTCCCTAAAAACAAGGTCTGCAAAATCGAAGGCTAACAGCAAAAAGGCCATGAATTATTAATGAATTTTGACTAAGGCTAAAATCGAAACAATGTGTTTGGGAAGTAAGAGATCGACTGTTCGGAACTTACGAGGGCACGTTTGATTGTGGTTCAACCAATTCTATTTACATTCAATTTTGCATATATAATTAATTTATTTGTTCGATAAAAATAATAAAATCCAAATTATAATTCTTCAATTGTTCTATATTTTTTGGAATCAATCAATAACCACGTAATCACAATAGTAAAAGCAAAAGCAAAAGCAAAGAGAAAAACAAACTCAACAATTTTAATGTAGTTTGAAACAACTCTTTTCTTATGTCTACGAGTCAATTGTTATTTTATTCATTTTACAACTTTTGGACGAAGAAAGCTGTTAAAATTCACTATATCACAATACATAATTTTTCTAGACAAAACTGTGTGAAAACTCTCCCAATCTCACAACCCAAACCCTAATACACCCAATGTCCACTCAATCCATAGATCCCTGTAAAACCATTTTTTGCAAGTTATATTGATGTTTGGTTTATTACACTCTACATTTAACTAGCTATTCCTGTTTTAATAATAGGTGTGAGGGACTAACTATCTTTGTATATTTATAATAACTAGTACTCACATCCTTTTGATATATAGACGATGTAAGGTTATAACTACTTACACTAATATTTCTCTCCAAAGTGAGATTTGAAGACTATCCCAACACAAAACATGAAGTAATCTCGAATGTATACGACGAAAGATGGTTGGAATATAAAATATACGTCAATGATTTTGATTGTATCAACAATGTACTTTTGATCTTTAATTAAACGTAAATCACAAAAATCATCCGGAGGTTAATTAAAAAACAAATATTTATGTTTATTGAATTACTTGATTGTCTTTACAATTGTTTAACAAAATTTAATATGCGGATGTATGTTTGTTATAAATAATTTGGGCACAATACTAATTTGTTATTGAAGTATAGCAAATTAATAGCCATTATTATAAAATTAATGAATAAAATAATTAAATTAAAATATTAGTATATATTTCTCTTAAATGGTTTAATTTTTTATTATAAACTAAATTTTATTCATTTTGTCCGTTTTGAAAAAAAAATATTTTGATATTTTTAACATGATCTACCACCATTTCAGCATTATATTATATATATTGAATTAAATATTGGAATCAAAATGAAAGTAGTATGGTAAAGTGTTTCTATCATCTTTTTTTTTAGTGAAAGCACCTCAAAACTAATTCTTTTATCCTCTTAACATTTTAAAATTGAAACAATAGTTCGAGTTTTGTCAAAACATATTAAACCATTTTAAATTCATTAAAATGCTTTTCACATATCAAAAAGCTACAATAAATAGGATTTTATCATGGAATTGCAAGTTTATTCCACTTAATTCAATTTCATAAACCAAACATGCAGTTAAATATTGAAATGAAATGCTTTTTAATATAATGAAAAGAAATCAAAAGTAGATATAATAAAATGAGTAGTAAACCTTGATTTTTACAAGTTTTTTTTTGTTTGATCGTAGGGATGGCAATGGATGGGTTTAGATCGGACACCCTCCTCCGCTACTCAGACTCACGACAAAAATTTTCTCCGTGCTAGTCTCTGTATCCACTGTGTATATATCCACACCCTATCACAAGTACGAATATCCGCCTATTAATATATACCTGTCTATTTAATACAAAATAAAAATATACATATATAGACAAAATAAGAATTTTTTTTTTACACATTTCACCTATCCAACAATTAACTCTTAAAATATCATAAAATAACCAAGTTTAGATAGATAAAACAATACTCTCTCATAATTAGATAAGATAATATATATATATATATATATATATTAACAAAATTTTAATTATAAATATAATAATATTGATACTACCAAAATACGACTCTCCCATAGGATGACGACACGTGGATCATCGTGATCCCAGAGTTCAAAGAGACACGCGGGCAATCCAGACCCAAACAGTTGGATCTCCAGGTCATGACCGCCCTTCAGGGCATCATTGCCCCCAGCTGGGCCTCCAGATTATGACCGCCCTTCAGGGCATCATTGCCTCCAGCTGGGCCTCCACGTCACCACCGCCCTTCAGGGCATCTTGGCCCCCAGCTGGGCTTCCACGTCACCACCGCCCTCCGGACCATCATTACCCAACCAAGTTGGGACGTCAGGGAAAAACACCGTCTTAACGCATAGACGGCTCTGGAGTAAGCCAGCAAGGCAAAAGCCCTACTGAACGGTTCTCAGCTTCCTAGCTGGGCCTCATAGGCATCATTACCCAACCCAGCTAGGGTATCCTGTCACAGCCGCCCTGGCCCACTACCGCCTCCGAACATCACCGCCTCCGAAACTCTATAAAAGGGACTTGGTAAACAGTCCAAAGGACACTGAGTTTTTCACTTGAAAACACATACACTTTGAGCTTTCTCTAACTTAAGCATCGGAGCATCCTCAGAGGCATCCCCTCCGTCGACCCCAATAGCTACTCTCCCTTTCCCTGTGCAGGTACTTCTATAGTCTAAACCTCCAGCTCAGCAACGCACATATTTGGCATCAACAGATTGGCGCCGTCCGTGGGAAACCACATCTCTCGCTGACAGTAACAGCGAAGAAGTCTAAAAAACTCATCTGTTAGCATGCCTCAAAAAACACCCGCCAGGGATCTAGGCGCTCGCGTGCTACGGTCGGGAGCCAGTTCTTCAGCCGAACCCGAGGTTCACCCGAATGAAGGCACGCTCCAGGTGCAATTCGCAGAGCTCGCACACCTAGTGGTCGATCTGGCGGCCGAAGTTTGCAGGCGACCTCAGCAGACCCTGCCACTCCCATCGCAGGAACCAGGCCACAATGGTTCCACTGACCGTCGCCCACCAGCGGATGTCTGCTCGGCGACCCACTCACCTCCCCCAGCCAAGTTCAGAGAGAGTCCCATGCCCAAGAACAGCGAAGGGTTTGGAAAACGGATCGAGGACATAGAGGGACGAATCAATGAGGCGTTTAAAGAACGCGGCCACAGTATTAGCGATGATCTCGATGTACAGGACCCACCTTTCATACAAGAAGTCCTTGACGCCCCCCTCCCACTCAATTTTCGGATGCCACAAATCAAACTTTACGATGGATCCACCGATCCCTTGGACCACCTCCAGCACTACCGAACCACAATGACCCTCCATAGACATTCGGACCCTGTGATGTACAGAGCATTCCCATTAAGCCTCGAGAAAGCGGCTGGGACGTGGTATTCCCGCTTGAAACCAGGAGGTATTCGCACCTTCAAAGACCTAAGCTATGCCTTCGCCTCACATTTCATCAGCAGCAAAGGACCCAAGAAAACTTCGGAGTCTCTGTTTAATATTGTCCAGTCAAAAGGAGAGAAGCTTCGCGCCTATATTTCCAGATTCAACACTGCAGCTTGGGAGATCCCAGACCTTGATCCCAATGTTCAGCTCTTGGCATTCAAAAATGGATTAAGATCCGGATTCTTCAGCTCAAAACTCATCAGACGTCCGCCTATGGATATGAATGAAGTCTTGGCGCGAGCCGAAAAATACATGCTGGCGGAAGATGATCAGGCATTCCGAAGAGAACGCGAAGGAGACACGGAAAGGAGGAAGATAGGCCTCACTAGTCCCGGTCGCGAACCCTCTAAGCAGCCATTTCGCGAGGAGAAACCCAGAACCTTCAGGCCTTTTGAGGACAGATCCCGGACTTTTGCAGCCTACGAAACCAGAGCCAGAACTCCGGGGCAAATCCGTAGCTATTCACCACTGAATGCCTCCAGGACCAACATTCTGATGCAGATTCATGACAGGGACCTCTTGCAATGGCCCCCAAGACCGTCGAACCTCAACCCAGATCGAAATACTTGGTGTAGATTTCACAGAAAATTTGGCCATGATACGGAAGAGTGTAAGGCCTTAAAAAATCATATCGAGGCCCTCATCAATCGGGGGCATCTAAAAGAATACGTCGGGCCACGACAGGAGAAATGTGATAAACGATCGCGTAGAAGCCCTGAACGTCCTTATGAGCGAAACAGACCTACAAGGGCAGCACGGAAGAGCCCAGGGCCAAGTTATAGGGAGCCCAGCCAGAAAAAACCGGAGGTCCCCGTGGCGAAGATTATCAAAACCATTTACGGAGGACTCGTTGCTGGCGGGGGGTCGCATGCTCGCAGTAGATCTTATGCCAGGTCAATAGCCTTTGTCGCTGGACCTCATAAACGACCTAGGATCGGAGACACTATTTCTTTTTCGGACGAAGACTTGGAAGGAGTGCAGATCCCACACGACGATGCTGTTGTAATTTCACTCCTTGTGGCTAATCATGAGATAAGACGAGTCCTAGTCGATAACGGGAGCTCAGCCGACATCCTCTTTTATGATGCCTTTCAACAAATGCATCTGGGCGATGCACATCTAGAGTTGGTCTCCACCCCACTCTATGGTTTCTCAGGGGGACCAGTCTTTACAGAAGGCAGCATAACTCTCCCGGTAACTGCGGGAACGACACCTCAAACAACGACCGTACACTCCACTTTGTTAATTGTTCGACAACCCTCCTCCTACAATATGATACTCGGACAACCCACGCTGAATAAACTCCGAGCGGTTGTCTCTACCCATCATCTCAAAATCAAATTCCCTACGGCAGACGGAGTAGGCGAGATCAAAGGAGATCAACGACTCGCCAGATCCTGTTATCTCAGTGCAATAAAGGGTAAAAATACGGAAGCCCTACCACTCGAACTGAATGACCTTAGGGATGAAGCAAGCACCCTACGAGGTAGGCCCGGAGAAGATGTACTCACGATCCCCCTCGGAGAAGATAGCACCAGAACTGTTCAAATTGGTTCCAACCTGTCCAGCACTTTTCAGGAATCTCTATTAGCCCTTCTACGGGCCAACCAAGATCTATTCGCCTGGACTGCTGCCGATATGCCGGGAATCAGCCCGGATGTCATCGTACATCGCTTGAGTGTTGATCCGACCCACAAACCGGTCATCCAGAAGAAAAGGTCGTTTGCTTCTGAGCGACAGGCAGTTGTTCGGGCAGAAGTTGGCAAATTACGATCGGCTGACTTCATCCGAGAGGTGAGCTATCCGGACTGGGTATCTAATGTTGTAATGGTAAAAAAGGCAAACGGCAAGTGGCGAATTTGTATAAACTTTTCTGATCTCAATAAAGCCTGTCCTAAAGACAGTTTTCCTTTGCCCCGGATTGATCAACTCGTTGACGCAACATCCGGCCATGAGCTGTTAACATTCATGGATGCTTACTCCGGGTATAACCAAATCCTTATGCACCCGCCTGACCAAGAGAAGACGACATTTATCACAGAGCAAGGCCTCTATTGTTATAGGGTCATGCCGTTCGGTTTGAAAAATGCTGGGGCCACTTACCAGAGGCTAGTAAACAAGATATTCAAAGAGTAGATGGGTCGGAATATGGAAGTATATGTGGACGACATGCTGGTCAAAAGCGTCAAAACACAAGACCACGAGGCTGATCTCCAAGAAGCTTTTGACATCCTCCGCCATCATCACATGAAGTTGAACCCTACAAAGTGTGCCTTTGGAGTCACTGGGGGGAAATTCCTCGGCTTCCTGGTCACCCACAGAGGTATAGAAGCCAATCCAGAAAAGATCGATGCTATTCTTAACATGAGTCCACCTCGGACCGTGAGGGACGTCCAGCACCTTACTGGAAGAATAGTGGCCCTCAGCCGATTCATGTCAAAATTTGCCGAGAAGTGCCTTTCCTTTTTTAAAGCCATTCGTCGAACCCAGAACTTCGTGTGGAACGAAGCTTGTCAAGAAGCCTTCAGGGCGCTGAAAATATATTTGGGGACGCCTCTCGTGCTTACCAAACCAGTAGCCGGCGAAAACATTTTCTTGTATCTTTCGGCTGGGCCCGAAGTAGTGGCCTCCGTCTTAATACGAGAAGAAGAAGGCACACAGAAGCCAGTGTATTATGTCAGCAAAGTGCTTCATGATGCCGAGACAAGATATCTTCCAACGGAAAAGATGGCGTATGCTTTGTTGATTTCGGCCCGGAAGCTTCGACCTTATTTTCAAGCCCATACCATCACAATCCTCACCAACCAGCCTCTTCGACAAATACTCCACAAGCCAGATGTTTCCGGTAGAATGGTCAAATGGTCAGTAGAGTTGGGAGAGTTCGGCATCCGTTATCGGCCTCGGACAGCTATCAAAGCGCAAGCCCTAGCTGCTTTTGTCATGGAAACTACTTTGCCCTTAACAGAAGAAGAATCTCCATAGGATGTTAGTCAATCGAGCCCGTCTTTACGCTGGACCCTTCATGTGGATGGATCCTCTACTGACTCTGGAAGCGGAGCCGGGCTCATTTTGAGCGGTCCCGATAACTTCACCATTGAGTACGCCCTGAGATTCGGGTTTTCAGCGTCGAACAATTAAGCCGAGTATGAAGCTCTACTCGCAGGCATGAAATTAGTCAAGGTAATATCTATACAAAATTTACATGTGTATAGCGATTCCCAACTAGTGGTGAACCAGGTGAACGGCGAATTCGAGGCCCGAGGAGAAAAAATCGTTCGCTACCTTGCAGCAGCAAAGATATTAGCTGGGCAGTTTGAAGTCTTTTCTCTAAACCAGATTCCGTGGGCAGAAAATACAAAGGCCGACTCATTGGCTCGGCTTGCTTCATCTTGCCAGCTCGAGTCCAGGCGAGCAATCTACCTCGAAACCCTAGCCATGCTTAGTATCGACGAAATAATGGTCTTACCCGTGGTTGGTGAGAGAACATGGATGAGTCCTATCCTGGAATATCTACGTGACGGTATTCTGCCCGATAACAAAAGCGAAGCCCGAAAGATTATGTCTCGAGCCGCCCGATACGTAATTCTGGATGATCACCTGTATAAGCGGGGGTTGACAACGCCCTTCTTGAAGTGTCTTGACCCGACCGAAGCTAATTACGCCATCCGAGAAGTCCATGAAGGTATATGTGGAAATCACCTCGGGGGACGTGCCTTGGCGTTCAAAATCCTTCGTCAAGGATACTATTGGCCGAAGATGAGGGAAGCAGCCATGGAGTTGGTGACCAAATGTCAAATCTGTCAACGGTATGCCACTGTGCCACGTCAACCAGCGAATCTTTTAACACCAATAGTCAGTCCACTTCCTTTCGCTATGTGGGGAATGGACCTTCTCGGACCCTTTCCCGGAGCAACCGGCCAAAGAAAGTACCTTATAGTTGCAATAGATTATTTTACAAAATGGGTAGAAGCTGAACCCTTGGCCAGCATCACGGACTTTCAAGCCCGAGCCTTCGTGTGGAAATCAATCGTATATCGGTTTGGAGTACCCCAAGTATTAGTGACAAACAACGGCAAACAGTTTGATAGTGTTCGGTTCAAAACATTTTGCGATGAATTACACATTGACCATCGTTTCTCTTCGGTCGGATACCCGCAAGCAAATGGACAAGCCGAAGTTACCAACCGAACGATCTTGCAAGGCATTAAAAGGCGAATAGACGAAGCAGAGAAGCAGTGGACAGACCATTTACCCAACATACTTTGGGCATATCGAACCACGACTCGAGCACCCACCGGGGAAACCCCCTTCTTCATGACTTATGGGTCCGAGGTAGTCATCCCCTTGGAAATAGGAGTACCTTCCTTGCGAGTTCAGAATTTCGAGGAACGAAGCAATGAGGAAGCCCTTCGCACGAACGCCGATCTTTTCGATGAAGCCCGGGACAAAGCCCAAATCCGACTTGCCGTTTATCAACAGCGAGCCGCCAGGTACTTCAACTCAAGAGTAAAAATAAGACGTTTCTGTCTTCATGACCTCGTCTTGCGAAAGAACGAAGTATCTAGGCCCCGAGAATCAGGCAAACTAGTCCCTAATTGGGAAGGGCCATATCGCATCAAAAGAGTATGCCGTCCTGGCACGTTTGAACTCGAAGAATTGAACGGAAAAGCCATTCCTCGTACTTGGAATGCGGAACATCTTCGATGTTTTTATCAATAAATAGTGTTGCGCTTATGTAAACAGTCTTATTTTATATATTAAAGACTTTACTTACATCTTTCTGCCGATTAAAACAAAAAACCTAAACCAAGGCAAAGTAGGGCACCAACAGCCTCAAAAAACAACACAAAAAAGGGGGGGCTACGATAGAGTGCCCTCTAAGCCCTACTGATCTCCAAGGGCAGGAGACCCCGTGCCTGATCGCCCGTCACGGTCCTGTCCGTCGGCGGGCTCATCGTCTGAAGCCAGCAGCTCCTCATCCTTGGGCCTCAGCAGGTCCAACGCGGAGAAGTCAAGCTCCGGGTACATGGCCTCAGCCTTCCCCTTGGCCTCCATAAACCCCGTAAGGTACTGCTGGCCACCCTCGAAAACGACGGCCAGATGATAGGCCTCCGAACTCTGGAAGGACGCCAAGGGTTCCTCCACGGCCGCCCTAGTGCGGGCCTCAGCCTACTCTGTAGCGACGCAAAGACGAGCCTCGGTCTCCTCAGCTGCGGCTCTAAGGCGAGCCTCGACCTCCTCGACAGCGGTCCGAGCAGTGGCTTCGGCTTCGGTTTTAGCCAGGATAGCAGACTCCAAGGAAGCCTGCATCCGGCAAACAGCCTCTGTCCTCTCCTCCAGCTGGCACTGGGTACGCCCAAAAAGCTCCGCTGTCTCTATGCATCGACGTGTGGCCGCACCCACCAGAACACCCATCTGCTACCAGAAGCCATGCGTGAAACAAAATTCGGTGAAAATAATGTAAGGCAAAGCGAAAACGGAATCTAACCTGAGAAGCCAAAGCCTCGATCGCCGCACAGAGAGAGTCTGTGGTCTTTCGACCCAACTCAGCAATGTCGCGAGGGGGGTGCCCTTAAACAAATGTTTCCTCGCCACCTGAGGATGTGCGAAGACAGAGTCATCTGTCCGGATGGCCCAGCTGGGCATGAAGATCGAGGCCTCTGAAGCTGACCCTTGGCTAGGGCCTGGGATAGTGGAAGTCCCCGTAGTCACGGGGATCGGCGTCGGGGCACTACTTACCGAAGGTGTCTCTGACTGGGTCGGTGGCCTTGGAGGAGTCCCCAAGTCGATCGGAGTCGGAGATGGGGCTCGGGGCCTCTTCTTAGGCTGTGAAGTCGAGGCTGTTTGCTTCTCGGACCGAGCCGACCTCCTCTGCTCCAATGCCAACTTCTTGGCATGCTCTCAGGCACGGGCAGCCGCCTCCATCTCCGATCAAAACAAACAAAGGAAGGAAATAGCGTAAGTACAAATCACAGGATAACGATGCAAAATAAGAATAAAGAAAGTAGAGGGTAAACCAAAGCCTTTACCGCTCTCAAGCGAAGGCTCGGGGCATGAAGAACAAAGACCTCGCCGGGCTAGTTCTTCATTGTCATATAGGACCCCGACGTCCAAAGGCGAGGCCACCATGGCGTTCACCGTCTCTTACTCATACGGAAGAAGGCCCGCCTTTTTGCATTTCCCGGTGCAGTCCATATTCCACACACGAGGTAAGCCGAAGTCCTCGGCAGATCGGATGAAAAAGAAATTCTTCTTCCACCTTTTGATAGATGAAAGGGTATTCTTCAGCAACCTCCTCTTCGATCGAGTACTGAAGACCACCCACCCTGTCTGACCATGCCGGCTGATCAAGGAGTGGGCCTTGAAAATATCCATCGTCATTGGTCGGCCCACTTCTAAGCAAACGCAGATAAAGGCCATGATCAGCCGTACCGAATTGGGCACTAGCTGACACAGCGCTATATCAAAGTACTTAAGGATCGTACAAAAGTAGGGGTGAAGGGGAAACCGGAGCCCGGCCTGCATGTGATGCTCGTACACACAGAGCTCGAATGGGGCTCGGTCAGGGAGGACATCACAGGCCCTCTCCCCCACCCTGGCCAGCCGAAGATCGTACTCGCCCGGAATGCGGTACGTCTTCCTTATCACTTCCAAATCCTCCTCCCTCAGTTGGCTAGGGATCTCGTTGGCTGTATAGTTCCATTCCTCTCTCTCCTCTCCAGCCGAGGTCTCCCTAATGTCGGTCAACGCTCTAAGAGTGTCCTCACCGGACGAGGACTCTTCCTGATGTTCTCTCCCCACCTCCAAAGGAACGTAGGGAACTAGCGCCATGGGGTCTGCCCTGGGCGTACCCGTTACGGGGGTATTCCCCCCAGAAGAAGACGAGGACGTCTCTACTTCTTCGGCGCTGCTACCACTCGTATCATCTACACTACTCTTACCATTACTACTACTACTAGGCCTATCGCGGTATGTATCAAACGAAGAAGACATGATGTAAAAATGAAAGAAAACACGAACTTACCAAAGTCCGAAGGATTCGGACTTGAATTCCTCCTAAACGTTCGGTGTATGTCCAAGAGTGTTCCCCCCAAGATCTCGCGAACGCAATGATCACACCAAACTTCTCTCTGAAGGGACGAGGATGAGGACTCACAAACACCTTTGGGACGAGGACGATGACTCACAATCACAATTGGGACGAGGCCGAGGGCTCTCAGGAAAGCTACTCTCTGAAAACAAAAGGAAATTATAGAATGAGTGTGGAAGAAGGGGAAACCCAAGCCCCTTATATAGGGGAAGGGTCACGGCCAACGAGGAACATTTAATGCAGTCGCAGGAATCAAGGGGACTCTTTAGAATTCCCAAGCGACCAACACACTTTCCCAGGGGGCTTTACGTCCCTCGAGGTGGCCGCCGCTTTCCCTAAAACGGTTGTTTAAAATTCCAAGGTAACATGACGCGGCAGCTACCCAGGTAAGGCCACGTGTCTCCTCAGCCGCCGTATTGGACACGAAACACTTTCCCGTAGCTCCACTGGTCCTCGGCCCAATCTCTTCAAGGTCCGAGGAGATGGATTGCTCCGCGTGTCCTCGGACATATGACATTCTTGACCGAGGAGATGGATTGCTCCACGTGTCCTCGGACCCCTGGTGTTCTTGGCCGAGGAGATGGATTGCTCCACTGGTCCTCGGCCCACTCTCTTCAAAGTCCGAGGAGATGAATTGCTCCACGTGTCCTCGGACCCATGGTATTCTTGGCCGAAGAGGTGGATTGCTCCACTGGTCCTCGGCCCACTCTCTTCAAAGTCCGAGGAGATGGATTGCTCCACTGGTCCTCGGCCCACTCTCTTCAAAGTCCGAGGAGATGGATTGCTCCACGTGTCCTCGGACATATGGCATTCTTGGCCGAGGAGATGGATTGCTCCACTGGTCCTCGGCCCACTCTCTTCAAAGTCCGAGGAGATGGATTGCTCCACGTGTCCTCGGACCCATGGTATTCTTGGCCGAGGAGGTGGATTGCTCCACTAGTCCTCGGCCCACTCTCTTCAAAGTCCGAGGAGATGGATTGCTCCACGTGTCCTCGGACCCATGGTATTCTTGGCCGAGGAGGTGGATTGCTCCACTGGTCCTCGGCCAACTCTCTTCAAAGTCCGAGGAGATGGATTGCTCCACTGGTCCTCGACCCACTATCTTCAAAGTCCGAGGAGATAGATTGCTCCACGTGTCCTCGGACATATGGCATTCTTGGCCGAGGAGATGGATTGCTCCACTGGTCCTCGGCCCACTCTCTTCAAAGTCCGAGGAGATGGATTGCTCCACTAGTCCTCGGACATATGGTATTCTTGGCCGAGGAGATGGATTGCTCCACTGGTCCTCGGCCCACTCTCTTCAAAGTCCGAGGAGATGGATTGCTCCACTGGTCTTCGGACATATGGTATTCTTGGCCGAGGAGATGGATTGCTCCACTGGTCCTCGGCCCACTCTCTTCAAAGTCCGAGGAGATGGATTGCTCCACTAGTCCTCGGACATATGGTATTCTTGGCCGAGGAGATGGATTGCTCCACTAGTCCTCGGACATAATGGATTGCTCCACTAGTCCTCGGACATAATGGATTGCTCCACTAGTCCTCGGACATATGGTATTCTTGGCCGAGGAGATGGATTGCTCCACTAGTGCTCGGACTTATGGTATTCTTGGCCGAGGAGATGGATTGCTCCACTGGTCCTCGGCCCACTCTCTTTAAGGTCCGAGGAGATGGATTGCTCCACGTGTCCTCGAACATATGGCATTCTTGGCCGAGGAGACGGATTGCTCCACTAGTCCTCGGCCCACTCTCTTCAAAGTCCGAAGAGATGGATTGCTCCACTAGTCCTCGGACATATGGTATTCTTGGCCGAGGAGATGGATTGCTCCACTAGTCCTCGGCCCACTCTCTTCAAGGTCCGAGGAGATGGATTGCTCCACGTGTCCTCGGACCCATGGTGTTCTTGGCCGAGGAGATGGATTGCTCCACTGGTCCTCGGCCCACTCTCTTCAAGGTCCGAGGAGATGGATTGCTCCACATGTCCTCGGACCCATGGTGTTCTTGGCCGAGGAGATGGATTGCTCCACTGGTCCTCGGCCCACTCTCTTCAAGGTCTGAGGAGATGGATTGCTCCACGTGTCCTCGGACATATGGCATTCTTGGCCGAGGAGATGGATTGCTCCACTAGTCCTCGGCCCACTCTCTTCAAGGTCCGAGGAGATGGATTGCTCCACGTGTCCTCGGACCCATGGTATTCTTGGCCGAGGAGATGGATTGCTCCGCTGATCCTCGGCCCACTCTCTTCAAAGTTCGAGGAGATGGATTGCTCCACTGGTCCTCGGCCCACTCTCTTCAAGGTCCGAGGAGATGGATTGCTCCACGTGTCCTCGGACCCAGGGTATTCTTGGTCGAGGAGATGGATTGTTCTACTGGCCCTCGGCCCATTATTTTCGAGAGATGGTTTGCCCCACTTGTCCTCGGACCCCTGGTGTCCTTGGCCAAAGAGAGGAGTCATTCCACAAGCCCTCGGTCCATTCTCTTTTGCCTTAGAGCAAATTTCGACCAGACTTCACGTCTTCGTAGAGGATCTAACGCCAACCTAGTTCTGCTACTTCCTTAACCACAGTGCCGCACTTAAGGAAGTGGGGGGCCTCTGATACTACCAAAATACGACTCTCCCATAGGATGACAACACGTAGATCATCGTGATCCAAGAGTTCAAAGAGACACGCGGGCAATCCAGGCCCAGACAGTTGGATCTCCAGGTCATGACCGCCCTTCAGGGCATCATTGCCCCCAGCTGGGCCTCCAGGTCATGACCGCCCTTCAGGGCATCATTGCCTCCAGCTGGGCCTCCATGTCACCACCGCCCTTCAGGGCATCTTGGCCCCCAGCTGGGCTTTCACGTCACCACCGCCCTCCGAACCATCATTACCCAACCAAGTTGGGACGTCAGGGAAAAACACCGTCTTAACGCATAGACGGCTCTGGAGTAAGCCAGCAAGGCAAAAGCCCTACTGAACGGTTCTCAGCTTCCTAGCTGGGCCTCATAGGCATCATTACCCAACCCAGCTGGGGTATCCTGTCACAGCCGCCCTGGCCCACTACCGCCTCCGAACATCACCACCTCCGAAACTCTATAAAAGGGACTTGGTAAGCAGTCCAAAGGACACTGAGTTTTTCACTTGAAAACACATACACTTTGAGCTTTCTCTAACTTAAGCATCGAAGCATCCTCGGAGGCATTCCCTCCGTCGACCCCAATAGCTACTCTCATTTTCTCTGTGCAGGTACTCCTATAGTCTAAACCTCCAGCTCAGCAACGCACATATTTGACATCAATAAATATAAATGCATCCAACGAATTGGATACCACTATCTTTGCACCATCTTCGTATTTAACGAGTATATTAATTTTGACTCAATCTTCCATAAAAAAAAAAATCTTCGAACACTTCCCATTAAAATAGAATTTGGTCGGTACTTGATGAATACAAGTTAAATTACCATCCAATTTAAAAATCGATAAAGTAACTATAAAAGAATATAGTTGAAGTTGACTTTCCTCGTAAAAATAAAAAAAACTTGGGCAATGTTCAACAAACGGCATGACACTGGGCAGCGAACAAGGGAACGCCAATTAAGGATTTTTAGTTCTCCCAGCATCTTGTAAGCATAAAACCATTGCTAACGTACCCATTAGTCTCACAGCTATTCCATGCAACCTTCCTCAAACAGCCACGTATGCGATAAATTTGTCGTTATTTTATTTTTCCTTTTTTTTTAATGGTCTACATATCCAAGCGGTCCAACTAAATCCAGAGAAAAGCATACGGGTTATCCCCAGAGTGATCCCACCTGGTTGTACATAATTCGCTGTCATATTATCAGTAGCCATGACCCCAAAAAAAAAAAAATGAAATCACGTGTATAAAGTCTGCGACTTTATACGATCCACGTCTCATCCCGGGCTTTGAACCCTAGAACAGGGTCCGCCCCCTTTTTCTACCCCTCTCTCTCTCTCTCTGTAGATTTAGAATCAGAACTATTCCATTTGCATCTCTTTCTCCGTCTGAGAGATTCGTTTATTACTTATTAGATCATTTATAGGACAATAACAGAAGTAGCCTTTGTTGTTGTAGTAGTAATTCTAACATCTTATATCTATCAACATGACTTCAGTCATCAAGATCGACGACGGTCAACAGATCGTCGACGGTGTACACAATCTGTCCTTTCAAGATCAGGTACTTCCTTCCCTCTTATTTGTTTTTCGATTTGTTTTGCAATATTTTGCTAGTTGATTAGTTGATCTTTGTATAATTTATACTTGCATGAAAACGAATAACCTCTAAGCAAAATCATTTGCTTTACCCTGTGATTCGTAAAATGGAAAAAAGAGAGAAGGAAATTGATTTGTATGTTATTTTTTTTTTAATAATAAGCACTATAGAATAGATGAATCATTGATTTATGATTGGCTCTGAGTTTTGGCCATTTTGGTTTTATGTTCCTTATGTTGTTTGTTGTTCGTATTCTCTGCAGTCAAAATGGAGCTAAAGGTTGTTTTTTTTCTTCTTGTCGGTTATTTTGATTAGGCTTAGTTGAATTGGTCGTTTTGTCTTATAACTTCTTATTTGTCAGAAAACCAAAAGTTGAAAAGTTGAAGCCTGAAATTTTAGTTTTTAAGGCATTTTATTATTAGCCAAGCTGGGCATCAATGTTCACTGTCGACCGTGGGGATTTGTGGGGAGAAATCTTATATATAGAAGGGTGTTGGAATCTTTATTATTCATTCAATTTATGACCTCATGCAGGCTGATTTAGGTAATTTGTGATTTATAATTGTTGAAAGCTGATTTCTACTTGAAGCAGACCTTGTGCATATCTTGATTCATTTGGTTGATTGGGCTTGTAGGGTTATTTTTGTTTTGTTGTTTTACCCAATTTTGCAATTTGGCCAAAAAGGTTCAAACATGGTTTCTCTTATTTTTCAGATAGAAATGCAAAGTAGAACAAAGATTGATGAAGTGGCGTTTGGGAATCATGGGGGAAATTGTGCAATATGCTTGGATAAGATAGTGCTTCAAGAAACTGCTCTTGTAAAAGGCTGTGAACATGCTTACTGGTATGCTTAATAGATCACCTTAACAGGTTTTGTTCTGTGGTTTCATTTCATCGGTATTTCTTTCTGCTATCTGCTCATAGTTTCTTGTTAATGGATTCGTGGTCTATTAATGCTGTTTTTTTCTGCCTGGTTTTAATGTCTCTGTTGGGAATCTTATGTTGTGGATGTTCTCTCTCTCTGTTTGGGTGCTTTTGAGGGGATTGCTCTGCTTTCCTTGTTAAGATTAGAAGTGTAATATAAACCTAGAATCTTAGCATATTGTAACAAACTATTAAATTTTGGTCTAGAACAAATAATCTCAAGATTGCTGATTTTTATCCAATAGAAAGAAAGACTGTGGTGCCTAGGAAACAGTTAAAATCTATGGAAAAGTTAATGGCAGGTGTTGTTGATAGAGGTTGCAAATTGTGACACCACTTGGAAACCTGACTTGACCCAAGTGAACATGAATATATATTAAAATAGCATGGCCTGGATCCGACTTGAAATGTCTTGAACACAAAGTGATATGAACTCGAGATGACCGACATGAGTCAAAGTTGACCTGAGTCTTGAAAGGACTCGAACCCAAAATGAACAACTCCACGCTGCCTGATTGCCACTTCTAGTTGTTGATAGTTTCTCAGATTTTTACCATGATGTATGTTGATCATGTAGTCCATGGCATATACAGATATAACCCTGTGATTTTTTGTCTGCACCTTTAGTGACTATCACCTTTGACTTCTTAATCTTTAGTTCGATACATAGATCACTATTATTTAAACATTCAAGCTTTTGCTACCATTAAAGTAGTCTGACAGAAAGCAGGGTCTGGGACTTATAGGTTTTTTGGGTTCATGTTCAAAGGTGTCAGGATCATGAATAGACTGGCTGTGGTCGATGCTATTGGCTAGAGGTAAATGCCATGGTTTAGGTCATCGGGGCTAATGCCTCTCCACGTATCACCTTATTCTTTTGGTAGCTGCCATGTCTAGTAATTTAATGGTGCTTTTCCCATAAGTATGGGATTGACTGTCTTTTTTCTTCCATATGTGTATGTTCATTTGTTACATCTATCCTTTATGATGCATAACATGTCATTACTTTGAAAAACCCTTTGGAGTTGTGCTTATGTAATGTGTATTTGAATTATATTATAGATTTTGTCAATTCTCTCAATGATTTTGGGTTAAATTGTGCATGTTATAATGATTGTGTAGCTTGTCTAACTTAAATGGTCCATTACGAGCTATGGAAGAAACACACAAATAATATAGTAGGTACTGTTACCTAATTCCATGCATTTATTATTCATTAGCTAGTTTGTATCGTGTTTTAATGAGGTCCACATTTGCCTTAACTTTTTTTTTTCCTTTTTTGTTCAAAGAATTTGTGATCACTTGCATCTATGTTCTGAGGCCTACACTGTGCTTCAAAGTTGGGGAGTAAATTCAAAACTATGGTACAGCCTTTTGAGACTTTGGTTTAAATTTTTACTAAGCAGGTTGCTGGGATTTAATGAAAGAGGTCGTGGGAGAAGATTCTAACTTTTGACAATTTACAAAAGATGGGGAAAGTGATTGTAAATAGGTTTTTCATTTGCAAACAATGTGCCGAATATGTCTTTCATCTCTTAATAGAGTGCTCTTTAGCGAGAAGTTTGTGAGAGATGAGTTATAGGATTTTGAGAATCTCTTGGGTGTTTGCGGGTATCGTGTTGAATGAGATTCGGGCTTGGAGTGATTTAAAAGCTCCCAAGGAGGTTAAGAAAGCCTTGAGTTTAATTTCACATTCTATTTTTTGGATAGTGTGAAAAGAAAGAAATCGGAGGGCTTTTAAAGGTGAGGAGAGTCATTTTGAAATCATTAGAGATATGTAGTTTAATTCTCTCAATTTTTGGGGTTAGATGGGACTTTTTTGTAAATAGTGAGGACCTTATATATTTTGTGGATATCCTTCATTGTAATTAGCCATTGGTCTTTTGGTGCACTGTCTTGGTGCTTTCTTAATAATTTTTTTATTTATAAAAAAGGTATGTTTCTTTTTTTTTAGTAAAGAGGTATTTTATCTTTAGTCTTGTTCAAGTTCTTATTAAAGAACTAATTGTTCTATAAATTTCTCAACTTCTATTTTTCACTTCCTTCCTTTATATATTTTTAAAAAAAAAAAATAGATCAATAACTGTATATTATTTGCATGCTAGAATCCATCTTGCATTCGCTGTTTCTCTCTGCAATCATCTAATCATTCAATTATCTGTTTTGCATTAGTTGTTACAAAACTTGTAATATTGTCTTGCCTTATTTTTGTTTTTTATGATTAATGCTCCTATTATGTGTTGTTGGTATCTTGTGAAATTAATCCATGGCCTTCAACTCGTGACACCTGAGGCACAAGCTAGCGCAAGTATGTCAACATTGTTAATCTACCCAAAACAGAACTAAGCAGTAAAAAAACCCAAGATACGAATAAAATGAAGAGGTCACGGAGGAAGTAGATGATAAAAAGATATGCATATCTAATATTAGACTGTGAAAGCTAAAATTATTTTGCAATGTGGTTCTTTAAGCCTTTTATGGATCGTTATAAGTTGGACAAATCACTTCCTAGTGTCAGTCTCTGAAGAGTTCTAAGTTCATTAAGTAGGGACTTTGTAACCTTTTTTGGGCCAAAAAAAGCATTGCTTATAATTATTCTGGTGATCTGGTCCTTAATTTCAGTATTACTGAAAATATCTGAAGGTAATGTAAGAATAGGATTAGAATTTTATTAGGTAATTTTCGAGGTATCAAATTTGATAGGAGCTTCTTATGTTGAGGTGGTATGCAAGAAAGTGTTTTTGGATTGAAGGTAACTAAGGAGCCTTAAGGTATATGGGGTGTTTCTGCAGGTAAATTGCATTGTCTGTCTTGCAAGTAATTTGGATACACAAATATCACGAGTTATTTGTGGTCCCAGAGGATAGAAACCTCTTCTTTAATTATTTTTCTTTTTTGTTAGTAATTTATTTCCTTTTTACCCTTATCCTTTGATGTTTATTATCTGTTGTCGTCTAGTTATGTAGACTAAATTCTGCATTGACTTTGTTGCAAACATCAATCTATTTATTAGGTGTGTTTCATGTTGTCATGGTGTATTTTCCCAGTGAGATACTCCTAAAATTGAGCCTTGACTACTCATAGGATTTTTGAGCGTGGAAGACTTGAACTGTGGCCATGAACCTTTGGAGGTTCATCAGTTCATATTTCTACGTCCATGGGCGATTCAATGAGAAGGAATTTTTCTTTCTTGTTATGTGCTTAGCTATATCTTAGATGCCTTGTTATTTGGTGTAATTTATGCTCCTATATAATTTTGACTAGTGATGCTCTACAGCATAGTAGGCTCTGATCCAGGTAATAATAATCATAAACACTTGTCCTTATATTAATGATGTGTGAGAGAATGACTGAATATTTCAATGTGAGATGAAGAACAAGATAGGATGGAATGTGACATGCATTTATTTTTTTACATTTTTCAGTTTGTAATGAGAAATGACATGATATAATATTCGTGGGTGTTACTTTCTTCTGTCTAGTGTGACATGCATCCTTCGATGGGCCACGTACAGTCAGAAGCCAATGTGTCCTCAGTGCAAACATCCATTTGACTTTCTCAATGTCCATCGTTCGCTTGATGGAAGGTAGCAATCTCATCTGCCCTTAATGTTTCTCTTTTTCATGGAGTGCTATTAAGGGTAAAGAAGTACCTGCAATGAACTGATTCTGACTCTTTTTTTTTTTGTTTGGGGGGGGGGGGGGGGAGGTAGAGGTAGTTGATAGCGATAAAATTGAAGAGAAATAAAGTGAAAAAAATGGATTTAAATTTATAAAGCAGTGTGGACAGTGAAAAAGAAGAGCTTGTTTTTAGAAATTATTAATACATTGTGTTAGATGTTGAATTATCTTCATGCTGCCTCTACATTCCACATCTTTTACAGTGATGGTTCATTGTTTTTTTTATTTATTTCAACAGCATTCATGATTTCATGTTCGAGGAGAGTGTGTGCCTACTTCTTAGAGCCTCATGGTTTAAACCTTTGGTTGTGGAGGATGGTCCAGATGTGTATGATGATCCTGAAGATTATTATTATCAATATGAATATGGGGATGAGGATGAGCGTGATGATTTAGATTCTTATTTTAGCAGCAGTTCGTCGAGTCTTCGCATTGGTAATCGAAGGTGGGGAGATAATGGTTATGTTAGGGGAGGGCGACAAGAAGCAAGGCCAGTGTACCGACCAAATTCCCAGACCTCAGGTGCTGGCTCTTCACGTGAACCTATGAAGGAGGTTGCAAAGAACACTACAGGGCGGCGGGCAAAGAGGGCGCTCAAGCGCGAAGCAGCTAATAAGGCAGCTGCTGCTGCGAAACATGAAGAGCATTTGGTTAGGTTGGGAAGTACTTCATAACGCAGCGCCGTTGTATTTGATTCCCCGTTGTACAGTATTTCCTTGCTTTTAACGTTGTGAAATAATGACGTTGTAGTTGGTTGGTATCTTGGTGTTGAAGTGGATGGGATAACGGGTTAAATTTTTATTGGTGGAATAACTAGTTTGTATCTTCAAGAAATCAATCTTTAATTTGACGTTTTCGTTATGTAGTTGTTGGTTTCTTGTCACTGTGAGCCTGATCCAGCCTGCCATCTTTATATCTGTATCTTCTAATTAATTAACAAAATCAATTAAGAAACCAATTTACCTGCTTGACCTAAGTGTGCTTTTACCTACAAATTAACATATTTTCTAATTCAACGAACGAGATGTTTTACTTCATAACAGCGATGAGGGGGGCCCATTGTATAAATGATCGTGATGTCTTAAATCATGCATTCTTCCCCTTTTTATCAGTGGGGAACATCAAGCATGCTACCTGCGCGAGACCTACGAGGTATAATCCATGAAAGAATCTCAGCACCTCCTCAGCCCAGAACTGTATTTTCAGTTTTTCCGAATATTTTTTATATTGTTATTATGCGGCCACGAAACGGTTTATGATAAAATAATCGATTTAGTGTTTGCTAAGAAAAAATGGAAACCATTTACTGAAAAACTAAAGTAAATTCAAATTTTTAAAAGCATAGATTATTTCACTAACGTTGTTTTTTTTAAGATTGTTTGCTTTAATTTCTGTTTATAAAAAATAAAAACCATTTCATTAACTCTGGTTAATCATCAAAGTGGTTACGGCTCACTGCTCACTTTTCATTAAGAGTACCTGAGTTTAATTAAGTCTTCTTGTTATGGTGGGGTTAGTGACTTGACAAGTGCTTGGGTTTGATGGCTAAGCCAAGTCTTGCCCAATAATTTCTCGTAAATCGGAACTTGTGTTTGGACCGTGTGTGAGGACACTCACAGAACTCCACTTTCTCCCTCCAAATCTTGACCGAGTATCTATGTGAGTTTCGGACGAATTGGGTTTAGATTATATCTTGCCAGTAATGAGAACTGGGAAGAGTTACAGCTTTACTTTTATCCCTCTCAGTATCTATTTAGATAAGATTTTGGCATGGACATTTCACTTGGGCAAGGTGCCATTAGCTCAATCACACGTTTATCTAACAATTTTTGGGGTCAAAAGACTTGTTTGTGAATGTAGACGTTAGCAGAAGGTTTCAAGTTAGGTGGTAATCTAGAAATTAGTAGATCCAAAATTGATTGAAGCAGACTTCAGTAGCAATCTAGCAGGTAACATGAATAGTACCTTTCAAGACGAACAAGTCATATCACCAAGGCTTTTAGATTTAGACAGCCTTTTATAGGCAGATAGCAGCTAAATATCATCCGTTCCTATTTACTTTTAAATCATGAAAACAAAGCCAAGCAATGGAGTGTTTTGAAAATTGTTTGCAGAATAAATGCTTGAGGACAAATATTATTCTATTCGATGGTTTATTTTTCTTCAAATGTAATTAGAAATTAATATTGAGGTTGCACTTTTCCTCTTAGTGCTAAACAATGATTTGGAGATTAATTTGCATGTATTGTAGAACTAGAAAACTTTCTGCATATCTACTCCAACATGTTGGTATGAGACTGTTGAGATATATTCTTTCCTCAAAGCCTTATGAGAAACAGAAGAGAGGGATTATCTTGTCTAAAAGCTATGGGGAGCATCTTTTTGAGATTATGTGCTTGTTTTGTGTGTTTGGAGATATTCTTGTTTAAACGGGACTAGAAATTCAATGCTAGACTGGAGAAAGCTTCACTAGTAACTATGAGAAAGTTAGTAGTAACTTCCTTATCAATCATTCTTTTTATAATTTTTTTTGGGATAGGTGTCGATTTCTGAGTGGTTCGGTCTAGCATTGTCTTCTTAACCTCGTTCTAGACAAGAATTTCTCGTGCGTAAATGTAAGATAGAGAGAGAGATGTGGAGGGTGATAATGAAGATGGGACCGAGTGGGTCTCCAATTTCACTCAGTGGAGCAAATTTAGTCATTGGAAGTGGAAGCTGCAATGTCAAGCAAAGCAATTCACTCCAAAAATCTCAATCCCTCACCAACCTCAAAAAGAAAAAGGGTAGCACAACAGAAAGTGGCATAAAAAAAACAACAATACATCATCAAAATTTCCTTCTCTCTTGATTCTCACCTACTACTACCCCCACCTTCTCAACTTGCTCAAAGCAAGCTCCTTCATTCAACACTAAGTCTCTCTCTCTCCCCCCTTTGTTTCCATGCTTTCCTTTGAATTCACAGATTTATATTGTTAACTTCCTATGCAACCCAAAAACCAAGAAAGATAAAGTGCAGAAACAGTAGCTCTTACTGTACTATTATTACTAATCAATCTGGTCTCTGAAACCAATCTGTTTGTTATGTTCTACTTTTCCCTTTAATCCTTTCCTTTGATATTCAGGATTCTTCTTTTCTATTCATAAATTGATCTTTTAATTCCTATTCAAGAACCATAAGTCAAAAAGGGTATAAACTTACAAAAAGAGTCTCCTCCACCTGCATCATTTGCTGATCCTCTTGTTCTCTGTATCAACTCTGTTTTTGTTCTGATCTGTCCATTCTCTGAATACTTTCTTGCCAATCAGACCAAAAAGAGTATCTAAATAAATTTCCCTGAAGAAACTTATCCTAGAATTTCTTTTCTTGTTATGGATTCTTTCAATCAATCATCTGGATTCAGATATAGCCCAAATTCAAATACGATGGGCGATGCTGAAGACGATTCTGAGTTTTCTGGGATTCTTGAAATCTGTGTTCATCATGCTAGGAATATTCACAACATATGCATCTATGACAACCAAGATGTTTATGCCAAATTCTCTGTTACCTATAACCCTGATGAGATTCTGTCAACAAGAGTCATCACTGGAGGTGGCAAGAACCCGGATTTCAACGAAAACTTGATGATGAAAGTCACACAAATAGACGCCGTCCTCAAATGTGAGATTTGGATGCTAAGTAGAGTAAGACACTACATGGAAGATCAGCTTCTCGGATTTACTTTAGTCCCAATTTCCCAAATTGTTGGCAAAGGTAAAGTGGCTCAAGATTATAGTCTCTCCTCCACTGATCTCATCCATTCCCCTGCTGGCACAGTGAAATTGACACTTTCTCTAAACAGTTCTCTGCCTATCAATCCCTCCAAGAATTCATTCTCTGAGTCCAATGCCAATTCATCTATCTCCTCAGAACTCGTATTTCTTGATCGAAAAATCTCCGAAGTTATTGTAGACCCGGTTGAATACTCGAGGATCGAATTTCCTGACATCAATATTGTAAAGGAGAACCAGCAAATGGTTTCTCAGTACTTCAATGGATTGAATTCGAAGGCGGATCTTTGTCGAGTTGCTTCTTTTCTTCATCTTGGCGCAACTCCTCGTCATGTTGATGACTATGAAATGACAGTGAATTCATCTGAAGAGAATCAAGGTGGATCAGTTTCCCCTAATGGAAGCATTCAAAATTCCGGGTTCTTGAGTTCTACCACAAGCAGCCTAAGTGATGATAGAAACTCAGCAGATTCTGCTGAGAAAAGAAGTCTTTTGGGTGGTGATTCGTCAAATTCTCTCAATGCATCAATCACCACCGATGCTAATCAGAGCTCGAGTACTTATCCAGATACTCCAACGTCGAAAAAAGGAAGCGAAATAAGCAACGATAAAGACTCGAATTTTCCAAACAAAGAAGAGGAGAGCAACAAGGAAGGGAATAAAATCGGTTGTGTCAAATTCAGCCAAGTGTTTACTGCTCCAATTGGGAATATCAATCATGAGGCAGAGCAATCTGCAATGCAGCAACAAATAGTGGACATGTACATGAGAAGCATGCATCAGTTTACAGAGTCTTTAGCAAAGATGAAGCTACCGATGGATCTTGATTCGCCGCAACATGAAGATGATCACGATGAAGTGATTCAAAACCATATCGGAAAATTAGATACTGAGAAGAAGAAAAAGGATGGATCGCGTGTTTTTTATGGTAGCCGGGCATTCTTCTAATCTAAGTAACTGATGCTGCTGTAGGTTTTCGACTGTGCTTATGTTCTAGGTGGATTTGGAAAGTTTTAACTTATCAAACTGTTGGGTTTTTCTCGGATTCGTAAGTAGTATTTATGAATTATGACATAGATTTTGATTCCTTTGATGATGTTTATTTTAACTGCTCTCTTGTGGGATGAGCATAGTTTGTTCAAAATCAGTTGTATGCATTCCTTTTTAACCGATATGAGTGCATAGAAAATAATGGTAATGTGAATCTTGTATTGGGTGGTTAATAGTCCTTGATTTCATAACACTCTTGGATATGCATGAATGTTGCTAATTACTAATTGTGCATAGCATTGATAACACTTTCTGTGTATTAAATAATGAGAAGAAAGTTTATGCTTCTTCAAGAAAAGTTGGGAAAGAAAATATTAGTTCATTTATGTTTGGTAGAGAGGAAAAAGAGAAAAAAAGCACAAAAAATTAGTTAATTTATCTTTTTATTCTTCAATTGTTCCGATTTGAGAGGATTTACAGTTATAACTTTGAGACAAGAAATTGAAAGAAAATGTGGATTATCCCACTTTTTTTTCTCCGACATTTCTATCTTATAAATTAACAGAAAACTCTTTTTTCTTTCCTCCTTTTCTTCCGTTCTTCTCTTGATATGCGCTGTTAGAAAATGTGGAAAATGCTTGAAAACTAAATTTGATTTTTTACAACCAATAATGATTCTCAAGGGTGAGGAGATTTGGACATTAATCCTGGCTTTTGAAAAATATGTGTGATTATTATTTAGTTATATATTTTTTTCAAATCACGAAAGCAGTTATGTTTGTGTGTATGTTGAGTGATAGTTTAGGTAAATTGCATTTGACATTTTTAACGTCTATATTTAATTTCACTTCAATTTTTAACGTTAATGAACATAAATAATTATATTATTTCGTTAATTCTAATCCTACGTGGTATGAATTCTCGATTAGATTAATTTAAAATTTTATTTTGAAATCACATTTTCAATGACAATTAAAACAGATTGATGTGATTTGTGCATGCAATTGAAAATTCTGAATAATGTAGGTATTCGCATAGAGAAGGGAAAATTATTACCTCCAAGTCATGATCAAAGGTTGAAAAAAAGAGCAGAGTTTGTTGAACCCACTTGATTTTCCTGGTAGACACCATTGTGGTGGTGGGGCAAAATTAGAGCAGTTTTCAACACAACATCCTTGAGTAAGTTATACATACTAGCAAAAGCACTTGGAACAGAGAGAACCAAACATGAAAGAAAAGAATCCAAGGAGCCACTTAACATCATAACTTGGCGAAACTGTTTTAGTTGCATATGTGGTAATGGGTCTGCGCCACGTGTGTCCTTTATGTTCTTCAGTTCTTGCAAAATGTGATGATAATAATAACACCAATAACCAAACTATTTTTTTTAGACCATTTTGTTTTCATATAAAATATATTATAATATAAAATTAATTTAATGAAAAATATGTTTCATGTAAAATTATAAAATTTTAATTAATTTTTTTTATTGGTTAAAATCTGAAAATAAGTTATGAAAATTATTTTTAAAAAAATAACGTTGTATTGTAATATATGAGAGAAAAATTTTAAAAAAATAAGAATGGCTTTTTTTATAAAGAAAAAAACTATTTTTCAATTATTTGTAAACAACTTGTTTTAAAGAAAATACATAAATTATTTTGTTAAGCTTTTCACTTAACAATGTAAAATACTTTTTTATATGAAATTGATATTTGAAGAATCAAAACACTAGTAAAATACACTATTTTAAGTGTATTTAATTTTCAAGTTACTATTTTTTTTTTAAACAAACGTAACATAAGTCTCAAAAGGTTGATTTAGTGACAGATCATTGTATTTCTTGTATATAAAATCGTTTTAATAAAAAATATAATTATTCTAATTAATAAGCCAAAAGTTATGCGGATGTTTTCTTCACGACACTAGGATACGAAGATAAAGTGTCTCAAATTTGGATTTTAGTTCTCTCACTTTAAAGGGAAAAAAAATGAATTTAAGTTTATCACGATCCTTGTAAATTGACAAGATTATACAATTTAAAAAAATTATGCCACATCATAGTATTAAATTAATTGTTTTATGACAAGAATCAAATTACCTCCATTTATAGTTATGGTGCGAAAATGGTAATTTATCCAGATGTGAAAAATGTTTAAGGCTCCTAAGAAATAGATTTTTTGAGCATTTTGAATCCTTGTCTTTTTTCTAAAAGAAAAAATTGCTTTAAGCAAGTGTTGTTGCCCAAAATTGGAAGCACTTTGTTTTCTGTAATGGACCAAAAAGTGAGACTAGGGTTGTGTTGCAGGCCATGGAAATGACAGCCCAGTAACCCACCCTTTTTTTTTTCTTCCGGGCCTCATGTGCCATGGGACATGCATGTATTGATCCAAATCCCAAGTCTACTCCTATAACTGAAGTTCTCTGCATTATAAGGCAGCCCAACCTCGAGATGACAATGGGTAAAGTATTTTCTAGCATCCGAACTTGTTTAAGCGGGTATAATTAGTAAATAAACGGGTTTAAGTAGTTATAAATATTAATTTTTAATACTTGACGGGTATGGATAATACCTCTCGGATACACATTAAACCTTATTATATATATATATTATATATTTATTATGTATAAACATATTTTTAAATAATCTTTAAAAAAAAATTGATATTACAAAAATTTGAATCAATGACCAAAATGTCAAGGGTAGCAAACTTCAAGCACTATGAATTTTTCTCTAGAATAAGAAAAAAATGGTTGTTTGATCAAAATCGGGTAGTGTACTAGTTTCGACTCGTATTCATACACATGTAATATGATATATATAAATAATTACAAGTAATGAAAAGTCTAATTGAAATGGGTATCGGTAATAGAAGTAAAAAATAAATGGGTAATGGATAGGACATTGATAACAATTTACTAAACAAGTATGGATATGGGTAGAGCAAAATTTACGGGTAATCTATTCGTTGTCATCCCTAATCTAAACCAATAAAATCACATTTTTTTCAAGGGCGATACAAAAATATTTAGTGGTGACAATATGTTTTGCCTTTTTTGTCCTAAAACTTTATTAATAATTTTTTTAAAAAATTATTAATTACATAGAAAAACTCTATTAATAACACGTAATGACTAAAAAATACCACTTGACATTTACCTGAGTCAATCTCGTTGATTTGTTCCTTAAAATGTTAAGTTTGCTTTGTCTTTAAAGAAATTTTTTCCTAGCACATGTTAATTAAAGGTATAGTATAAAATTCTATCTCGTTGTATAATGACATAAAAAAAAGATATTTTTATTTAGTAATAAAATAAAACCTTGTAACATGTATATTCGCGTACCTTTGTTTATATGGACCAGAGAAGAATCTTTCTTACTTTTTATTTTTGAAGTTGATGTGAGAGAGAGAGAGAGATTGTCATCAAGCATGTTTATGATATTAGGGAGAATATCATTTGAGTGCGTTGGAGTAGCATTATTCTCACATAAGCGTGCGATAATTATTGAAATATTTTCAACAAAGCAAAATTATTTTGTTTTAATTATGAAAAAAAATGATATTCATGATTTCATAATGTAACAGATAATGTTCATGAATGTAATAATGACAACTTTCACAACATATTTTCATAATTATTTCTCACAATTAAATACTATATAAAATAAAAAAAAATCGATTTATATATATACCATAAATATTCACGTGAGATTTTCGTCAATCAAAACCCGTTACATTAACAAAAATCAAAACGCATTATTTGAACAAAATTTTTGTGTTTTTCATTTTGGTCCATCTATATTACTGCTCAAAGTAGTTTTAAAAGTTAAAAATTACTACCAATTAAGTTTCAAGGGGATTGGATGTAAGTTGGCGTGTCACGAGTCTTTTCTCACTCAATCTTTATTGCGTTTTATATAATTGTCTTAGTACCCTCAAACTTATGTGAGAATAATTCTATTCCACCACACTTTAATGATATTTTCCAATCGTGCGTATTTGAAGCAAAACAAAAGCAAAAATGATCAAAGCATGCAGCTTTTATTTCACTCCCGTGAAGAGAATGACTCAACCATTGGGAGACGGACAAGTGTCTACTCCAGGCTTTGCTCATGAGGTTTCAAATCTGACCTCGCGTGCGCCAACTTGCGAGAGTTCTACTCACTACTCAGTTGTTGCAGTCATCTCACTTCACACAAGCAAACACCACCAACTGGTTTTCTGTGTTTTTACCTTTTTTTTCACCACAGTAATTATCATCGTTTCGCTTTGGCAGAAAAAGTTACTTCTCCAGCATCTCTCTCTCTCTCTCTCTCTCTCTCTCTCTCTCTATTAGGTTGAAAGAAGACGAAAAGGTTATTAATGGCAGAGCAGAGAGGGGTTGGAACTTTCAGAGCATTTTGACTAGATTTTGGACTCAAATATTCAGTCTTTAACACCTTGTTTGGGTTGTAATTTAAAATCAAAAAACTCATTTAAAGCTTAAGTCAACACCGGTAAATAAAAATGCTTCCCTATATACTGGATGAAAATATTCTCAATCACTATCATTTCATGTGATTAAAGATGGTTAGGTATATGTTAATATCATTTTATAATTTTTAGATTTCACGTTTATATGTAACTATATCTATCATATAAGTATTTAATTTCCAAAAAAAACCCCAATTTCTCTTTTTTTGGGTTTCAATTGAGTCTTATATATCTCTACGGTTGAGACATTAGGGTTTATTGAGTAAGCAAAAAAGAACTACTTAATGTAAGCAAATTAAACCCAATATCCATGAAGCCAAGAGTGTGCTAGTCCTTGATATAGATCGATGAGAATTGAAGAACTATTTGACGGGTTAAAGTGTTATTTTTAAGTTCATAGAGTTATAAAAGGACATGTTAATCATGTAAGTGAGTCAATTTGCGATTAACATTCGTAAAAGATTATCAAATAATGTATATTTATTTAATTTATTTAATCCATAGACGATCATTTTTATGATATGCACACATTTCCTTTTATGATTCAATGAACATAAAAAATAACCTGTTAAACGCATCCTCATCCTCTCTAAGAATTAAATTATAGTACCAAACTAATAATCGACAATCATGTCACGTGCATCATTTTTGTGCCATCAAGATATAACTAATAAAAAAAATGGTGAAAGAATATCGACATGTTACATGGGGTCACATTAAATGTGAACAAAATATTATACTTATCAGACAAAGATAAACACACCATGCATGGATATCAAAATATTATCATCTATATCTGAATTCCGAAGTTACAGAATACTAGAAGAATTCAAAGGAACTACTGGTATTATTATTTATTATTAAATCTTTAAGAACATTCTTATCATTCAAAATTCTATCCATTTGGAAACAACCCACGTTCAAATTCATAGGATCTCATGTGTTGAAAGTACAAGCACAAATGGACAAGAAACTAGAAAAGATAGCTCAGTGATGAAAGTTAAACAGAAACAGTAATAGAGCATAGCTAGCTAGTCTCTTCTTCCATGATCGAAATCTTTGCATAGATATCACAGATGATAGTTCTGTTTCTGTTTCCTGTTTCTTTCACTCAAACTTATCTCCGGTGTGCTTTGAAGATAGTGAAATGGGCCCTTCCCGAGGATGTTTTAGTCGTTTAGAACCCCTGACATTAATGACTCTATATGAACGATCTGACATAATAATATGTTTTCTTTTCAGTTGCAGAACAAAACAAAATATCGGAAGCTTAAAGCTTAATTCCCTTCAACAAAAGAGAACTCGACCACTGCAAGCCATCCGTTTTAGCCATAATTATCATCTGACATGAGAATTCCTCATGATCCTCCTATACCCGGAACAAGTAAGAATTCATCCCTTCCATGAGTCCATGACTACCTCTCCTTAATAAGGAAAATTACAGAAAAAAAAAACTCAAAGCTTGATCAATTGAAAGGAAGAGATGACTTTTAAAAGATTGCGACCGCAGAGAGATACAACAAAACCGGCCGCCTGTCCGAGAATTACAATGACAATCCCACAGAGACTCATAAATAAGTTTTTCTTTGCCTTCTAAAACACCTAAAAGCTTACTACCAAAATATTAGTTAACTCAAAAAAAAAAAAAAAAAAACTACAGGTAATCATAAAAGGTATCTTGGCATCTGCACATATATTCTTCACCATATGCATTTCTTCTTCATCTTCATTGATCGAAGGATGTTAGTAAGGAGGACGAGAGGTGGGTCCCCAAGGCATAACATCATGAGGAGGAGTGGTAAGACAGTTAAGTGGGGCAGGACTCGCCACTCCATAAACCGTCATGGACATTCCAGCATTCGAACTCTCACCACTTGCACCACCACCACCAACTGATCCATGATGATGGGTACTAGTATTACCGGCAGCTGGTCTGCCCTCTTGATGATGCTGATGATGATCAGCCTCACCACCACCAGTCTGATGATGATCAGTAATGCCACATGGCAGCCTGTGAAACGCAGGATTCAAGAAAGTGGCACCCACCACCACAACCTGACTCGCCGCCGTCACTTTCCCGGCCACTATCCCCCCAAACACTTGCCCTTGATTAGCTGCAAGAGTGATCCCAAAACAAGAATACAACGACCAAGAACAAGAGCTCAACGAACAAGAAGGAGACCCACAAGGAGAAGAAGAACAAGAAGCAGCTGGTGGTTTCGTTAAAGAACTGCTAGAAGGACTAGACCAAGGAAACGAAGAAGACCCGAAAAATGTGCCAGTTAGGGACAAAATGTTGAAGGGCCCATGAAGAGACAGAGCAGGCGCGTGAGATACCGGGTGGCGAAGCGTGACGTTTGAGACCGATCCGGAAGCGCTGACCACGCTGAGTCCCGCCGCTCGCTGGCGACGCGCGAAGTCGACGATGGTGTCGACGACGTCGGAGCCAGCGGAGATCTCGAGGACCACCGGCTTCATGGCTGACTCGCTTTCGCGGGTGATGACGATCGGTGGCTTCGGCTTGTTCTTGGAGCCAGGGGGTCTACCTCTGGGCTTTCGAGCTGATGGCTCGACCAGTGATTGAATCTGGTTGCGGTGGTGGTGTTGATCAACGGTGGTGATGGTACTCCTGATGTTGTTTGCTGGCCCACTTCCACACGCAAGGGTTGAGAGAGTGGGGAGTGTCCCGGGGCTGTGCTCAGAGGAGGAGTCTTCGGAAGTGTGAGCTTGAGAGAGGGAGATTCCGCCTCTGTAGTCAGCCATTCTCGGGGTTAAAGACAACAGATAGAGAGTGAGTGAGAGAACAAGAGGTTGAGTAGAGTGGTTATTTTTTTTAAGGGTTAAATTTTCTTTTTTAAAGCCAGGTTGGTAGTTTGACTTGTGGGTCCCACGGATGACTACATATGTGGGGTCTAATGAGATGGTTCGAGAGAGGAACAAAGGATAGAAAATGAATTTTAATAAAATTATATCGGACAAAATTACGTTTTATTTAGCCTCTCTTTTTCGTCTTTGTTATCTCTCTCTATTTGTTATCTTTAATGGATGACGTAAAAATAGTTATTTGTGCTCAGAGAATCATGCCTTTTTGTTACCGAAGGAGTTCAAAACAGAGAACGCTCAATCACGCATCATATCATTTAAGTAATATAATAATGCAATTTAAGAGAGAGAGAGGGTGGCGTTGAAGGCATCATAAATTGGCTACAGCCTACAGGGGGTTTGCTGCTGAAAACAGCTCGAACTCTATGAAAGGCTGATGTGCATATCCAATTATCCAGAGACCCGGGGCCCACAAAAAAAATGGGCCTCGGGTTTCTAATTTGCTTTTAACCAACATAGCCACTTTCTTGCTTTCATGTAAGTTTTCATCTTAATCTGATCCGTCTTCGATAATCGGATAAGAACGTGATCCATTTTAATTTTTTTTATTCTATTTGATTTTAATATTAAATAATATTATTTTTTTATAATTATGTATGTATATTCTTTTAATACTATATACATACATATATGTTACATGTATGTAGGTTTGTCAGTGTATTGTAATTTGGTCTTAATTCGATATGTATTTCGTTCATATAGTCGGATATGAATAAAAATTTTGATATCTAATAATTTCGAATTCTCAATTATCACGTTTTTGTTAGATGTCTTATCAATTTAAACGATGCTCTCTTCCAAATTATGTGTTACAATTGAATTTTTGAATCAATTTTAACTTTAATTTTTAACTGTTATTTTTATTGATTTAAAATTAAAATAAAACATTTTTTTAAATCTTTGTGAATTTTATAAAATTTTAATTATCTTATTGATTTAAAAATAAAAAATTTAATTTTATGAATATTACAAAGTGACACATAAATTGAAATAGATGACATATAAAGTGATAAATTAATGTCAAAAGATGACTCAATTTAGTTAATTTAATAGCATTAAATATTGAATTGCAACAATGAAAAGTTTTTAAATTAAATTAAATTACCTCAAGATTGACAAGAAATTCTCATCTTTTCCTTTCTCTTCCATTCCTTCTTTCCCTTCCTCTTCTCTTTTCTTTTTTTTTTTTTCTCTTTAGGTTTCTAGAGATTTCCAGCACTTATTGGATTTCTCCCTCTCTTTAACACCCTATTTATAGCATAATTCTCAATTAATTGCATAATAACCCTTATAGTTTGCATCCTTTCCTATTTGCACCACATAACTTTTCAAATTTTTGTTTTTGCTTAGTTCCACTTATTATTCCTCAAAAGTTCTACAAAATTTCAAAAGACAATAATTTTAAATACTCTATCATTAGCTATTTAGTTTTCCCAAAGTTTCACAAACTCAAATAATAGTGAAGATGATTGGGATGACTAAATTGTTAATGATTATTTTACACAAAATGCAAAATTTCTAAGAGCTCGAACTAAAAAATTAAGAAAATAAAAAGGTGAAATAATAAACCAAAACCACCTCAAACTCCAAAATTCATAGAATAAAATTCGAGAGGAAAACCTGAATATTAACTCGGGTTTGCTAAAGAAACAATGCATGAAAAATTAGATGGGGAAGAAGGAACAGGAAAAATACAAAACACCTGTTAGATACAAATTCCTACTAAATCTAGATAAAAAATTACAAGCAATAACAACTACTGGTTTGCATGTGGATATAGACTGTACAATAGATCCAAAAAATGCTTATAGAAGATTGGGCTAAAACATGCAATTTAGTAATAAAAAGAAATACCAATTGGAATTGAGAGTTCACAAAACAATATTTGTAAGCTAAATTTTTTGGGGAAAGATATAAAGATGGCCCAAACTTCAATGCTCTAACTAGAGGAAAAGATGAATTAGCCTATTGAATGTCAAGGGAAATGAAAGGATAATTTTTTAGAGAGCAAGATGTAGAAGGACATTTTGAAAAAAAAAATATTAGAGAAAAATTGACAAAACTAAGAATATGCAACATAAGTAGGTTTGGCGAACATTTATGTGAATTTTAAAAATATTACCATAACAAATGATTTTTTTTATTAAAAAAAATAAACAAAGTATATATGTTACTCCATAAGATAATAAATTTTGAAGTTATGTGTTCTCAATGGGAAAAATTAATCACATATGTTTGTTTTTCTTTATAAGTTGCTTGTTCAAGCTTCTTTAAGATATAAGAAGCTATCGAACATCAACAATCCATAAATATGAATAAGCATGCACATGATAAAAGCTTGTTGAATCTTTCTTATAAGTTTTGTTGGTCATTTTGTATTTTAAAATCATACATACATATATAATATAATTTCTTTCATATATATATATACATTTAAAACATGAAAGAAATTATATTCTAATCAACAATATAAGAGAAAATTTTATTAATTCTAAGTTTATATATTAGTAATGCACAATAGAACCAAATTGACTCAATTAATTAATAATTATTTAAACTATTAAGTAATTAATTGGTAACTAATAGTAATTAGTACCAATTTCAATTATATGTTTTTAAAATGAAGTTTATTTTAAAAAAAAAACTTTGTAAAAAATTAAGTGAAATTGAATTAGATATTATTAAATAACAATTAATAAGTGATTTAATTTGATTAGTTTTAAATAAATTTTAAAAAAATAAAGTTAAACTAAAAGATCCACTTATATGCTCATAGCTCTTCAAAATCCTACAACTTGCCTTCTAGAATTGGTGTCTAATGAGAATGATGAGTAGTAGCTTGCCAGAAAATAAACATCTTAAGACCATAGAGAACATGAAATTCGCATTAAACTCTCCGTTAATTAATTTGCATCAATTCTACATCACACACAATTCACAACAAAACAAACGAAACAAAGAAAACCTTCCTCTCTTAACTCTCTCACTTTCCGGGTACAAAATTTGTGGCATAGGCCCAGGCATTGTTGTTGACAGGGTCAGCAAGGTGGTCAGCTAGGTTCTCCAATGGACCCTTACCAGTTACAATGGCTTGAACAAAGAATCCAAACATAGAGAACATAGCCAATCTACCATTCTTCAGCTCCTTCACCTTGAGTTCAGCAAAAGCTTCTGGGTCATCAGCCAAGCCCAATGGGTCAAAGCTTCCACCTGGGTACAATGGGTCAGTCACCTCCCCGAGGGGTCCACCGGCAATACGGTAACCCTCAACAGCACCCATCAAAATCACTTGTGTCGCCCAGATGGCCAAGATGCTTTGCGCGTGGATCAAGCTTGGGTTGCCCAAGTAGTCGAGTCCACCCTCACTGAAGATTTGGGATCCAGCCTTGAACCATACAGCCTCACCGAATTTGACACCGTTACGGGCCAAAAGCTCGGGGAAGACGCACCCGAGGGCTCCGAGCATGGCCCATCTTGAGTGGATCACTTCAAGCTCACGGTTTTTAGCAAAGGTTTCTGGGTCGGCAGAGAGCCCAGCAGTGTCCCAACCATAGTCACCAGGAAACTCACCAGTCAAGTAAGATGGGGCCTCACCGGAGAATGGGCCCAAGTACTTCACTCTGTCTGGGCCGTACCATGGACTCCCCGACGAAACGGGCTTTCTCGCCGTGCTTTTACGCATGGTGACACGGCCGTTTCCGAGGAGCTCAGAGGCGGCGGGAGAGAATTTCACCGCCTTGCCGGCGAATGATGGAGATGAGAGAGCCATAGTTGAGGCGGCCATTGTTGAAAATGAGGGTTTTGGGGTGATGGGTAGTTGTAGTTGAGCTTGAAGATTTGAGACTGATGGAAGCATACTGCTTGGTGGGTCTGTATATGTAGGGAGTTATGAGTTAAGGTTCCTTATCCGTGTGGTATCTTTATCTTTCATTTCATTGGGAGATGAAGATTTCGGCTCTGTTTCTTCTTGTGGCACTGAATTAGCCACGATAGATTTTGGGGACCATTAGTTCTTGAAACCCTTTCAAGTTAAAGAAATGAGATACTTAGGCCCACAGAAATCTGGGATTGAATTGTAACCACTAAATGTGATTTCCTAGACATGTAGTTTGGGTGAAGTTCATCCTTTGCCTTTTGGACCCATAAAAGAAGAAAAAAAGTTTCCAAATTCTAAAAGAGTAGCGTTGCTGACGTTCTTTTTTGCTAACCGTGATAAATGCACTTAATTTCCATCAATCTGTTACGCCCATAACATTGGAGCACAAGTGCAGATTGATGCCCTGTCAATTTGGGCTTTAATTCAAACCACCCAAATATGATTGCCTAGACAAAGCTTAACCTTTGCCTTTGGACCAATTAATATAAGGAAAAAATAATAGAGGCCCAAATTTTTATTTTCCTTAGTGATTTCTTCTTAACAAGAAAATTATTATCCGGATCTTTGGGCTCAATTTGAATCTAAATACACTAACATGATCTTGCTTGGGAGTTGTTTAAGTGAAACTTAAATTACTGAAAGTTAAATTTTTAGAATTACGTTTAAGTTTTGATAATTTAAGTAAATATCCAAAGCCTGTAACAACCACTCCATAATTCGGAAAAAAAAAACATCTACTATTGTATAAATAGATTTTAATAAGAGTGCCATCATTAATTGAATTTGACACAATTAATAGATTTTATATATTCATGCATAGACTGAATTCACGCATTTATATTGCACGAATAAATTTTTTATTTTAATTAATTAACCACGACTGATGATAATATTTTTTAAAAAATTTAATTTCGTTATTGGAATAGAAAACCATTTTATCATATTGTAAAATAATTATACCCAAATGGAATCAAAGACCTTTCCCTTTCAGACATCGAGTCTACAATTAAATGATCCAAACCCCACTCTTCACCAAGTTTGGACCAAAATTCATTAGTGTTGGCATATGGGACCGTTGGCAATGGACAGTGAACGGTACTATTCCCCGTGCCGTGGCGTGCCATGCTGGGCCCAGCACGAGGTTCAGCACGGTCCTGCCTGAGACACAGCCCAATACGAAACACGGTAAGAGACATGACCATAACATATAATAAATTCAAAATTACATATAATTTCATATAACTATATAATGAGTCAAGAAAAATTAGAAAATGATAAATTTAATATTTTAGGATGGTGAAAAAAATGAAAATTATTACCTTATTCTTAACATAATAGCACGTGATATATTAATTCATAAATTAAGCAACTTCACCTAAAGTCACACATTAATATAAATTAAATTAAAACTATACAAATATTTAAACATAAAAAATGTCATTTGTAAATTAAATATTAAAGTTATAATTGTTTGATTTTAACATAATAACATTTGAGTCAATGAACTAAAACACTAAGAGGAAATCATATAATATATTCTTTTTAATCTACTGAATGAAACTTAACTGAATAGCTTAGTTAGGCAGCTCATCATTCAATTTCTAAAGTCATTTGTATAAGAATTGGATAAGTTTGCTTTTTTATTATTTAAATGTCAAAAAGATTATAAAAATTAAATTTTTAATTATTGATAATATTTTATGTCTTTCTAATTTTTAAAATTTCTAAGTTGTTTTTTATATTTCACCAATTTGTAAGTCATTTCATCTTCTTTATTTATTTTATATGTTGTTTTTGTAAGTTATTTATTTAGAAGATTTTTTAAAGTTGTAATTTTTAAGTTATTTGTTTATGTTGTTGTTTTTGTTCAATTTTTAAGATATTTGTAATATTTAACTTCATTAATAAAATGATTGTTTTTCTATATAATTATAAGTATTTAATTCAGTATATATATATATATATATTACTATTTTCAACAAAAGGCAAAAAAATCAATATATACCTATGAAGCTCATGGGTCGGCACGACACGACCCGACACGGCCTAGTAACCATGTGGCTCTTGAGTCGTCTCGGGTCGATGTTTTAAAAAATATACGACACGAAAGAGAGGGAGATACGGCACGACACGATGAGCTGCCTTGTGTCGGCCGTGGGCCGGCATGACACGGCCAATTGTGACCCCTAACATATGGTGAAATTATTGATTTTTTCCTTTGAGATGAAATTATTGAATGCACCGAATGTAACTTGCATCGTGGTGCATGCCAATCATTCATTAAGAGAGAGATTTTCTCTCTCTTAATGGATGGTTGGCATATGTCTGGTATACCCAAGAATTTTAGACACTGAGTGTACTGTAAAATGATCCAAAAACCTACTCTTCACCAAATTCTTATGAACTTCGGATAAATTTTGCCAAAATATCTATGCTTTTAGGTGGAGTTTCTTAGTCATGTGCAACAATAAGCTAGAAGCCTAAAACCAAAGTCCAACACATATCTTGCTTAGAAGTAAAGAGAAATAATTACAAGAAATTACTAAAAAAAGGTTTTCAGTTCTTCTAACCTAATTACCTAATTATATTAAAACTTACAATAAAACCCCAACTTCTTTTACAATGCATAATTTTTCTACCCTGTAATATTAGTTTTTGGTTGATAAAAGAATTTTTGAAATATTTTTTGGTAAAACAATAACAAATGTTTAGCGTCTGATAAAACAACTGTGAAGTTTCTAATATCAACATTTTAAAATATTTTTTAACTTCTGATTTTTTCTTTTTAGAACTGTATTTTTCTTAATTTTTGACTTATCTTTTTGAATTTTTTAGCTAAAACCCCATTGAAATGTACTTTCCAATAGTTGGTAAGCATGTCCTATGCTTTAGTCTTTGAAAGTTAAAACAATCTTTGGATATTCCAGTAGTTGGTAGTCAAACCAAAAGCTTACCAATCTTCCTGACCAAACCAAAAAAGAGAAATAAAGAAGAGAATAATGTATCCTAATTATAGAAGAAGAAGATATTCATGTTCCTATAAAATCCATGATAGCAGCTTCTACCTACTGAAAAACCAAATTCATAAAAGGGTTTACAGAGACAGCGTGCACACAATGAACGTTTTCAAAGATAAAGTGGGTCGGAGATAATGATGTCAATTAATTAGTGCACTGTTGCCTCTGTTGAATGCCATGTTATGGAGGTTGAAAATGGTCTTTTATGTTATCAGAATTTTTGAGGTTTTATTTGGATTTATGAATTTAAAATGTATTTATTTGTATTTTAAATTAGTTGAAAAAAACTTAATATATTTTAAACACTAAAGTTTTTATATTATTATTTATATTAATTAATTAATTAAATTTTCAAAACTCATGAATTTAAAATATATTTAAAAAAAATAATATTTCAAACTGTTTTTTAGTTCAAATGAAAATACCTCAGTCAAACTAAAAAAAGAAACTAGAAAACTATTATCTCATTTGGATCATAATATAGCAATAAAACCTGAGAAATTTTTTAGAACTTCACTGATAATATTAGTTTAGTATGTACGAACGTTATTAATAAAATTCTTTAAAATTACCAATCAAACTTACACCCGATACAAAAATAAGTTTTGCATCTAATAAAAAAAATTAGGTTTCTTTCACATCATGGAATATGGATTGATAAAAAGAATTTAATGATGATATATCACTATCTGAATAACTAGTGGTAATATTGAGCACCACCTCAGACAACCATATGTTGATTTTTTTAAAAAAATTTATTAAGGAAAAAAGAGAAACATTATTAATATTGTAGTACAGAATTCAATTATCCTCCTCCAAGCATATATGGCAGGTAGGCTGCTGGGAGATTCTGTCTTGGTTAACTTGGACCATGGCAGACCCTTTTGGTTGTTTCCTCTCATGTACCAAAACAAAAACTAATTAAATTCAATTATTGGACTTTACACATAGATCTAAGTTTAGATATATGTGTAACAGTGTATGAGAGAGGTAATTTGAAACAAAGCACTATAATTCTTACATATAATTTGATGCTAGTAGCATGAAACAGAATTCTTTGAAACGCAAAAGTTTTTTCTTACTATAACTTAACTGTTGAAAAAAGTGATAATTTCACTTAATTTCATTTTCATTGTCTCAATTCTGTATAAATCCGCATAATATAGTGAAATATATCAAAGATATACATGCATTCTCAAATGTTAGATTCGTAATTGCATCCAAAAAGATTATTAGTTCAATCCAAAAAGATTATTAGCTCATGTGGTAAAACGAATCAAGATAAGAGTTTTGTATAGCTTCGTTTATCTTGGGTTCAATTATTCACTGAGTACAAATTAAAGGTAGGAAACAGACGAGTTTATGGATAGCGAGTCAACGGATGCAGTTAAAAAATGTCAATTTTTTAAAGAGTTTTATTTTCCATGTTTATACTCGTGTTTTAGCAGATGAGTAACAGGTATTGGCAAAAATTTTCTTATTTAAGTGAAAAAAGATCGACCCGAGCCAAATACGAGCTGAGTCTTACTGGTAGTGGGTCAATGGGTACGAACTAAAAATGCTTGTTTCTTAATGAGTTTTATTTTTCATATCCATACCCATGATTTAACAGGTGGGTAACGGGTCAAAAACGGATACGAGTTAAAAATCCCGCATTTAATACAAATAATCTTTAAAAGACCACGACTATGGAAATTATTTCAAATTTTATTTAGTACATATGGAGATAATGGTTTTTTTAACTCAGAAATTAATCGGCTCAAAGATTCTGATACCAGGTGTCACTAAAAAAAATTAATTATGAAATGGAGTTAAATAAGGCATAAAAACCAGAAGGGCGCTGGAAGAAGTTTACAAATTGCAAAGGGCTGCCATTAGGTACCCCTCCAAGATTCGAATACATAATATGAATCGTGAATGTTTAAGCAACTAATGAAGTCGCTAATTAAAAGTGATCTCATTCAAACTTAAAATCTTGCAAGCCACCGTCTTAATATTAATGCCAAAATATGGATGATAGTCTTATCTTCTTTCTTACTCCGACGGAGTAGAAATGATGCTGACGATTTTGCATTTAGATGAAGAAGTTTGAGCTTAGTTTTATTCATGTGATCGCGTTTGAATGGTATATGAATTCCTACAATAAAAACCATCCGTAATTTGGTATTTTTAAAAAGATCTTCGATAATTAAATTAATAAATTTATCGAAATGATATAAAGAGAATCAATGTGATTCTCTATCGTTTATGAAAGCTTGAGTTTTTTTTTATATAAGCATTGATCTCAACAAAGATGTTATTATTTGAGCCTTGATCCTTATGAGATGTGGCCCGTGTGAAATCTCCGATCAAAGATAGTTTCTTCAAGTTTTTAATGTGATTATTTTCAGCGTTATGCTTAAGAGATCTTACTCATATGCGGTTAAGGGTGATTGACCATTATTATACTCCACGTGTCCGATTCTCAATGGACATGTTGATTTTCCTTGTATTTATTTATACACTAATTAATTAATCATTGGTGAATTGAATCTTCCGTGTAGATTACAATTATACTAAATCAGTCTACTACTCAGACTAATTCAGGGTCTCCTTTTGTTTTCAAAGTTCTGTTTATGTGTGGAGAGAGACAGTGAGAGAGATCAAGTTGAGAATGAGAGAGATTTGACAACTAGAAAAAAGATTAATTTATACAGACATAACAGAGCACAACCTTCAACAAACACGAGAAATTAAACCAATTGCCTACCAAGGAAAAGTAAAACAACAGATCAACCAACTGGAGCTACCAACAACATTAACGCAACAAAAATTAACAAAAAGGAACCACAAAATGCAAAATTCTTAAGAGAGATCAGTACACTGATCAGTTGGGTTGATCTTCATTGACCTTTGCCGATAATTAAGAAGCTTTGCTAATTGGAGGAGGCTTCTTAGCAGTAGCAGGAAAATGGGAAGAAAAGGAATCAGTAGTACTAGTGCTACTTGCAGGTGGATTTGTGGAGCTGCTCCCATTGAGAGATTTAGTTGCAGTAGAAGAGGGACCGCCGAGAACTGCTGCGGCTTGGCCGGAATCTGATGGTGGTCTTGGTGGCTCCTCCGCACTCATCAGTATCTCCGGTGGGAGGACTTGGGAGGGGCGGCGTCTGTGCCGAGACATGCCTGCAGCTTCAATTCTTGCGTTGGTCACCTGTTATACTTTTGAGTCAGAAGAGTGTATATATATATATATATATATGATCTGGGGTTCATATAGACAGATGTTTGGTACGCGCATCTGAAGCGTGTGGTGCTACTTGGTTGGAAGTACAATCCTTTGACGCGCGTATAAATTTGAAAAATGGTAAATAACATTCCAATCCATTAGTTTGACAATAGGACCATCCTTCCAAACATTTCGTGCTTTTATAACAATCGGGTCCAATTCAAGTAAGAGTAAACTCAAGACAAATTGAGATATTCGAACTCGATTCGATTTAAAATGAATATGCTCGAGTTTAATAATAAATGAGTTCGAATCTGAACATTAGATTATCCATTCGAATTAAAGATTGAGTCTGAATTATAATTTTAATAAATAAAAATATCAAATAAATATTTGTTCGAGTTCGAACTCGACTTGTCTCATATTCGATAATACTTTATCAAATTGTTCGAGAGTATTTCGAATCGAATTTTGAGGTATTTAAACTCGACTCGATAAATTATTCAAATCTAATTTTCAGATTCGAGTTCGATCGAATCGAGTTTTGATCGAATTTGAATTCGAATAACTTAATAAAAGCTCGAATCAATTTCAATTTTAAATTCAACATTCAATAAGTTTCTTTGCCAAGGTTTGAAAATTAAAACGAAACAAGTTATTTGGAGGGCCAAATAGATTGTGTTTGTGTCTAAGACGTATACGTCTTATTAGTTATTATTTTGTCGCTGTAATAAAAAACGGTAATAAATACTTTTCATCATCAATTTAAATTTTTACTCAAAAACACTGATCTTTGGTCTTTTAGTGCGTGTACACATCTGCTTCAAGATCTATCAGCTACTGGCACCTAGCATGTGACAATTATTAGGAGACAAAAGAAACATATGCTGCGTGTAAATCTAAGAACCACTTGTTGCTGTTTGTTTGTTCACGTGTTGGTTACCTAACCAACAGAACGATATAAATTAACAGGGATCTCTTCTCCCGGAAACTCTCGTTTCTTATGTGATATTTCATGCTTCTCTCAGATTTTCAGTGACATTGGTGGAATGGAAAAGGGAGGAAATAGATGATTTTTATTCTATTAACTGTGTTTGATGGACAAGTACAAAATGAATGGAAGATTTTCATAAAGTAATGACTTGATAACATCATTCGGTTTTGGATTTTTTTTCTTACACCCATCAAATATGTTTTTAAAATTATTGATATTTCTTGTTGATGTTGAAAGTAAATAAGAGTAATCACGTCACCTCTGATTGTAAGATGAGGTCAAATCTACATCGGAATAACATAAGGTCACTTCGAAAGAAAAATGCTCAGAGTTTTGTTTTTTAGAGAGAATCTTCCAATGCATAAGTCAGTTGATGACCAATAATAAAATAAGACAATGAAATGAGAACAAAGAGAGGATAACGTCAAGAATCTCATCCTAATGGGAAAGGTGGTGAGTCTTTTATGTGAAAATATCATTTTGTCATTTGAGTGAGATGATATTTTTGCAAGCAGTGTCCCTTATGTCTTAGAGACAAAGTCTGTGATATAAAATTACCAACATAAACCCGAGGTTTACCACGTGTCAAATTATTATTGATAGGTGTATTTTTACCCATATCATTTCTTACTCTTATTGACTAATTCGAAGAAAACCATATCGTGTAAATTATATAAGCAATTTACTTAATTAATTAGGTTGAATTTTTTCCGATTTAGTAGAAATATCTCTCTTGGTCATATGGATATCGGCTATTGAGATGTGATTTAATGAATCCAAATCATGTATATTAAGTTATTAATTTTCCCGTGGTTTCAACATAGTCCAATTAATGATTACTCTTAAAAAAAAATCTGAAATTCAAATTCTCCATTTCCAATTATAAAAAAAACAAATAATCATACACATGAAAATGATAATATGATCATGTTTGGTTTCTTATTTAAAGTAATTTATTTTAAATTTACTTAAATATAAAACCAAACATGATCTATACCGAGCGGATTGACAGTTCACTGTAAATAAGATCAAAACAAATCCTATTCAAGAAAATTTTGCTTTTTAACCCATTTAAAGTGGTTACCAATGGACGCCATTGGGAGGATGCAGAGTCATCTGATAAACCAAGTATATGAGAACAAACAACACTTAACAGGTGGTCCTCATGCGTAAAGGACACTTTGTCTTCTTAGTATATCGATAAGATGGAAAAGTACAAGATTGGGATTATTTTTTGCATTATCCATCTGTTTTAACGCTCTAATTTTTAGAAAATTTCCTGGCCACATTCAGTATTTCGGTATTTTGTGTGCATACATGTCCTCTGCATGAATTTTGAACCACATGAATCTTGGAATTGTGGAATTCCTACATCTGGAATTGTGGAATTCCTACATCACAAATCCAATCTGATGCAATTTGTTCATATTAATTGAAATTTATTGGCTAATTACATTGCTTTTTAATGGCTAATTTCTTCTTTTCCTTTCTTTTTTTAACAGCTAAGATGAGATTCATTGATCAACTTAATCAGGCAACATCCTTGAAATACAACCTGCAAGAAAAACTCTAAGAAACAAAAACACAAACACTTGACCTACAAAAAGCTATAGCATCGACACAAAGAAATGAGCTCAAAAGAGAGAGAAGAGAAGGTGGAGAGCTTGGCCTTATTCATGTTGGTGATAGCTTCGTCGAAGATGAAGAGAACATAGGGATTTCTGGTGGAGAAAGGAAAAGGGTATCGATTGTGTTGATATAGTCAAAATAACAAAAGAAATGAAGTCTGGCTCAATTGATTCCCAATTGCTCTTAATATTCATATATATAGATGAGTACAGAGTAGTTTAAATTCAATTATTTAGATATATACAAGTATTCAAATATTTAAATATCTACTAACAAAAGACTAACAGAATACAAATCTGTAGTGATTCACTAGATAACTATAGCAACAACTAGATAACAGCTGTAGCAGATTTATCTTGATGAGATGCTGATTTATCGGAGCTGATATGTCTAACATCCCCCTTCAAGATGATGGGAAAATCTCGAACCATCAGCTTGTCACGAAGGAGCAATAATCTGGCTGAAGTGAGACCTTTTGTAAAAATGTCTGAAGGTTGAGCTACTGTCGAGATGTAACCTGCTTGTATATCTTTGTTAAATATCTTCTCCCTGATAAAATGATAGTCGACTTCGATATGTTTGGTACGGGCATGAAATACTGGATTAGAAGATAGAGCCAAAGCACCAAGATTATCTACCCTAGGCAGGGAGAATTGGTTAGTGGCATGTGCAGTTCTTGAAAGAGCATGCGAAGCCAATAGAGTTCAGCCACAGTGAATGCCATAGACCTGTATTCCGCTTCTGTGCTTGATCGTGCTACAACGGGTTGCTTCTTGGCTGAACAAGAAATAAGGCAGGGACCAAGATATATACAATAGCCCGATGTGGACTTCTTGTCATTAGGAGACCCTACCCAATCAGAATCACAAAAAACATTAAGTTGCAAGGAGCCCTTGCTGAAGTTGAGACCAAACTGTAAGGTGCCCTTTAGATACCGCAACACTTTCTTAGCTGCTACTAGATGGTCAGTGGTTGGGTAATGTAAGAATTGATATAGTTGGTTCACATTGAAGGATATGTCAGGTCTGGTAAGAGTGAGATACTGTAAAGCTCCAACCAAAGTTCTATATTTAGTAGGATCATTGAGGGGATCCCCTGAAAATTTAGAAAGTTTTGAACCTGAGGTGCAAGGTGTAGAAGCTGGTTTAGCACCAGCCATCCTTGTGCGATTCAATAGATCAGTAGCATACTTTCTTTGACTGATATGGAGACCTTCTGATGTTTTGGTGACCTGAATTCCCAGAAAATAAAAGAGGGAACCAAAGTCTTTGACAGCAAACTCAACACTAAGTTGAGTAACAAGATGATCAATGGAAGAAGAGGAATTACCGGCAACTATGATGTCATCAACATAAATAAGTAGGGGTGAGCATGAAACCCGGTTGACCCGTGGACCCGATCCAAACCGATATAATGGGTTGGGTTGGGTTGAAATTTTTTTGAACCCGGTGGGTTGGGTTGGGTCATGGGTTCAAAATTTTTAAACCGACCCAAACCAGTAACCCGGTTAAATATATAATTATATTTTTTTTTATATATATTGTATTTATTAAATATAAAATTATATTTAAATAATTATAGTATAATTAATGAGTAAAATTATATGTAGCACTGTCCAAATCCAAGCAGCCAAACAGGACATAGGTTGTTGTAATTAGATAATAAAATGATGGGTATTTTGGGAAAAAATTACAATTTACTAAACTAAACCTAACCTCTAATTGAGAGTTTCAGTTCTCTCTTTCTTCGTTTTGTTTCTGGGGGCTGTGGAGAGGAAGCCAGAGAAAGCCAAAAACTCAAAAAGGTATGCACTATGTAGTACTATAGTTTAATTTCTGGCCAGTTTTTTGCACTTTTATGCAGTGTTGGCATGTATTTGGCACTTTTATGCATTAGATCAAGCTGTCTGATCTAGAGGATAGAACATAATTTTTTTTTTAAGAACATAAGAAAATTGCCAAGCCTCTTTAAAATTTTTCACCAACTGATCCATACAATAATTGAGTATCCATGCTTAAACTCAAATGAATCTCCACCGTACTTCATTTATTCAAAAGGATTCAACGAAACCATCAAACTAATTAGAAAACGTAAATAGAGAAATATATGAACTTTCCATGTCAGGGAAAGGTGTTAACCAAACGCTGGTGAAATTATAATTTGGCATAATTTATAATTTTCATTGACCCATTCACCCGGGCAGAGCACCCGGTAGTATTTGGTATAATTTATAATTTTCATAACAAATTTTAATTTCAATTCTCTTTTATAAAAAAATAATATTTTTAGGTTATTTAGAAAATCATAAAAATAAAAAATATGCCTAATCATAAAAATTATTATATTAATTTATGAAAGCCTATATAAAAAATCGTGGTTGATATTTTAAATGTTAACTTTTATTTGCTTATTTTTGATACAGGTGTCAAGTGTCAACTGTCAAGTATGGTAGATAACCCCAAGGATTTATCTTCAACTTCAAAAAAAAGTGCAGCTTCAAAGGAAAAGGTGAGTGACTCAAGCAAAAAACCTTCTAAAAGAACATTAGATGTGTGGGAACATTTTACTTTGATTGAAAGTGAGAAATCGAAAAATGAGAAAGCTACATGTAATTATTGTGGACAAACTTATGCTTGTGATAGTAATAATGGTACTAGTACAATGTGGAAACATTTGAATAGGTGTACTAAGTATCCTTATAATATTAAGTGCAAGAAACAAAAGACTTTGTCAGATTATCAAACTATAGCAAAAGATGGTACTACTACTTTGAATATTTCGGGTGTGGCAAAAAGTTTTGATCATGAAGTATCTAGAACCCTACTTGCTAGAATGGTAATTGTTGATGAATTACCTTTTAAATTTTTAGAACATGAAGGTTTTAAGGATTTTGTTGCCTCATTGCAACCGAAATTTAAAATTCCTTCAAGATTTACGATAGCTAGAGATTGCTTGACACTTTATTATGCTGAGAAAAAAAAGATAAAGGATCTTTTGAGTAAAGAATCTCAAAGAGTTTGCCTCACAACGAACACATGGACTTCTGTGCAAAACATTAATTATATGTGTCTCACCATGCATTTCATTGATAGTAATTGGAAATTACATAAAAGGATTTTAAACTTTTGTCCAATTTCTAGTCATAAAGGAGAAGCAATTGGGAAATTGTTTGAGTTATGTTTGCTAGAATGGGGTATTGAGAAATTTTTCACAATCACGGTTGATAATGCAACTTCCAATGATAAATCTTTAAAGTATATGATGAAAAGAATTAATCATTGGAATGAAAGTGTCTTGAATGGTGAATTTCTCCATCTGAGATGTTGTGCTCATATTTTAAACCTCGTTGTGAGTGATGGTTTGGAATATTGTAAGGACTCCGTTGATCGGATTCGTGATGCAGTGAAGTATGTGAGGGCTTCTCCGGCGAGGTTGGAAAATTTAAAAAAAATGTGCGGAAGAAGAGAAAATATCAACCAAGTGTCTTGTATGCCTAGATGTTCAAACTAGGTGGAACTCAACTTATATGACGCTGGAAGCTGCACTTAAATTTCAAAAGGCTTTTGAACGATTGGAAGAACAACAAGAATCACATTTTCTACATTATCTCAATGATAAAAGAGGGGTTCCCAATGAGAATGATTGGAAAAATGCTCATGCATTGGTTAAATTCTTGAAAACTTTCTATGATGCTACTTTGCATTTTTCTGGTACTTTATATGTTACTTCTAATTCGTTCTTTAGTCAAATTGTTGGTATTGAATATCTGTTGATTGAGTGGTCAAGAAGTGAAGACCCACGCTTGAGTATGATGGCTTTGAAGATGAAAGCGAAATTTGACAAATATTGGGGGGATGTTGAGAAAATAAATATGATGTTGTTTATGGCAGTTGTTCTTGATCCTAGATGTAAACTAACTTACGTGAAGTTTTCTTTTAGTTAAATTTATGAACTTAATGTTGCCATTGGGATGTATAAAAAAGTGAAAGATACTTTGGTCCGGTTATTTGATAATTATAGTTTGCTTTCTAATTCTTTATCCTCAAGTAGTAAATCAATTTCAAGGACTCAAATTTCTAGTGAGATAAAAGTTGATTTTGTGGAAGATCCTTTTTTTGTGATGACAAGTCGATATAAAAGGTACCAAGAGGAAAAAACTGGTGTGGATAAATCAGAGGTGGATATGTATTTGGATGATGCTGATGAAAAAGATACTGTGAAATTTGATATTTTGGATTGGTGGAAAATTAATTCAAGTAAATATCCAATTCTTTCTCAAGTGGCAAGAGATGTGTTAGCAATGCCTATTTCTACAGTTGCTTCTGAATCAGTTTTTAGCATGAGTGGTCGTGTTCTTGATGTGTTTCGTAGTTCCTTGACTCCTAGAATAGTGGAAGCTCTTATTTGTGCGCAAGATTGGTTGCGAGCTTCACCAATACCAATCCATGTTGAAGAGAGTTTGGAAGAGCTTGAGAAATTTGAATCAGGTAATTAATTTTTATTGTTTAATTTTAATAATTTTATTGGTTACAAGGTTTTTTATTTTTCTATGTACTGATGTATCACTTATTTTTTTTAGAGTTAAAAGTTTAACGGTGGAATCTACTTTCCCTAAATATTGATGGAATACTTCCATATTTTGGTAAGTTAGTTTTTTTTTTTGTGTATATATATATATATTTTCGTTTACTTTATGATTTTTATCTGATATATACGTGTGACATTATGTAGGAATTAGATCACGAAGACTTTAAGGCTGGTTTACAATCATTCTACAAAATTGAAAGAGTTTTGGTGTGTTGTATGCTGGAAAGTATTTGTTGTGCTTCTAGTCATCTCGTTTGGTTGGTGATTTTTGATGTGCTGTATGTTGGAAAGGGTATTTGTTAATGTTTGTTTCCATAACAATATCCAAGATGTTAACAAAAGTATTGAATATTAGTTTATATAAAGCTGATGCACACAACTTTTACTTTCAATATGTATGGAATTGGTTTTGGATTTAGTATAATATTTTTTTGTTATGTAATATGTATAATTTAATTTTTTAGTAGAAAAAATATATCAACCCGGTGACCCAAACCGATTAGAATGGGTTGGGTTGAGTTGAGGTTGGATGGGTTCATGGGTTAGGTTGGGTTGAGATTTTTCCAACCCGGTATGAATGGATTGGGTTGAATTTTTAAGTTAAACCGACTCAAACCGACCCATGCTCACCCTTATAAATAAGCACATAAATAGAAATGTGATTCAAATGGAATGTAAAAAGAGATGTATCAACTGTGGAGCCATTGAACCCGAGAGCAAGTAAGGCTTGTGACAATCTCAAAAACCAAGCTCTAGGAGCTTGTTTGAGTCTATAGATTGACTTATATAATCTGCACACATGATCAGAAAGATGAGGATCCTCAAACCCTTTAGGCTGCTCCATGTAAACCTCTTCTTCAAGAAAACCATGTAAAAAGGCATTAGAGATGTCAAGTTGCTTGATAAACTAGTCATGATGAACAGCTAATACTAGTACCAATCTAATTGTGGTTGGTTTAATAACAAGGCTAAATGTCTCATTAAAGTCCACCCTATTAATTTGATCAAATCCTTTAGCCACTAATCTGGCCTTGTAACGATCAATACTCCCATATGATTTTTGTTTAAGCTTAAACACCCACTTATTCCTGACAACTTGCTTATGGCAAGGTCGTGGACATAAATTTCAAGTTTTTTTTTTGGCTATGAAGGCATTGTATTCAACCTGCACAGCATCAAGCCAATGCTGGTTCTTCACTGCTTCCTTATAGGTTTGGGGTTCAGAAGGTAAAGTGATGGTAGAGAGGGCTTGGAGAGGATATTTGGTGGAGTTGTAGAGATGGTAGTCGAGAAATTGTTTAGGTTTCGAGGAATTGGTCATAGATCGTGTAATGATTTGAGTGGAGGAGGAGGCAGGCAGATTTATGGTGGTGAGAGGAGTGGAATTAGGTGAAGAAAGTTGGAGATCAGGTGAGGAGGAAACAGGTGGGGTTTCAGAGATAAGATAATTATAAAGAGCAGGTGAAGAAAGAGCATGTTCTGTTACTGAGATGGGAGCATTATATGAAGCAGGTGGGCTTGTGTCATTGGAAAAACTAGGCTCAGGTGAGACAGATGAGGGTGATGTATCAAGGGAAGATGTTGTGATAGTGAATGTAGGAGGTGTAATAATAGGAAAAGAAGAAATTGAATTATGAAGGAAGGGATCAGAGAGACAATCTGATTGTGAGGCACTGACAGAGGAAGAAAAAACATCCTGCAAGGGTGAGGAAGCAACAGCTGGAGCCCATGTATCAGAAGCAGGAAAGTTCACTTCATCAAAGATGAAATGTTTGGAGATGTAGACTTTCTGAGAAGTTAAATCCAAGCATCGATATCCCCTTTGATTTGAGCTATACCCGAGAAAAACACACTTTGTGCTTCTAAATGCTAATTTGTGGGGTTGATAAGGTCTAAGCAAAGGGTAACATGCACAACCAAATGTCTTTAGGAATGAGTAATCTGGTAGTTTGTTAAATAAGGTGAAGAATGATGACTAATTGTTAAGGACAGGTGTAGGAAGCCTATTGATGACATATATGGCAGTGAGAAAAGCATCAACCTAGTAACATGATGAAAGATGGGACTGAACTAAGAGTGATAAACCTGTGTCAGTAATATACCCATGTTTTCTCTCTGAAATTCCATTATGCTCAGAAGTATGAGGACAAGTGAGCTTATATAAAATTCCATTGGTAGAGAGGAATTTTTTTAAAGCAGTGGAGAGGTATTCTCCACCGTCAGTCATTATTTGTTTGATCTTTCCAGAGAATTGAGTTTCAACCAGTTGTTTAAACTTAAGAAAACAAAAGAATACTTCAGATTTGAATTGCAAAGGAAACAACCAGGTAAATCTGGAAAATTCGTCAATGAATATAACATAGAGGTTACATCCACTGACAGAAGTAACTGGAGAGATCCAAACATCTGAGTGCATTAACTCTAGAGGATGTGTAGATCTGTTATTGGACTCGGGAAAGGGAAGTTTGTGATTCTTAGTAACTTGATAGGGCTCACACAGATTATTCTGTTTTCCAGGACCAGAAATAGGAAGCAAAGCGTCACGAATGACCCTAGCAACTGTGGACTCAGAGGCATGAGCTAATCTAGAATGCCAAATATTGATTAGAGCTTTGACACCTTATAAAACAGTGAAAGAGGAAATGGGAGCAGCTTTAGGATTAGATTTCTTGAGTTTCAGCTTCTTGAGATACATGGGATACAGTCCAGCTTCACTTTGCCCTTGAAGAAGTATTTCCTTGGTCTGTAGGTCCTTCACAAAGAAATGAGATGATGTAAGCACAAAGTAACAATTATTGTCATTGCAAAATTTCTGGATGGATAAAAAGATTAGAAGACGCATTAGGGCAATGTAAGATATTGTGTAAAAGAAACTTGTTTTTGGAATTAAGAAGCATAGAAGAACCAGTGTTGGTGATGAGCAGGCCTCCTCCATTGCCCACTGTGACCTGATCATTACCCTGATAAGGCTATTATTGCAGGGTCAAGTTGTCCAATTCAGAAGTAATGTGGTTGTTAGCACCACTATCAAGATACCAAGGCTGTTCAACTTCTTGTGTTCCATGGGTGTGGGCTGCCATGGCTGCCAACTGAGCTGGTGGATGTCGACCCTGGTAAGAAAAATCCATCCTGTGATAGCAATCAAGGGCCTCATGGTTATTTTTGCCACATATTTGGCATAGTGGGAATTTGGTGGAGGGGAAGGGGCTACTGGATGATTGTGGCTTAAGGGAGAAGTTGCGAGTGTTTGAATTGGCAGGAGATCGATTATAGTGGGAAGACTTGCCTTGCTGAGTGGGATATTTGGATTTCTTACCATGGTTAAACTTTGGTTTGTTTGTGGAGAAAGCAAACTGAATCCCATCATTGGGAAGGGTCCTGTTTTGAGATTCAAGTAATTGCTCCTAATTGAGCAATTCAGTTTGAAAATCATTAAATGAAATTAGTTTGTCTCGGGTGGCAAAATTAAGAGATGTGATGAAAGGATTATAAATGGAATTAAGACCAGACCCCCGATGACATAGGAGATCAAGTATTCCTCATCAACAGGTTTATCTGCTGCTATGAGCTGATCAGACCAATTTTTGGCAAGGATCAAGTAATCAGAGTAGGTGTTAGTGCCTTGCTGCAATGTTTGAAGCTGTCTTTTGAGGTGGGAAATGCGAGATCTGGACTGAGGAGCAAATCTGCTAGCCAATGTATTCCAGACCATTTTGGATGTTGTCAATCCATAGACTGTGGAGAGGATCTTCTCACTGAGAATGACATTTAACCAGGCCAAGACAAATTGATCTTTCTTTTGCCAAACCAAGTAATCTGGGTTGAGATCAGAAGTAGATTTCCCAGTGGAATCAAGAAGATATTGAGAGGGACAGATTTCTGACCCATCAACAATGCTTAGTAAGTGATGGCTTCTAAGCACAGGAATGAATTGGGTAGTCCAATTCAGATAATTAGTTCCATCTAGTTTGACAGAAACCAAAGAGGTAATGTTTGGGATAACAAAAGAGGGATTGGATGAGGCCATATAGGATCGAGTTGCGTGAGCAATTAAACTGCTCTAATACCAAGTCAAAATAACAAAAGAAATGAAGTCTGGCTCAATTGATTCCCAGTTACTATGTATATTCATATATATAAATGAGTACATAGTAGTTTAAATTCAATTATTTAGATATATACAAGTATTCAAATATTTAAACATCTACTAACAGAACACTAACAGAATACAAATCTTGGATGAGCCAACTTCAGGCCTTGATAGCACATCCGCGCTTCAAGTGATTGAGCTGCTGTCTTCAATGGCAAAAGCAAAGCAAAGAACTATGGTACTATCTATTCATCAACCAAGTTATAGAATTCTTCAATACATCTCTAACTTTTTGATCCTCTCTCATGGCTCTATAGTCCACAATGGTAGCCTTGAATTGCTCGAGGAAACCATCGTGAAATTGGGATTTCAGATTGCAATGCAATTGAATGCACTAGAATTCGCCACGGAAATTATAGGTACACTGGAAAGTTGAAGTTCCAAATTTTAGAGCTCCATTCCTACTCATCAATTTGGCCAGAAGAAATTGGTGGAGTTCAGCAACATAATGACAACAAACAGAATGTTGGGTTTTCTTGTTTTTCAGTTTGTTTGAAATTATGTTTCTCTGCTTAAGATTTTGGAAGATTATTTATAGAACAAAGCAGCTGTTCTTAACAAGAACAATGCAAGCACTTGTTGGTGGATTTGGATTGGGAAGTGTATACGTAAAGGTAAGGAAAGACGAAGCAGGAGTAAGAGAGCGACTGGGTCTATTCGCGTTTAGTCTTAGTTTCCTACTTTCTTCTACAGTAGAAGCACTGCCAATCTACCTTCAAGAGCGGCGTGTTTTGATGAAGGAATCTTCCAGGGGAGCCTACAGAATTTCTTCTTATATGATCGCGAACACCATCATTTTTCTTCCCTTCTTGCTCGCGGTTGCTATCCTTTTTGCTGCACCTGTCTACGGGATTGTAGGACTAATCCTTCCGTTCATGTTTTTCACATTCGTTGTTCGGCTTATAGTGATGATGGCAAGCTCTCTAGTACTTTTCTTGAGCGTAATCTCACCCTACTTCATATCAGGGAATTCTCTCATCTGGACAGTTCTTGGAGCTTTCTTCCTCTTCTCTGGCTACTTCGTTCCGAAAGAGAACATACCAAATTACTGGATTTTTATGTATTATGTTTCACTCTTTAATATCCCTTGGATTCACTGCTTACCAATGAATACTGGAGTGTGAGAAGTGAATGTTTTTCTTGGCAAGCTCAAGATCATTATTCAAAGTGTTTGCTCACTGGAAACAATGTCTTGAAGAGTAGAGGACTTGACAAGGACACTAGGTGGATGAATGTCGGGATCATGTTTGGCTTCTTTGTGTTCTATCGCGTGCTCTGTTGGATCATTCTTGCTCGAAAGTCTTCAAGAACAACCATATAACAATTTGCTACAATTAAACAAACTGAAGAAGCAATATAAGGATTGTATATACAATATTTCATTTTATTGCCATGGATAGAGTTCAATAGTTAAGAAATTATCTGTGTTTTTTTTCTTTAGAAAAATTAACAAAGTGCCAAAAAACAACCGGTGGGTAGAGTTCAAAAATACATAAAGCAAAAAACAAATAAAAACATCAGTGAATTAAAAATAAATAAATACGACTTAGTTCTCGAGTGTCTTGGGACCTGAGCGATCGGAGACCCATATGATCCGATTTTCGAGCAATCCGAGTTCGGGGACCTGAGCATCTCGAGAGCCAAGTGTCCCGGGACTCGAGCATCTTGGCACCCAAGTGACCAGGTTCCCGAGCATCCTGAAACTCGCACATCACAAAACCAGACCAAAGCAATCGAAGACCCGTGCAACCTGGTTATTCAATGACCCACCAATAACCAACCAATTATTCAAATAAATATTCATATTTATAGTGTATGTATATAAGAGTTTCTTAATTGCATTAGAACTAAGTTTTCTAATTCCATTAGAACCAAAATTTCCTAACACTGTTTTATATATATATATCAATGATGGCAAGTTCACTACTTTTCTTGAGTGCGATCTCCCCTGACTTCATATCAGGGAATTCTCTCATCTGTACAGTAGTTCTTGGAGCTTTCTTCATCTTCTCTGGCTACTTCATTCCCAAAGAGAACATACCAAAATACTGGGATTTTCATGTATTATGTTGGATCATTCTTAAAGGGTTACATATTTCGTTTGATTAAACAAAGTCAAAGAGGGTTTTTGTCAACTCTCAGAAAATAGGGAAATAAGTGTAGCAAGCCCAAACCTCAAATACTTTTTGTAAACTAAGTTCTTCATTGTCACTAGTGCCCTCCCTCACCCCTAAAAATTCAACATCCAATCAAAATTTAACTATTTATTTAAATTCTATCATTTTTTTTTCCATTTGACATTTTATAATCAGTTTCTTTGCTAAATAGATTAGTAACACAATAACAAATTATTTTAAAATTATGGAATTAGGTGGTCCCTGTTCCTCTTTCTTTCGAATTCCTTAAAAATTTTATGTTACATTTGATAGTATGGAATTAAGATTTGAAATTGAAATTAGAGTAAAATTATATTTTTTTAATAATAAAATTGTTAAAAAAACTATAATTACACCTCAATTTTAATTACACAAACCTTAATTTCCTATCACCAAACCAAGATATTAAAAGAATCTGAAAAGATATACCCAACCATAACATCAACATATCTATGAGAAAAAAAAAATCTTCTTTTTTCTGTTTATAACTAATAAATTGAAGTATCGTACAATTTCTTTTGAATGTTCGGATTCTACAGAAATCTGTCGAGTGACCATATAGGGTCTTGAAGTGGCTTTTGAAAAATTAATCTGCATTTGCATCTGCATCAACTTCCGTGGCTATTAAGCCCAAAATCTTCCACATTCCCATTAACAAACTCTTGTAGATTGTTTGTCGTGGTTTGAGAATCATAAATATTTGTTTTGCTCCTTGCCTCACACCATTAATGTTGTCGCGCTTTGTACAAATTCTAGCTAGTATTTTTGTAGGTTTTCAGATTTTTTCGTTCATTTTCAATAATCATAATTGTTGGGTTATCATTCAAATGATATGTTTAATACAACTAACTTTACTATAGACACAATAACATATGAAATTTCCTTTTTATTTAAAAGTTTGAATGGCTCGACCTCTACTAGAGAGAGTAATCTTAATGGACGGAAGTACTATTATTAACTTATGAGTAGAATACTGAAAGAGAAGTTAACATAATACAAACAAACAATTTTAGAAAGGAAACATATGAATGGGTACCAACGTAAGACTAAGCATTCAACCTTAATCATGTACATCTTTGCGATAGTGTGCGAAGGAGTGCTTACAAAATATGCTCGTTTCAACTTTTCTCTCAAGACATTGAATTTTATGGTTTTCTCCAATAACTCAAATAAATTTGAACATTGATTTTTCATCTTCAACTCGAAATATCTCATTGATTTAATAATACAAAGTTGAACCACTTCTCCATAGATGGAGATTGAAATTTAGTAATAACTTACCAACTGGATAAAGCTTACCTTGAATGATATATCATCAGAAATTTGCTCCATACGTTTCAGATGAAGAAAAGAAAAATAGACTTAACGTGCCTAAACTTTTGTTATGGACAAGTTTGGGTTTCTTTAAAAATGTATCTTGCATGATATATCATGAAAAACTTAATACAAGCACTTCTCAAGAAGAAAAAATAGCGTGTGTGCAACCAAAAAAAATAGTAGGGTCGACTTTTACGAGCCTACAATTCTTATTTTATGTGCCAATTAAAAGAAACTACGTTTGGTTTACTTGGGCCGAAGATATGGGTACCTCAATTGAAATTTAAATGAGTCAAGCTGAGTAGAGGTGGATTCGAATTGAATTTTTATCGAACTATTTGAGTTTGAACTCTATCAAAGCTTGACGTGATTGAACTTGAGATTGAGTTTGAAAATTAAGCTTGATTAGCTTATCGAGTCGAACTCAAATACCTTAAGTTTCAACTCGAAATAATTTTGAATAGTTTAATAAAATATTATCGAGTTTGAAGTTAACCGATCTTAAGCTAATATTTATTAAAATTAGAGTCCATGCTCGAACTCGAGCTTAAACTTGGACTTGAATAGGTTCGTTTGTTATTGAGTTTGGGACAAATCGAGTTCAAGTCCAATTTTTTAGTTCGTTTCGAACTTTAACTCGAGCATGAACCTGTTTATTTTGAGTCGAATCGAACTCGAATATTTTAATATTTGAGCTCGATTTTGCGAGTTCCCCTGAGTAGTACTTTATTCAAGTTTGTTTATTGAGATTTTAACCAAGTTTGAGCATGAGCTTCAAAAATTTTGTTGTTCATTAAGATTTTAGTTGACAATGAATTGACCTCCAGTTTTAATCGAGATTCAACAACTTTATTTAATCTCAAATTCATTCTTGTTTCAAAATTAAGCTCGAGCCGAGCTTATTCATAAACTAAATGAAAACTTATGTAAACAATTGATTTCTCTTTATTTGACGGCACGACAAGCAATGGACAAAGAGAGGCTAAATTCTGAAAAGAGATAAGATAAGTGGTTGTAAGTGATAATAAAACTAGAAGAATATATACTGTTTAAACAAGTCCCAACCGACCATAAATGAGCTCTTATCAAATACCTTTTCATGTTTGTTTTTTCTTTCACAATTTTGAATTTTTTTTTTTGGGAGAGCTAGTTACCACCAATCCTTGCTTAATTGATAATATTAAAATATTTAGAAAAGTTTTTTTTGGATAAATTTAACTAGGAAAAAATATAATTACTTCAAATTTTGGTAAAATTTGTCCACATACAATATTGTGGGATAAAATTGTACGTACTCGATATTTTTGAATCAATAGTTATCATTTTATTATAATTGATATTGATACTGCCAAAATACACATCTCCAATAAGAAAACGACACGTGGATCATTTTGACCCTAGGCTGCAAGGAGACACGCGAAAGACCCAGGCTCGGACAGTTGGGCCTCCAGGTCATGATCGCCCTTCAGGGCATCATTGCTCCCCAGCTGGGCCTCCACGTCACCACCGCCCTCCAGGCCATGATTACCCAACCAAATTGGGACGTCAGGTCGTCAAACCACCTTAAGGCATAGACGACTCCCGATCAAGACAGCAAGGCAAAGCCCTAACGGACGGCCCTCAGCCACCTAACTGGGCCTCCTAGGCATCATTATTCAACCCAGTTGGGGCAACATATCACTGCCGCCCTAGGTCAAATGCCCCCTCCGAAGCCCTATAAAAAGGGTTAGGTATGCACTCCAAAGGGCCCCGACTTTTTGCTCAACTGAAAAAAGGAGCGCTCGTCCTCTACATGTTTTTGCTCTGACTCTAACTAAAGCTTCGAAGCATCTCCGGAGGCACCCCCTCCGGTGACCTCTTAGCTCACCTTCCTCTCCCTGTGCAGATACGTCTGAGTCCTAACCTCCAGCTCAGTACAACACATTTTTGGCATCAACAGATATAATAAGAAGTGTGATTATGATCTTAAGTAGAATTCAATTGGTAACCACACATTTTCTTTAAAAAATAAATTTCAAGTTTGAATTCCCATCTATTATAAAGAAGAAAAAGTGAAATGTTATTATTAAAAATTGACAATAGTATAGCTACAAATTGGGGGTTTGACTGAATGCTGAGCAGGAGCGATAGCGAGAGACATAATTTTTAAAAAATGCAAAGAACAAGATTGTATATATAAAATTATAAATATAAATATATACGGAATATACATAATTTACAGGTTAATATTGTTATAAGTGAGTACATAAATATTAAATATTTCATAGTTAAAATATTAAATTAATATAATTTTATTTAACTCTAATTTATTCCAGATTAAGATTATTTCCGTTTGAAAATTGATATTGAGTTAAGTTTATAGTGAGATTAAATGTCACATCATTAAATGAAAAAATTTCAAATCTTAATTTGTCATGATGATATTCAATCTCTATAAATTTATCACTATTTTAATTTTTAAATAAAAAAAATCTAAATCTTTTTATTTAATATGTACTTTAAATCAATAATATTATATTAATGTCGGCTATGCTAGTTCTTACTATTATTTTTAGAAGTAGTATGGATCATTTCCAAGAAGAAAGAAAGCAAATATTTGCCAAGAGATGTTACAACCCCAATCATTCCCTTCGTATTTTACACTTATATAAATAATCAATAAAAAACCTCAATTTCAATCGTAACCGTATCAAACAACGATTTTTTTTGTTAAATTTTAAAATAATAATTTATTAGTCAAATTTTTATAAGTGTCGTTTAATTACAAATTTATTTTTCAATTGATGAGAAGATTTTACTTAACACATGATCATGAAAGATACATGACACAATAATCTATCTCACTATTAAATTTTATGAGAAGAGAGAAAAATGAGGAATTTTTGGTTAGACCGAGTTTAAAGCAAATGTTTTAAACTCGTCCAAAACTTTATTGATAATTTTACAAAACTTCACTAATAACATTATTTTTTTGTCCTACACTTATTTAATATTTATCAATGAAGTTCTCTAAAATTACCAATGAAGTTTTGAACTAATTTAAAACTAATGTTTTAAATTCGATTTTTTTTAAAAATATATTTTACTTTTATTCAATAATAAAATAAACTTTGTGTCATGTATTTTTATAAACTGAAACTAACAAAAAATTTCCCCCATTAACACAGGAGAATGGTGAAATAGGTTTCCTAACATTGATTTTTTTTTCATAACAGTTGTCGCCACGTAAGCTATTAAATGCATATGGAACCAGTGACAACATCAGCCTTCACCAAAATCTAGTGTTAAAAAAACTTTAAAACCCCATTATCAAACCTCAGTCTTTTTAGCAAAGCGTTGAAAAACTCAAGATCTCTCGTAAATCTTTCTCATGAGAAAGTCGCTGCACTTTTGTTCAGGTGATACGCTGTCTTTTTTTTTTTTTTCCAATCTATAGAACACAGGGCATGCATTTTTATGTCAGTTAATTCTCTGATTTATCGTTGAACCTCTCTGTTTCTTTACCTGGGATTTTCTTGTTTTGTTTTCTCTATATTATTGAGTTTTTACGTGTGCCCATTTGGTATATAACTAAAAATGATGCCCATTTCTTATGAATATGAATTCTGATCGATGCATATGTTTTCCCTTTTGTGTCATCTTGAATTGACTTCTTAATGCTTTAGAATCAATAGTTGTTGGTACCTATAGTCTGTTCATATGTATTTGACTTAATGATGCTTTCTTGTGGTAATGCAGATTTGTGCTTGCATTTCCCGGATTTTTGATTGATTGACTAGGAAGTTCAATTACTGCAAATATTTTATGGGAGCTGTGAATTAGAGGGTTTTTTTTGGAATTATTGGTTTTCTAATGCTGCTGTAGATAGCATAGTATGATATAGTTGACCTGTGCTGTGAGTCTGTGAGGAGTTGGAATTCATTTTTTCTAAATTATAGTAAGACTTCAAAGATGGTAGGGAGGAAGAACATGGGGCGTGTATCGCCACTAATTTTGGTGCTTCTGGCACTCGGCTTTTTCTTTGTGACATATAATTTGCTGATTATGATAATACACAATAAAGCATCAAGTTGGGGGTCGGAGAGAATGGAGTTGTCTGATCCCACTACTCGGATGCCTAAGGAGCTGAGAAAATCAGGGAACTCCAATTTGAAGTTCCATGTTGCTCTTACGGCAACGGATGCTCCTTATAGCCAATGGCAGTGTCGAATAATGTTCTATTGGTATAATAAGGTAAGAGACATGCCTGGATCGGATATGGGGAAGTTTACACGAGTTTTGCATTCTGGAAATCCTGACAGTTTGATGGAGGAGATTCTGACCTTTGTTGTTGATCCTCTTCCAGAGGGTTTAGATCGGGTAAGAATCATCCGCTGTTGCCTACATCGGGTTCTCTGATTGCTATATATATGTTTTTCAACTGTGGCATTTTCATAAGACTTTTTCCCCTTGTGAATATTCTTGTCTTTCATCAGATAAGTAGTCTGTTATTTTTCACTTTCTTGCTTAAGCTTGTCCATACGTTCATAATTTCGTGTAATTCTTTATGCATTGTGCTCTGTAAAATGGGAAATAGATCTAAGAAATGATTCTCAATCTCCAACAAACCTCGTGTTTAAAGTCTAGTGCTCCAATTAGAATAGAGGGGGAAAAAGTTTAAAGAAATATTCGTGTTTTGAAATGGAGATGATGGATGTCTTGTTAACTGTTTTGCTGTTAGTTTTTAGAGACATAAAATGAAGTGTTGGAAAGTGAGTGATCCAATTTTCCCTGGGTGAGATTACACTGTGTTGATCATATCGTTGGTAAAATATAGCTTTAAAGAATTTTGGTAAAACGAGAAACATCTTTTAATTACATTCAGCTGATTTGCTGGAAAATGTCGTCCATTAAAGAATAACAATAAAAAGATGGTGAAACTAACTCTTGCATTTTGAGGGACCTTAAAACTTTTTTTATTTTAGTATCCCAGGAGCCCACTTTGATGGGACCCTTTATCAATATTCTAGTGCTACCAGTATAATGGTGGAGGTGATACAGATGTGAACCATCCATAACTGATAGCGGACGGTTGGTAATATGCCATGCTGGTTTCAGTGCCTCTTTCTTTACTTAATCTCTCCCAAATTTACTCTATGTATGCTTTCCATAAACTTAATTTATCATTCAAATTGTATTTTCATGTTTTATCCAGGGTTATATTGTTTTAAACAGACTGTGGGCTTTCGTGCAGTGGTTGGAAAAAGCGACGATTGAGGAAGAGTGAGCTTTTTTAACCAATGATCCATACTTGTTTTACACTCTTCCTTTTATGCAATCTGAAAGTTATTGCATTTTATGGGTGATGCAGATACATTATTTTCTTTAAAAAAAAAAAAATCCAATGCCTAACTATGCTCACACCTGTTATGACCATGCAGATACATTCTAATGGCAGAGCCTGACCACCTATTTGCAAATCCACTGCCTAACTTGGCACACAGAAGCCATCCAGCAGGGTTCTCATTTTTCTATATCAAACCGACTGAGCATGAACAAATTATTAGAAAGTTTTATCCTGAGGAGAAAGGCCCTGTGACAGATATTGATCCAATTGGAAATTCTCCTGTGATTATTAAAAAGGTAGATTGTTATGGTAGCTAATAGCTAGTGTGAACCAATTAAACTGATCGTGACTGACTGTTCAATTGCTGTTATTAATATTCATCTCCATGTCGACTTATCAGAAGATTTAAAGAAACACACACGTACACAAAAAAAAACTCTTAGAAAAGGAATCAAAGAAATTTGTAATAATGTGTCATTATTTTCCTTTTTTTGTCCTTAGAATGATCATTATAGTTACTGTTTGGCTGAACTCTTCCCGTGCACTTTGAACAATATAAAAATTATAGTATATTTCTTTCCTGTTATCTATTTCAGTCCTTGCTGGAGGATATTTCACCAATGTGGATGAATATTTCTTTACAAATGAAAGATGATCCAGCAACCGATAAGGCGTTTGGATGGGTGCTTGAAATGTAAGAAACACTTGAGAAGAGTTGAAAAAATTATTTTTGCTAATTATTATAGATCTTGAGGTTGCTGATATTAGCTTTTAACTTTTCTTGCATGTTTGTTGAACTTAGGTATGCATATGCTGTAGCATCGGCCTTAAATGGCGTGCGGTATATACTTCGTAAAGACTTCATGTTACAGGTTCCAATGTTATGGGGATCTTCTTGTATTTTCAGAATGAACTTTACTTGCAGATCGATTCTTAAGATGCATCTTTTCTATATTTTCAGCCACCATGGGATCTGGAAGTGGGGAAGAAGTTTATCATCCACTATACTTATGGATGTGACTATAATTTAAAGGTAAAGCTCTCTCTCTCTCCAGTTACTAAATTATTTCAGAAGCTTGATGCTTTATCTATGATTATTTCGCTTTTAGTTTTGCATGTATTTGACCGAGTATAGCAGTCCCTTCTCTTGCCTTTTTCTTTGGTCAAAACTAAGATATATTCTTCTAGATTTTCTTCTCAACTCATATATTATGCAACGATGATTACACAGGGAGAATTGACGTATGGGAAGATTGGAGAATGGCGGTTCGACAAGAGATCTTATCTTAGTAGACCTCCACCAAGAAACCTCTCTTTACCCCCGCCAGGAGTTCCTGAAAGTGTGGTATGTGCATTGATAAGCTTCATTCGTTAAGCTTCCCTTTAGGAAAATGTGAATTGGAATGAGCTTGTACTAAACTAAGTTTAATATTGTGCTCAGTGGGAATAAGTAAAACCATGCATGCCCCTGGTACTAGGGTGAACTTCTTCACGATGTCACGATTATAGAAGACAATTTATGGGATCTGGGTAAAGTTTGTGATGCTTGACCCAGTTAAGGTTCTCATATGGCACTTATATATAAATACTTTGCACTTGTTATAATGAACAACATTTCAACCTTCAACAAATTAATTGAAGCCATCAGGAAGCAAGGTATTTTTTGTTGAACTGATGTCATTTTTCATGAGTTGCAATAGCTCATTGTGGCAATCAGGTTGTTAGCTTTGTACATTATGGCGTCAGTAAATGCAACATTTCAACCTTCTTGGTTTTTACTCTTACTTAAAATCCAATTCTCTGTGGCTTCTTACGTTCATTCTGTATGAAGTATGTCCATGTCATTTCTGACATCTGCTTAGTGGAAATGTCTCTAGAGGTTTGAATTTTGCGTATTCATTGTGTGCTTATGCAACTGTGTGTGTGCATATAGTTTTACTTACTTGATCCTAAGACAGATAATCCTTTAATGCCCTACCTTCCTTCAATTTACTTTTGCCACATTTGGATCCTGTGATTCTATATCCTTGTTTTAGGAATCAAATCATTTTTCTCCTTGGAAGTGCCTTCTGTCATTTTTTGCTTTAAAAAATTTTAAGGGTCATTAAATAAAATGATATATTTTTTAAATATCCATAAATTAAGATTTTTAATATTTAGAAACGTCAATCAAAATGCCTGTTGTTGGAGAATCATGAAAGTGATTAACTTGAACCTGCGTTAAAAGGAGGTGGTTTTCTGGGCTGGAGCTTGGCACTGGCATAAATATCAAATGGTTTTTTGACATCAATGCTGAACAAGAATGACTTCTTGTTGGTGCAGAGTCCATTTGAAGATTCCTTTTCTTAATAATTTCTTAGGCCTGCTTGTGAGATCCAGAAGCAGATTGGTCTTGATTTTCTGATCCATTTGGTGTATAATAAGCACTTTAGAGCTGTATGTTGGTTCTGATTCATTACTCGTAATGAAACATTGCTGCGAAACAGAAACCAATCTTTTGTTGGTTTTCTAATTTACTTTAAATAGCCAAAGGTGTTTAGAGTTAGACCTGATTAAGACCACTTCTGTATCTCGATTCCTCTATTGTCTAATCAATTCCAGTTCTGAGTCTTAACTTTCCACGTCTCATTGTGTGGTTGAAATTGCTCTGATCCAGATAGCCTCCATGTAGTTCTTTATGTTTCTGATGATCACTATGTTGCTGATATTCAGGCATCACATAACAGTTGCTTTCTGCATGATAGGCTTAATTTAGTGCCTCAATGTGTAGCTTATTGCTGCTTAGATTTAGAGGAGAATAAAAGGTTGATATAAATATGTTGCTTTCTGCATAATGATAGGTGTAATTTAATGCCTAAATGTGTAGCTTATTGCCACTTAGATTTTGAGGAGAATAAAGGTTACGCAATCATTTTAGCAAGTGCATTATTTCAAAGGGCATTACTGCCTGGGTGAGAATTAGCCATATATTTTTCATGACATTCTTTTGATGATGAGAAAACATTAGTCTGTGTAGACAGTATTTGAGCACTAGTAACAATCTTTTGTCTCATCCTGAATTAGTATCTGTATTGTTATGATGACCGACTTTACATGTGCTGATGAATTTGAAATTTGGTAAAATGTTTGTCTCTCTTGAGTAATTTGTTATGCATTGTTTCATTCATCTATTTCATAGGAGCATGGTTGTGAAGGTAATTTATGTAAACTCTCTCTCTCAGGTTAGTAATTCCCTTCAGTCTAACTGTCTGCAGGTGAGACTGGTGAAGATGGTAAATGAAGCTACCGCTAATATTCCTGGGTGGGACACCTTAAACCGTGGCTGAGATTAGAAGTAAGATTGTAAGACCGTGGATCCTTTGTTCATTATACTGAATAGTTTCCTTTGGGAGAGCGTTACCAACACTAATCACTGGTGACAAAAGAGCGGTATAGATAGGAAAGTGAAAGTCTTTACAGGTCAGATTAGTGATATTTGATTGTTGTCATCTCTTAGCATAACCATGATTGCCTCTAAATTCTTTTGCACGTGTATCTCTTACATTTGGAGTATATAGTTGAATTTTGCTTGTTGAATGTTTCAGACCTGTAAATTAAAAATTCCTTACTAGGTTGCATTCTTTCTGCTCAGTAAACAAGCTATGCCAAAAGCTTCTTTTTAACATTGTTACAAAAGCAAATGGGCAATTTAATATCTTGGGAATTTTAGCTAAATTAGCTGAGTATTTCTTTGTTTGAGTATATGACAGTATGTTATTATTTGATTAAAGAGAACCATTATCGCTTGCTTACATTTATGTATGTAAGGATACATTATTAAGTTATCTTCCCGTTATGGATGTTCAGGTTTAGCTTTGCAATATCTTGTAGTGAGGGAAGGCCCCATCTGTACAATTTGTTCTCCATCAACTCCCATTTTCTGAGCATATAGTCCTGCATCAAAGAATTGTTTCACCGCTTCCTCCATGTACTACTTCCCTTGACTGTCATCTCCTTCCCTATTTTCGCTGGAAAACTCGTCAAGATATTATCTCCCTTCAACACTGCCGCGAGTTGCAGTAGCTACTACTGGAATTCGCTGACCTTGGCGTCTTCATTGGCCTCTCCCTTCCTGATCTTTAGTGGAGTTGGAAGTTTCACTAGTCATATAGAATAAATTTCGATAATTTATTAGCAGTAAGCTCAAGTATTATAATGAGAGTTCTGAATAATTAGGGTTAAGGCAAGTAACCTGGACAATCAGTTCTGGGTTCTGTCCTTGTCTGGACAATGCTTTCAAAGGTTCCAGCCCATTCGTCCCTCTTAGTAAGAAAGGGTGAGGACAGGTTGAATAGCTTCTTCACCGTCACCGGAATCGACTAGTGTTCGTAACAACTGCATCATTGTTACAAATTATAAACTATTAAAAATTATCTATATATGTGGATATCATTTAACTTAATTGGTAAAATCGCTTGTTGTCGCACAAGCAGAGAAAAAATGCACCGAGTATATCAAGCCAGCATCGTCGATGTTCTCGAAAATTGTTCTCTGAGGGTAACCCTTCACGAGCAACCATATCAGGAACAAAGCCATTCATCACAGATTCAGACATGTTAGTAGATTCGCCCATAGAGAAAGCTTGTTGGGCAAACCCATTCATTGGTGAAGGATCCGAAGAAGTATTATCTGACCCGAAAATCTGCTCCCTGATAGCCTGAAACGAGTGACCAAGATCAGGGTCCACATAATGAGATTGGTTCTTGAAGTAAAATCGCTTCGATGAAGGGTCATTGATGGACAGAGGGTTCCATTCAGAACCATCAACAACGTTGATTTCCTGATTGATCTTCTTCATCCATCCTAGCCTGTGATCAAGCTATCCGCTTTCCATCACCAGGACCGCTATGGTTTTGATTGCATTATTTTCAAAATGAATTTATTTAAAGAATCAAAATTTTAATTAAATATTATTTTTCATGATAATTAAAATATTTAATTATTAAAATATCTATAAATGATTATGATAAGTTTAATAATTTTATTTATCAATTATTTATTTTTAAATTGTTTATAACAAACTTTTAAGTTATTTGAATTTATATTTTTTTTTAAAAATAAAAACATGCAGTATCATTTTAATTTTTAGAATAGAAAAAAAATTTCTTTGATTTTTACTTTTATGATAATCTATGATATTAATTTATATATGTTACGATATTTAATTTTATAAAAAAATATATCAACAAACTTTTCATTTAAAATATTTAATTTAATTTTATTATGGTTTTTAATTTTCATTTATTCGATGATATGATAGACAATAATATCATAATATTTTTTTAAATATAAAATATTTAAAGTAAATTTATTTTACATCATATAATAGAATATAAATCCCTTTAAAATATACTTTTAACAATTTAAAAAAAAGACGATAATTTTATTTTTAAAAAAACCATAAAAATTATCTGTTCAATACATTTTATCCTTAATACTTCTATTTTTTATTAAAAAAATAATATTTATAATATGCGTATTTGATCATCATAAAAAATAATGTCCAACTAAAATTTTGATTCTTTAAATAAATTCATTTTAATGCTACTTGACAGTAAAAAATAATATTTTAAAATAAATAATAAGTTTCAAAAAAAATAATATATTAATAGTGCAATGCAATTCACCCCAATAAAAAAAAAAATCTAATCCATTTGATCAAAAAAGCATGCCAGTACAAATCAGATTTGACATGAACCGACGCTTTTGTCTAACCCATACGTAAATTGCTCACACAACGAACATTGATAAAGAGAGAGACGCCATCTAACCCATATGTAAAAATGGGAGCACAACAAACATTGATAAAGAAAAAGACGGCACCATCCCCCATCCCCCGCTCTACGTTTCAATTTTAAGTTTTACCCAAAACAAACTTCAAATCAGCAAACATGAATCTTAAAATTAAAATAAAATATGAAGCATATGATGACAACAGGAGGAATGAACAAAGATAAAACCTGACCCCAAACAAGACATTTCAAATGGGAATATATATCCCACAAATTATTTCATAACATCAAGTTTTGAGTCGTTCCCAACTTCAACATGGGAGATAGTAGTTTGTGTTGTGTTCTATCGCTCTGTTATACTCAACATTTATTCATAACCATAGTCTTTAATCCAGACAAACAACCATATACTCTACTGCCCTTCATAACCCCACCATCCATCTTCTGATACCCAAGATGATACAACCTTCCTGACTAGAGCCCTGAGGCTATACTGCAGAGAACTGACCGAGAACATCAAATACTATCAGCTACCGACTGATATCAGGTAACAGCAATTCCAACAGCTAGATTATGTGAAAAATTTAAGTAGCATAGTGACAACACCACCTTTATTCCACCAACTGCTCAAGAAAAAAGCCCCACGACCATAAGATGATCTTATTAACATGTTCTACCTCCATCCCAAGTAACCAGATTAGGCATTTACTTCTTCCGAATTTCTATCAAACGATGTTTCAATATCCCTTCCACTAGCAGGAGAGCTCAGCGAAATCTGTACACAATAAGACATGATGCAAGAACTGTAAGTGAAAAAACCACCCTTCAGCCTAAAACAAGCAATAAACAAAAGTTACATGCAATCTAAATCACTTTCAAGACCCTTGGTCCAAACCAATAGAAATATACAAAGCATCCATATCAGCTTCCCCTAAGATAGATTTATAGATCCGCTTCAAATTTCCAACCGGGTGCTGGAAAAAAAATACAGCCTGCGGATGGCTGCCATAAGTAAACATCACAATGAAAGAAGAAAGTCCAACACTATGGTAAAATCAACCAGTGCTCGCTCCCAAACAGGGGAAGAGCTATTCCTTATCAACAGCAAAAACAAAGGAGCTCAAGTTGGTCTAAAATGCAGATGTCTGGAGAAAACTGAATCTAACACAACATGAATCAGTCAGGTCCATATTAAGCTACCAATCCAACCAAACACCCAAGAAAACAAACTGTTTAGATTAACAGCATATTTCATATCTATATCTCTACATATTAACATAAAACATGTTCTAGGCATTTTCATTTTACAGTATTTAACGAGGTATTTTCAAGTTAACTTTGGAGGGCATAGAGTGACCACAAGATTGGGCAGAAGCAGCATCTAAGAAAGAGTGCGACCTTGGAGTCGGATCATTTCCCAAATGGCAAGTGTTATTATGTCCAGATTTTGTTTCATTTTTCCACTCTAGGTTCTCAATAGAACCAAGAATTGCTTCTACAAAATGGATGCAGATATTATTGAAATAAATGAAACATACACACATATATATGTATGTATGCTATATAAATTGTAGTCTCATTTTCCTTTTACCTTAGTTTAGACATGGATTCAATCATAACTCTTGAAATCTCCTCCACCTGCAGGAGGGTTTGCATAGACCAATAGATATGTAAAATAATGTAGTGTAAGGGTTTATCATTTGATGTTCTACAAACTCATCAACTGTGTCTTTGCACAATATATACTGAATTTTATTTATTTACTCGTAAGTCTAAATAATATCATTCCTAGAGACTTTTAATTACTAGCCTTCACATCTATGAGAATCACTGATGTGTACAAACACACGTGCATGTGTATATACATAAATATATATACAACACACAAACACCTATAGAGAGAGACGAAGAGAGAGAATTGAAAGATACTAACTCGTTTAGTAGCAAGTGCCCGCGCTTGGAAGCCAAGGCCACCCATGCTCCAACAAAAACTCAACACAGAACAAGGCTTCAAAAGTTGGAGTTTGAATTTGGTAGCAGAAGGACTCAGTACATTCACCAGAATCATTCTGAAGAACCTACAAGGACAACCATATGTTAGATCCAACGAAACCTAAAAGAACAATAATACTTTAGATCCAAACTTCTTCTGACGGAAGAACACAGAAGTATCGATTATAATACATGGTGTAAGGTCCAAAAATGATCCTACCATATATTCTCATACTGATCTCACACGAAATAACGACCTGTCCAAACAGACTGTCCTTGATATTGCTCTGGCTGTGGAGCAAACTGCTGATTTCCATTTATGAGTTGCTGTTTCTGTAGCTGCTGTTCACGCTGTAATTTTAGATGCTCAAGAGCCTGATAATCCTCCCAACCTTTCTGCAAATCCACTTGAAGGTGCACTGTTGGAACTTGTTTTCCAGGAAAGGGAAAGTTGACTGTCCCATTCAAGCCATTGCCGTTACCAATATACTGGGGGTTTGGATGAGATGGATAATTGATGGAACTGCTTAGTCCAGAGCCTTTGATCGGTGAAGGCTGATATCCATCCAACCAGCTATAATCATCCATCAGAAGATTATCGCCAATTAAATCTGAACCAGAAATGGGCACATTCACTTGTTTTTGGGGAACATGGTTAAAACCAGGTGGAGGCCCAAGATGCCTAACTGGTCGACTAACTGGATTTTTCCTTATGCCTGCTGGCAAGGCTGATGAAGTCTTTACAGCCAAGCTCTCAGCAGTAACTCCAGAAGATGCGAAAGCATCAATCTTTGATGGTATTGCAACATCTGGTGCTCTTGACTGACCATATAACATACCACTAGTACTAGCATTGAAAGACTGGTGGCTAGGAATTGAATGAGAAGGAAAATAGGAAAGGTCTATATTTCCTTGCATTTCATGTTTTGTTACATGCCCGTTATCTATGACCTTTAAGCCTGCCAAGCTACTTGCAAGAGAAGCTTCTTCCGGTAACCACTTCAGAGCATGCGATTGAATGGATTGCAAATGCTGGGGGATAATACTACCAACAGATACAGGAAAAGGTGAACTTGCATCATAACCAGGCTGCTGATGGAGATTATGAAGAGGGGCTGAAACAGAACCACCAAAAAATTGTAAATCGACTGCAGAAGCACTCTGATCAGGCTTCTTCATGCCCTCGTAGGGGGCAAATTTTTGACCAAGCACTTCTGTTCTCTTCTCAGTCGCTACTGGCTTGAAAACAATCACTTCATCCTCATCTTCCCCATCCATGTAAACTTCCGGATTTTGCAGTGCAACAGCCAAATTCATGGTTTTCTCGGCTTGGTTATCTTGCATAACATCATCTGTTTTTGGTGGAACTGAATGGACAGTAAGAACGAAATCATTTGAAAGCTCAATACCAATTACGAATTTCTTCATCTTTGAATCAAAACACACAGTTTTATGATCAACACTGATCATGTTAGCCAAAGCTTTCCCTGCTGCAAGAATCCTTTTGATACGAGCTTTCTTTTCTTTGTTGCCATCACTTCCAAAGGAATGCTTCCTCGAAAAATCCAAAATGGTCTGTGCGGGAAGGAGTGGCAAGAATCCTCTCAACTCAAAGTCCTCCAACAATGCAAGTCGGTTTTCAGTTTCTCCTTCTTCGTACCTGCTCATATTGAAAAAGCAAGTCTCATCTTCATTATCATCAATGAACATGGGCCCATTTGCTAAGATCTTATTTAAGAAGGTTATGCAAATCTTCCAGAAACTTGATCTAACAGTCTCCTGTTTCTCATCCACATCACTGCCTGCTGCAACATCTGGGCAACAGGCCAACCATTCCACAAAAACTAGAATACCAGGTATGAGGTAACTTGAAGAAGGGTCACGCAGCTGCACACATCTATCTATTATGTAACCCATCAACTCAAAAACAGCAGTGAACGCATTTTGAAGAAGAACTGCTCGCTGAACAATTTCTGCATATGTCTGACCTTCAGTCTCCTTTGAATTATGAACTGTGAATATAAGAATGGACACAAGCCTAACAATAACAAGCGCATTCTCAATAGCATCTGCTCCAAAATTCATATCTTCTTCTAGCCCAGAAGAAAGAAGTTCACGTAAGCCACAGCTAACTGAAGTAAGAACTTCAGAAAACATCTCCAGGCTGCACAAGAAAAACCATTACGAGTTACATAACCCCCAAAACTTGGTCATAACATACCAAATTAGTTACTAGTCAAGATAAGATACCTTGTACGAGTGAAAAGAATACCATTTAGACGGACAAATCTAATGCAAAAGGTTTTGTAGATCTCAGGTATACTGGATACTTTTTCCTTCTCAAGGCTGGCCTCCATGTTGGCATCTTTAGATGCAAGTCTTGCGTCTCCTTTCCCTCTTCCTTTACCAGTCAACCTCACAGTTGAATCCTTGGCCAAGGAGGCTTTAACTTCCCCAAGCAGTTGAGAGTAACTCTGACGGTTCTGCCAAAAAATGAAAAATAATAAATATCTCCTTTTTTATAAGTAATAAATGAATATCTCCTACAAGATCTTAGAATATGACTCATAGAAGCCAACAGAAAACACTAAAACTGCACATATAAAGGGATTTTCTTTATAAGTAAAATGTATAAAAAGCAAAAGCGCACTAAGGGGGTGCAACCTATATATAAAGGGATAAATCATACATAAAATCTCATTCTTTTTTGTTGATAAGTTGTCTGCCCTAAAAATCTATACATGTCAATTGCAAAACATGCACATTAATAAGTACAACATACTACATATAGCTAAAAAGGGAGGCTACAACATACTACATATAGCTAAAAAGGGGGGCTACAATAAACTACATATAGCTAAAAAGGGGGGGCATGGGTGGAAAACCTTCTCAAATGCAACAATCAAGTTATCCCGAGCAGTTGAGAAGGGGCTCTCCACTGCCAAACTCCGAAAGTAACGATATACAGCCACCAACTCATCCCCTGAATAAGAAGAAAGTATTGCAAGCTGAAACAAGCACAGAATTTATCAGACCAAAAGGACTATGAACATGCTAAATCGGTGAATTTCGGGGAATGTAAGAAAAAGGAGAGAGAGATGCAGATGGAAATAAAAATATAGGACAAACCTGATGATGAGGGTTTCCACTTGATGGCAAAAGGGACGCTGCTTGCAAATAGTAACTCGAAGCTGCAGCATACTCTCGGGTTTTTGAATCCCCCTCCCCATATAATCCTTTATACCGTGCTAGGTCACCCAAGTATATCAAGCAACGGTGACAAGATACCAAACCTTTCTTCAGGTCAGTAGATTTCTTCCCATCTTTGTCTGTAACAATTTGATTCTCTGAATCCTCAGAGAAATACCCCAGTGGAAGCCCATACTTTGCCCTGATTTTTAAAATCAGATCATGATAAAATCCAGTTGCCTCAGAAAGAAAGGTTTTAAACTGTAGTCGTATTTTTGTAATTCGGTCAGGTCGTGCAGGGCCTTTCAGACTCTGGGACACATTAGATCCAGTGGAAGCTAAAGCAGCACTGAAGTGTGCTCTAAATTCCTCAATTCGCTTGTAATGTAACTGCCATAAAGCATATTCAATATTGTGCTGCTCAGAAAAAGCATGATCTTCAAGAATTATTGCTTCATAATTCTCGCGTATCTGTTGCCACGTATTAGGATCTGATGGAATATGTGCCTTGGCAGACTTCCGACGCTTGTTTTCCAACTCAATGTTCTGAAAAAAGGTCAAGTGTCACTATGTTGCAGACCATGATTTTATACATGAAACAGAAAATACACACATTTATTACAAATGCAAGGATCCAGAAAGGATGGGTGGAAGTCCTGTCCAACTAGGTCTTAACAAAAATGAAAATGATGCTTTTACCAATCCAAATCGAGTTTATTCCGGAAAAACTTGAATTTTATGGAGCAAAAGGAGATACCTTCTCATAGAGACGTTGAGCACGCTCCCGTGATGAAGGAGCAGACATTTTATCCGTCTGCACAATCATCATCCATAAAATATATTTGACTAACTTCAAATTTCATCAAATCTGCAGAAAGTCCTCATAAAACATCATCAGCTCCAAGGCAAAACTAGAAGCATTTTAATTCTTTCCTAAAAGAAAAATAAAGGAAAAAGGAGGATCACCGAAGCAGATTACTAAAACAACTACACTGTCTCGTCCTAAATACTTCGAGCCAAATCAAATGAGAAAGAGGTCATTTATATAAGACAACAACAGCTATCATCAAAATAAAATTTAAACTGCTCTTCAACCATCAGTCTCTCTCTCTCTGTTAGCTAATCGTTTACCTCTTTCCTCTCTCAATAGTATCAGATGTTTATACCAATAAGATGCTGAGATGCATGATTTGGCAGGTAGAGTCGTGGGCCAGTATGTATCTATTCTAGAGTTAAGATGTTTTAAGATCAAGACATTACGTATAACTACTTTTTGGACATAAATCCCACATATATTAGGGTAGAGACAGATTGTTTGAAATGCTCATAGATGAGTTAGTTTCCTTTTATGTTTGCATACATTAATATACACTCACATATGAACATCAGGGATGGGTACTGATTTAAGCATGCTTAAATAGTGGTTCAAGGCATTTCTGCCTCTAATCAATTTAATTGGTATTGATTTTGCTTAAATCAATACCCAAAAGTCGCCATTATTTTTAGGTGTGACAATAAAAGACTTCAATCTTCCAAGAATGAGTCTCCACATAGAGGTTTTTCATTGAAAGTTTCTAAGATCCGATGTTTGCATACTCAAGTATAAGCCCCTAAAAATCCCTTATATGAACTTACAGGGAATAATGACCAAAATAAACTTCCATTTTACTCATGATAATTATTTTCCCTCTCCGGTGCAACTTGAGAATTTGAAGGTGAAACCCTTCAACAAATAGTCTTAGGAGGTTAGCCCAACTAAACTCCCACAAGTTTTTAAAACCCCAATCACTTCACTCAACTACACAGTTGTTCCCACTTAAAGCGACTCTTCTTTCAAGATAATTGGACATGCTTCAAAGTCCTTAACTGTAATCGCTCACCACGTTTTTCATGTATTCTTCATTTGTTTTTTCCTTTAAAGTAATCATCCAAACTGCAAGACCCACCATTGCATAATTCATACTGCAAATTAGACTTCTGTTTCGAATACATGAAACAAGGCTTCCACAGTAAAATTATCTTATTTCCCAATCAACCTCCTCCATGCCACAGTTTATGCATAAATCATTGAATCAGATAAGAAAAAACTTAAGTCTTAAACGATCTAAATGATCTCTATATGTGTCTCTGTGTATATATACACCCACACATGAAATAGATAATCCCAAGAAGATCAGCTAACTTATACAACTTGACCATGGCATTTTACTTAAAGACAAAGGCGATAAGAAATAAAAGAAGATGACAGGATAAATCCTTGATCTCTCAAAGAAAGTCAAATTACTCTACCCGGCAAATCTGAGCTTCCAAAATCATAAAATAAAATGGAACACTTGGTATTTTACACAAACCTTTTTGTTAGGTTGCTGAAAAAACGGAGAAAAAAAACTATATATATTAAAAAAAAGAACCTTTGATATATTTTCTTTTCATTTGAAACCAAGAAGCCAATGACCCTAATCTGATAATCTTTTGAGATTTCACCCATATTCTTTCTCATAAACAAAACAAAGGATATACAAGTTTATAAAAATAAAAAATAAAAAAAGCAAGGATAATTGAATAACAAAATTTTGGTTTCATAAAACAAATTCAAAGAAAAAAGAAGCCGCAACGGTAAACAATATCATCCACACAACGGTACAAGAACTAGATCAATCAGCTCCAAATATACCCCAAATAAATTTAAAACAAAAAAAAAAAGAAGGAAACAAACGAAAGGCACAGAACTTTTAGAATAATAAAAATAGAGAAAACTCACCTGTCTAACCAGATCTACAAATATTTGCAGGATCAAATCATTAAAAAGAGAGAGAAAAAGAAAATTAGGGTTTGCTTTGGTGGAGAGAGGGAGAAGGGCAGATGGTTGTTTTGGTATTTGGTTTTTGGTTTTTTTAGGTCCAACTGGGGATGAGCCGATGAGGTTAGAGAAATTCAATGTGTTTTCTTTTCTCTCTTGTTTTTTGTTTTTGGTTTCAAGGCGGCGATTGTTTGATGGAAGCGGCACCGTTTTGTCTCCTATCCTCTTATCCCTATTTTTATAGTAATTTTTTTGACTTACTAATTCGTAAATTTGTTTTTAATTTTGTTGAATCAGATTCACGCGCTTAGGCGAATGGTAAGTTTCACACTCCGATTCGAGGGCATGTAAATCCCTTTATTATGTGTTCCAAAATCTTAAAATATTCCAAGATTTTTTTTAATATTCCAATTTTCAACCAAAGAATAATTGGGGCAGAAGCAAGAACAAGTTAAATAAAGATGCTTTTTATGAAAGTAATTAAATAAATAAAAATGCCTTTCTTTTTGCACTGAAAAAAGTATTTTCTTTTCTAACCCAATTTTCTGTAAAGTTGTCTCTAATAATAAAAAAATTATATATTTTTTAATTTAATTAACAACATTAATGTAGCGATATGTTTGATGAAAGATTTTCAATTAACATCAAATATATTTTATATATTATGATTTTTTTACCACATTGTTTGATTACATTTAGATAAAACTAGCATTTCAACACAGTTACGTGTGTGTTGATATACTCTTTTATGTAATAAGATAAGAGAGAATTTAAGTTTGAATGAGATAGTGCGATAACGGAAAAGAAAAATATAGGTTGAAGATAAAAGAGATAATGAGAGTGTAGAAGTTAAGTTTAAGTGGGATAGTGCGACGGTTCAATTGTATTACATATATAATCTTATTTAAATATTTGATTTATATATTTAAGAAAGGTTTATGAGACATTTTGAATGGTGAACATCAAATGGGAGCTATGACTTTATTAATAAGTATGTGCGTGTATATATATATATATATATACATATTATTATTTTTAAATAAATTTATTTTACATTTATAATAAAAATATTGTTTTTATATTTTGAAGCCCGAAGTCAACATTAATCAATGCTACTTTAGTGTTTTGTAGATCCTCGAACACAAATCTTTAATTGGTTAAATACTTAGGTTACTACTTAACAAACAAAAAAAACCGATAAATATGTTAAGGAAAAAGATATAATTTCTATTTTACTCTTGAATTACTATTTAATATCAATTTATTTTAATTTAGGATTTACAACTTTGATAACAAATTTTGAGAAATGTGATACACATGCCCGGAAAAAAAGTAGTAGCACTAATAAGCGAATCAATGGCGGTAAGTGTAAAAGAAAATGAGTGGATCCACGCATTGATTATGACACGTTTCAGTAATATTGTGGAGATTATTACTCAATCATTTCACCACACTCTCTCTCTCGTGCGTGGTCTTTATCCTTTTACATTACATGTGGATTCGAACAATAAAGTTCAAGGTTACGGTGAGTCATTGAGTCATCACCACCGTCAAAAGGGGTTCAATTTTTTATCTACACAGTTAAAGATATCTGGTTAAAAAGTTGTTGTGATCATTGTCTCCATCATGATACGTGGCACTTAATGGCAACAAGTTGGTAAAATCGTTTTGTTGAGCGCCTTGTTAGGTGTCAATTTTTCTACGACATCGTTTAGAACAGATTTAAGTTAGCTTAAATAGAAGAGATTTAAATAATTTGCTATATTTTGGTTTTTTGAATGAAAATTAGATTTGAGATAGAAAGTTGTATTCTACTACTACATGAATTTGGTTGAACAATGTACTTGACTCTAAAAGTTTGGTTTATTATTAAGTTGCGCAACTTACATATGATCTCCTATTTTTACAATAAGTCAGAGGTTACGTTTGTTATGATGGGTAAAAGGTGAGTAAGACTCTTACCTTGTCCTTTCAAGTGTTTGATGTAAATTTTTGTATTAAATAGTGTAGTGTTCATTTAGTGCACATTGAATAGTGTAAGACTCAATTGAGTAATGGTGCAAAATTGTTTTTCTACCTTTAGTTTGTCATGTACCACTGTTCATGTAATTATTTGATTAATTTTTTCGTTAATTTTAAATTAATAAATTATCTGTTTTTCTAAATATATTTTTATAGAGTATATTAGTTTTTAAAAAGTACACTTATTACAATTTTAATTTAAAAAAATATTTAAAAAAAATCAAAATCAAAATCACATAAAAAAATTAAAATAAACAAACAATGTAAAACGAAGAGAATAAGAAAAATTCAAATATACTAAGAAATGAGTATTTTAAGCATTTTTAATTTATTAATATCCAACTCAACTTTTTAGTCAATGTACTCCACACATGATATAAGATAAAAACTTACCCGTTGAGTAGCTTATTCTCCCTTCCCCCACCCTATTCAATTACATTACTTTACCTTAACTTACCCAAATTGCCAAACATAGCCATAGTGTTCTTACAATGACTTATAGAAAGGCCAAAAAAATCGTGAAAATGATGAAAAGGATAAATCTATTATTAATTATGGGTTGATGCCACGTAATGTTAAGATTGAGACTACTTCACACAGTGGGAGATCATACGAACACGAATTTGATATACATGGATGGACACTAATAACTCAAAAGGTTAAGCTCAAGAGTTTTAGGCTTAAACCAGGTATATACGCTACTCTTGTTTTTTGTTTTTTTCAGACGTGGGATAACTCACATATAAATATCTTAACATACGATGCCAATTGGCCCTACCAGTACGTAAATTAGCTCGATAGGCTTAATTTTCATTTTGGCTTTTCAAAAAAAAAATAGTGTTTTTAAAGATCTTTTAGATAGGTAAATAGGTATTTTTTAGGTTCTTCGGTTTATAGTTCCAAATCAAGTCTCAATCTCGGTGTTTTAAAGATCTTTTGGATAGGTAAAGAGGTAATTTTAGGTTCTCCGGTTTATAATTCCAAATCAAGTCTCGAACTCACTTCTATCATCTCACCACTTCTTTTAAAAGATCCAATCCCTTTGAGGATCATTACATAAGGGTCAAAATTCGGTATCTATAATAATATTATAGGCCTTCATATTTTTTTCATATATTTTTTTTAAATCGGAGACGAATTGGGCAAATTAAGTTCATCGTTACTCATCATTCAAAAATGAACAAATTCCTATTACAAATTGACATATTTTAGGATGACTAATTCTAAGAGCGGAGGGGGAGACCTCCGAGGGCGCTCCGACGCTCTAGTTAGGATGACTAATTCTAAAACAGGTTAATGGGGATTTTTCCTTGTGTTTATGAAGTGAAAAAGTCATGTCTTGAACTTACGTACCTTAGGCTATTTATAGTATTATGAGTGGAGGTCGGCCACATGGGGGAAGGATGGCTTCGTCCCTGTGATTCCGGGCTTCTGATATTAGGTCTCAGTTGCGTGTTTCAGAGAGGGTTAGGTCTGCTAATCGCACTTTGACATGGCGATGACGTAATTTGCTCGTTCCACGTGTGCCTCGTCATATCGCAGAGACTGGATACGTGTTAGCATCATATTCGGGAAAGAAAATCCCACGTGTTGCCATCCTATTAGTGAGGGAAGACCCCACGTGTTAACGTCCTATTGGATGAGGGTATTATAAGCTCCATCAACCTTCATATTTTTTTTTAAAATCAGAGACGAATTGGGCAAATTAAGTCCATCGTTACTCGTCATTCAAAAATGAACAAATTCCTATTACAAATTGACATATTTTAACAAAATCAGGGTATATCATAACCAATGTTTCAATATTACCACAAAATCAAGTTTGGACTAAAAAATCACCATCAATGTGGGAAGGAGCATAATTAAGCAAATCCACGGTAGATTTTTACAAGACCCACACGATCCCAGCATGAGGCACAACTTACACTATCGTTGTTTAGATCTATGCTCAATCTATATGGTCGCTATTATAGATTTATTTCAAAATTTTAAATAAAAATAATCTAAATAAAAAAAAGTAAGAAGAGATGAAGGTGACTTTTACAAAACTTTCATTGATAATAGTGATTATTTTTAGTTATTAACACATGGTCAGCACATGTGTGGCATTAAATAAATAGCAAAAATGATGCCACTTTTGTTATTTGAAAAACATAAAAGGATTATTTAAACATATAAAACTACAAAGAGGTAAGAAGTATCGCACAATGTTTTTTGTCGTCTTTATTTCTTGTTTTTTTTCTAGTATTGATAAATTTTTCTTCAATATATATATTTAAAATAAAAAAAAACCAGAAACACCAATCACCTGTCTCTTAAGCTTATAAAAACAAAAAGTAAGTGACTCATTATTTTCCATTAAATATATATTATTATATTTAAATTTTGTCTCATCATATTAAAATTTACATATTTTTTATATGAGTTAGGATTAAAATCATTATGTTTTTTTAAAAAAATTATATTGATGCATTTGATCTTGTATTTACTGATTAAAATTTTATTTTAATTTGATTATATATATATATATATCAAAAAAGACATTTTCAAAATCATTGATAATAAACGATCTTGCAACGCTTGGCTCAGTGGTAAAAGTTTGTCCACCTTGCTAGAAATGCTTGGATTTAAGTCTTTTTATAAGTGCTTGCTGCTAAGCCTAGGTTTTCATCGTACAGAGTGCATAATGTTTTTTAATTTCGATCCTGACGTAGATGGGATGGAGACTACTACAGATTCTCCGTAAGTTCTGAGACTTAATACTTTTGGCAAATATGTGGAGTAACCTATCTACTTATCAATTTTATCGATTGAAAAAAAATGGGAAGTAGTTTTAGATTCATAATACTTATTGGAGCTATTTCTTTTTAATGTACTAAATAATCTTGTCCCCTAAACCAATATATTGACTCCACTTCATGATCAATTTTATCAAGAAAAAAAAAATCTCAATCCTATCATGTTGGATAACATCTACCCCACCTTTTATCTGGGATTGTTTGTCCAGATTAGAAGTGGTCCAACGAAACATAATGAGTTTAAGAGTTGGACGGAAGTAACTTTGTCAATCTGGGGCCTGTTTATTCACTGACCAACTAGCCAAAATCTTTTACATAATTAATAACTCGAAAGTAATAACTAAAAATGCATTTAATATTAAAAATGTTTTTTATTTTTTATTTTCAATTTAATATTTTTTTCAATAATTTAAACATTTTAACATAATTTTAAAAACAACAATTTTTTTTCAACATAATATCCAAAAATTAAAAAAAAATAGAGATGAAAAAAAAATATATATTTTCTATTACTAAATGTACCCTACAAAACCTTTGCCGACTATTAGTTTTCAAGGGACGGTTAATTTACAAGATCCCTATGAGAGTTTGATGGTGAGGTTGACTTCGTCAGGAGAAAGACAACTGAGAAAGATCGTAGCAATAACAGTATTCAAGTATTCATAAATATTATTTAGAGTTAGATTTAAACAAAGACAATATTCTAAATGGCAAATTGTCAAGTAACAAAAATACCAGAATCTGTAATAGTGACATGAGACCCAAATTTGATTTCCTTTCTTGTCAATATAAAGGAAGAAGCTAATCTATCTTGTCAAGAGAAAAATTTGCAACTAAACTATCCAGATTCTATAACGCAAAACAATTGATAGTCTCGCCAGATACACAATAATGAATGCAATACTGAACACTCGTAATGTGGCAGTAACAATATGAACTATTTACATGAAATTATGGAGAAAAGTCGGATGACAGTGTTTAGATATCTCATATTACCAACAGTGCCCATGATCCCAAGCAGCTCTGAGGCTGTGGTAGGAAAACTTACAAGGAAATTGAACAGAAAAAGCGAGAATAATACTCTTTCAAAACCAATATGCTGCAATGGAACATGAGAAACAAAACATTTTGCTTCCACTTTTCAGAACCCAGTCATCTATTTTTTTTAACTTTTCTGAAAATTCCGACTTCTAATTTTTGCATTGCTCAGCCACTCAAAATCAATTATAGGTTTCCCAGATTGTAGCTTCACAAGATGCCTTCTATATGGTATTAACATATTTCTGAGACCTGCCATTCATGGAGGCAATGTGGTCAAAACAAAGATAAACAAGAAATCACCACCACCACCAAAGCTCAAATTCACAAACACCAACCCTTTTCCCCTTTGGGGCCCAAAAAATAAAAATAAAAAAGGATAAAAGAATTTATTTATTTTTTATAAGTATATAAATGAATTAAATAGCTTCTTTTCATTTTTCCTCATTCATAACTTGGGAATCTATGCCATGATAAAGAACAGTGTAACTGTAAGCATACCTGTTATGCACATTGTCTTATAAAGATGAGCAACACGAACATCACCTTTGGTACTCATATGCTGCCTCTCCAAGCACTCAAGAAATGCTAAGTCAGCTTTCAGCAGCTCAGCCTGATCATGCGTGTCATAACCGATATCATGGCAATAGCAGCAAAAATCCAACCAATCGATTGGCCTCCTGTCCCAAATAAGGGATCCACCATCTTTCCCACTCGACCAATTGGGTCCACAATAGTGCCCATATCGTGGGAACAGCTGAGACAGGAAAGCTCTTGGGCCAGTATGCCATGGGACCTTTGACACATATGGCCTAAAACACAATGGGGTACCTCCACCACCAGACTCTATCCCACGAGGCTGGGCATGCCTTTTCAACTCTCTGTTTATGGTGGTTGGCGTTCGAATTTTATCTCTAGCACTGATAGCCCAAGGAACAAGCGAAACGAGGGACCAAGTCCATAGCTTGTTATTGAAACCACCTTTCTGCTCTTTTGGTTGCTCCACAAGAGCACTTGTGGAATTAAGGGTTGCTCCTATTGCCAAATCCCTACTTGAATTGCTGCTGAACCATGGAATACTGAGAAAGTTCATTGTTAAGCAACATACAATGTCACCATATTAAGAGTTAAGCCACCAAAGGATCAGTTGTTCACCAAACCTGTCATCAATATAAGATGGCCTTACTAAGAAAAGCACAGATGCAATTCCAAGGAGTTTTTATTTATTTGATATGCATATAAATTTGTTGAAAAGCCAAAAAGCATACTCAAATACACATGAAGCTTAGAAGTGAACCTCAAAGGCAAGGAAGAATGCAAAACGAAGAGGGAAAAATAATGAAAAGAGGACATAAGACAAGGAATCAGCAGACTGAAGACAAAGAAGAAGGATTATGTGATAGAAACTCTTCCTTTCAAAAAGAAAAGATTTTCAGAAAACGGTGATGAAGTGCCACAATTGTGCATTCCTCTCGATACAAAAAATCTGTTATTTTGTTCTAACCACACACACCATAACAAGCACATACATGCCACAGCTGAATAAGTTTTACTGCTCAACCTCCTAAATGTACCATGTCAGATGGAAATATCATCACTGACCGAACCAAGCAGCACCTATATAACTCCAAACAAGGTAAAAACAAAATCCTGTGTAACTCCCAAGCCATTGGGTGATGCAACAAAAATTGATCTCCGGGCTCTCCACTTCTTTCTCCATACAACATCAATTAACAAAAAATACAATTTCTCCTTACAACATTATCAATGGTAAGTATCATCTTGCATGTAGCTACCCAGGTATGGAAAGCAACTTTCAAAAGTACCCAAGTCCTCCAGAAGTCCCTCCAAGTGAAATTCCTGCGCCCATGTTTGCATAGATCTTATACTGCCACATCCTCTCCCTCTCCTTTCATTCTCACCGTGTGCAAGGCAATAAAAAGTTCTCCCATAATAGCTATTCCCAATCATGGAGACCTCTTGAAAACTTTGGTTCCTAACAACATTCTCACCTACTCTTCCCAAGTAAACTGCTACCAGAGCTTCTTTATCTGCAGTGATAGGAAGTTGGAGATCTTTCTTTCAATGAACAATCTCCACTCTATATATCATGCCAAAACTAACCCTTGTTCCATCACCTATTTTATAGGAGAAAGAACTAGCAAAAACATCCCACCCTCGAAGAATACCCCTCCAAAGACTAACACCATGAGAAACTGTCATTCACAGAGGTCCAATTCCCCAACTATAAACCAGTAATTTCTCTCAACCACATCCTTTCAAAGACAAATCATTTTCTGTGAGAAACCTCCACAACCATTTCCATCAAGAGCTTGATTAAATAAATATTAATCTACCCACACCTCCACAATAATGGGGCAGGAATACAGTAACCCAATCTACAAGATTAAATTTAAATTCATCAATCAAGCCATCCCAAAGAAATTTTCATTGAATCTTCTCTAACCTTTTTGCTACCAATCATGGAACAAAAAACAAAGATAAAAGGAATACGTAGGAAACCACTTAACACAGTTTAAACCAAGTCAATCTCCCTCCTTTAGGACTATAATTTCTAAAACAAAGAGTAAGCATATTTACTTTAATTCTAGATACAAAGCACCATTTTTCAAAACAAAAAAAATAACAACTAGCCGGACAATTTCACCATTCATCATCAATATCGAGAGTCATTTTGCTAAAATAAATGATTTCACTGACTTAGTCATGTTTTCACTTTTAAAAGCTACAGAATCAGAAGATTAAATAAAAAAAGTAGTACTGCAAATACATTGTCTGCAAGCATAGGATGTTAATTGTAAAGAAGACAAAATGATGGAAAAGGGAAAAAATATCAAAAATAAAAAAATAAAGTTTTCACTTCACGAACACATAAAAAATCAATGTAACTCGATGTTTTCCCTTTTTATTTCCTTTGAATTTTCGACAATTAAACCCTAGGTGCAGCATCATTACCACATACGCACTAAAAAAATGTAAAACCAAATAAATAGAATTCGGAAAGTTGGCAACGCTACCAAACAAGCCTAAAAATTTCACAAGATCACTTGAACATAAGAATTCACTTAAGACATTGTTTGGTTGCTGAGAAATGGCAACAAAAAGTTCCCACTACTTTTAGTAATATGTTCTCTTCTTTCTTTCCACCTTAATAATTTGTTTTACGGCGGCGCCAATTATTAAGTAAAGAAACAAAAGTTATCACGAAGTTTTTCCTAGCAACCAACAGAGCTACACATGAGTGCAAAAACATAATCATCAATAAATACGCACGAGAATCATATAAATATAAAGATAAAGAAACTAGCTGAAACGGGAAAAACTTACTTGAGCTCATTCATCGATTATGAGAGGGAAGAGACAAATGATCATAACAGTTACAGCCTAAATGATGGATGAAGAAATTCTCGACAAAATCCGTCAGAAATAGAGGTTTCTCAAGAAAATTTGTGTGGACTCTCTCTCTCTTTGTAGATTTTGCGGATTATGCTGACCCTACCAATACGAAGGATCAGTTGGGGACGACTTAAGTACCATGATCTGGCGTCATTTTAATGGATCATATATATACGTTCTTTTTATGGTAACTATTAATTTTGTTACCTAAGGTTCGGATCAAATAACTATTAAGTCTTTAGAGTTTCAATTTAAACAATCAAGTTTTTAATATGTCAAAAGCAAAACAACTAAGTCCTAGGAGCATGATGTCATGAATAAAACTATGCAAGCTACCAAAATTTCCCCTTGGTACTTTCTTCTACCCTATTTCAGAAACCACAGCTTAGTTGTCCAAAGAGAGATATACTTCGAATCCAAATCTATATCCGGACCTCCATTTTCAATAATCTGGACCATCTTCACCTATTAGATTTTCATAGATTTCTTACAGATCGAGTCAAAGCAATCATCTTAAGTCTCGAGTCGCAGAGTCATCGATGAACACTTGCTTATTCCTCGAGAACGAAGGCAACAAGAGCGAACTAGACACCGGAGAAACTGCAAACGCTAATCTAGCATACACGTCACACGTCCCAGTCACTAGGATCTTGAAATTAATGATGCGGATTTGCTTGGGCACAATTTCAAGATCCAGACCTAACCGTTCCATGCCAGTCACCACAAAGCCGCCATCGCCCTCTTTCATCAATGACGAGTCGCTACTCTTGATCTTCAAGTCAAGCGAATCTCCTCTCCTCAAAATCGTCACTTTCTTTATCACCAGATTGCTCCTCGTCGTTTTCAAATCATCGAAGCTCGATCTCTTGGAGATTGTCGCCTCCAATTGGCTTGATCTGGATCTCAAGCGCTTTCTTTGATCTAGTCGGGCCAAAGATCTCCGATTAAGTCTAGGGTTAGAGTTGTACTTCATAGCAACCTCACCGGAATAGATATATATAAAAAATCAAACCTATACGTATAGAGATAGGAAAAGAAAAGAAAAAAGTTGTGATCGATGGAGTATGGCCATATTTTCTCCGATCCCTCCACTTACCACAACATGTTGTTCATTGGGAATCGTGATCCCATTTTTCGAGGTGACTTCTCTCTTTTTTTTTTGTTAATAGTTCAATTAGCTGCAACTTTGCCATTACCTTTGTGATTTTTTTTAAAGTAACTGTTCTGTTGTTTGGTTGTTAGGAAATTGATGGATAGAGAAGAGCATGTATTTCTAATCATTTTTTTTGTATCTATTTTGATGCGTAAAGATGGAACTATGCTTCCTATACAATCATTTGTTTCAGTATTTATAGTGTCATTTCTTGGACTATTTGAAAAAAATTGTTATTGATTTTTCATTTTTTTTCTCAGCAAACAAACACTGGTTTAGGACCTAATGCCTAATTTTGCTATTTGATATGTGATTTTTGTTTGTCGATTTAACCCACCTCAACAATAGATAACAATTTTGTGATTGGTTTTAATAGCGTTAATGCTAATTCATCTCCTCTATTTGAGAGGCAGGTTTTACAACTAAACCTCTTTCCTCAGGCTACTTTTGTGAATCTTCAGATTGTTTTTTGTGAATCCCTGGACTAAGATTCCATTATGTTTTGTTCTATTTGGAAATCGAAAAAATGAAGGAAAGTCCTAAGCATATTTGGGGATTGGGAGCATAATTAGTATTTTGGTCTGTTTTTATGTGTCCCATTAGTTTTCTTCACGGTGTCATGGTATAGGGACTCAATTGTTCTGTATTTGATAAATCAAGGATTTTATTGTTCAAATTGAAACTATAGGACCCAATTGTTATTTGGTCCAAACCTTAGGAACTAAAAATAAAATTTGCCTTTCCATTTTCTAGAGAGGAATATACTTATATACTACTGGTATTCTGTTATGTTTTATTTTTCTTCAACTTATGTTATAAAAAAAAGAAAGCAAAAACACATTTATAGATGAGTCCCGAACTAAACATGTTACGTGAGAGTTATCACAAAACTAGAAAAGTTCATTAGTAATTACAAAGAAATTAAATAGTAATTATAACAAAAATATTCAAAAAAGAAAATAAACACCAAAGTTAGTACTCAATTTCTTCGTGATTACTAATAGATTTTTTTCGATTTTGTGTTAACTCTCACATATCCAATTCCGTTGTATCACCATTTTTTATAGTTTAGTGTAAAATACAATTGTAACTTTCTATATTAAAAGGCGTGGTTTGGAAATAGATTTAAGTATAGATTAAAGTATCCCAAACCACACCAAAAATTACTAACGCACTCATAAACCATAATTATGGATTTATGGTTAATTCAAATTAATTAAAAGATCTCACAAAATCACGTGAAAAGAAAATATTTTAGCTTGTTTACCTTACAAATGAATATTTTATTTTATTAATTTGGGTTAATCATGATTTGGGTTTAGGGATCATTAACATATTTTTAATATAAAAAACACTAAATTATAAAAATATTTTTAAAAAATTCCCCTTTTCAATATTATTAATAGTAAACGTGCTTTGTTATTCAACCTTTTAATTTTTCTTTTTACCATTACCTAGAAAAGGCACCAAAAGTCTAGAATGGCTTTAAATCACATAGAAATGGATGAAGAATGAGAAAAGAAAAAACTAAAGAAAACATGAATTACATAAGAGAATAATTAAGAAAAACAAAACCATTTGTGAGTGATATGGTTAGGTTAGGATATGGTTAGCAGGCTTTTTTCGTTTTTAAAGAAAAAATTGAAACGTAAACATAACCCCCTCGTATATTTTTTGTGAGTGAAGTTTGATTGGATACTCTTATGCACAATGACAAAAGATTTTGAAGAGTGACTTGCCTCTTTTATTATACAAGTACATATTATCGTTTAAGGGTTCGTTTGTAACCGAATGGTAATAAAGTTCATTTCATTTGATCCATTTAAAAATAAATTTTTATGTTTGATTTTTATATTTTAAATAATAAAATTTATTTAAATTTTTATATTTTAAATAAATGAAAATGTTGAAAGATAAGAGAGAGGAAAAGAGAGAAATATAGTATTTTGATCCGTATAATTTTTACTCTTCATTTTATGAAATTTATTTTGTGAAATTTATTTATAAATTGATAAAATTTACAACAAACCAACTCAAATTTATTTTTTTTTCAATTTAAAATAAATTATGTTTTTGTTTTCAAACATGATAAATTTAAAATTCAAAATAAATTCCATAAAAACTATAAAATTCATTTGTTACTAACAAAGTGTAAATTTTTAGGCTAATTATCAAGGTACCCAAGCATTTAATCTCTTTTATGAAATCCAACAAAACACTTGCTGAAAACTAGGATGAAACCAATATCCAAATCAACTACATTAATAGAGTATTGTTTGATCTAGCTTTCGAATGGATTTAACTTCCCCAAAACAGAAATTAAGCCAACCATACCAAGAAAAAAGGAAAAAAAAAAAAGCAATTTCTAAGAAAAATCAAAAGCTAAAGAGTAAATTCTCATAAACTAAACTTGTGTTACCAAACTGAAGCTAGGCCAAAGCGGTACCAGAAGCCACAAAGTCTTGAAACCATGTATAATCTGAATTCCATTGAACACATTTACTTACAAAATAGATTTCTCACACAGAATGGGGTAATGTCTCTTCAAAGATGATTGTACAACACATACCTCCAACTACTATAAACACAACAGTAGCAATTGCTTACAGATTCCAGTGACAAAAATGAGAAGAACACATAATCATTGCAAATCCAATCACATTCTCACTAGAAAAAAAAAGGACGGAAATTTTCAATGAAATGAGAAAAAGATTAAAGAGTGAACGGAACTACAAGAGATACAACTATATGCAAAATAAGGATGTACAACAAGACAGACGTTCTTCTTGACTGGCGATAAGCATCATCATTGGTTAGTTCCATGGTGGAGATGATGGTCTGTAGATGAAATCTTGTGAAGATGTTGTACCGTAGTTCAAATCAAGGTTGTGGAGCTGTTCCATTAGCTGAGAACGTCTTTCCTTGAAGAAATCAAGGCGAGTTGTTAACTCTACCAGAGCAGAAGATGCTGCCGATTGATGTCTCGGATAATCCATCATCTGCAACCATAATGACAATACCGCCGTCTATTACTTAAAATGCAGGAAAAAGACAGCTAGAAAGTTGTGTACTTAGCAAATTATAGAATTCGAAGTGTCAAATTCAGGTTCCAGAGTACACAAATCTACATACATAGCTTCAACATCCAAAATGTCCATGAGTTGGTAAACTATAGGATCTTTTTTTTGTTCATTGAAGAAGTAAATTCTAATTTTCGTTCTTCAAATTTGCAGATTGTCTCATTTACACCGCTAAGGTTTAATTTGTCTCAATTGGGTACATGATTTTTTTTTTTTTTTTTTTTTTTTTTTTTTTTTTTTTTACAGCTATAAATCTAACCTATCCTATTCTCACCCTACCCACAACAACTCTCCTCATCCATAAGGGAGTTGGCATGGAAATCAACTCCAAGACCTCAAGGAGTTTTTAAATGTTCCATTTTACGTCTTTAGCTTCAAAATTCCCCACTCAACTCCAACATTTGGTGGGAAATTTGATCGTCACCAAATATGAATTTACGATGGAATGTATGGAATCTGGGTTACTGAAGGGTGGATTGAAACCCAAAACAAGACCCTAAAAACAATTTGAAGATAAAGGGTCTGTAAAAGAGTTTGATTCTCAAACTGATTTGTCTACAATTGTTAATGGTCACGTGAAGTTTTCCGGGGAATTTTTCCACTTATTTAGCCACGTCAGAGTTGAGTGAGGATTTTGAAACTAAGGATGTAAATTGGAACATTTAGAAACATTAGGTACTCAATTGAGACAAATCAAATCTTAAGAACGTAAATAGGACAACCTGCAAACTTTAAGGACAAGAATTGGAATCTACTCCAATTATAAATAAAAACAGGCACAACTAAAGAAGGAAGTCTTACATCCACCACTCTTGATGTGGATGGAACGGAGGCAGAATCAACAGCACAAAGATCATCCATAGACATATTTATTGATGTCTCTGTACTTTTAGAGTCACTCAAGCTTGTTGAATCCATAAATTGCTTCCTAGAAGGTTGCCTGCTACTACTTCCACCTGCCAATCCTTGTCCTCTAATATTCCTCCAATCTGTCCCCAACACACTCTCCTGCAGCACAACAGATTGACATTATATTAAGATTGGAGTAAACCTGAGTCCAAGGAAATGGAATTTATGGGCAATCTATGAAGGGCAACTCAGGTCAGTGAGAGCTGCTTCTAACGAAACTTAAAAGTTACAACATTAAAACAGCCAGTATCTAATTAGAGAAAAAACAGATAACAAACTACCTTTTAAGAAGACTAACTTGATTCTGAACTGGAAGAAGTAAACAAAAAATGTTTCACTTCATTTTTTTTCTCAATAAAAAAAGGACAGGCTTCTAATGAAAAGAGAACTAGTATACAGGGAACCAAGGAATGCATATATATGATATTGCCCAATCCAAGGAGCAAATCAGCATCAGATTTTTCTTTGCTGGGATTTGGGAAGGAGCAGCTCTAAGTCATCCTAGAAATTGCCACTCAAAGACTGAACCGAAATGTTTGGCTACCTGATTTTTGGTACCGAAATACTGTAATACTGAAAATTTCGGTCACTGAATTAAACTCAGCATTTCGGTACGGTATTTAGGTTACCAAATTAAATGACACTAAAATACTTTATAAAAAATCCTATTGTAGTACCTAACAATTTTTTTTATCTAAAACCCTCCAATAAAAGGTCAATACTATACAAAAATATTAACATCCACTACATAGGGGATGGAAATTCCGGTAATTCAGTAGCACCAAAATATTAGAAACTAAAAACCGGTACCGAAACCGAAATCCCAATATTGCAAAGTAAAAACTGAATACCGAAATTTTTTATTCGTTTTGTTAATTCAGTTTTTACCAAATAGCACACACCCCTAGCGACCCATGTGCAAAAACTATTACTACGTGAAAAAAAATCAATAAACTCCATGAGCTCGTGACACAAAAACACCCACCGTCCCAAAAAATAACAGCGTGAAGCCATTATCCTTTATGTCTAGACTTTTTCCTTCCCATCAAAGGCCCTCCTATTTCTCTCATTCCAAACACTCCAAAAAATGGGGATGGGAATCAAAGCTTTGAACTGGCTCCGACCCAAAAGATAGCAAGCATCGATAATACCATTGTCATAAATGCCTAGTCCACAAATATTGCTATAAAAGATGCGTGGACGAACTCAGCCTCCTCGCAAAGAAAACACCGATTTACTATAACTTAGATTCGTTTTTAAATGTTTTCAATTGCCCTCAGTTGTCTCCCAAGAAAAGATAGCAACCTTTGTAGAGCACATATTTTCCAGAAAGCTCTTCAAGGAAGGTAAGAATTCCTTTCTATAGATAGATTCTCCAACTGGGCTTTGAAGTAGGACTTGACATTAAAGGCACCACACTTTTTAAGCACCCACTTCACTTTCTCTTCCCCATGAAAAGCCAACCTCATGCCATAAATATTCTCATAAAAAACAAAGTCCTCACCATTCTTAAAATTATTTAATTGTTAAATTAAACTTTTTTTTTTATTTACTTACTCTATTCCTACAATGTCAAAGACCATAGTGCGGTTCAGATAGTTGAACTCTTTTACAAATGACAAGATAGGGTTTCCAGTAAGAGTTCCTGTACAATTTAGCATGCATTGTCTCAGGCCATCCTTCTACAACGTTAAAGGAGAGACGTCAGAAGCAAGCAATAAATGACAGGGAAGATGAAGAAGGGAACAGATGAAAAGTGGTTAATAAAGCAATAATGAAGAATGGGGAAGAAAATATTAGAATGATGACCAAGCTATAACTAGCATCTCTTCTTTCTGAAATTCAGAAGTATGTTTCAAAGACTGAGATAGACAGATGGCCAAACAAATTTTTATGCATACCTCAGTTCTTTGTTTCCTTTCATGATTACAAAAAGCAAGAGTCGTATCAAAGTCTTGCTGAAGAAACTTCCTGCAGACATATAATATATTAGCCAAAAAACGAAAAGAAAAGTGGCAAAATAAATCAATTAAAATTATTTCAAGTTAATAGATAGACATTGCATTAGGTATTTGACATTCTTTGACGCCACTTTGCGATCTAAAAAATCTGTTCAACTATACTTGCTTCAAAATGTCAAATAATGCATAATATTAATTTTTAGCCGGTTGCAAAATTCATTATGTATTTCAGTTTTACTTTCGTGTGACATTATAAACAAAGGTAATTGCCTATATAATGACCAAAATCACACACAAGAACATAAGTACATTTTTTTTAATAAATAAAGTAAACTGTCTTATCAAAAAAAGATAAATGAAGCGAAATGTATCTGTAAGGGAACCATGGGGTTCTACCCAATTAGGCAATTACAAAAACCTATCTACAGAATCTCAATGAAGTCTACAAAATATCCTTCATTTACAAAAAAATTCCCCTTAAACCAAAACTCAAAAGTATGTAGCCACCTATCCTTAATGGAGGCTAGGGGGTTCTCCTTGCAATTAAAAGCCCTTCTATTCCTTTCATGCCAAATAACCAAAAAAATAAAGAGGGGTATCAAACATTTTTTTATTGGTAGAACACACAAACCATTAGGACCTGGCACCTTTAAGACCCAAGGCCTTAGCCTTAACCATTGAGCCAAGGCCTCCTTGGACAAGAGGGGTATCAAACATAACGCCTTCTTCATTTGATTTGAGCCTCTCAAACAACTCTAAGCCCACACTTCATATTGAATAGAACCGGCAATTGGAGGCCAACCACACTAAGGGCCAATTCTGCAATTTATTTAAAGAAAGGATGCTCGAAAAGAAGATGATAGATTTATCTGGCCTCCTCTTTACCTATATAGGTTCTATAAAACAAATACAGAAGCATGCATATACCCATATCTTTACTGAGTTGTTTAAATATCAAATGTTTCTTAACCAATTCAAACCGTGTAACTATTGGCGGCTTACCCTTAACCCTCTTTAGACTATCTATTGGATCAACGTGTGTATTTACAAATATATTGAAAAAGAAAGACCTCAAACTTTATCATATCTTGTAAGAATCAGACCTGGTAAAGAAATTCAATCACTTCGGCTCCGAGAAGAAATTTTCCTAAATCTATCACAAAGACTGAAATATGTTAATCATACTCAAGGCCTTTGTGCCTAATTCAAACCGCGTAAAGAATTTAACAATCATTGTGGGCTCAAGGAAATGCAGCATGCAACTCTGTTGGCAGTGTAAGCTCTGAATTCAATTTGAAAATATAACTTTGCATACTCACTGTTGAGAATTATGATTTTGGCCGTGTTGATATCGGTCACATGCATCTGAGAGGGAACCATAGTGATGTTGTCGTTGCTGATTAAGCTGATGGTGGAGTTCTGCAACTTTCTGCTTTAACCTGGCCACATCCGCTTCAGCAAGAGCAATCTCCTCGAGCTCAGCCCTTGTCTTCGCATTTGTTTAAGCCATAACAATGGGTTTACCACTCAAGATTTCAAAGGAAAAAAAGAAAAGGAAAATTTCTTAAAATCTATACAAACTTTAGAATCCATGCCGCGTGAACTGGAAAACTGTCCAGAAGACATGCTTAAACCAACTTCCAGTGCAGCTCTAAGATCTCTTTCTGCTTGAAGCTGCTCTTGCAATCTCGATACCTATAGTCATTTACCAGTCAAACTATAAGCATTAAAAAAAATTAAATATTATATTTTCTCCACAGGCAAGATAATTAACATTGTACTTGTACAGTCTGGGGTAAGGCACAAAAGAACATGTACATATTAAGGCATTGCTTGGGGGAAAGGGTAATTAGGGTTCATTTTTCCAATATGGATGGGAAGAGAAAGAAAACCTCAAAATTGGTGACTTGAAATTGAGAGCTAGGTTCAGAATTTGCAACAACAGCTAAAGAATAGGTTTCAAAGCTGATTATAGTGAAATCAGAAAGTTGAATAACATGCTAAAAGTAGACAGTTTGTACAATCTGTTTGTTCTTAATTAATACTAGAGAGAGAGAGAGGGTGATGGGAGAGAGGGAGATACATCTTGTTCAAGTGCCAAGCGACGTTCATGCAACGCTTGCTTCCTTCTCTCCAAGCTAGCTTGTAAAATTGCATTTCCTCTAGCCTACAACAGATTATGGTCCGCTGTCAATAACAACACCAAATTGATTAACTAAGCATATAACGGTTTCAGTAAAAGTACTGTTACCTCCTTTGCAATTCGGTGTCGCAAGTCATTTTTTGTAATCTCAAGCCTCTGTATAGCAAGCCTAGAAGCAATTCAATGAACTGATTTGTAAATCCATATAAGATTACTAATATAGAGCAACCCCATTGAAAGTTGCCAATGCTTCAAACAAAATCAAACAAGTTCATGCAAGGAAACCGTTGAAATTAATTCTGAACTAAACAAAAGCTTATTAACCGTTTCCTGAGCCTTTCAGCCTGTAGCCACAACAATATAAAAGAAAACTGAGAATTTATCTTGAGAGAAACAGAACAATTTGATCTACAATTTCATACATTAAAAGATTATAACTACTAGTAGTAGGATTAACAGTTAACTGGCAAGGCTACCATGCATCAAGTGCTTCCGACTTTTTAATCCTACAAACAAATGCCTTACTAGAGTAGTTTCTGAATCTTCCTCAATTTTCTAGTAGGGCTATGTTATTTAAACTCTTCACGTGAAGTACTCATGTTGATATGACATGATAGTGGTAAGGGATGACCACCAGACACCCAAAATTCATAGAAAATATATGAAACTAGATGGATTTGTCACTCGAACATGTACTGACACCCGACACTAGTAACATTGAAGTAAGGTTATTGGGATTAAAGGATTAAAGAAGTTTTCGAGGAAGGGAATTTAAGGGCAAGAAAATCGTAGAAGCCCATCAGATTTTGCCATGAATTTGTGTTTATCTTGGTGATAATGGACTGCATCAAACAGCAACGTGTTTGAAGAGGTGGTAATTCGAAACTTACTTGTGTTTCTTCATGAAAAAGAAAAAAGAAAAACACAAAAACTTGTCAACATATCTATAAGTGAAATGCTTGTTCATTGAGAGATTTAAGCGAACACGCTCATTCTGGAAGATTCTTTTTTTTTTAATTCCTCTTTCTTAATATATAAATAGCTAGAAGAGTTTGAACAGATAAGCTCAACCTGTTTCAAATCACAGCAAACAAGATTTAATTTCTGCTATTATCAAATAAATGTGAAGATACTAATAAATTTGCCTGTGTTTAGATGCAACTTCATGACATTAAATTTTTAATTCGAATCTAAGTCGAGATTCAGCATCCCTTGGGTTTTCAACAAAGATTGAAAAGGGAAAAAAGCAGTATTGAAATGAGGGAAATTTATTCCATTAAGGCCAATCAACATCAATACTGTAACTATACTGATGACCTACTTTCTGAAAATGCACTTCTAAAAATAAGGTATGCACCGTTTCAGATATAAGCTGCTTACAAATTTATCAAATGAACAACATAAGACCCTTTTTTATTCCAAAACAGTGCTAAAAGTTGTAAGCCAACATCAGTGAAATAAGCTTAAAGCGCGAACATGATTTTTGAGACTTTAAAAGCCAAAGCAGACACACCCAACACACTCAAATGTTATAAAAGAATATATTGTAAAGCTAAAAGCTAATGCATATAATGAGTATCTTACTCTTCTTCTCCGGAAGAATCAACTGATTCAATTGAGGGCGTCTTTCTGGCCTGTATAGAAAACAATAAAGATTATCAAGTGGTTAGGTTGTCACTCTACGAAGTATGATAGCAGTAACTGAACTAGAGGTCTAGAACATCTCATGTTTGCTTCACGCCATAAGAGCAGAAGCAAACATATTTCAACCACCCAATAAGCAATAAAATTTAAGGTACATGGACGCTTTTATATCAGTCTAGTAACGGTATATGCACTAGATTATTGAACTATACTAGCAAGTTCTCCTTTTCAACAATTCTTGTCTGCCATATACATTCAGTATGACTGTACCTGTAAATGGTTTAAACAGTACTATTACATTTATTTATATTATCAAGGCCCTTCATGGCTATGTATAATACAGTTTACTAAAATAATGTACTATTTCAATCTAGATTGACTTATCTATTATTTTGGCTACGACTCTAGATTGATCTATATTTTTAGTAGTCAGCTACCATCTTTCTCAATAGAAAGCTTATCATGATAGAGGTAGGTGAAGAACAGCACCCGGACCAATGACCCTCCAGACTTAATCTATATAGATCACATAAAGTTGGAAAAAACAACTTTATCAACAACAAGAGATCAGAAAATAAATTAATGCAAAGAAACCAAAAATTTTATGAATAAGAACTGAATAATACCAGTTCAAGCTCAAGGAGGTCAAAGGAATATCAAAAAGAACATGGATAGACTTCCACATGTTCTAGAAACAAATATTAAATCAGAAGTAACAAAAGTTATAGCAAAATCTGTAGCATCGCAGGTAAGACTTATAGCAAGTAAAACAAGCACAAATAGAGCTTTAAACTGAATGATCAGAAAGTAAACTTTTTTCTATCATTTTCACTGCTTCATGAATGGAATCTTCATTAAGAAACAGATCTTGAATTATTCATTAAAAAAACAGATCTTGAATTAGATGGTTAAGCACATCAAAACATATTCCTCAAATTTCTGTATCATATCATATGCTGCACGTAATATGAGAGTTCCTTTTTTGCCTAACAATAGAATCTAACCTATTACAGCAACCCTCTTTATCCATAAAGGAGTTGGCTGGCCTGGATATTTGATCTCAGGAACTCAACTCACCCAAGTAGTTTTGACTTAGAGATAAAACTGAGCTAATGCTGCTTGGTTGCATGTAATATGAGAATTCTCCACAAATAATTTAAGATAAAGAACGCATCCAAAACTGATAACTCACATTGCTTCTTCCCCATAACGTTGATCGCTTTGCATTGAGAGTGGAGCCTGTAACTTTACTCACTGATTTCTCAGTGGACGATTCAAGTCCAGATGCAGGTAGAGGATTCCCAGGATTCATTGATGACAGAATCTCCCCCATTGATCGATAAGATTCACCAGCAGGTAAGACACTTGAAACTTCTACGTCGCTAATTGAATTTTCGTTTCCTTTCTTCTGTTTACTTTGTTGCTCCATCATCTGAACATTAGGATCTCTGACCAGTAGATTATTGGCAGGCAAGCTTGAACTCTCAGCTGGAGCATGATTGTCTCTAGGGGATCCAACATCCGAATCATCACCCCCAAATGCCTGTATGCAGAGCAAACAAATGTACATATCAAATAAAATTTTCACTACTCAAACTTGAGAAGTTGAACAGGAAAAACATATTGAAGTTAAAAAGAAATCAGCGAATAATTTAAGAAATTCAATATGTCAATTTATTTAACAATTACCACGATCCAATGAACAATTATAAGGAATCATTCCATCATCAATTTATCATGCAACTATGCAGGAAGAGTAAATATCAGACCTTATATGCAAGCACATTTTCATGTAACATGCATATAAATGTTTAGATGGATGCAAAGAAGGGGTGGGAAAGGAGGACAGAAGAACCTTATAGTCATAGAGATCGCTGCCAGCATAACCACTACTTTCACTCAATTTTCCACTCAGTACACGTTCAGGATCGTCATCTGTTTCTGGATCCACTTCGTTTTCTGCATCATGGTAACCGTTGTCTTTCACATCCAGATTTTCATCGTCAGTTGAATCTTCGCTCCCACTGTTTTCAATGCGAGAATCAGCTGAAATAGAGCATCTGTGTAGATTTTCGTCCTGAAAAAACAAAAAGCAGATGAGAACCAAGACTAAAAGTATGGCAAGTGAAAAGAGCACTTGCTTGAGACTCAGATTAACAAATTAAACAAGATCCAAAAGTTAAAGTTACGCCATGTATATAATTCAAATCTAGTTTAAACCTTGCAAGATAATTAGACCATCCAATTTACCAGCCAATCTCAGAAATCAAGCTCAAGTTAAAGAAAACATTTGAAAGGTTGCTAAGAAATGAAGTATCTTCAGGTTTGAAAAATATTATGTGAGATATCTTTTTTTTTTGTTTGATAAGTAAAAGATTATATTATGTGAGATATCAAGAAAAATACGAAATCAATCCAAGGGAAAACTAACCAAGAACAAAGCTTATATCACAATGACAAAGTAAAGTTATTAAGGAATTTAAATTTCTTGTATGAAAATATTTTATATGAGAGTGAATAAAGATTTCCTCAATCATCATCATTACTATTTTCCCTTTGGATAAGTATCACCATCATTATTATTTAATGTCTTGAAGGAAGTGTTCAATAAAGCATATTTGTGGTCATAAAATCTTCATCGCCAAATGCTACATGCAGGTAGATTTAAGCAACAGTAATCTGAACAAAATACACTGAGCAAAAGGAGGTTCATTTAAAACTGTACAAATGGACATATCATGTTATAGAGTGCTACCTTAGCATCTATTTTAGAGACTGAAATATAAACAAACATATCAGCTTCATATACCTCAAATATTTCACTATAAAGACAAGTGTAACGGTAAACACTCGACTGAAATTTTGCACTTTTTAAATTTGGAACCAAGATTTTGAAAACCATACAACAAATGTATAAGGGAAGAAAGAAAGAATTGATCATATGAGTACTATATATATATATATATATATAATTTCGCTACCTTGAACAAGAAGTCCACACTTATTGTACAAGATATATGAATTTCAGATTATCAGAAGGCATAAAGAAAACCAATTTGATCAAAGTACACGCTTTCATCTGTTTCTGTAAATTAAGTAGGCCAATCTCACTAAAGGGTACACATGCCAAAATAGTAGCTTTAACCTTGAACTAAAAGGGCCAGAAATGAGCTCATCAATCTAAAAGGTGACGCTTTTAGAAGATTAATGGACTTTGGACAAAAATGTTTTGGAAATTAAAGGAGAAACGGCTGTTTCAAGAATTTGTTCCAGTGCATGAAAAAGACAGTGTATGATGGTGACCATCCTATATTATCTTTAACAATCATCCCTTAGAACAGCTAGATTCATCTGCAGACCCTGAAAAGCTTCTTTGCATTCGCTTCTTGGTCATCATCACACATCAACACAGTATGTTAACTCATTGATTTGAAACTAAAGTCCACTTTTCTTCCCAGTTTTCAATTATGACAGTAGTACTTTTTTTAATAAATAATATCAGTCATGGTACTTAAAAAGCTAAAACAATATTATGTGAAAAATCCATTATTAATGATGAAAATTAGAAACCTAGATTCAGACCGCTATAAACTTATGCAATTTTCAGAACAACATCATACAATAAAAATTCAAGAGTTGAGTACTAAGTAATAAGATCGAAAACCATTGTTTTCTATACAGCATAACAAATGCACAGAAATCATGAAAAGCATTATCCTGGACAAATGATTACACTGAGTGAATCTTACATCAAAAATGTTCTCATACTCCTCCAAAAGAGTTGTAATGATGGCTTGAGCATTATTAGCAGCATTTGCAGCAGCAAGAAGCTGGGCAGAATTGTCTCCATTAGTATCAAAGTCATCTTCCAGTTCGCATTCACCGGCTAATAGAGGGCGTAAAAGCAAAGGTGCCATGCAAGCAGCTACAGCAGATGGGGTCATTCGATTCTCATGAGCATGAGATGAGATGGTATGCATCATCTTCAGAATTCTGCCGAATACTAAACCAAGTCACAAATATGTAAAGGATCTGGAGCCAGCTCACTAAAGGATCTTTAAGCATCTTCACTCATGAAACATGCAGATTTGCAGCATACTCAAGTTGTTACACAAAAAAAGACAACTGCTACCAAGTGCAGAAGTGCCTGTCAATTTAAAGCATCCTTCCCTCTTTACTTTCTGTAATCAAAGCACTCATTTCCAGGGACAACACTTATGATAATTCAACCGTTCCAATGCCCCAGCAGAAAGCACTTACAAACAACACAACCGCTCTATGAACTATACACCGACTTAGCAATGATCTATATTTAATTTCATTTCTCTGTGTAGTGCGCCAACTAAACCGTATATGCCAAATTAAACATCTTTCAATAGTAACATATCCCATAATTAGTCATAAGCCGGAGACCTAGTTCACATATAATGTAAGAGAAGCATGGAGAAATTACCTTTGTAATAGGCGCCGGTTTGGTTCAGGAAATGTTTCTAACATAGCAGAGCGCATTGCATTTATTCGAGCTTCCTTCCGATCAATTTCTTATCCAATAAAATAGCGAAGCAACAATATCAACATTTGGTCATGCATAACATTTAATCCGCTTCAACAAAATGGCAATAAATCTAGACATTCAAATAAAAAAAGAAGGAAATTCTGATGAGAGACAAAACGTTCTAACATAAAAACTTTGCATGCTGCTAATTGGACATAGAACTTGAAGATCAATTTTTTCCACATACAGAATAAACTGCCTCTGAAAATACTGCTGCATATACCACGAAAATTAATCTGAAACTTGAATCTACGACAAAAACAATAAAATTCATTGGCCCAAGATGCTTCTTTATTTATTTGTGAGAGATTAGTGTCTGCACAGAACTTGACAGTGTATTCATCTTAAGTCATTTTCAAAGAGAATGAAAAAGGACAAAGGTAAGGATATTTAGGGGCTCCAACAAAGGAATCTAAACACATTAACACCATGACACAGATGTTGGCATTTGAGCAAACTGTAAGTCAAATATAAACTCTAAGATATTAATCAAATTGCGCAACACAACAAGGGTATGAAATACTTATTCTAAGAAAAAACACTAACTACTGAAATGGGTTAAAGTCAAGTTAATTTGTCCGCCTGATATCCTTCTGTCTACACCAGATTTCATGTCTTAAAAGACAAAAAGAAAATAGATGAGAAGCTCTTTCAATTTCTTACACATACGAATGTGCACATGCAAGTGAGCAAATTCACACGCATACACACGAGTATGACTAAGTGAGGCGAACAAGTAGTATACCTCTGTTATAGAACAAATTTGCAGTTACAAAATGCTACAAAAGATAGACCTCCACAAATAACTTGGTTCATTTAGATTTTAGACTAAATACCCAGAACTTATATCCAAAAAAGACTCGCCCTATTAATCTCCCAAAAAAATGCAGCAGAGAATTTTACCTTTATATTTTGTTGATAAAATCTATTAATATCTTAATGAAGAGAAATTACAATCATTGAGGTAAAGTTTATCTGAGAGAAAATGGATAGATATAGCTTAACTTACTATAAGCCTCCAACAAAGCAGTGCAGCAGGATGCTGGAACTGGAGAGGAGGGCAGTTCCCTTAGTACATGCTGCAGATCAAACCTACTGGCTGAATATTGAACTAACGCATTGAATTAAAGGTTATAAATGACAGTAGTTAGTGACACAAATACCTTAACACAGTCTCCAACAACATGAGCATCCTCATCAGAACCGAATTCAGTCTTGCCTAGACAGGATACGGGAAAAAATAAGTAAGCTACAGTTCAGGCGCAGGGAATACAAACTCACACATAGAAATCTAAAGACAGACGAAATATCCAATTAAGCCACAAAGACATCTTAATTATAAGAGTCCAGAAAGGACATTCAGAAAGAATTGTCCAATACTCCAATTTGTATACCTTGTTCATATTCTTGAACTCTGTGCTCTACCTCCTCAACATCTGCAGACTGTCTTAAAATTCCTTCAACCTTTGTTCCTGTCAGAAAATTTTCGAACAATAAGCCAAAAGAAAAACAAAATAGAAAATAATGTAGAGAGAGTTTTTTTCCTCGCATTTTGCTTTGTTTCTCTCATATAATCGGTTACTTCCCTATGTTCTTTTCCAAAATGGTTTCTTCCAAATTGGATTTATCAATTTGAACTGATGATCAAAAAATAAAATCCTAAATTCATGCCAAATTGATAGAATACCATAAAGGCAATTCCTTAGCCATGATAACTTAGCATGGCGAAAACTGTAGTTTACCCTTTCAATACCGTCCAGTTGATATTAAATTCAATCAAACAAGTAAAGTTCTTGTTGAAATTTAGGTTAGAGAGAGAGAGATGAGAGATTGAGAATAAATATTATAGAGTTATTATTATTGATGTTGTGTTATGTGAACAAACCAACAACCCTATATATATATAGACCTAAGACTATAAATCCTAATAGGAATAGGAGACATAAACTAAGAATACTAAAAAACCTAATACATATGTAATTAGGAATCTATATATCTCAACAGTTCTATAGATTCAATATTGTTTGATTATCAATTGATGTGATTTAAGAAAGCTACAATAAATTACAAATAGTTCCAGGTATCAATCAATTTCCTATAAGAATCTTACCCAAATCATGAAGAGGCAAGCACAACCACTGACCAACCAACAACCCACAAACACATGAACTCAGCGAAGACTTGATTTAGTGAAACAGCAAGAAAGTTATTCAACCTGACTACTACAACCAGAACATTCTAAGAGTATATTTAATCATGTGTCATCAGAAGGTACAATGCTCTTGATAATGGCAGCAATATAACCTAGGTACAGCTAAACCCAATGTAGGTATGAGAAGCTAAGTAGTCCAAACTACATCCAAGTGGAATAAGGGAAGCATTTCATTCGACTAACTGAGTTTTCTAAATGTTCAATTTCAGTATACTTTCAAAGCACATACAATACATTAGTGAGGAACTGATAAAAAGTCATTTTACTTTATCGGTAACCGATGAAAAATTCCTAACACGTGATAATAAGACTAGAACCGAGAAAGTGCCCAAATATTTTTTTTTTATAAGTAGAAAGTGCCCAAATATTCATGCCGTTGGCATCCTTAAAAGTTCACCAACAAATAGAGGAATATACTGGAGCAGAAACTTCCAACCCAAAATCATTGGTTTAATACTACCAAATCAGCCAAATAGTAGCATATGAAATGATACCCTTAAGCCACTCAGTTCGATGCCCATTTTAGAAAAACCAGAAAAATAGGTAGATAAATATTTTTGTTTTGAAAACACTGAGCATATAGCATCCATCTAAAATATTACATCCAAATATCACATGCAATGAAACAAAAGGATACTATAGTGAATGAAACAAGGAGTCTTTCTCCAGTTACAATCATTTTTTCCCTTTTGATTAGTAAGAGATGCGTGCCAAAGGAAAACATAACAATATAAATATCAAAGAAACAATATACAACAAGAGCTAGAGCAGCTCAGCAACAAACCCACAACAATTGAAATCAACACTTACCAAACTTCTCAAGAAACCGAAGTGCTTTTTCAAGGAATGATGGACCCCCATCAATATCTTCAAGGGCAAGCAAAATGGGTCTTCCAACAACCAAAGATTTAACTGGACGCTTATCCCTCCCTAAGTGATTAAAAAAATATAGTGATTATTAAGTATGAAGAAACAGCAGAACTTACAATAATTGAATGAAGATCATCAAATAAACATTGAAGTGGTAAATATGGACAGGAACAAACATTGATGGAAAGACCCTTCAATTGCATCATTTGTGTCATTTCGAAAAATCCCATTATGCCCCATGACAAGAGCTGCACTAGGTGCTTGTACAAGGGCCTGTTCTAGGGCTGTCTTCCACTCATATAAATCCTCTGATGTCTCAGCCTGGTGGACCCAAATAGAAAAAATAAAGGGAAATACAAAGGCCTTAAATAATGTTATTTTGTACAGTACTATCAGGAGAAGAGATAAATGCAAGCTATAGCCTGCTCCAGACACAACCTTAAAAAACATTAAAAATAACACCAGAAAGAAAGCAATGTTAAATAATCTTCAAGTAGCAAATGAAGCACCTTAAGGGTGAACGCTCTCCCATCACGTCCATCAGGAAACAATACAGTCAACAACTTTTTATCTTCTCTAACAACAACACTGCAAGATAAATAGACCAATTATAATCCAGATTATTATAATATTGTTGTAACCAACATCCGATGACAATGCATACCTTCCAGAATTATTCAAGTCAATGCCCCCCAAAGTCAGATTAACTTCACCACCTTTTTGCGGTAGTGCACTCTGCATGATCAATAAAAAAAAGCATTTATTTCAACCAATTACAATTATCCAGAATTTTATGTATGATTAGATATTAAGTTGGGTCAGCTAATCACAGATTGAGACACAAAAAGTAGCCCACTAGCTAATTTTTTTTGCATAAAAATGGGAAATCCCTTTATAAGGCATAAGCAATGCCTCCATAACAAAATAGGGTAAATTACATTAACCTACTTAAAGTTAGTCCATGGTTACACTTACCTCACATAGTTTTTAAAATATACACTTACCTACCTGTCGTTAGCTTTTCGTTAGTCAATTGTTCAAAATCTAGTCAAATCTTATGCTAACTCATCAAAACTTATTGGAAACTTGACTTTACCCTTAATAATTTCAAAATTTAGTCAAATCTTTTACCTAAGTACCATCCAAACTTTGACTGAATTTTAAAATTATTACGAGTAAAGCCAGGTTTAGAATAAATTTTGATGAGTTGGCATAAACTTTGAATGAATTTTGAGCAATTGACTAACGAAAAGCTAACGACAGGTAGGTAAATGTATATTCTAAAAACTAGGTGAGGTAAGTGTAACCATGAACTAACCTTAGGTAAGTAACAAAATAATACCAAAAAGCAAAACTAAAGGAAGCATCATATTAAGTTGAAAATTGGTTTGCTAATGCTTTGCAACATCCTCCCAGAATGCCCGAAGTTTATATAACCATTATACAAATGCAATGTCTAAAGTAAATTCAACTTATGCTTCCTGCTCCCGGTATGACACGTATGTGAAGCGACAAGGTATGCCATGCCTTAATAAGCTCAATTATTTTTATAAGTAAAAGATTGTATAAAAAACACCAAGGGGATGCAACCCATTTAAAAAAACTATCTACAAGATAGTAAATCAATAAAGTCTATGAGGTCTTCTCATTTACAAAACTTTACCCCTAAACCAAAAACTAAAAACTTTTGATTTTGAAACATCTACCTCTAATCGCTTATAATAAATTCAAATTATGCTTCTAATATGACCCATATGTGAAGCAACACTGTCATTATAGTCTACTCACAATTTAAGTTACGAGAGAGTTAGAGAAAATACAAGAGAAGTGAAATTGAATGTCTTTACTTGTTTTGATTTAAGAGAAGTGATAAGAAGAAAAGTGAGGCAATTTTAAAAATGAATTTTCTTTGTTCACCTTTATTTATAAAGTTGAAGGATATATTTGAAAAGTGTAGAAAAAAGCCTAAAATAGTCAGCTTTATTTATTTTTTTCAAAACCTTTCCACTTCTAGAGATATTTAAAAGCGAACTAAGAGAGCAATTGCCTATCCACTCTTCTCAATCCAATAACACTGCTAACTTTTCAGGCAAATTAAGTTTATTGACTATACAAAAGGAGGAAATCGACGAATTGAAGTGTTGAGAGGTAACAATTTTAAAAGCAGAGAGAAATCCATTTTTGGCAAGGAACTGACAATGAGGTTGTTAACGTTCGTGTTTAGGGTTTAGACAGTGATTAGGGTTTCGAAAAAAAAAATAGAAAGAGAGTAAACAGTAAACTGGTTACTAACCTTAGGGTTAGTAGTCATATATATAGAGAACTTAATATTATGAAATTACATTAATACCCTTAAACCCTAATACTCTCAACACTCTAACACTCCCCCTCAAGTTGGAGCATACTCCAACTTGTTACAATGATACCTATCCAATATGTTACAAATAAATTCAAACCCAAATAACAGTGAAACTCATAACAATTCGAGGCAATTAGGCCCAAGACAATAGTTAGGTCACCATGTCGGTACCACCTAACGATAATGGATCAACACAATCCATGAACAAGGTCCGGGGACATCGGCCAAACAAGGCCCTCCACTTAGGGGTCAACAAGACAACAAAACAGACTGGAATGATCTGCTTCATATGGGTTGAATCCACAAAACGGGTTGTATTGTGTCGAGGGGCAAATCTGACTTGGATCCGGGTCAGGTCAACACATAAACAAAAACCAAAAACTTTCTTTTCTTCACGCAGCATCACCACACATAACAGGGGACTCATGACCGGCAACAGGATGTCACAATCTCAACGGAAAGAAAGAAAACTGAACCTGTCGGAGATGAAACAAAAGTTATTGGAGAAGAGGGAAAACACTTGAAGAGCGCCGAGAAATTCATTGGAAAAAAATAATAGAAACTAAAAGTAGAATCTAAACCTAGCTATATATTTTTTTTCCTTTGGTTTGCCTAAGAATACCACCAGGGTCCCAAACCATGGGCTCTGATACCATGTCAACGTTTGTGTTTAGGGTTTAAACAGTGATTAGGGTTTCGAGAAAGAAAGAAAATAGAGAGATAGTAAACAGTAAACTGGTTACTAACCCTAATGTTAGTAGTCATATATATAGAGAACTTAATATTATGAAATTACATCAATACCCTTAAACCCTAATACTCTCAACACTCTAATAGAGGTTAATGTCACTTCAGATATAGAACACCATGTGTTTTTCCAAAATGTCTAGATGCTCTGTTGATGACATCCTAGTCCAATAAGTACATCTTTAACAAGTAGTTACAAAAAAATTTGGACAAAACTAATATATATTCATGCATGTTAGAGCAATATGCAAGACAAAAAGTTTGCTACATGGCTGCAATGTAAATCTGAAGCCTATTGAAAAGAAGATTGATCTTTGTTAGAAGTATTAGGGTTAGGAGTGTTATAGGTATCTATGTAATTTCTTATTAGTATATTCTCTATATATATGACTATTAACCTTAGTGTTAGTAGGCTATTCACTATAATAAATCTCAACATGGTATCAAAGCCCATGGTTTAGGATCATGATGGTTCACTAAACCTTTGAATATATATATATATATATATATATATATAGGTTTAGAATCTGATTATGGTGTCTTCCCAAACAATTTTTGTTTCGTCTCAGGCGGGTTTTTTGGTCATCTTCTCTGTTTCTTTGACCTGTTTTCTTCCTTCTCGGCAAGATCACGACATCCTGCCACCGGCCATGAGTCCTTTGTCATTGCCCAACGCGATGTAGTCCAATCTGGCGAGACTCTTGTCCAGCCTCCTTCTTATCCGACGAGTTATGTCAACATCGTGAGCTCTGGGGGTCAAGTCCGCCGCATGTCATTGTCTCTTGGCTACTCAGGGACCAGGTTCACACCGCTACGAGGACCAAAACCAAAAAGGAGGAAAAAAATAGTAAAAGTAGTGTAATGATGATGTTGGAGTAGTGGAAGAATTAAAAAAAAAAGTTTGTGGTGATGCTGCGTGAAGAAGAAAAGAAAGTTTTTCGGTTTTGTTTGTGTGTTGACTAGACCCATATCCAAGTCAGATTTGCCCATGTGTTGGTGAAGTTGACCCGATCTGACCCATTTTGGTGAATTTGACCCATTAATTGCAACTCATTCAAAGTCTGTCTCTAACAAGACAAAAATTCAATATCTTGTTGATCTGACGTCCTCGAATCTTGTCTCGTTAGGTGGTGCCGATGTGGTGACCTAATTGTTTGTTGTGGGTGTAGAGCCATGACCCGTTTGTGATGAGTGTGGAGCCCCGACTTGTTCTTAAAGGTTATTGTAATTTTTGGGTTTGGATTCATTTGTTTCATATTGGATAGGTTTGATTATTATGTTATGATATAGGTTTATTTGTAACAAGTTGATGACTTGAGGGGTAGTGTTAGGAGTGTTAACGGTACTTATGTATTTTCTCATTATTATGTTCTCTATATATGACTATTAACCTTAGGGTTAGCAAGCTATTCACTCTAATAAATCTCAACAATCTTCTACATCTAAATTCTACTAACTGAATTTTTTTTTCTTTTTAAAATGATGCAAGCATGCATTGTTTGATGTCCAGGGATTCGCTCAAACAAGTTATGCTATGTCCAGTTAACAATATGATGTAGAACAGTACGAGACTAAAATACAGTAAGCAAGAAAATAAAAATAACAGTACAAATCACGTGGGAGCTGCAACCCAAATACAAGGTACAATGAACAAACTCAATATCAGAGTTGTTTGATTTCAATGTTTTTTTCTTTTTCATTCATTCATTAGCTCCCTAAAGATAACACAAGGCCGTGTCTCTTAATAGAGATCTTAGAAACCCTAGTCCTAGACCGATAAAGAAACTAACTTAACTTAAATATAATAATTTTCTAAACTCTAACTACACATAATATTTTTCAAGTATATAATTATCCCCATAATTAAAATACTCTCATTCTTAGATTAAAATCCCTAACTATAATCTTCATTGTGTACTCTATCAACATGAATAAGCTTGTAGAAGACACTCATCATATCGGTAGAGCATGGACCTCAGCCAAAATGGTTTCCATGCATAATGTGTAAAAGTGTATTATCCTATATACAACATCATTTTCTTTCCTAGCAATGAAAATTTTGAAGCAATACAAAATGTACCAACAAATATATATGAAAAATTTAATGAGGTATTGATATAGAAATAATGTTAAAAGAGCAGCTTAATAACTAATGATTTGCATATCCATAAAATTTTGACAGGTTGCTGTTTTGAAATTAACAGTTATAACCATTTCATTCAAATCCCGTCTTAAATGGTCAATAAAACCAGTATTATCATTTTGGGACCAACCAGTATGCCAACCATTATTAATTTGAAGAATCATACAACAGATTACTTCTATATTTTTTTTCGATAAGCTACTTCTTTAACATTTCTTAAACAAAAAATAACAATGTAAAAAAAGTGAAATAAAAAATCTAAAAAAAGTAGAACATTATACAATAAAATCAAAACAGAGGAAAAGACGAATAATACTAACAGGATCATTTTTAAAGAAAACCAATGAAGTGCGTGTGAGGATGAACCATCGCTTCTTCCAAGACTTCCAACCTATTCCTGCAGAAATTCAACATAATCGTACATGAGTATAGCATAGAAAAATATTTTAAATAAAGTTTAATGATATCATAATCAAATCAACGGAACATAACATAATAAAATATCTTGTAATAAGAATTTGAAGCCTTGGCAAAAAATTCTCAATGCCAACATCAGTCAATGAAGGAACAAAGGTGTTAGTTTATGGCTACAAATACGAAAAACTAATCCCAGCACCAATTGACGAAATTATGCACTACTTATTTCTCCTCTCTTTTATTATGGAAGAAAATAACATGAAGAAAAGAAAAGAAATGGTCCACGAAAACTTGATGAGATTAAAATGCTTCAATTCCAGTAGAATAAAGAGAATTTAGAGGGATGTTACATGAAAATTTTGCGCTCACATCTCAATAAAAGAAGATTTTGAGTGAAAGTCTTGTTAAAAGATTTTGAGTAAACAGTTCCCACTCAATGTTCCATCATCTCTTCATTTGATTGATTCCGCCTCATCGGAGAAATTCTTAATTCTTTCGTTTCACACTGCCCATGTAAAAATACAGAATGAAAAAACGAATTTCATTTTTCTTTGTAAATAAAAACTATTCAACATTTATATTCCTCCTTCAACCTTTCGACTATATAGCTGATCTAGTTCGTTCCTTTCCATCCTGAGATTTTCAAGGATTTTTCATCATTTTTGCAATACTATTTAGCCTTTCCTCGTTCCCAATGAATTTTCGTTTCCACTGAATTAATAACGCAATTACAAGAAGCTCCCAAATCAGTTCTCTTATGTATACTTCTACACTATCATTCATCAAACACCATTCACTATTTCACTCCCAGAATCAGCATTTTAATTAGTATGTACAAACAATCTAGTCGTATTAGGAAATTCGTATTTGACCTACCATCATTTCACAAGTGAAATGAATCTCACATCTGATACTCAAAAAAGTGGCACAGACATTCAAAACAAACAAATAAACCATTCTATTGTTTCATTGCCAAAAACAATTGAACGAGGGGCTAGGAGATGGCTACACATAGAAGCAACTTTTCAAAATGCGAACCAAATCTTTGTTATAAAGGACAAATCACTCATCTACTTATCAAACTAAGCAAATAGGAGTAAATAAATAAAACTATACATTAATACACAAGCCACATTATAAGCATGTATAACAATCATCAAAGCAAACGAAAATCTTAAAAGAAAAAGGAAAAGCTAGAGAACCCCAAGCATGTGAGCAAAAGCTAGCAGGAAAAAACAGAAGTTTTACCAACCTTTTGAGGATATGAAAAGTGGGCCGCTCTTAAAAACCTGCCAAAATTATCTGAATCCATGAGTTACTCACCATCTATAGCTGAGTGAAACTAATTCATAATTTCATAGACTAAGTACCATGAAAAAAAATGAGAAAGAAACACATTGAAGCAAATAATTGCGAACAAAATTCCAGAAACCAAATCTTAGAAAGTGCTTGAGCATCCAAAACTTTAGAGTTTAGATTCTCTATGAGGTCATTTTTGTGCATGTGCAGATAAACAAATGTGAGCATTCTCTTTACAACAAATTAATTTAAAACCATAAGTTATTCTATCATAATAACTACATTTCTTCCAACATTGAATACTGTGAAGCTACAGCTACCTTAATTAAAATTAGTTAAAAATAGATTTCTAAGATTTACTCAACTTAATTCTTCAGCTGAACAAATTAACACCCAATATTCACAGAGTAGACATCAAATTACTTATTGAAAACAAATACTAAGCTCTGTTGGAACTGTATGAGAGTGAAGATCAATCACACTTCATTAACTTTTCATAATTCTCTATATTTGGGACCCATAAAACTACAAAGCCCTGAGTTGAAGTGAGCAATGTTCAATTCCTAAATATTGGTTAACTAACAGAATAAAACCCAAAGAAAAAAAAGGAAAAAATCCCAAATTTAATTTAAATCTTCAAATTCCAGTTGTACCAAAAATAGCAATATTATTATCAAAATTTTCATATTTCATATTTTTTCACTATCTGGTATTTCTAAAGAAATACAAAAAAATTATAAAAGCACACTATAATCTAATAAGCCTAATAACTATATATTTCCTTAAATTTCAATGGCTTCCTACTTAAAACCAAACACCTCAAAACATAAGATCCAACATTTTCCTTTTCAATCCCATTCCATCTTCGCAGTAAACAAATAGAATGTGAAAAATCTCCCCCATACCGTATTCGAAGCTCCGCCTCGCGGCCGCTCAAAAGCCGACATTTTCGGAGATTATTTACTTAACATTGAACCTCTCGACAAAAGAAAAACCACTTGATTCTCGCTCAACATTTCAACAAAGTGAATCGCCCCCCGAGTTCCACATTGAGTCAACCAGGCGGAGACGAGGCAGATCGGCGAGTTAACTCGAGCAAATGAAATCGGTAAGATCTACAAGTTGAGACAGACTGATTCCGGGAAAAGGCATTAGGGTTTCCTTTTTCATTAGATAGAGACAATAAAGAATAATCACCAACCGAGCTACCACTCTCCCTTTCTCTCTATAAAATTTATTTAAAAGTAAATACAATAGTAGTATTAAATACTCACTTATATTTTTTCTCTCTCCCTTTCTTGCTAATTTTCTCTCATTTTCTTACTCTTTCCGAGGGTAGATGTTTGTAGCTCTAAATCCATTTTCCCTTCAATTTGTGTTTTTCTTTTGTTATAATGGATTAGGTAGAGAGCAATAGCGGTTGTCGTAGTAATGTGGTGATTAGAGAGGGAGTCATTGCGTTTTACCTACTCCTCTTGCTGTAGAGAGAGAAAATAGAGCGAAGTGAAAGAAAAGGGTGAGGTCCTGTAAAGTCAGCTACAGTATTTAATTTTAACAAGTCCGTTCATTTAGGCAAGTATCATGTTCCTGTGTAGATTCTGCTTACCACGTAATTCTATACTGTTTGGCTTAGATTTGTACAATCTTAAATTAAATTATTTAAATATTTTTTAACGTAATATTTATTTTATTTAAATTTAAATAAATTTATTTAAATTTGACTTCAAATAACGTTTTTGTTTTTATATACTTTTAAAAATTATTTGAAATGATAACTATACAATTTTTCTTTTTTTTAAAAAAAATATTTTTTATTTAAAATATGATTGTTTTGGTCATTGTATGTAAGAGAATCGCTATTAGAAAAAAAAATTAAATCCGTATAAAAAATTAGTGGGTGTTTCTGACTTTATGCAGTGTTATTGTTTATTCATTAGTAATTTAATAAACTCCGGTAATAATTTCAAGAAACTCCAATGGTAATACAATACATTATTATCAATCAAGTTCTTTGAAATTATCATTGAAATTTCTTAAAATACAAATAACCGAATAGTAACACTGTATAAGATAAAAAACACACAATAATTTTCAGTCGGAATAATCTCATTTAACGATCAACTATTTTACCACACAACAAGAAATCAGAAACAAGAGATAATTAATTAAAATTTTAATTGGTTATTTTTATTAATTTTAATTGATTATTTTTGCCAAATATTTTCCATTGTTTTGATGGAATTAGTTTAAGTCTTTCAACAATAATTGATTGATTTTGATGGATTAAGGTTACATTGTTTACACATTTGGGTATTTGGGTTTTTTTAGTTTATTTTATATTTTATAAATTTAATTTATATATAATTTTTTTAACTTATTATGTATTTATATTTAACTTTTTAATCAATTAAACGATTAAAAAATTAAACGACAATGGACTCATTAAGTAATATACATTATTTGATTAATTAATTTAATTAAATAACTAAATCATTTTACATAAGCAATCCGATTACTCAATTTTAATGACATCCTTAAACATAAAAGAAAAAAATTTAAGGCACGTTTGGATAGAGTTTTTAAAAACTGTTTTCGAAAACTGTTTTCTATGTTTGGCAAACAGTTTTTAAAAACAGTTTTCTACCAGTTTTCAAAAATTGTTTTCTGAAAACGCCTAATTAGTGTTTTCTGATATAATCTTCGAAAAATAACCCTAAAATCAGTGTTCACTTCTCTGTTTCATTCTTTTTTCATGGTATATAAAAATATTAAATTTTAAAAATAAAATAATATTTAATTATTTTGAAGTATTTAGTAAATATGAGAAATAAAATTAATATAGATTTTAAATTTAAACTCAAAACTTAAAATAATTACAAGATATATTAAAACAGTTTTCAAAATAAAATTATACAAACAACATTTCATTATTTTTTATTTTGAAAACAACTTTCAAATTACAATTATTTAAACATGTTTTTTTTAGAAAATTATTTTTATTTTTTATTTTTAAAGATAATTTTTAAAAACTAAAAATTAAAAAATGTTATCCGAACGTGCCTCTCCTACCTTTGAAAATTACCAAACTCACAAGAGTAAAATTACTTGCCGGTTAAACTCCATAACCACGCGCATACTACACACGTCAAACTGAAGAGTGAGGAAGGCTGTAATGCACTATTGCACTTATACTCCTTGTGGTAAGAACGTGGAAAAGGAGCGTGAGGTACTGCTAGTGTGTATCCCTCAATGATGTTAACAGAGATAAGCTGTAACAGGTAAGTGCTGTTCTGTATTTTTGTCCATTTTGGTTAAAACACGTATAAAGAGGTTTGACACCTTGTCTTTTGGTGGGACCGGCAACAACCGTCGAAGCACTTGCTCAGTTCCTGTGAAGTTGACATGGACATGGACATGGACATGGGCCAGTACCGTTTGGTCAAAGCCCAGTGTTTAGGCGACGCCCACAACATAATGGCCTCGATGCATTTTAGGTACGGAGTCTACGGACAAGATCTCAGCCGAGACCAGCCCAACTCTACCAAACCCAAGAGGATTTTTTTTTTTTTAATTTAAACGGATAGAATTTAGATAGTTTGAATTTAAAATAAAATGTTTTCAATAAATAATAATTTTTTTAAAAGAAAATGAAAATGAATTACCAATGGTATGTTTGAGTAACAATTTTTCATTTTTAGTGTTCGAAAACTATTTTCGAAAATGAAAACTGAAAACAATTTTCTGATGTTTTATAAAGAAAACATGTTTTGATAATTATAACTCGAAAATTGTTTCCAAAACAGAAAACAGTTAAATATTATTTGGACAATCTTATTTTGAAAACTGTTTTGAAAATAAAAAATTGTTTGGATTACACTTTCTTGTAATTGTTTTCAGTTTTCAGTTTAAATTTTAATATCTAAAATTAATTTTATTTCTCATATTTACTAAATATATTTTTTTAGCACACACCAAATACTTGGAAATAATTAATATTATTTTATTTTTAAAATGTTAGTATTTTTTTTATATCATGAATCAAACATGACAACACTCTTCCCCTGATCATGTCATGTTTGTTTGTTAAATAAATTCTTAAAAATAAAAATAAAAAATACAATACAACTCTTCAAGACAAAGATACACTTGATTACTAGATATTAAATCAAATACCAAAACGGTCTGCCCACATCTAATTGGCAATAAGCTCACAAAACGCAGTCATAGCTGCTGCACACGCATCAGACAAATCAACTATATAATTATTTGTAAATGTGTTTGATCGTCCTTCGCTTTCTACTTCATAGCCCTCTGTTTCCCATTCATTAAACATATGATTCTTCCCATAAAATTGCTAACACTCGTACAGGAAAATCAAAAAATATATTACACTAAATAAATAAAAAAAAGAACACAGTCATCTCAATAAGAGCTTTATGTCAGTACCAATCACAAGACTACTTAATTATCTAGTTTATAGCTTTGCTTTGTAATGCCTATGCCCTGAGCAATTGACACATACCAAATTCAACTAAAACCATGATGATGAAGCTGTTTCCTTTGATTTCAACATCGTAAAGAATAATCTGAGAAAGATATTGTCAATTTTTTTTTCATTTTCATTCTACATAAGAGCAATAATACATATCTTTAAGTTCCAACTCAAACAAATATAAAGATAAGCATTTCCTGAAGCTAAAACCAACCATGAAAATGAAGTACATGACCTTAAGTTTAAATTTCATTTAAGAGAGACAAAGATATACATACAAAACCTTCCCAAAAAAGCAACATTATTAAGATCCCTCTGTATCTCCATGACATGACTTGCTTTATGAATGAAAAAATAGCCAATTTAAGTAGGTACGAGAACCCTAGTGCCACTAAGAACATGTAAATACAAAGCAAGATATATAATAACAATTAAAGAAGACTCTGCATCAATATATCTAATAATTTGCAATCCCCTATCAACAGCCTTGCCTTGAACAACATGAAAAGTGCTTTTTAAACCATTTGATAGTTTCCACAACAAGAACTCCACAATGGATCTTATTATTTCAAATGTTACCCTCCCAGTTACATCAAAGACAAACTTCCTATTGCTTGGCACGATCAATGTAGATGAGACCTTACTAACCCACCCACCATTCTGAATCCCATCAAATAAGCTTCCTTCTTTCAATTGCTGCAAAGATGCCTTTTTCTCAAAGCAATCACCCATTGCTGCACTTGCACCTCTAATGTCATCAATAACTGAACAAGTAGAAGTTGGAGATAAGAAGAAATGGTAAATTGACAAAAAATTAATGAGATAAGAAGAAATGGTAAGATATGGGTATCTCTTAAATATTTGGGATGGACATTGGAGTAAGCCACATCGTCAAAGGGAAAATTATATTAGGTCAAATAAACTAACTTGGCATACTCTGTATTATTAATGTATGGTATTCTTAGGTTGTCACCAAAGCAAAAAGACAAGACATGACAAAAAACAAGTAGGTAAATTGACAAAAAAGTAAAGCGAATAAAATCTAGTTTAAAGGCTCCAGAAAAAGAAATCATATTCCTCTCAAAGCATGAAATAACTTCTAGATAACTCATTAAAAAAAGACTCCCTACTCCAATTGATAACGTAAACTCATAATTGTCATCTGCAGAGCTGCAGTGGAAATGCTAATTTGTACTATATTAAGATGTTACTTTTAAAGGTGTTTATGGATCTCACTTCAACTGCCAAATTTTATAAAGTAGCACCAACACCTGTGCAGGCACCAACTGCAGTAGCCCTTGCACAGAGCCTATCAAGAAAGATGGCAAAAGATGAATTGGAAGTAGCCAATGACAAAATAGGAAAACCCAGTGAGGTCTGCACCTTGTCTATGGATGGAATGAGAAAATTTTTTTGGGTGTGTTTGGTGGACAGGATAAAGGATGATGAGATGTTTGATCCAGTCACAATAGGATAAAATCATCATACTTTGGACGATATGTCAATATTTATGCCCATTGACTAGGCCAATACATAGATTGACCGATAGCAACAAACAAAATCAAAATAAAACAATTTAACTTCAACAAAGTTTTCAAAATCACCAATAGTGTTTCAAATAACCTCATTGGTACTTTTTAATGTTCATAACCAAACAAAACAAATCTCTACAGTCCCTGTGGTTATGATCACACAATATTCTTATGAAAATGACCAATAACCATATTTACCCCTATGGCAAAGGTCAATGAACACACTTATCCTATGTCGGGGTCAACAAAGAACGTGTTAAACTAGCTCTGACAATATGCCAATGTTTACCCTTACTGGTTGGGTTAATACATAGCTGGACTGAGAGCAACAAACAAATGCTTCCAAACAATGAGCTCCATCGAGCAACATCCAAAATTATTAATAAATTTCAGAATAATCCATCAAAAATATTTTAAAGTATTCATCATCACCAAACTTATGCTCGGTCAATTTTTATATACGACAATCAGCAAAAAGGTATTACCAGTATTGGCAGATTTCCATCAAATATTGATTCCATAATACATTGCAAATAACTTAGTTGTTCTAAAATATATTTTATAGGAGGCTACTAGAATGGGTACTGGTTAGACATGCGATATTCAAATAGCCACCACTAAAGTTTTCTTAATTTAAGCACCTATTGCCAACATTTAAATAGAATCAAAAGCTAGTCCACATGCCATACACACATGCCTAAACCCTACTATTTATCTTAGAGTCTTAGACAATGGCTAAGGCCTTCCACAGCCAAGAGGCTTTTATCCTTAAGTTTAGATTTTAGATGTACCAAGCCTAATTTTCAAAAGCTGCTATTTGAATAATCAATCACAATTAATTTAGTTTAATAATGAAAAGAAAAACAAAACTGAGAATTTATGCACTAAAGTGCCCATCTTAATTCATGGCATCCAAACTAGGAGCAAAATATACCATTTTAATTCACCACTCAAATAGAGAATTGGAGAAAAATATACCATGACAGTCAATTACCCATCTCAATCAATGCTTGTTTTATGTACGAATTCCATCAATCCATTTATCTATTATTTATTTCATTTTATCTTTCTTTTTTCTCGGCAATTTCAATCCTCTGTATGAGCCTCATCCAAAACATGAAATCAAACCCACCATTTCTAACACCCATAAATATCAACCATGATTCAATTTAAATATTAAATCAAATCTTGGAAAGGGTAGAAAATTTATCTCCAATGAAGAACTCTCAGCCAAAATCTCACCTTCAAACTCCCAGCCGCCAAAACCAAAACCTATAATAGGTTTGAGATAGAGGGAGGACTGATTTGTTTGAGAAAGATCACGGGTTTGAGAAAGAGAAATGGGTTAAGAGAATCTATGGGTTTGAGAGAGAAAGGACTATCGTTTGAGAGAGAGAGAGAGAGAGAGAGCAAGGGTTTTAGAGTGAGATATGGGTTAAGAGAGTGCTGAGAGAGAGACGAGGAATAAAGAGATGATAATGGGCATGGGTTTTGAGATTGTGCAAAAGTGAGAGATGAGAAGGGCTTGTACTGGTTTTGTTCAGATTGCAAGAGAGAGATGACAACGAGAGCAAAAGCTGAGAGAGAACAATCGAGAGCAGAGAGCAGTGTTTTAGGGCTGCAAAATTGAAAATGAATACCCAAAACTCCAATTGGGAGTTTTTTAAAATCAATGTTTGAAAACTGAATTTTAGAAAACCGTTTTTTAAAACTGCTGGCCAAACATATTATTTGGTGTTTGAAAAGTGTGTTTGGGTTTTGAAAATTGAAAAGGGTTTCTGGAAACCCAATCCAAACATAGCTCGATATATTACCTTTTGGTTAAACAGTCGTGCTTTGACTCACATTTATCTAGTAACTAGTACTTTTAAATTATATTTTAAAATTAAAACTTATTTTTATAATTCCAAAAGTTTTCAAATATATTTTATATATTTATAACCAATATAAAATCGATGGATTTTAAGGTAGTTCACTTCAAAAGTGAGACACCATATCACATTAAATGCATTTTTTGGCAACAATAATAAATGAGTCGTAGTATGAGTATGCATCAAATTGATAAAAATATTTTCAAACCACTGTTAAAAACTTGATTAGAGATGACAACAAGTAAGGTATTTGTGGGTATCTGAGTTTATTCAAACCTGTTTAAGTAGATATGACTAATATGTAAATTAGTTTAGACTAGTATGGGTATTAATTTTTAATACCCGTCGATTATGAGTAAGGTAGTATCCATCGGATATCCCTTAAACTTGATTAAATACATTTTTTTATATTATATATATTATGTATAAAACATATATGACCTATAATGTTCTAATTAATGGACTATGCAAGGGAGGCTGTATGAGTGATGCTTTTAAGGTTTTCGAATTGATGATGGAGAAGGGGAAGAAACCTGATGTAGTTACTTACAATACCTTGCTGATGGGATTTCGTGATAAAAGGGGAGGTTGATGAGGCAATGAAGTTTTTCAATATGATGTTGAATGATGAGAACTACGTTGAGCCTGATGCCATGACATTTAATATGTTAATCCAGGGGCTGTGCAAGGAAGAGCGTTTGGATGATGCTGTTGAGGTCTATGATGTGATGGTGAGGAAGGGGAGGTATAGTAGTTTGGTAACTTATAATATCTTGATTGGTGAATATCTAAAGGCAGAAACAGTTGCGAAGGCCTTGGAACTATGGAAACGTGTGCTTGAGTTGGGATTTGTACTAAATTCATTTACTTATAGTATCATGATTAATGGATTTTGCAAGATGCACATGCTTAATATAGCTAAAGCTGTTTTGTAAGACGATAGGTTCTGGACCTAGTGCTACCTTGTATGACTATAATGTGTTAATGGCATCCTTGTGCAAGGAGAGTAGTTTGGAGCAAGTAAGGAGGTTATTTCAAGAAACGAGGTATGAAAATTGTGAACCAGATCTCATATCTTTTAATACCATGGTTGATGGAAGTCTTAAAGCAGGGGATTTTCAGTATGCAAAAGCGTTATTCAAGGACATGCTTCAAATGGGTTTAGCTCCTGATGCCTTGACCTATTCCATATTAATAAATAGGTTTTCGAAATTTGGACAATTGGATGAGGCTAAAAGTGCTTTTGAGAGAATGATCGCTAGCTGCTATACACCTAATGCTTATGTATATGATTCTTTTCTAAAAGATTATATTTCGAAAGGTGAACCAGAAGAAATTATAAAACTGCTCCATGGTATGTCAGATAAAGGTGTGGTTCTTGACTCAGTAGTAACTTCTACCATCTTTACATTTCTCTGCGATAGCTCTGTGGGTCTCGATGTCGTGAAGCTTTTACCAAAATTTTCCCAAGAAACACGAGAAGGGACAAGCATCTAATGCCAGCTATTGATGAAACTAAAAGATTCTCACCCAGAAGGCCAATGGCACGCTGCATGATGTATATACATCTCAAGAGAGATGCCGATGCTACAGTTCTCTTGTGCGGTGCTTTCCTCGGTAAGAGTTTTTTTAATTGTTACTAATTTTTTCCTTTTTGTAAGCATGGCAGCACCCTTTAAAAATTTTGTTTCTCCAATCAGGACTGTTTTTGAGATAGAAATTAATCAAGAATACATAAAATCTATATTTCTAACGTGCAATATCTTATTTTTAGGTAGCCACTTGCAAAAATAATGCTTTTGAATTTATTTTTTGATGGAAAATGCTTTTGAAATTTTGAGTAATATATGTAAAGGAAAAAAGAAAAAAAATGTGTACCCTAAGAAATTTCAAGGAACCTGAATCTGCTCTGCTCTTTGTTTGGTGGACGCTCTCCGTGGCAATGGGATGGATATGTTATACCCTTCTTTTTCTTACATTTTGAAGCATATTTGTTATATTGATAATGTTTTCGTTGAATTTGGACAGAATACGTGTGGCCTTGTTTTTTTTATGATAATAGAACTTAGAATATAATATGTTGTTCAAGTCTCATTGTTAAATACTGTGATCGCATTTGCAGGTCTAGGAAAGAATGTTTTCTTCCATCAATAAGGAACATGTTACTTTTACTGTCTGTAGGATACATTTTATTGAAGATGTAGCAAATATGTAAGAAAACCCCTGCAGAGGAATCTCAATTGAATTTCTTTCATTGACCATCAGTGTCATCTGGATTACAAAATCCTGGCTCTTTTTAACATCTATACTGTTGGAGGAATCTCCCTTGGTCAAAAGTAATATTGCTTGGCCAATGTTTCCTTCACTTCTGTTCAATTTTCCAAAATTTCCAGTCTCAAATCCATCAGTGAGGAATTTCATGATCTGGGTATCAGCCAAATCAACATCTTCCACCAAAACAAGAAGCTTTTTGAAGTTCCTTAACGCGCTTTTAAGCATTTCACAACAGGGTACCTCACTAATTCTTTTCCTCATGATCTGTTTCCGTTCCATTCACAAATCATCAAGAAACAGGAGATTGTAGGAATAGTACAATATATCGTAAAGATGATTGAATCTAAATGGTATCTTGCTTCTTTTGTTTTAATTTATTTTTTCCAGATCTGTCATTGGGTTTCCTCCCTTGCATATTTGAATAAAAGTTTCGATAAAGATATTTTAACACCCGATTTGGATACCCAAAATGTTTACACTAGAGTTATTAATAGATTTTTGAGTATATAGGTTTTGGATGTTAAAATCAGCTGTTAAAATATCAGCACTGTAAAAGAATTTTTAGTTCGTAAGGGTATTTAAGGGTTTCCACAATTTATTACTGATGTGGATTACCTTTTGACCAAAGATTTAATGTTTACTAATGGGCTATTAACAGGTTGCTGTAATGTAACCTTTAGACCTCAATGTGATAATAATAATTACCCCCAAACCTCAAGAAGGTTTTGTAATTGACCCTAATAAAAATGTTTTGGATTACTTAGTTAATTTATTTGGAGTTATGGTTGGTGTGACATGAAATTACTTGGTATATCTATCTCTAAACCCCTGCATTATCTATTAATAAACCCTGCTTCTTGAAGAGGAGTTTAAAATTTGATAAGAAACTCTGTCATCTACTATCTATCTATACTGATATGTTCATACTGTAGGATTTTGTGGCTCAATCTCCAGCAGCCATTATTGACTCTCTCTCCAGCGGCTATTGTTGACCCTATCTCTTAGCAGCCATTGTTGAGTTCAATCCACCTTTCTGTGAAAAAGAAATGAGCCCATTTGATGGGCTCTTGTTTTTTTTCCTCTCTATGATTCCTCTTATTTATGTATAAATAGGGAGAGCAGCTGAGTTATCAAAGACTCAGAGAAGAGAAGAAGTGAGTCATTAGAGTGAGGTATAGTTTGCTTTTTAGTGTGAGAGTTCTCTTTGTAATTCCTCCTCAATATACAAAAATCAACTGTCTCTGCCTGGGGATGTAGGCAAATTGTCGAACCTCGTAAATTATTGTGTTTGTGTGTATTTGGTTTTTGTTAGATTACTCATGGGCATAACAAAAATGGTATCAGAGCTCAAGTCCATAATCTAACCAGATCTGAACACCTCAAATTTGGAGTTTTAATTGTAGAGCTCGTCGATACGAGTTCAATGGTATCTTATGCGTCGAAATCAGAGCTAAAACTAGGCCGTAGCAGCCGTTTAAAGCTTTCGCTTTTATGTTTTTTGCCAAACGCAGCCTTAACTCTGAAATTCAGAATTTTTGCAGAGAAGATGAACAGTAACTGAGTCGACTCGGTGACTCAGTAAACCAACTCGACCCATTTTGCTCAGATCAGCCCATTTTTTTCAGCCCAGTTGCAGAGGCCCAGCCCAACATCAGAAAGCCTAGTCAAGACTTGACTTAGCCCAGTCCATAAGCCACAAGCCCAGCCCAAGTTCATTGGTCAAGCCCAAAGTTGACCAGCCCAGTTCACTTCATTAAGCCCAGCTCATTTAAAACAGTCCAGCCGGTGGTTGATTGGACCAACCCGATCCAGATCCGACCCGACCCGCATTTGGACCTGTTGACCGGACTTTGACCGGCATTGACCGTTGACCGGTGTTGACCAGCATTGACCATATTCATTTTTGCTGTTTTCGGTCCGATTTTGGCCCCTTTTTTGCCAGTTCAAACTGGTTCCCACCATTTTCGACTGTTCCGAACACAACCGTGGTCTCCGTTTCTGCATGGCAGAAGAAAGACATAATACAGATACCACCACACCGAGCAGCTCTACAACGAACAGTTCCTCGCGAAGGAATACGGCATCCAACGCGAAGTTTGAGGTGGAAAAGTTTGATGGTACGAACAACTTCGGCATGTGGTAGTGCGAAGTGAGGGATGTCTTGTTCCAGCAAGACTTGGAGATTGCCCTGGAGGAGAAGAAGCCCGAGGATATGATGGATGCAGACTGGGAAAAGGTGAATCGCCAAGCCTACAGTACAATCCGACTTTGCCTCATGAAGGACCAGAAGTACCTCGTGATGAAGGAGGCAAATGCGAAGGTACTATGGAAGAAATTGGAGGACAAGTATATGACGAAGAGCATAGAGAGCCGCCTCTACTTGAAAAAAAGGCTCTTCAGGTTCCAATTTCGTGAAGGTATATCTATGGCCGAACATTTAAATAATTATAATAAAATGTTAGCTGATTTGCAAAACTTGGATGTCGAAATTCAAGATGAAGATAAAGCTCTGCTTTTGTTAAAATCTTTGCCCGACACATAAAAACACTTAATTACCACACTGTTGTATGGGAAAGAAAAGATTAAATTTGACGAAGTATCTAATGTACTTCAGAACAATGAGTGTCGCAAGATAGACAAGCAGATAAACAGAGATACTTCCGGCGGAGCCTTTGCAGCTAGAGGCAGATCAGAAACGAAACAGCTTGCAAGCAAAGGGAATAGGAGAAATTCTCGATCAAGGCCTTATAGTAGATCTCGTGGTCCATCAGACAGACGAAGACCTACCAAAGATGAGTGTTCTTACTGTCGCAACAAGGGACACTAGAAGAAGGATTGCTTACAGTTAAAAGGGCAGCAGAAGGATAAACCCTCCACAGCCAGCACAGCTAGTGATGAAGAAGATTTTGCTTTCACTGGATCTTCACTTATGTCCCAATATGACAAGTGGATCTTAGATTCCGGATGCACTTATCACATGTGTCCCAACCGGGAATGGTTTACTGAATTCACGGAGATTGACGGTGGATTAGTACTTATGGGCAACGACTTTGCCTGTAAGACGAAGGGGATAGGAACTATCCATTTGAAATTGCATGATGGAACTATCAAGCCATTGACAGAAGTTCGGTATGTACCGAACTTGCGGAAGAACCTCATCTCACTCGGAGCCCTGGACTCGAAAGGGTTCAGAATTAGCATTGAAGACGGAGTTCTCAAGGTGGTAATGGGAGCTCTTGTGGTCATGAAATGAATGAAGCATGGAAACCTGTACTTCCCACATGGGAGTACCATTGGAGGTGAAGCTTCCATAGTTTGTGAGAAGCTAAACGAGACTGATGCAGACACGACCAGACTTTGGCACATGCGTCTGGGTCACCCCGGGGAGAAATCTATGCAGATTCTAGCAAAGCAGGGTTTACTTAAAGGTGCCAAGACTTGCAAGTTATCTTTTTGTGAGCATTATGTTATGGGAAAACAAACCAGGATCAAGTTCGGCACTGTAATTCATCGAACGAAGGGAATTCTTGATTATGTGCATACCGACGTTTGGGGACCATCCCGAACAGCATCGATTGGCGGTAGACACTGGTTTGTTACTTTTGTTGATGATTACTCTCGCCGTGAGTGGGTGTACACGATGAAACGCAAAAACGAAGTATTGGAGATCTTCCAAAATTTGAAGAAATTGATGGAAACCCAGACCGACAGAAAGATTAAGCGGCTCAAATCAGACAACGGAGGAGAATACACAGAGGATCCATTCTTTGACTTATACCGAAAAGAAGGTATTGTCAGACACTTCACCGTGCGGAAGACACCGCAGCAGAATGGGGTGGCAGAACGAATGAATCGGACTTTGGTGGATAAGATCCGGTGTATGCTTCTGAGTGCCGGACTTGGGAAACATTTTTGGGCTGAAGCTTTGGTTTATGCTAGCCACCTGATCAACCGATTGCCCGCAGCTGCAAATGGCGGGCAAACACCAATGGAAATGTGGAAAGGTACTCCAGCTACTAATTATGATTCTTTTCAAATATTTGGTTGTCCTGCCTATTATCATGTTCAGGAAGACAAGCTCGACCTTAGAGCCAAAAAAGCAAATTTCTTGGGCTTTCGCACAGGCGTGAAGGGGTATAGACTCTGGTGCATCAAGTCGAAGAAAATCATTGTCAGCAGAGATGTAAAGTTCAACGAGTCTGAAATGCTTCATCCACAGAAGCATGAAGGCTCCAGTGACATCAACAGCAGTAGCAGCGAATCAGCTAGGAATTCGCAGAAGGTGGAGCTTGAGGCTCCAATCTATGTAGATGATTCAGCCGTAGATGAAGAGGATGAGTATGATCCGAATGCCGATAATGATAGCCTAACCACTACACCTCCACCATAGCCTGAATCTATTGTAGTCAACAGACCAAGGAGACAGCCAGTTAAACTGGCTCGTCTACAAAATTACGTCACATATCCACTACTAATAGTTGGGGATGATATCCCCACCACTTACAAGGCAGCTGCACAGTCCACTGAGTGGGCTGACTGGAAGATAGCTATGGATGAGGAGCTGCAGTCTCTTCACAAGAATCAGACTTGGGAGCTTGTGCCGCTTCCAAAGAACAAAAAGGTAATTGGTTGTAAGTGGGTGTTCACCAAGAAGGAGGATCCAACCAGCAGAGATGGAGTACGCTACAAAGCTAGACTGGTAGCCAAGGGCTATGCTTAGATGGAGGGAATTGACTACAATGAAGTATTCTCTCCGGTCGTCAAGCACTCTTCGATTCGCATTTTGCTAGCTTTGGTGGTTGAGTTTGACCTCGAGTTGACACAACTTGATGTGAAGACAACATTTCTCCATGGTGACCTAGAAGAGGATATTTATATGTCTCAACCATATGAGTTCAAAGAAGTTGGTAAAGAAAAGCTGGTATGTAGTTTGAAGAAGTCTTTGTATGGATTGAAACAATCCCCCCGACAGTGGTACAAGTGGTATGATAGCTTCATGTTAGCTCTGGATTATACGCGCAGTCAGTTTGATCACTGTGTATATTTCAGGAAACTTGCAGATGGTTCCTTCATCTATTTGCTCTTATATGTCGATGACATGTTAGTGGCATCTAAGAGCAAGGTGGAGATAGATCGTTTGAAGGCTAAGTTGAGCTAAGAATTCGAGATGAAGGACCTGGGAGAAGCACGAAAAATTCTGGGCATGGAGATTACCAGAGACAGGGCAAAGGGCACAGTTCACCTGACTCAACAACAGTACCTGAGGCGAGTTCTGCAGCGTTTCGGCTTGGACAAAAACTCGAAACCAGTTAGCACTCCGTTGGCCCCGCACTTTAAGCTCAATGCAGCGCAGTCTCCCAGCAGTGATTCGGATAAGGATTACATAGCAAAATTCCCTTATGCAAATTTGGTTGGTAGCCTGATGTGTGCGATGGTGTGCACGAGACCTGATATCTCCCAGGCCGTTAACATGGTGAGCAGATACATGCACAATCCAGGAAAGGCACACTGGCATGCAACCAAATGGATTCTACGGTGCATTCAGGGGATCGTGGACCATGGTTTGAAGTTCGAGAGAAGTGATGTAGTCGATCATCTGTTAGTCGGTTATGTTGATTCCGATTATGCAGGTGATCTCGACAAACGTCGTTCCACTACTGGTTATGTGTTCACTATGGCAGGAGGACCAGTAAGTTGGCGTTCTACATTGCAGTCCACAATTGCGCTATCCACTACGGAAGCTGAGTATATGGCTGTGATAGAAGCCATCAAAAAATCCATTTGGTTACATGGATTGGTAACAGACCTTGGCATTGAGCAGGAACTGGTTACCGTCTATTGTGACAGTCAGAGCGCAATCCACTTGGCGAAGAATCAGGTGCATCACGTTTGCACTAAACATATTGATGTCCGTTTCCACTTTGTTCGCGAGATTTTAGAAAAAGGGGACATAGAACTTCAGAAAATTGGTATAGCAGATAATCTAGCGGACATGTTAACGAAGATTGTTACTGGGGTCAAGTTCCAACATTGTTTGGACTTGATCCACATCTTGTATTATTGAACACCTTGGGTGTATGGCGTCTTAGGACGCCTTGGCAGGAAGTTGATTTGTGTAGGCGATGAGATTTTCGCCAAGGTGGAGATTTGTAGGATTTTGTGGCTCAATCTCTAGTAGCCATTATTGACTCTCTCTCCAGCAGCCATTGTTGACCCTATCTCTTAGCAGCCATTGTTGAGTTCAATCCACCTTTCGGTGGAAAAGAAATGAGCCCATGTGATGGGCTCTTATTTTTTTTCCTCTCTATGATTCCTCTTGTTTATGTATAAATAGGGAGAGCAACTGAGTTATCAAAGACTCAGAGAAGAGACGAAGTGAGCCATTAGAGTGAGGTGTAGTTTGCTTTCTAGTGTGAGAGTTCTTTTTGTAATTCCTCCTCAATATAAAAAAATCAACTGTCTTTGCCCGGGGATGTAGGCAAATTGCCGAACCTCGTAAATTATTGTGTTTGTGTGTGTTTGGTTTTTGTTAGATTACTCATGGGCATAACACATACTTTATACAAGGTAAGTCCAGCTATGTTCTAGCTGCAGATTCAAAGAGGAAAGGTATTTGGCAGCCAGTGCAGGGTCCCCAAACAATCACCAACAAAGCTACAACTTCTTCTCGGGCTTTCAACCACTGGAAGCAGGTTTGACAGATTCCAGTTCCCTCTAGGATTCAGCTTTTTTCTCCGAAGAACTTTTAACGGTATTTCCTATGTCTCTCACCTAGGGCTAATTAGAAGAATAATCAAGGCCCCACTTGTACTTTCTGCAAAAATAGGATTGTTGGTTCCTATATTGCTACATCTCTCATCGTGTCTGTTTTGGCTCCCCTTTGTGTTTCAGAATTCAGGTAGGGATTCTCCAGGTAAAGTGGCCAAGAAGTTTGAAATCGATGGGCATTGATAAATATGAAGTCTTGGACATTATATTCACTATTTTTTAACCCTTGTGGGCAATCTGTATAAGCTAGAAACATGGTGGTTGTTGATAAAACAGCTAATGTTTCTGGACATTCTGACGGAAGGCCATAACTATGGATTTAGGAAAGCTGTTGAGATATGCAATGTATTTAAGAGTAATATTTTACATGCCGCTTATAGAAGTGTGGATCGTCCAGCTGCAGCAATTGCAATTGTATTAAAATACAGACAGTAACGTTTGGGAGTGGAATTTAATCATTTTTCCTGAAGATTAAGCATGGATGAACTAGCTCTGGACTAGGTGAAGTTGAGAGGGGTACATAAGGGTTCTTTGCCTCACTGTAGTAAGCTCAATATGACCAACTGAAGACACATTTGCCTTTGTTTGTCTATGGCGCATGTAGTCTATGTTATTTATACTCAAGTATGAGTGTTAGACACGTGGATACAGATACATGCTTTGAATATTAGATTTGTCTATTTTTTTGTAATTTTTTTTTTGTAATTTGAAGTGTTCAAGTGTCATGTCCATATGTAAATTATCGATAAAGAGTCTATGTAATAAAACATGTAGTAGATGATTTTTTGTTGTTGTTTTTAGTCGATCAAATCAATAAGCGATTAGAGTGGCCGGGATCTGTGGTGGATATAAGTTTTATATAACCCAAAAATACTATTTTTTTGATATATTGCTATATGAGAGGTTAATTTTGTTTTTCCTTTGTAAGATGTATTTAAGGTTATTTATTTATTTTAAATAAAAACTCTACTGTTTATCAGTTTGCCAAAATATTTATTTGTAAAACAGTTAGAAGTGCATCATAATATGTTTTTTTTTTGAAGAAATGAAATAAAATTTATACTGTAAAAAGGAAATTTAAGGAATAAAGTGATATAGCATTTTTATTGATAAAATATGTCACTCTAATTTACTTTTGGTCTGGACTTGAGATACAGGGGGCCACACGATACTTTTTTTTTTTTTGGCGATCTCGCTTTCACTCCCGTTAACCAATCCTACAAGATTTGCAGTCATCTCAAACTCCATGATTAGAGTTGCAGTCATCACTTCGATTCCTCAAAACCCACTTTGGTTGTCTATGTTGCGGTTTGATCCCAATCTTCTACTGAAAGCTTCACCAAAAACCTCCAAATCCTTCCGCCTCCCAAACCACTTGTTTCCACAAAACACTTTTACAAAACATGGAACTCAAAATTTGAAATGGTTTAATTTGGTTCGTTACCTTTCCGGTCCAGCTTCGAGCCCTAGCTTGTCGATATGGAGGCGGAAGAAGGAGATGGGCAAAGAGGGGCTGATTATCGCCAAAGAGCTCAAGCGACTTCGGTCCGACCCTGTCCGCCTTGACCGATTCATCCGGTCCCAGGTGTCTCGCTTGCTCAAGTCCGATCTTGTCGCTGTCCTCGCCGAGTTCCAGAGGCAAGACCAGGTTTTCCTCTGTATGAAGGTACGCCTTTTGTTTTGCAGTTTTCTATTTATCGTTATTATGTGTTTCCTTTTTTTTTTGCTAGGAATAACGAGTGCTGGCTAGTGATTTATTAGCAATTAGTTTTGGTTGCTGAAGGTTACATAAAAAGATTTTTTTATAAAAAAAATAAAAAATTCGGAGAAATCTAAGATACAGAACTTAGATTAAGTGAAGCATTTATGAATATTTGGCTGCCTTGAGTACATTTGAGGGTAAAACTAGATTAAAATTTATTAGACAGTGTGTCCCAAAATCTGGTAAGTTGTATGGAAAGCTCATTGAATCAGATATGCAGTGTTTTTAGAGTTTATCATGTTAGAAAATTTTGATGCCTTGTTTGGGAGTTGCGTTTAAGCAAATGCCCAAACAACTATATGTATTTAAGAGTATCAAAAGATGAATATGTTTTGGGATTGCTTCTCTATTGCTATATTTTGGAATGTGCTGTTCATTGTTCGATTTATGTTAAGTTGTCATTTTAAGTGTTTTTCCATTGAAGCTCCTCTATTGGTTTCATTGGCATGAAGGTTAAAGTTTGGGTAGTGGAATAGTGCTAAGAAGTTTTTTAGAATTACAGAGATAAACGGTTTAGTAGAGTCAAAAAATCATTCTAAGACCTTCATATGTTCATTTTTTACTTTCTCAGAAAGTAAACAAGTGAGGGTTCAGAGATTTTCAATGGTCTCTTAGTAGACAAATCAACACGTGATTTGTATTGCTGGAATAGTAACATTGGTAGTTGCTATGGAAGATGAATTTTTACAATTATGTTTGGAATTGCTACTGTCATTTCTTTGGTGTGTGCTAGTTTTTATTTATTGATGGCTGTTTTCTAGTTAAGTAGATTGTTATCGTTCTAACTGTTAAATGCTGTTTTATGTTTCTATAAAACTAGATTGAGGAAAAGCCAATTAGCCATTCTTGAAGTAGATGGTGGAGTGTGCATGATTTTTGTGATTTCACCTGGTTACAATAGTTGGATTGTTGTTTTATTCAACATTCTGTGGGTGTCAACAGTTTTTGTGAGAGCACAATTAATCACAAATCTGTTGCATTTGCACATACGCAATTTTGCTTCCCTATGAGAGCAGGGAAGGACAAAGAATAGCTGGTATTAACGTATCCAGTTACTAGGTCTTATGAAAAGAGAAAACTGTTCCCTCGCCCTTCTGTCTAGTCTATCGGAACACTTTTTGCTTTTGATAAATGTAAGTATGTGTATAAATCAAGGCACCAAAGGGGTCCCACCCATGTACAAAAACTACCTATAAGAAAGTATCTCAATGAAGTCTATTGGAACACTGAAAAAAGAAAAGAAAACTGCTTTTTAAAATTTGAAATCCTGTTGTTCCCTTCAGGTGCAGAAAAAAAGGGAAATCCTTCTCTGTTAAGCTAAGTGGCCGGTTAACTTGGTTAAGTTAGAATTTTTTGTTCTATTGGGTCTCAGAGCTTGAAAATTCTTTTGTCAATTTTCCTTGTTATTGCCACCAGGAAGAGCACTATGTGATCAGTTCAATATATTTTTTTTAATTAAAGACATTCTATTTCTTGAGTTGCTGATGTCTTGTAGTGGCAATGTCTTCTGCTGTTTCCCTGTGTTTTCCTATGCTTACTTATAAATAGAGAAAGTAATAGGGCAATCTTAATCTCAAAGATTGTGAAAACGGATTAGCATGTACCATGAAAGGATCTGAATTTCATTTCAGACGGACTGTTCCTATATAGTATGTTGTTGTATGCACCTGCCTGACCTGACGAAAAACGTAAAGAACATACTTCAGTTCTTACACTAAAATGAAAGTTGTAAATTTGTCAAACTGCACACTGATGCCTGGTTTATTATGTCAGATTGGAATTGAAGCTGCTAAGTAGTAGCTAAACTAATTTGCGCAAGCAAAACCACACTCATGCGGTGAATTACTTTGTAATAGCTTCTATATCTGATATGTGATTTTATTCTTCAGTTGTACAGTATTGTACGTAAAGAAATATGGTATCGGCCAGACATGTTCTTTTACAGGGACATGCTTATGATGCTTGCTAGAAACAGAAAGGTGGATGAAGCAAAAATGGTTTGGGAAGATCTAAGGAGAGAGGAAGTTTTATTTGATCAGCATACCTTCGGAGACATCATCAGAGCCTTTTTAGATGGTGAACTTCCCTCAGAGGCAATGGACATATATGAAGAAATGAGACAGTCCCCTGATCCCCCAATATCTTTACCGTTTCGAGTGATCTTGAAAGGGCTCATTCCATACCCAGAACTAAGAGAAAAGGTGAAAGATGACTTTTTGGAGCTTTTCCCTGACATGATTGTCTATGATCCTCCCGAGGACTTGTTTGAAGATCAAGATTTGAGAACAGAGAGTGAAAATGATTAGAGAGTGCTATTCATGCACCCATCATTTACTCTGGGGACAAATCCATTCTGAGAGTACTAGGCTACCAGCCATTTACAAGGGATTCAAGGATCAGATGCCTTTAGAAGGCAGCAAGCCTTTGTTGGCAACTTGTTTTATGGTAGGTCTGCTTCTTGATGCTGTTGATGCCACTCTCTTTGAAGTTTTGAAGCTCACCCATCAAGGCATGCAAGCGGGAGTGCTTGTATTGCATTCTGCGAATCTGCAGTGACTAGATTTGAATCTAATTGCTGGAATTAAAATGCTTACGTTTGGTTACATGAAATTGAGTGTTGAAATTGAAATTAATTGAAATTAATTTAAAATTGGGTTGATAACTGATTATTGGTATTATTATTATTTTTTATTATTAAAATGATGTTATATATATAATAAAAAAATAATTGATAATTTAACGTAGGAATCGAACTAAGATTTTATGATTTTAGGGTTTCAACATTGATTACTAAACCAAAAATTCTTCGATAAACATTAAAGTTGTTTGTTCATGTTAAACATATAAATATTACTTGGTATTGACTTAAACTAACTTAAAGAGTCATTTTTACTTTTTAAGTAGTTGTTTTAAGTAAGAATTTTAATCCCATGAATTTGGAATCGAAGAACTTTATTAGTAATCATAAGGAAAATAAAGTAGTAATTGAATAAAAATAATAAAAATAAAACATTTAAATATTTAATTATTATTTAATTTTTTTATGATTACTGTTACAATTCTTTAATTTCATAATAACTACCAACCAACCGTGAAAAAAAACTCTTTTACCTTGATATCATATTAAATCAGTCAGAAATAAAAAAAAAAATGGACAGTTCATCAAAAGTTGGTCAATTAAAGCATGGCCGGGCGACTCAAGTGCATGTACTTTGCTGTTATGAGAAAATATGACTGGATTCATAAGGAAAGTTAAAGAAAATATGAAGTTCCCCTAATAATTTACCAACCAAACTTTTTTTAACTTATTATGTGGAATTTTTATTTTAAATTCCTCTGAAATTTACAGAAAAACTTTACTACGACAAGCATATATTATATATGATTATAAATACACATTTATTACATTTCGCTATCTGTGTTGTTCCTACTTCAATACCTCTCTCTCTCTCTCTCTCTCACATAGACGGAGTTCTAAGTTTTCAATTCTACATTTATTATTCTGATATGACGTCATGTTACCACCGGTTAACCGCCGGTCCCACAGCATTGAACGGTCGGACTCAATCCCGGAAACTAAGACCGCCGGTCGAGATACCTCTGCTCCCTCAAAATCACAGAATTCAACGGCCGGGGATCGCTCTACGATCTTCAAAACAGTCTAAATTATATTTAGTGGAGGCGGTGGGGTCAGGAGGAGCGTGGGAGAGATCGGACGGCGGTGATGCGGCGGAGAAGGTTGGACCGTGCTCGTACGCGGTGGGGGGTAATGAACTTGGGGACTTAGTGGAGAAGAGCGAGAGTAGTGGTGTTGATCGGACGGTAGGGATTGCGAGGAGGACTGTTGATCGGAAGGTGGAAGTGTTGGTCGCAGCGGCGGTTACGGTGGTGTTGGGTGTAGGGAATCGAGTGCTGTATAAATTGGCTCTTGTTCCCCTCAAGCACTACCCTTTCTTCCTTGCTCAGCTCGCCACTTTCGGGTACTTAACTGCCTTCCCCCTCTCTGTCTCTCTCTTTCATATTCTTGTTTTGTGTGCACTTTTCCTTTTTCAGTGTTCGTGTTGCCACGACTGTGTTTTACTACTTCCACGCCAAGTGAAAACGTTTTACTAGATTTTATTAAAAATGTAAAAATGTAAATCTCACGTTTCAATTTTACTTTTGTTAAAATTGTCTGCTCATAGTAATTTTTGGAATGTTAAGTTATCATCGTAAATAACTTTCCCAGTTTTCTATTTTTCATAGAAATTTCTGAGCCAAGAAAAAAAGATTTTTTCTTAATAGGGAAATCTAATCAAGTAGAGAATGCTTATAAATCGGAATGAACAATTTCAGGTGAATATAAAAATACCTTTTAGATCCAAATTTGGGTTTGTCTACCTAACAAGTGGCCAAAAATATTAAACTAATGTGGTCCACATGTCTGCCATCGTGCGCCAAAAGGGCTGCCTACGCCAACTACTTTTTTCTTTCATTGTCAAAACTCAAATACCTTTTTATGTTGCGGTGCATTTCAGTTTGTTCCATTTATGGAAAATATTGCTAGCGCAATTTTTTTTATTATATTTTATTTGTGTTGATTGAGTTTAATTTAAAATTAATTTTAAGTTGAAATTTATTTTTTTTAAAATTATGTTCCACTACTCTGAGTAATTGCAAGTACTTTTATATAGATTAGCTGTAGTCAACTGTTCTTCCGTTAGTTTATTATTTAATTTCAAACAAAAAGAATAGAGTTCTTTTTTAGGATCCTTGTTAACTAAAAAGACCTAAATTTTGTATATAACAAAATCAATAATGTATATAATTTCTTCCTAATTAAAAATCACGACAATGTCGGATTTTGTTTGTCCATCTGATCATCCTATCTTTTGTATAAAACGCAATGCTATATAGACGCATGTTTAAAATATCCGATTCAAACATTTTGCATTTAAATTTTTAAGTAATTATCGTTTAATTTTTTTAAAAATGTTTGACATGAGAGTACAACAATTATAATTTTTTTTTTGAAAAACAATTGAGTTCGTATAAAATCTGTATGTCATGATTGCACGAATGGTAGAGTATGAGCCTATGGCAATTGGCTAGTGAAAGTTGTGCACTTATAATTGAGTAATAAAAGCGGGAAAATGTGCACCTTTAACGGTGGGCCCAAATTGAATAAAATCCATGGATACTAAGTTCAAAGGATTTGGAGTAGTCCTTGCGTGCTTGCGGCAAACGACGCTGTTAATGAGTAGTGAGGTTCTAAAGCTTTCAATAGGTTGGGGTTAGATTCGTTTGTGCAGCGCCACGTAAAATTTTTCCATCTTATATGAAATTAGCAGCCAGTGACAACAAAACTCTCACCATGTTCATCTTAGCTACTGGAGCAAATATCTCTTGATAGTCCACACCATAGGTCTGTGTGTATCCTTTCGCCACGAGTCTGGCTTTGTATATTTCAAGAGAGCCATCTGACTTGTATTTTACGTTAAACACCCACTTGCAGCCCACAGCCTTCTTTTTAGGTGGTAAGTCAATTATTTCCCACGTCTAGTTCTTCTGTAGTGCCTGCATTTCTTCACTCATGGTATTTCTCCAATTCTCATTAGATAATGCCTCAGATAAAGTATCAGGAATATGAATAGAGTTTAGACTGACTAGAAAGGTCCTATGTGAGGGTGAGAATTTCCCAAAAGAGACGAATTTTGCCAAAGGATACAATGGGTGTTTTGTGCATTCTCTTGTGCCTTTCCTAATAGCAATTGGGAGATCATGGTCTGGTGTTAATTGAGATTGGTCAGAAATTGTATTTACTTCATTATCAGGATTAGGAGTTGAAGCTTGGACTTGCATGGGATTGGGATCCGAGTCTCTTCTCCTTGAATAAGTCTGCACAAATCGCATAGAGTCATGACGTTCATTATGCTCTGTCATGGGTCCAGTGTGGGCGGGTGTGGGTGTTGACACTGGCTGGAATGGTTTGGCCGATACAAATGGGTCAGCTGGAGCTGGTTAGACTGTAATTAGATCAGATGGGGCTGATCCAGTGGACACAATTGACTCACGAGTAGGCAGATTGAGCAGAAACAGATCTCTATCCTTATCTTCACTAAATGAAGTCTCCCCCTGAAGATAAGGCTGGTTAAAGTATGGTTTTGTTTCCTCAAAAGTGACATCTAAGGAGACAAAGAATTTATGTGTAGGTGGATGGTCGCATTTGTATCCTTTCTGGGTGGACGAATAACCTATAAACACATACTTCAGAGCCCTTGGATATAATTTTCCTCTGTTTCGACTATGAACATGGACAAAGGCAGTGCAGCCGAAGATTCTTGGAGTGAGGTTATTTGTTGTACGAAGGTCGGGATAAAATTGGGACATTGTTTCCATTGGTGACTTAAACCCTAGCACCCGAGAAGGTAGACGATTGATCATATAAGCAGCTGTGAGTATGACTTCCCCCCAATAGTATTTTGGAACATTATAGTGAAAGAGAAAGGCTCGGGTTGTGGCTAGCAAGTGACCATTTTTCCTCTTTGTCACTCCGTTTTGTTGTGGAGTATCAACACAAGAGAATTCATGGATGATTCCCTCTTTTTGAAAATATGGAGATAGAACTTGATTAAAATAATCCATTGCATTATCTGATCGGAATCTTTTGATTTTTACCCCAAATTGGTTCTGAATCATGTTGTGGAAGTTTGGGAGTACACTGCTTACATCTGATTTATGTTTAAGAAGAAAGATCCAAGAAACCCTAGTATAATTGTCGATGAAAGAGACAAACCAACGAAAATGAGACACATTTGGAACCGTAGAGGGTCCCCATATATCACTGTGAATCAAATAAAACGGAACTGGGCTTTTATTATTGCTGATTGGAAAAGATACACGTTTGTGCTTCACAAACTCACATACATCACAATGAAATTGTTCAGTACCTAGACCTCTAAACATAGTAGGAAACATAGTTTTCAAGATTCCAAAAGATAGATGCCCTAGTCTAAAATGGTGGAGCCAAATGGTGTCTTTATTAGATGATGATAGAAATGACAGAGATAAATTATTCCTGACCATATGTGACTTGCTTGGTTCGTCAAGATAGTAGAGTCCATTTTTCTCCTTAGCAAGTCCAATCTTCTTCTCCGAAACCTGGTCCTGAAAAACACATTGAGAAGGATTGAAAAGTACATTACAATTCATATTATGTGTGAGTTTTTGAATGGATATTAAGTTGGTGGACAACTTTGGGACATGAAGAACATTTTTTAAAGTAAGAGAAGGATTGATATGAATATCTTCTAGACCAGCTATAGTAGTTAAAGAACCATCAGCAACTACTATTTTTTTTTTGCTAGGACATGGAGAGTAGGTGCTAAAATTTAGTGAAGAATGAGTCATATGGTCTGTGGCTCCTGAGTTAATGACCCATAAATTCCTGATAGTTTCATTTGAGACATTTAGTTCTTGAGAAAATGAGAACTTACCTGAGAATGCAAGAGAGCATGAACCACTAGGTTTTTTCAACTATCCCAGAAGTCCCCTTAGCTTCTCTACCTCCTCTATATTAAGCATACTCTGGTCTGAACCTGGTTGATTCATGGTGAAATAGGATTGGTTCCACTACTATTCCAGATTATGTTGTTGTCCTACTTGGTATCCCCACTCCTTGCTCAGTGGTTTTCCATTCAGTTTCCAGCACCTCTCTCTGGTGTGTCTCGTTTTCTTGCAATAAGTGCACCAGGTAGTATCTCGGCTATCCAGTGCTTGAATATTTTGCAGATCACATGAAGTCGGATGATTGAGAACTTCTGTGGACAGGGTGGTGTTTTCAGCCATGGTGGGTTAATGATGGAGAAGAAGGCAAGATTAGAGGGAAGAAAAAATTGGTGATAAAGACCAGAGGTATGGTCAGCTATGAAGACCAAAACAGATGAAGCGATGAAGGCTTTGGAATTTCCAGAAAAAAAAACCTAAAGCTCTGATACCATGTTAACAAAAAGAATGGAAAAGAATTATGTATTATTGATTTTCTGAATACAATTCAAAAGTCATATATATAGACTTATGAATATCAAATCTAATAGAACTAAGAGACATAATTAGATAAGATAGATATAAAATAGATAAGATTTAGGAAACCCACTATGATATATAATAGAAAACCTAATTAGGATTCTCAACAACTTAATTAGGACTCTCAACAACCTAATTAGGACTCTTAACAATTGGAAATAACAGGAAGATGATTAGCACTGTGAAGGCATCGTTGGTAAGGCAGTTTGGCATGAAAGACCTAGGGCCAACAAAATTTATCTTGGGCATGCAAATAAAGAGAGATCGTGAAAATAGAAAAATTTGGCTAAGTCAGAAGAAGTATATTGAAGAAGTGTTGAAGAAATTTAAAATGTCTGACAGCAAGCCAGTAGGGACTCCTATGCCTTTCGGAACCAAGTTATCTGCGGAAAAATATTCGAAGACGGAGGAAGAAGCTGAAGAGATGGCGCACATACCTTATGCTAGTGCGGTTGGAAGCTTGGTGTACGCCATGGTGTGTACAAGACCATATATTGCCTAAGCAGTGGGAATAAATATATGTCTAATCTTGGGAAAGAGCATTGGACTGCAATCAAGAGAGTTCTTAAATATCTTCGTGGCACGTCAGAGTTTGCATTGTGTTATGGAGGTATGGGAGGTAAAAAGAATCTTGATATTGTAGGATCGTTTGATGCTGACTGGGGAGGAGACATTGATAGCAGGAGGTCTATAAGCGGATATGTGTTCAATCTGTTTGGTGGGGCAGTGAGTTGGATGAGCAAGAGGCAAAGTGTTGTTGCTCTTCATCCACAGAAACAGAGTATATGGCGATAACTCATGCTAGAAAGGAAGCAGTTTGGCTTCAAAGGTTGTGTGCTGAGCTTGGGTTTAAACAAGGAGCAGTGAAGGTGAAATGTGACAATCAAGGTGCTATCTTCTTAGTAAAGAGTCCCGCATTTCATTCATGGACGAAGCACATTGATATCCAATATCACTTCATCCGGGAAAAGATTGAAGAAAAGGTGATAATCTTGGAGAAAGTTGATACAACAGTGAACAACGCAGATTTCTTGACTAAGGCAGTTAGTCTAGTGAAGTTTGAGTGGTGTACTACTGAGATGGGCTTGAAGAAACTGAATTCTGGGAAGTTTTCCATGTGTGTGAAGTATTTACCAAGTGGGAGATTGTTAGAATTGGTGCATACTTCAGGCCCTGCACATGTTTTGGGTCTGGTTTTTTGCTGATGGTTTGGGCTTGGGCCCATGAATAGTCATGGTTTTGCAGTAGGGTAGAAACCCTAATTAAGGCGTCTTAAGTTGCTTATAAATACTTTCTATGTACTGAGCGCACATTGTAACGAGAGATTTGTGAGGTTGATAATAGTGAAACTTCTGGCAAGATGTAGCCTATTATGGGGTGAACCTAGGTATATCGTGTCTTATTTTCTTTTTATTTATAATTTGTGTGATCGATAGGTCTTGAATCGTTTAATTGGTATACTCGTTAGGCATGAAAACTCAAGTTTGAGAGAAACTTGGGCTTGGAGAGTCTACCAAGCAAAGACCCAATATATGATGTAGGAGACCATATGAACCAAAAAGCTTAAGCTAATGGGTTTTGGTTCCACCACTATATATATGCCATTCACTTATATAGTTTTTTTCTCCATGTGAGATTGATTTTCCACATCGCTTTACTCACGCGTGAATATTCCCAACAATCTCCCCCTCATGTGTGAGTTTCCATTGCTCTCTTCACCATCATGCTTATACCAACTCCAAACTCGCACCATAGTCCAACAGGCACACCTGGAAAGTCACCCGTTCTCTTATTGGAGTCAGAGAACCACACACCGACTTTCAAGAACGAGCTTCATAGACTCCATCTTGCGAATCACACAGACTTCACCGTGCGAGCATCACCTGCTCGTTATACAAGTCACCATGTTCGCGCTACACGAGTCCCTCGAGTTCCCCTTGTTGTTTGATTATACCACCGCGAGCATCCCGGAGTTAACCACATGATCTAGTCGCGCCCGGCAAAACCAGTTCCACCACCATATATATGCCATTCACTTATATAGTTTTTTTCTCCATGTGAAATTGATTTTCCATATCACTTTACTCACACGTGAATATTCCCAAGAGGGGGTGAGGTTTTGGGTGATGTTTGGGTTTATTTCTTGTATCATGCATCTAACTTTCTTATATATACCCAAAAAAAAGTTTACCGATAATCATAAGTGATGCAGCTGTTCAATTCTGACTGTAAGTGCATAGCACGTGCGTGTATACATAGAACATGAAAGCTGCGTGCAATACACACACAGTCAGCATTGGAAAGTTGCCTCAGCCACGACTGTTTGTAGCATTGTCTTGTAATAAGTTATCTCTTGCCCATTTTCTTTCTTTAATTTGTTTTTTCATTTTCATTTCTCTCTATTGTTTTACTGAATGAAGTTTTAGGAGTTGCATTTGCAGTTGATGGAATTACTTTACGTCATGACTATATGCATTGGCAACTAGAGGTCTGACTAATTTCTTTTTCTTTACAGCTATGTACTTGTGTATTTTTCTATCTTATACCTTCGGTACAACGCTGGAATTGTTACTGATGAGATGCTTTCAGTGCCAAAAGTGCCATTTCTGGCTGTTGGCCTTTTGGAAGCTCTTGCTGCTGCTACTGGAATGGCCGCTGCAAGTAACATATTTCTCAATTCCTTATGATCCCTTTTCTGATTGACTTGCTTCATATGCTTATATTTTTAGACATCTTTGGATGCTAAGTTGTTAAGTGTTAAATCATATCTCTGTACAACCTTTAATTACTTTACTAAACTGCGCTATGTCTGTATTTGATAAACCTAGTCCAAAGTAACTAATTTTATAAAATTTCACAATAATATATTTGTCTACATGCATAATTATATATTTTTTCTGTATATGATATCTGTTTCTCATAAGTTTTTAGCGAATGCTTCAGTTTGTTTATTTCGTCCCTTCATTCGCTTGGAGTGACTGCTTTATATCAATCATTGTGCACTTCTTATCTGAAAATTGAAAAAAATTTCTCCATTTATCAAATGTTTGCTGCAAAAAGTACTTACTGAACACCAGGCCTTTTCTATGTGGATTTGTGATGGTTTTTGTGAAGGTTTTCTTTTCATTTCATGTTTTGTTGGTTTTCAGTTCTTCATGCATTGGAAATTTATCTTCAACAGCAAGCATCTCTTCCCGTGACGTCTACTGATGTTATATAGTTCTAGTACTCTATATTATTTATTATGTATTTGTTACATTGAATTCTCACTTATTTTGTTTGTTGTCCTCTTCCCTGGACCAGCAATTCTTTCTGGGGCAGCGATTCCAATTTTGTCTCAGGTTAGAAGAATTTATTGTTTTAACATTTGAAGCTTTGTTCCAGTAAATCTGGTTACTTTCTTGTGCTTGTTAATGTAACCTGTACCATGAATTTCTAAGGCTTTCTGTTTTTTGCTTCGAAGAGCTGACACTATTTAGTGATTCATATGTCAAAAGGAAAAGAATGAGAAAAAGGCTGAAAGATCTCTAAGAAAGATGGACATTATCTGTAACAATTTTCACATGTATGCGATCAAGTTGAGATACATATATAATAAAATAGGTTTTTATGAGAGATAATACAACCGGGTTTTGTGTGTAAACCAGTGAACTAGCTGTCTTCGTTTTTTCTTGTTCAGGTTTAGCAACTAGGCCATTCTGGGTTTTCAGTCACTTCTTGAGGATTTGATAGGGTCAAGCATAATATAATTCAGAACCTTTATTAGAGTTGTATTGGCTAAAACCATAAAAATTGTAGAATAAGGAATATGTTTCAATCCTATGTGAACTGAACCAAACTTAGTATGGACTTGCCCAGTAGTTTATTCTGGTTTGTCATCAGCTGAAAATTCTTCTCGTAATCTCGTGTAAATTGCAGTTTGGTGACATGTCCTCAAGCTCATCAGGGCTTGTGACCATTTGACAGCTAATATCAAATTTGACTAGTTGATTCTGTCTTTTACTATTTTTGCAGACTTTCCTTGTGTGGCAAATTCTTTTGTCCACTATTTTTCTTGGTAGGAGGTATAGAATAAATCAACTACTTGGGTGCTCTCTTGTAGCCGTTGGTGTAATCATAACTGTAGCAAGGTAAGTTATATTCTTTCATTTCTAAATTTATCGATTCAGTTTTTATGAGCTTTGCTAACAATCTGTTTACTGTAAGCTCTTTTGTTTCTTTTGTCTTTTTTTGGGGGGTGGTGGTGGTTTGGCATGCCGTGACCTGAAAACTTATCCAGTGGCTGCACACTAGCTCAACAGTGACATGGTTACCCTTCATGCATGACCATTAGACATGCTCAGATCTCTAGTTTTCATTGGACTTATTGATTGCATTATTGTTGCCCTTCATGGGTAACCATTACATGTGTGTATCCGTAATGTGCCTTGTCTTTCATTTATTAGTTGGATACAAATCAATAATATCTTTCCAAACTAGATCACCAACTAAAATCCATTTATCTGTAGGACTCATTATGCCAAATCTTCCTGTCTGAATTTAACATCTGGATTACTTACCTATTTTATACTTTTGCAGTGGATCTAGCTCTGGTCATTCATTGAAAGAAGCTGGTATATTTTGGAGTCTTTTAATGATGGTTTCTTTTCTGTTCCAAGCAGCCGATACAGTGCTGAAGGTTGTTGCTATTTCCAATTTAAGTTACAAAGTTCCCTTTTTTTTTTCTTCTTTTATTGCTTCTGCGTAACAGGAAACATTTTAATTTGTAGGAAACAATCTTTTTGGATGCTGCGTGGCGATTAAAGGTATGTATTGTGGTGTAGTTCGAGCGTGAATTTTTGTTCTGAAAGATCATGTTTTGGTGGTATTTGTAGACTATGTGGAAGTAAATTAATCAAACTTCTATTGCATTTCCTACCTTTCCGTTCTTTAAGTTGGAGTTGTCTGGGAAAACAGAAATTTGCAAAAACCTTCCCCCAAACAGCATGATGAAAAAACAAATCGTTTGCAACATAATCTTCATGAATTCTTACATGCTTGAGACCAGATGGGACAGACACATTTCATGTTCCTCTCTCTTTCTATATATATAGATAGATATTTATGTATATATGCGTGTGTGCATGTACGTATACGAATCCAAGACCACTACCTTAGGGGGAGCGAAGGTGTTCAGTCAAGATTTTTTTTATTATGGGACTTAAAAAAGAAAATCCATCCCTCCAAAAGCAATTGCTGATTTTGGGTGGCATGGAATCCCATATATGTTAGATGAAAGAGACCAACCCAACCAATGTGGGACAAACAACACTTTTTCTTTTTTGAATCAAACTAACACAGGGACGGGGCACAAGCACATCCCAAAAGCAATTACTGATTTTGGGAGGCTTGGAATCCCATACATGTTAGATAAAAGAAGCTAACCCAACCGATGCAGGACAAACAACATTTTTTCTTTTTTGCATTGTTCTATTTTTGATTAATCTTTCTTCTTCTGCTTAGTACTGTTGGTGTTATTGTTGCTGCTGTTGTTAAAATCTGGGTGCTTTATTAAGATGATCCTATTGCCATTGTTGCAGGGAGGTTCAATCGATCTATTTGTTGTAAATTCCTATGGATCTGCTTTCCAAGTAGGTACCCTGTAGTGAGTTTTGATATGAGATTTTATTGTCATCTAAACTTGTATTTCACCTTTTTCATCGTTCATTTTAATGATGAATCTGAATGGGAGGCTAATATGTTTGTATATTTGTCTAGTGCAGGCATTGTTTATTTGCCTGCTTCTACCTTTTCTGTCAAAATTATGGGGCATTCCATTTCTTCAACTCCCAAGCTATCTTAAAGATGGCGCAGCTTGCTTTCTGAATATTGGTGGTTTATCAAGTGGTAAGCTATTAGTCGTTTGTTCCTTTATTTCCTGCAGTAGAGGGTAAAGGACTGCATTTTAAGGCAGCGATTCCAATGACAAACCACTGAGTACTGCAACGGTGATGCAAACAAGCACCTTCATGGCATCTGATTATAGTAGACTTGTACTATCATATTTCATTCTGGGTAATAGAGGAGATATTGGCATCATACAAATCTCACATTGCACTGAATTGGGATCCCAACTATCCGCACGTTCAACACACCTAAAAAGACAAGGGTGAAAAGTGGTCATAGATGGCAAATTTTTAAAGGCATTATAGAATTGAACAACAGTTATGGTATAAGTTGATTATATTTTTGATCTCATATACGAAAATTAAACTTTTACATTGAATTTCAGTAATAGGGGCAGGGGAGGGTGAGTATAAAATAGAAATAGCATATATGAAGATATGTAAGTGTTGAGAATGATAGGGATTTTCCAATTAAACTTGAATTGATATGAGAAATCGTAGTCAATTATAGTTGACTAGGGTCTGAAGTAAGGCCTCGAGAAAACCAAAAATATGGAAAACATGTCAGCATTATTTTTATATAAGAAAAAGAACATTAGAAATTCTACTTGTTATTTGTAGGGCTAGTTTCGCTTCCAGACTATCAATTCTGTTTTGCTTTAATAACCTTGCTGCTTTCATATCATTGCCTTTCAAACAGATCAAGTTCTTGATTTATTTACTCTGGAATTTGGCTTGCCACAGGATGCGATGGTGCACCACTTCTCCCCTTCTTGTTTGTTCTTGTAAACATGGGTTTTAACATATCATTGCTGCATCTCATCAAGATCTCTTCTGCTGTAGTATCTTCACTGGCGTCCACATTTTCAGGTATGAATTTCTATGATCATACTATAAACTAAGATGTATAGGTTAAGAAACCTACAATGAAGCAGCTGATGCTCGACAAGCATGGTTGTGCATCAAAAAGTTCCATTTAGATCAGGTTGTGTTTTTGGCTTTAGAACATCAACCCCAAGAACTGATTAGACCGTTTAGACCATGTTGAATCTATCTAAATGGAAAAAAGAATAAAGAGAGGACCCAAGCCGCTTTCAGCTAAATACCAACCCAATCTCATATTTTTCCTACTCCTTAAAAATGTTTTACTGATATTGCCCAAGTATAGGACTACACCATCCATTTTCTTTTTCTGCATCTGATAAATGTAGCTATATTTTTTAAGAAGAATTTTCTTTATTAATGGTGTGAAATTTATTTTTAATGTAATAATAATCATTTCAAGAATAAAAACAGGCTATAGATATTACATCATCCCAATCAGGATCTTGCATAATAGTGACATTTCTTTTGGTCGAAGTGGGTATAAAATTTTCATCATAAAATGCACTTGCAGTTGGCACAGAAGCAATTTGTATAAAGAGTGCACAAAGAATCAAGAATTCTTTCTTTTGTTGGTTTCTATTTTATGAATGAATTCAATTGATATATTTTTTTTAATCTACATGGCAGTGCCACTATCTGTGTATGCGTTCACGCTTCCTCTACCATACCTTGGCGTTGCATCCTCTCTTCCGAAGGGCTTTGTTGCAGGAGCAATCATTCTTGTTATGGGTTTGCTTATATATGCTTGGACACCATCAATCAGTCCCACTAGCGCCTCCTCCTTGCCTCCCAACTAGAATACGCTAGTCGTTGTCATCACCATATTGCCCATTTTCTCAGCTGGAATTTGATCATGCCTTCATCACCATTGCCAATTCTAGGAGCATGGAGTGATGCAGGCTGGATTTTAAAGTAATACAAATAAAGAGAACACGAAAATGTAAATGTAATTTCTGTTCCAATGTAAGATGGCTATGGCTACTGCTTGGTAGCCATTCAGGGTTCATAGTGTGAGCTTTAGGGTAAGAAGTTATTGTTGGTATGAAGATAGCTATGAGAAATAGGGAAACAAAATGACAGTCATTCCTATGAACACTTCGAAGTCAAAATTGTAACCTTTCCAAATAATCTCCCTCTAACTCTCTCTTTTAAGAAACAAGAAAATTTCCATTTTCCAGATCATATGCATATCACAAGCAAAGTGGCATTTCAAAAGCTTGTTATGAAGGCCGCTTGGGCCCCACTCAATATTAAGCCTCGGCCCAAAAGGCCCAACTAATAAAACCATTATTGTGGACACATGCAAGTACAGGTGGAGTCGAACTTACACGATCATTTCTCAACAGGGGTTCAAATCAAATTACTAGTAGAGATAGGCACGCCTTAGATAATAAATCGGCCGAACAGCCAAACTCCTTAAGATAGTGTCTATATGCCTTTAGATTCTCTCTCTCTCTCTCTCTCTCTCTCTCTCTCTCAACCAAGAAAAAGACCAATGTTAAGGGCTACCCATCTGTCACCACTAGCATCACCAAGTCTCTGTGCTCTCAGGCTCTCTCGGATTCTCACACTTAACTTCTCGTCGCCTTCACAGCTCCACAGAACCCTCTGTTGTATTTTCATTTATCATTTGTAGTTTTCAAATTCTTATTCTTTTCAGCTTCATTTAGTAGTGGGACTGGGAGTAGCTCATGTAGTGGCAAAGAAATATTGGTGCAGCACTTGCTCGTTAAGGAAGATGATCTTAAGCTTCTGGTAGAGCTTGAACAGAGAATTTCAAATGGTAAGTTAGTTTTTTTCATTATTGTTATTCTTTCTCTTTAGCAGCCGTGTGAATTTTGTTTTGCTAATTTCTGTATTTTATAATTTGAAATCAGTTTTTGTGGGTTTTTGAATTATATGGTAGTTAGGGATATATCTGTGAGATTAAAAAAGTTATTTGATGGTTTTTAATGAAATTTTATTAATTTGAATGGTGCGTTGATTTATCATTGTTGCTTGTTTTGTTTTCGGAGGAGAGGATATGAACGACCTTGCTGTTGAATACTCAATTTGTCCATCCAAACAACAGGGAGGAGTGCTTGGATGGGTGAGCGAGGGGCAAATGTTATGCTGATCGCTGTAAGATTTATTCTAAAAAGTCTTTTTTCTACTTATTTATTTATAATTAAGAATGTTTTATGACTACTTGTGTATTTCCTGGCAGTTCTTTTCTGTGTTGAACTTATGAATTAGTTCTTTTAGTTAAGGGGAGAAAAAACCGAAATGAATTAGTTCTTTTCTGTCCACTAAAAGGAATGAAAAATGTGAATCACTCACTAGTCACTATATAATGTGAATTACGCATATGTTAAAGATTGTCACCATCTTCATTCGGTAAGATCCAAGCTAAATGAAGTTATGGAACTAATGTGCTCTTTTGAGTTTTTTAAGCAACTAGTCTTAAAAATGTCATGTCTATTTCATTTCTCACTGAAATTTATTAGTGAGGGTTTTTCTCCTACTAGCCATAGAATTACGATTTCACCAATTTAGGCGACTTTATCTATGATGCACAAATGTTTAACAATTAGGATTTGAGGATGCGGGTATAAGGTGGCGTATTCAAAATCACTGAAAAATAGGGGTGCACCCAAGTACACAGTAAGTATACAAGAGATGCTAAGATGACAAATGAAGATAGAGGACTATAGTCTAAGAAGACAATGCATCCTTTTATTAAGTTTTGCATCAACTGATAACTTGTTCAGCACATACATAGGCTTGAGCCGTTCCTCGTTTTGCTTAATCACTCATTTATTTTCAGCTAGGAGCTAGTTTAGCAGTTGTGTGTTTCTAAGCTGATAGCATCTTTTTGTTGAGAAGATAGTGCATCTGCTTGGGTAAATATGTAAGATTTATGGGATAAATATTTATTTTGCGGTGGTAAGGTTTATGGAATTCATTTTGTAAGTTCAATGGACTCATTGATTCTTTCTTTCAATAATGTTTTATACAATTACATAACTAAAAGAATAAGACTCTTCATGATATTGGCTGGTGATACCAGATATACTATCATAATTAAGTGAATGCATAGACAAATGCGATGAACATATGAAGGATCCATGGAAAGATAAGAGAAAAACTTGAGACATTTTATATGCATTAAAAGGAATAAAAAAAAAATTTATAACTGTTTTAAATGTGCCTATGGAAGGATTATTCCAAGTATTTGAAATGCCTTTACTCACATGGTCATACCCCAGTCATAAATAATCTCAAGTATTTACTTGACAATGTGGTTGACAGATCTTTTGTCGTGAACATATCTCAGGTACCAGAGTTTGAGGAGGCTGCATTTAGTGCCCCTCTAAATAAAGTTGTAAGGTGTAAAACTAAATTTGGTTGGCATTTGTTGCAAGTTCTATCTGAGAGGTATGCGTGAGAAACCTATGTGAAATTGAGTGTTAAGCTTGATGGAAGTGATAACTTCCTCTATGTTTGTGCGTTGTCTTTGTGCATCTGCAATTTATGCTAACAGGGAAGTACTTGGAGAGACTCAGACGGATGAGCTTCATGTGAAAATGCAAGATCCCGGATTCCTTGAAGAGGCTTAATTAATTGATGTTCGAGAAGCTGAAGAAATGTATGCTCTCATAGTCCATCTTTCTGCACCTGCTTAATTTTTTTAATCGCGGACAAACTGTAATCTGAATTTTATGCTTTTAAAGTTCCAAAGATCACCAAAATGATTCAGAAGCATCTCCGTCTTTGTTCGTGTGTAGGTTTAAAAGCTTCTAGAGTTACATCATTGTGACATGTTCAAAAATTGGAAACTGTTTAGGACATTAGATTTCGAACTGATGAATTAATTGGTGAAGGGTATAGTGAAAAAGCTAGAAAGCATCTGGTTCTACAAGAAAAATGGGAATAACTCAGGAAATATTTAAGATTCATGTTGGCTGATGATCAGTTATGCATCATTTGCTGTTATATTTAAATAATTTGAAACATTTTCCAGAACTATGAGCAAAATTCATGATTCTTTTGGGTTAATTGTGAATCTTAATTAATAAGGTCAAATCTTCAAGTCTTGACCCTTGCAGATAGATGGAGAACTGGGGATAAAATTACTTTAAAAATTATTTGTGACTATCCATAAAGACTACAGAGATTTTTTTTTTAAAGTCACAGGAAACAACACAATTTGCAACATGCCGGTTCTTAGACGTGCTGCAATCTGCAAATGGGTTTTGCAGAGGTTTATCTTATCTTTTTATACATAAATTTTCTTAAGGAGCTGCTGACTTTGACCAGTTTCCCCCTCCCTTGATAGTGATGTATGTGGTGATTTTTTCTCAATGCACGTGTTTTTTGTATGCCAGAGCCAAAGCTTCTTTGCCAGGTTTTCAAGTGCTTCCCCTTCGCCAATTTGGAAGCTGGGCACCTGAAATAACTACAAAGTTTGATCCTCAGAGGGATACATATGTTATAGTAAGTACAATTTTGTACTCCTTCCCTTCCTTTTTAATGTTATAATGTTAACTAAGTATCATAAGTAAATTGTTCTCGGTTGCTCAAATCATTTTATAACCAGAGTCATTCTTTCATAAACGATCACTATGAGTTAGATTGCTTTACAGGTATACAAATTTGCATGGAAAATATCTTCAATTTTTCTTTATATGTTAATAACTTATTTTTGGGAAAGGAAGAAGGGGTGGGAGGTGGAGGGTTGGAATGGGATACTTCATATTAGAATTATTACCAGGAAAGAGAAGCAGTGTGCATTTGCCAAACTAATAACTCAATGGAAGAAGCTAATCTCTGATGTTGTGAAGTGCAAAATTAACTCGGTTGAGATGGTATCTAAAATGAGAAGTGCAAAATTAACTCGGTTGAGAAGCTATCTAAAACGAATTTTTATGACTTAAACTTTCCTAGCGAGGCCCAAATGTGCTCTTTTAGTCCTTAAATTTATGATTCATGATTTTCATTCATGTCCCTTTTTCTTTTTCCCAAATTACTTACCTTGTTGTTCAATTATGGGTGGTTCCATTCTATTGAAAAAATTTATTTAGTGAATGATTTGCATAAATTTCTCTTGATGCTTAGGTGTATAAATTTCTGCTCTTGTGATGATTGTGAAGTGTATAAATTTCTCTTGGTGCTTGTCATGGCTGGTAGCTGTAATTGTTTAAATGTTATATCTAGGACAACTTTGTGAGAATAATTCCAAATTATCATCTGCACTTATACACCAATAGTTTAATGTTTAACAGATAAGTGAATTTTGTTTATGAAAAAAAGAAAAAGATTAGTGAATTTTAGCATGGAAGTGATTCCTAAAAAAAGAACGTAGCTTCTGCCTTCTGGGCAGGACCATACTAGAGATTTCTGGAGGTGGAGGAGGAACATAGGAAGTTGCTCTGTTTTAACTCCTTTCAACTTCTTTACCTTTTAAGTCATCACTGTCTACAAGGTCAGTAGAACTTATTCGTGTGGTCCTTGGATTTTCTTTATTGAAGTTGTTTGCAGAGACAATAGTATATAATATTTGCAAAATTCCCTCCACTGACAGAGCGATATAAGTCCTGTTCATTGGTATCAGAGGTTAATTTTTTCTTTTGATGAGATCTTAGAGAAGCTTTTTAGTAAAACAATGTGTAAGATTCTTGTGGCATAGCCCATTTGGTAACCACACTTCTCCTCTAAAGAGGTCCCAAGTTCAAATACCCCCACCCACAACTATTGAAAAAATAAGTGTAAGATTCCTGTCTCTCCAAGTTTGTTTAGATTTTAGAGTTTGTAGGTTAAATCTCATATTCTCATTCTCAAAATTGATAGTAATTTAGAAGGTAATATTAGAAATGTATTGTAAAAATCAGATGCAACCCTTGGGGTTGCTTTTAGGCAAATAATTTTGCTGTTGGTACACTCCCGTATATATAGAAGTGTCATCTAGCAAAAGAATTGTGTTATGGTTGGAGATCATGAGCTGAATAAGGTAGACTATATCATGCACAAGAAGCATTGATTATCCTACAGTTTTCTTAAGATTATAAGGAACTTCTTATAGCTGTTCTTAGAGTCGTGGTTGTATGCTCAAAATTTCTCTCACCAAATGACATCATAAGTCTCATCATTTCTGAGGTATTCTTTCTATGATTTTAAGTGCAATTCAATGTCATACTAATACAATGCAAGTCATTCAAAATGAGAGTTAAACTGTATTGGCTACATTCAGAGATGAGGACCTCAAGGTTTTATAAATGAGAACTAATAAAAAAAAGGGTTTGGTAAAGGATGATGAGATTAAGGAAAGGTAGAGAGGTTACTCCGTAATAAGATATTTAAGCCTAAGAAGATGCTTGATGAATGAAGGAGCACCTTAGTTCTTATTCATAAGAAGAAGGGTGATATCCAGATTTGCATAAACTCTCAAGGCATCACTTATGAGTCATGCCATGAAGCTCCAAGAAAGGGTGACTGAGCACAGATTGAGGTGTGATACCGAAGTATGAACAAACCAATTTGGTTTTATGCTAGGGAGAACATCTATAGAAGCTATTCTTTTTATTAAGGAGGTTAATGGAAAAATACTGAGAGAAGAGAATAAATCTTAATATGGTCTTTATCAACTTAGAGAAGGTGTATGATATTGCAAGTAAAAGGTTTTTGGAGGGGACACTGATGGTTTTCTTATAGCAATTGGTATATCCACCTTAAGTTCTTATGTTTTTACTTTGTTCATGGATAAGTGGGCTATAGTTAGGATGATAATGCTTAGTGCATGCTATTTGCAAAAGATATAGTGTTGATAGATGAAACTGGGGTTGGGGTAAATCAAAAGTTAGAATTGTGGAGGAGTACCCTAGAGTATATAGGTTTCAGTTTAAGCAGAACTAACTAAGGTAGACAAAATATATGGAATACAATTTTATCAATGCTAGAGATAGAGAAGGGAGTATGGTAGAAATAGACGGACAAGAGATACTCAAGAGTGACCATTTTCAGTATTTAGGTTCGATCATACAGGAGGAGACATTCAGAAGGATGTTAGCCATAGAATTAGAGCAGGATTAATGAAGTGGGGAAGTGCGATTGGAATGCTTTGTAATCATAAAGTACCTGCAAAACCTAGTAAGGAGAACCAAAAATAGGAAAGCCACCCTGCAGGCCAACTCCCCTTCCTATTTTTGGTTTTCCGTTACTTTCTATGGAAAATCTCGTAACTTGATATTCAAATTTAGATATTTAAGTTGTTTTTCTTAGCAATTGCAGGAGAATGAAAAGATAGAAAAAAGAAAAGAAAAACAAGAGCCGTCATATAACCATCATAAATATATTTATAAAAGTAAATAAATAATCATACTAACTAGATGAAGAAAGGAGCATAAATTAATAGGGATCATGTCCAACTTTAATTGTACTAACATGTTCACCCTAGTCGTCTCAGTTTGTAAAACTTTATTGCTGTTTCCTTGATATAGTCATGAAATACTTTATTCAAGTTGTTCTTTGGGACAATGTGCAGCCCTTCTTGTTTTACCTTTGTCCACTCTGTTTTCTTTACAGCTCTTACATTGTAACTTTATATTTGCAGTGTATTCTTTTATATATCTATATCTATATCTATATATATATATATATATATATATATACACAAATTGTATTCTCAAAAATGCTACTATATCAACTTCTGTTGATTATTATATTTCTTTTTTGTGCTTTTACCCCTTGTTGACTAGAACTGATTGTTGTTCTTTTCCTGGATGGTTTGGTTCTGATTGTTCAGGGTTTTAGGAGAGTGTTTAATGTTGCCGGTGGAATACATGATTATGCTGTCAAGGTTGACGCATCAATCCCTACTTACTGATAGATTCCTTCTTTTCCATTAATGGGGGTTTTTTTTTTTACTTCTTAAGAGAAACTGTTCTTTTTATTTTTTGGTAGGTCCCCCGGAAGAGAGGGGTTGTGGGAAGTAAAGCATTTGCATTTTGAAACTACACTTAAAATGCATATAGCCTATTGTATACATTCTTTATGATTCCCTGGTGAATATTGCGGCATATTGAGTGGTGACCTCAAATAATTGTCTGTTTTGTCTCTTCCTTTTTTTTTTTTTTTTTTTACTTAAAACAGAAATTCATTGATTATGAAAAAATACACAGATGCGGGACAATAAAGACCGTCCCCAAACATGCTTGGAGGTCCTTAAGTTTAACCATAAACAAGAGAGATACAATAGATTATGTTTTTCGATAGATATACAACTGAGAATAATCAAAATGTAAAGCAACTAAACTAGATGGAGGTAACTCATTAGTACTCAATTTTTTTATTACTACCGTGAATAAGATCATATTTAGCGAGAGAGTTCGCAACCATATTGGTTTCTCAAAAAATATGAGTATTAGTCATGTGTGTAGTAATTAGTGATTTAATTTCTCGAATTATGTACTCCAAATCACATGGATAAGTACATAAACCAAGAATTAAATCAACAAGTAATTTTGAATCACATTCTATGATAGTCAAAGTAAAATTATGTTCATGCATTAATTAGTGCTTCCGTTTTATTATTGGAGCAAGATTTAAATGAGTAAGAATAAGCTAGAAGGAATGAAGATTTATTTCTAAATATCTCCCCACTCGCACTACCTTTAGCTGAGCAAGAACTATCAATATTAAGTTTAATTTGTCCAGGAGGTATAGGGTTCCATCGAATTTAAATACCTTTACGAATTGAGGGAGAGATGATTTTAATGTTAATAGCGTTAATGCATAACATTTTATGAAAAGGTATAGAAGATTTAGGCTTAATGAATTTAGAACTATTTCATTACCTTGTCTAATTTCATCATGCATATTTCAAATATTCTAGTATCCATATAATAAAGTACAAATACTAGTGATACCAAATTGGGATGATAGAGAATTATTTCTAAGCCAATTATTAAATAAAGCATGAATGGAATGAGCAAGATTAACATCAAGTATAAAACCAAAATAATCCCAAACTGCATTAGCAAGAATACTATGAACAAAAAAATGATATACTGTTTCAATGTTGCATAAATGACAACATGAACATTTAGAGCCAAATGGATGCTTACTTCTTTTATTTTTGCCGTAAAAAATCAATTTCCAAATAAAGCAACTTACTTTTGGTGGAATTCAATTGTTCCATATTTTTTTGGCCCTCTATTTTTAATTCTAATTTTGTTCTAATATTTTTTAGTTGTAAATATACTTGATTGAGAATGTGTCCATATTAATTTATCATGTGTACCATTAAGATTAACGGCTTTTGCAACATCAAATAATAGACGACAACAACCTTCTTAAAAGAAGAAGACTCAAAAGGAGGAAAATCACTAAAGATATTCAAACTATTCCATTTATCACTCCAAAAATTTATAGATCTATCACCTAAAATCCATATAAATTGTTCTTTTAAATAGAGGACAGATAGTGCTATAGATTTTCAAATTTTTGAAGCAAACCATGAAACCCTAAGACGCGAAATTTGGATTCCATACTTTCTCCTCATAAAACAACTCCATAAAGAATTAGATTGTAAAAAATTTCATGCTAATTTGGCTTGAAGACTCTTATGAATTTCATATAGTCTTCTAATACCTAGACTTCCTTCATCAATAGGTTTGCAAATACGGTCCCATAGGATCTATTTTTTTCTAACTTGAAATCTCGAATTCCACGAAAAGGAAGAGAATGTACTCTCCAAAGATTTTAGAAAGCTAAGGGGAGACAAAATAGCTGCTAGAGTATGAATAGGTATCGATGAAAGAATACTCTTAATTAAAGTAATTTTACCAGCTACTGATAAGAATTTAGAATTCCATGAAGCTAACCTATTTTGAATTTTATCTAGCATATCAATGAAATAAAGATTTTTACTCTGCCTTTAAATAAAGGTACTCCTAAATAACGAATAGGTAAATGAGAATGTTTAAATTCTAACCAAGAATGAATATGTGCAATCCTAAATGAGCTACAAGTATTACTAGTTATGTATGAAATTTTTTCCCAATTAATTTATTGACCTGAAACAGCTTCATATTGTTGGAGAAGTTTTTTACAAGCACTAACAAAATATTTTTTACAATTTAGGAATAAAAGCATATCATCCGCATATAATAAATGAGTGATTCCTAAAGCTGGTCATGAAACTTTTAATCTTCCAATTAGTCTTTTATTTACTCTTTCTTTAAAGTTACGAAAAAAACTTCTTCCATTATTATAAATAACAAATGTGATAATAGATCACCTTGACGAAGGCCCCTTGATGATTGGAAAAATTCATAGGATAAACCATTTATAGAAATTGTATATCATACATTAGACAAACATTTTAATATGAGATCACACCATAATTATGAGAAACCAAATTTTCGGAGCACTCTCAATAAAAAAGCCCAATCTACTCGATCATAAGCTTTAGACATATCAATCTTAAATATGATATTAGATCCATGGACTTTATTATTTATATTATTTACCATTCCATGATCTAAGCATATGTTTTTGTGAATACTTCCACCTTTAATGAATCCAGATTGTTCATAAGAAATTAGAAAAGGAAGAAGATTCACAAGTCTAGTAGTAAGAAATTTTGAAATTATCTTATACATGAAAGTACATAGACTAATAGGTCTTAAATCATTCAAGGAGTTAGGATTATCAACCTTAGGGATAAGAATTAAGTTTGTGATAGTGTAAGATTTAGGAAAATAATCTCCTTTGAAAAACGCATGAACAACTCTAATAACATCAATTTTAATTATAGACCAACATGCACGAAAGAAATGACCATTAAAACCATCAATGCCCGAGGCACTATCAGGGTGTAGATCATCAATAGCTTGTTTAATTTCTTCTTCTAATGGAATTTTACACAAATTTTCATTTTGAGAATCGGTAATCAGATTAGGAATACAATCTAATAATTCATGAGATGGAGTTGGAAAACCATTTGTAAAATGATTTTGAAAATAGTTGCAAGCAACTTTTCCAATTTCATTATCATTTGACATAAAAGAACCATCATCCATTTTAATTTTAAATTTAGGTCTAGCAAGTTTTTCTTTAAGTGAAGCATAGAAATATTTGGTATTTTTGTCACCATCTTGTGGCCATTTAATTTTTGATTTATCACGTAATAGAGATTCTTCACGTTTCAACCAAGTTTCTAATTCTAGTATAGCAGTATTTAAAAAGAAGCAAATTATCATATGAAAAGGTTTGTTGTAAATTATTTTCAGCCCTAATTATATTATCTTTCGCTAAGTTAATGTTATTTTGAATATTTTCAAAAGTTTGCCAATTCCACTTTTTAATTTTGATTTAATTCTTTTAAGTTTTTTTATGAAGAACTACCATAGGAGTACCCGAGAAATCCTCATTTCACCATTCAGAAATAGATTCTAAAAACTTCTCATGTGATATCCACATTTTATAAAATCTAAATGGTTGAGGTTTGCTAAGTTTTGGAACAACCAAAAAAACTAAAGCCGCATGATCTGAAAAAACCCTTTCAGCATGTACTACTTTTAACAGAGGCATAAAAGATAAAAAATCATCATTGATTAAAATTCTATCTAAACGGTTCCAAACACGTGATGCATCTTGATGGTCATTAGACCAAGTGAATTTACTACCCTCAAAACCAACATCTAAAAGACAATTATCATTAATAAAATCATTGAATTCCTTTGTTGCATATATGTTAATAGGATTTAATCAACATTTTTCATCTGGGGAAGCAACTACATTAAAGTCCCCACCAATTAACCAAAGACCAGGGAAAAATAATTTGAGGTTGGATAATGACTCCCAAAGAGGTCGACGGGCTTGTAATTTATCTTTAGCATACACAAAAGAAGTATAAACAAATGACCCATTCACCACACAATTAATCCTAACCGATATGGATTGAGATGTGATATCAATTATGTCAAATTTTAATTCATTTTTCCAAAGAATCCAAATGTGTGTGTTTATGGGATTACCATGTGTAAAATTAGGAAACCTAATTTTTCTAGCAAATTTTTCTAGATATTCTCTTTTATGTTTTGTTTCAAGTAATACTACAAGAGATGAATTATAATCTTTAATTAACTTTCTTAATAATCCTAACTTGTTTGAATTTCCCACCCACGATTATTCCAAATAATTGTGTTCATCATTTATTGATTGATTTTTTGGTCCTACTACACACTTTAGATTTAGCCTTAGACTTTTTAACATTCTTTGAAAACAATTTCTTAATGTTATGAAAAGATAGAAGTACTAGTCCTTTAAAATCTTTAGCAAATTGAGCAATTTGATTTGAGGACTTAATAAAATCCTCAATCAAATTGTGCTTAAAGGTTTGTTTATCATGCATGTTAAACGACCATTATTTTTTTTTTCTTCTCATTATTCTTTTTTTTTAAATAAAGAGGACGGTACCTCCAACACTTTATTAAATAGTGGCCTCACTTATGGCGGAGGAAAACCTTATACACCCGAAAATCAAAGCAACAACACAACCAGACAAAAACCCAAACAAAAAAACCCAAAAACCAAATAAAACATGCGTTACAATCTAACATGCGTTGACAATTGATCTGCTTAAAGACATTTTTCCAAATAAAACAAATTGATCCCACTCCGGAAAATTAACTCCTGAGAGTTGGGAGCCCAACTTTATCAAGTCTGGTAATGCCTTTCAATAGCCGTGGTAGATCATGAGGGCCTTCATAACTAACATTCCTTCCCATCTCACCTTGTCGTGCTAGAAAATCCGCCGCTTGGTTTCCTTCGCGATATTGGTGGACCCCCCTAAACGTTATCCCCTCAAGAGCCACCATTAAATCTTCCCAAAAATCCCATAGGTACCACAAAGAGCATCTCCCTTTCGTAAGCCAATCCACTACAAGACTGGAATCACTTTCAATAATCACATTAAAACAATTTAACCTTCAACACAAATAATCCCTTCTAAGATAGCACTTAGTTCAACTCCATTGTTAGTGCCGACACCAAAATGGGTAGAAAAAGCCCCTTTCACATTGCCAGCCGCATCTCTTACCACCCCCCTCACCCCCCGAAGTCCCCAGATTACCATGACAGCTCCCATCGCAGTTCAGCTTAACCCAACCCACAGGAGGTTTCGTCCAGGCTACGAATTTCTGCCGTCTCACCCTATTTCTTGGACATTCAACTTGGAGCTCAGACAAGATCTGCAAATCATTCGAAGATAGTGGGCGAGATGAATTAATCTCTCCAGCTACCAAACGAGTCCAGTATTTCATAGACCACCACACTTGGTCGACACTATCTTGCACCCCCTCCATTCGTGCCTTGCATCTTCTCTTCCAAAGGCATCAAGAAATTAGACACGGTAAGAAACCCGTTAAAATTCCTGTTATGGACGACTTTTTTGCACATTGAAACCATGCCGATACCCTCGGACGACTTCTCATTATTCTGTATCTCAAATCAGAGGTGGAAAAAGTTGCATATAACCTGCTGAATGTAAACAATAATGATATTTGTCCCACGCATTTAGACACCCAAAAAGACCAATCCATGCAAACAACGGATGAGTGTCAAACAAAGAAGAATTTAAGAGGGATAAAAGGGAAATTTACAACTCAATTTGGGCATCTGTTGCACTGTTACTAGTAGAGGCCTTGGGTGTTTATTGCGATTGTCTGGACAACGAGTTTGGCTGAATGTCACTTTGATGAAAAATTCTTGGCCACGCAAATTGAAATTTTGATTGGTAATTTTTGAAAATTTTATTAATAATAATAATTATGTATGTAAAAAATTATTAATAAATTTTAAAAATTATCAATCAAATTTTCAAAAGAGATTTACAATCAAGAATTCCTCCACTTCGATCGACTGTCCAGGTTGTCTAACAATCTAACAAGTTGGGTTAAACATCACTTCGATCTATCAGCTGTATAAAGAGAAATTTATGGGTGCATTTATGTACATCTAAACCGTTCAAAAGGATCTTTCCTCTTGAATGGTTTGGATGTATCTGGTGCACTCTCCTCTACTTGCACCAAGAACACCCAATAATTCCTCCCGCGTTATAGATGTAATATGTGTGTAAGAGGGTGGGGTGCATGTAATATTAGCCTTGAAATAAGTAGGTTTACCAAAGATTTTATAGTTAGCTTTAATGAAAAAAAAAAGAAAAAAATTGACAACAATATTTCTTATTTTTTGGTACATATAGGGGTGGACTCGGTTTGAATTAAAATGAATAGTGTTGAACTCAAGTTTGAATCGAGCTAAAACATTGAGCCCAAATTCGATAAATTTCATGATGGATTGATCTCGGTTAAGCTTGAGCTCAATAACAAACGAGCTTATTCGAGTTCGAGCTCGAGCTTGAGCTTGAATTTTGGATTGTTCATTCAAGCTCGAGCATGAATTATAATTTTAATAAATAAAAATATTAAATAAATATTAGTTCTAGCTCAAGTTCGACTTGACTTGAGCTCAATAATACTTTATCGAACTGTTCGAGAGTTTTTTGAACCGAACATTAACGTATTCGAGTTCAGCTCGATAAGCTATTTGAGCCTAATTTTCAAGCCTAAGCCCGACTTGAGCTCAATCTAGTTTTGACCAAGCTCGATCGAGCCTAGCTTTGGCCAAGCTTAAGGTCGAATAGCTCGATAAAAGCTCGATCGGTTCGATTCCAACCGTAGGCACTTGTACATATCATCATGAGATCAACTCTTCTGCATTAAAAAACTATGAAGTAAAACCTGCAATATATATAAATTTTGATTATAAATTGATCTCCACCATATCTCAAAATTAAAGTCTAAATCTATGTGCAAAAAAGTGTATATTTCACACCACATCCCAAAATTTAGTAGTTCAAATTCATATGTAAAAATAGTGTATTGCATACTTTATTTTACAATTTTTAAAGTAGAAGAGTTGAACTCCTACGGATTTGGTTTAACTATGACAACATAAGTTCAACTTCTCTACAGTAAAAATTGTAAAATAAAACCTTTAACACACTGATTTTGCACATGAATTGTAGTGACTTAATTAGTAAATGACAGTCCAAATTGTGGTCAAAGAAAAGAAAAGTTTTTGACTAGAGTTAGTTTTATCTGTGCAGTTTAAAAGCTGTAAATAAGTTGTCAAACCTCCTCAACGAGGGAGGGCAAGCATCAAGTAGCTGTATGTATACTCACACACATACAGGTGACCCCAAACAGAAAAGAAAAAACCGTTTTTTCAATTTTCCCGGGAAATCCTCTCAACCTTTGAGTAAAAAAATGAGAGAATACTTTGGCTTAATTTCAAACGAAGTTCAAATTAACAAAACCAATGACTGTTTCAACACAATTTAGACAGCTTTAATCCTAAAATCCCTCACTATCAATACCCTCCAATTTCTTACACCAAAATCCAACTGTGAAAATCATCATTTTTTCCCCTTCCATTTCTCTCTCTCTCCTGTATACATGTCTTTCTCTCTCTCAACAACACTTTCTTCAACCTCATCAAAATTGCAAAAGCTCTCTTTTTCTTTCCTTTAAGGCCAACACCACCTCCTGAAATCCTATCTCTCTCCCTCTCCCTCTCGTGTTTCTCCCTTCCATAATGGGCAATTGTTGCTCTCAAGGCGATGCCCCTGGCACAGAAAAGGGAGAAACCACAGCCGAAAATGGCACCAATAATCCTTCCCATTCCATCCCCGACAGTTCTACAACCCCACCTAAGCAAGCGCCTCCTTCTCCCGGACCTTCAAAACAAGGCAAACCTGCCGCCATTGGACCTGTTTTAGGCCGTCCAATGGAAGAAGTAAAAGCCACCTACAACATTGGGAAAGAACTCGGTAGGGGACAATTCGGGATCACTCATTTGTGCACGAATAAGGCTACGGGAGAACAATTCGCCTGCAAGACGATAGCCAAAAGAAAACTCGTTAACAAGGAGGATATCGAGGATGTTAGGAGGGAGGTACAGATTATGCATCATTTAACAGGTCAGCCTAATATTGTGGAACTCAAGGGAGCTTATGAGGACAAACATTCAGTACATTTGGTAATGGAATTGTGTGCCGGAGGAGAGCTTTTCGATAGGATTATCGCTAAAGGGCATTACACGGAGCAAGCTGCTGCTTCGTTGTTGAGGACGATTGTTCAGATTGTCCACACGTGTCATTCCATGGGAGTCATTCATAGAGATCTTAAGCCTGAGAATTTCCTTTTGCTGAATAAGGATGAGAATTCCCCTCTCAAGGCTACAGATTTTGGTCTATCAGTCTTTTACAAGCCAGGTTTGATCTTTTTTATGGAACTTCATGGAAATTCTGGGCATGTTCGGTTGTAGAAAATTTTTCAATTTTTCATAAGAAAATCTTTGATAATGAGAGATTCTTGTATAGACCCAGTATTTAGACGAAAAGTGCTTTTTCACTATATATAGAGAAGAATTTCTCTGAGACCTGTTCCAGAAAATTTTATGGACCAGTGTAGACAAGAACTTTTCTTGAAAAAAATCTTCCAAATGAAACATTTTCCTGAAAATAAATAGAAAATTTTCTACAACTAAACACATCTTGTATATATATTATCTAGACTGACTATATTTTCATAAGTAAATTGATCAATTATTTGAATTTATTTATTCTTCTAATTAACAGGAGACACGTTCAAAGATATTGTTGGTAGTGCATATTACATTGCACCAGAAGTGTTGAAGAGGAAATATGGACCAGAGGCTGATATTTGGAGTATTGGGGTCATGTTGTATATTCTTTTGTGTGGTGTTCCTCCCTTCTGGGCAGGTAAAATCATTAATTTTTTTTTTTTTTGCTGTAATGTAAATTATAAAGAGAAAAAGATGGTTAATTATATAATGATTCAAAATTAATGTAATGAAGAGAAAATTTTCATAACAGAATCCGAAAATGGGATTTTCAATTCGATCTTAAGGGGTCACGTTGACTTTTCAAGCGACCCTTGGCCCTCAATCTCACCTCAAGCAAAGGATCTTGTCAAGAAAATGTTAAATTCAGACCCCAAGCAGAGGATGACAGCCGTCGAAGTTCTTGGTAAGTTTGCTTTTAATTTTGTTCTCTTCAGTTTCATGAAAAATATCAGAATATATGATTGTTGAAGAAAAGGGGGGGAAAACACTATGCTAGCAATCAATCAATGGAATTTTTTTTGAAGGATTATGGTTGCTAATAGGTTTTCCAATGTACACAAGCTGTCTGATTGGTAGAGGAAAAATAGGAGATGAAAGAAATTGAAACGTATTTTTCTATCGTTTAATAAGAAAAAAAATGAGAGGAAAAAAATGGAATAATTGATGTTTTATTTATATATGTATAAATCATAATCTTTCCAGAATGGAAGCTAAACTGAGCTTTTTTTTCGGTACATAATAAATCTTATGGTTTCAATTAGTTACAACGTAACTATTTTAAGTATTATTTATAAATGAAATTGTCTAAACAACTTAACATCATAAGGAATTCAATCATGTTTTTTTTTTTGTACATATGCATAATAAATGTGACCTACCATGAAAAAAATATAAGAATTTTTTTACAGATGAATTTTTTCTATTTTTTTACTATTAAAGATTGAAAAACCACAAAAAAATTGCAACTGAATTTTTTTAAAAAAATTGTTGGATAATCTTCAAATAGTTTATAGAATTTATTGAGCATAAAAATGGGTTAATATCGCACCCAAATGAGTACAGATAACGAAAACTCACTTATATTAATAGTGCAAAAAAAAGGCTCAGAATTTGTCATAAAAATGGGTTTATTATAAAAATGGAACAAACCAAGGGTTATTCATGTATTTTAACAAAAATAAATAAATAAAACTTAGGGTTTGTTATAAAAATGAATCAAACCAAGGGTTATTCATATATTTTAACAAAAAAATTAACTAGTATACATGTTTTTGATAAGGTGAATATTTGGTTATTATCAGGTCATCCATGGATCAAGGAGGATGGAGAAGCACCTGATACTCCTCTTGACAATGCAGTATTGAGTAGGCTCAAACAATTCAAAGCTATGAATAAGTTCAAGAAAGTTGCTCTTCGGGTATGCCTATTCAAAAACAAGTTAATATGACCTTGTTCAAATAATCAAGGTCAGGGTGTGTTCAGTTGTAGAAAACTTTGCCTTTGAAAAAAAAAATTTGAAGAATTTTCTACAACCGAAGGTTCTTGTTCTATGACTAGATTGAATTAAGTTTCCTTATGTTGTATTTTTCCAAAAAATGGATAGGTCATTGCCGGCTGCTTATCGGAGGAAGAAATCATGGGATTGAAGGAGATGTTCAAGGGAATGGACACTGACAACAGTGGAACAATAACACTTGAAGAGCTGAAGCAAGGACTTGCTAAGCAAGGGACAAAGCTTTCTGAATATGAAGCCAAACAATTAATGGAAGCTGTAAGTAAATTTTATTTTTTTTCCTTTTTTTATATTTGTTGAAGAATTAAGAATTTCATTGATTAGAAATTAACTATTTTTATTTTATTTTTCAATATATAGGCTGATGCAGATGGAAATGGGACGATAGATTACGATGAATTCATTGCAGCAACAATGCATATGAACAGAATGGATAGAGAAGAACATCTATACACTGCTTTCCAGCACTTTGACAAAGACAGTAGCGGGTAACAATTATAAATTAAAATCAACAGTGATTTCATTACTTTTGTTTTCTTATCAGTTTGATTTCTTAATTTTAATCAATTTATTTTCCTCCTATAATTAAGAAACATAACTTCTGTATCTGATTAGAGCATTATACTCAGGTATATCACTACTGAAGAGTTAGAGCAAGCTCTCCACGAGTATGGCATGCATGATGGAAGGGACATCAAGGAAATCATTTCTGAAGTTGATGCCGATAACGTAAGAATTACCCATTTTAATTTCAGAGGAAATTTACCATTAAAATTATCATTAATCTATATTATTAAGCTAAAAGCTCTTTCTTTGGTGTTCATCTCTCAAAATAACTAAATTTTTTTTGCTTAAATATAAACTCAACTTACTCAAACTCCTTACATCTTTCTCCAACGTTTTTCTCTCCCAAAACTATCCCGCTCTTCTTATCTCTCTTATCTTCAACTCACATCGATTCTTTCTTCTTTTTTAACTCTCTTTATTCTATCTTAACTGATCAACGTTAATATATGTTTCATCATATAGAAAAATAGATTAACACGCGCTACATCAACATGCCTGTAACGCATGTTGAGATGCTAGTATATAATAAAAAGAAAATAAGTTCATTAAAAATCAAGTTATTCCATTTGAAATTAAAATTGCTTTAAAATGTTTGCAGGATGGTAGGATCAATTACGATGAATTTGTAGCGATGATGAGAAAAGGTGGCCCTGAGCAGAACCCAAAGAAGCGTCGTGATGTATTTGTTTGATAACATGTTGGCATGTGGCATGGGAAAAGAGAAAAAAATCTATCCGTCTATAGTACTTCTGATGGCTGCAGAAGCTAATGTACTAGGGCATATGTCAAAAAAAGGAAACATTCATGAAATTTGGTAACTCAATAGATTCTTATGGTACATTAATACATAATCAAAGTGATGAAAATTGGGAGGGGGGTATGGGTGAGGAGATAGATGGCTCAAGAAGACAAATGATCAAATGTGATTGGAGTGTTGAGAAGTTTGATGGGTGTTTGTTTGTCTTCTTTTTTTCCTTTTAATTTTATTTTTGCTAGCTAATTCCATCTCTCCCATTTCAGTCCAGAAAGAACTGTTGCTTACTAATGCTTAGGATGTCAATGGGTGTTTTCTTAATTTATGCATTCTTTGGAAATTTTTAGTAAGTAATGCGCATTATTGTTATTGTTGTTGACTGACTAACAAGAAAGGTGCAATCTTGCTGTAGTTTATTGTTTGTGTTCTTTTCTTTTCTTTTCTTTTTATAAAAGAAGATATATGTGCTTTTTAAGGTATTATAACCCTCCCTCCATTTCACATTCTTTACAAATGAATTAAAGGGAATATTAGCTCAGATGGTAGGGGGAATGAGCAAAGCCCCTCACATTTGATTTTTTTTATTAAGTTCAAATAACTGTTTAAGCCTCTATTTGAAAAATAAAATAAAATAAATGAAGGGGAAACAAGAAAAACAAATTTGAAAGGTATATATCTTTTGTTTGGATATTTAAAAAAAAAAGAATATAGTAACACACTTTTACTATCTTTTCTTTTGTTAATATAAAATAAAATCAGTAAAAAGTTAGAGAATTTAATAATGAGTAAACTAAAAAATTATAAAGGATAAACAGTCCTCCAAATCGAAAGAATTAAAAGAAAAATAAGATTTGAAGGAATATATGTCTTTTTCTTTCCTTCAATCCAAATTGACTGTCAAAATCATGCTAGAGAAATTTATTATTCAGAACTTTACCAAAGTATATATGACCAAGTATTTTAGCCTACTCTCTCCATCAGAAACCTGACTATAATATACATATATAATAGAAAACTCTAATAATAGCCTACTGTCTCCAACAAAAACCTGCATGTAATGTATTATTTAATAGCAATACATGGATATTTTAACAAATCTCCCGAACTCCCCTTTGAATAGAATCATTGGTCACTCGATTAAGAAAAATCAAATCAAACTCAACTATGTGAAAGGCAAACCATAATAATCTTCACAGGACAGACAACCGTGGACACACAAACACTTCTCATCTATATACTCAACCACGGGAAAACATCGTGGGAGTTGATCGAGACTAACTCGAACCAAGCTTTGATACAACTTGTTAAGGTTGGGAGTACTTCACACAACAGGAGATCACACGAACACGGGCTTGATATGCATGGATGGATACCAATATGACTCAAAAGCTTAAACTCATGAGTCTTAAACCCAAACCATGAATACAACCCTTTTTTATTTTTTATTTCTTTCTGATATGCAATAACTTGTATATGGATATCCTAACAACTTTAAGATAGTACTAATTGTCGGGATTTTACCTCTAAAATCCACTTACTCAAAATTTGGGCAAAAAACACAACCATAACAATTAAATAGGCAAATAAAATAAAGAGTAATACCACAAAGAATTAATGTGGTTCGACAACCTCTTTGCCTACATCCACCAACAACTTCACTATTTTATTAATCTTCAACTACAACTATAGGAAGGGAAAATTGTCAAACTCTCACCCCAAAGTCACAATACAACAAAAACTCTTAACCTGGCTATAGTTATAAGTGTTATCTCTACCTGACAATCCAAAACCGCAATACACCCAAAGCTCTCATCCTAACTCTAGTGGTAAACCCCTCTGTTTTATAATGTATATGAAATTATGAGCACGTTTCAAATCTTCTCTAGGATGCCCTTTATATAGAAAATATTTTTTTAATACTAATAAGAAAAGAACAACAACGAAGAAAACAACGTCTACTTCTATTAGGACAAGCAATATCCAATAGAAAACTACTACAATTCCCATTAAAACAAAGAATTATAAAATAAAAAACCACTCTTTCCAAACCAATTAAAATTCTTTCTGAAAAATTGATCAAAAATCCAAACATTACTTGCCAACTATTCTCAACAAAAACATGCCTGCAATGACAAATTGACAATGAGTTATGTATACGTAACTATGTAACAGGGGATCGAGCAGGAGCTGTGTTGTAGTTTGGGGGGCCATAGCTAAAAAAAGTTCCTTAGCTACAATCCTTTTTTACTTGCCTACCTAGCTCGAGATACATTTGTATAACTGTATATAACTGACACCAGACAGAATAGTGATTATTCTGCAGGCTAGTTTTCAACAGATAATTCAGAGGGAAGATAATAACACAAGAGAAAAACCCTAGAAAAAACAGAGGAATAACTCTGAATTTTATTCAAAATTATGCAAATCAATAATGATGTTTACTAAACCCTAAAACCTTATTTATAAGGTCAAGCTAAAATAAGAAAATTAAATTAAGACTGAATTAAAAGTAATTGCAAATAAAATAAAAAGTTTCCTAAAAACTGGTAATTGCAAATAAAATAAAAATTTTCCTAAAAACTGAAAACTACCAAATTGAGGGCGTAAACGTCGTTTTTTGGCTTAAAAATGACGACACTTAAAGCTAAAAGCTTAAGTTTTGCCCGGAAGCTCGTTTCCAATCAGACTAAGGTCTCCGGGACCCTATCCGAACTTATGGCCCGCTAAACGATGTAAACCAATCTAGGTAGCCCACTTGTTATCTCTGCGCTGATATGCCAACTCAAGGTATCTCAGTGCTAACAACGTGCTATCTGACAACTCAACATCATCTGACTCGGATCCTCCTGCATCAATCGCTTCGGGTTGGAAAAAACTCGCCATCGAGTTCACAATAGCCTCATTAGAATCCCCAAAGCAAGGACTCAGGTGTTTCAAATTAAAGACATCAGAAGTTCTCAAATGACTGGGGAGGTGTAATTTGTAGGTGTTATCATTGATCTTCTGTAGGATCTCACAGGGTCCAATCTTCCGCTCCTTAAGCTTATTATACTCTCCCACAGGAAAACAATCACAAGTTAATACCGCCCAAACAAAATCACCAACATCAAAAACTACATGACGACGATGATTGTCGCTCTGAACCTTTTTCTTTGATCCTGATAGCTTCTCATTGAAAAGAGCTATAGGGCCCCCCGCCTGACTCAAAACACCACCAATACCAACCCCAGATGCATCACAGTTTACCTTGAACACTTTTTCAAAATCAGGCGGCAACCCAGGAGGAAGATCCTCTGACTTCAGGTCAGAAAATTCTGCCAGCAGCTACTGCATTGTAACGACCCATCTCGGGTTGGCCACCCCGAAACGGTATCATCACATTTTGAGAATCCCGGCACGACACATATATGCAACAATAAATATTATCAAAAGAACTTTACATCAATCTGATCTTTAAGCATTCTATACAACGTAAAATGCACGAAGATTTACAAATAATTTTTTTTTTCGTTTTATTTTCTCATTAGTCTGAGGATGATGACACGTACACGGCTTACAAAAAAATGATTTCTTCTGAACCTCAACTCACCAAACTATTTGCCAAGCCTGCTACCTGAAAATCATTATACAATGAGGGGTGAGCTTCACAAGCTCAGTGAATTAAATTTACTAGAAGTATTCCAAATTCCATAAATAGTCATTTAATATTCTTTTATTTTTTATATAACCTGATAACAACTTTCTAATATCATTTCCCATATCATAAGATTTATTCTCTATCAATCTCTTCTTCTCAATCATCAGTCCACCTTAAAACCATCAATTTTCTAATAATTACCTCGTAATGAGATTCACATCATAAAGTCTATCATTTAGATAAGTTTTATCACCAAAATGTCTCTTTCTATGAGGCTCAACCCTCTATAATTAAATTCACAATAATATATCACATCTCAGCATTTCAATAATCTCATCATCATAGCTGTCTCTTTTTATGAGACTCAGCCATCATACACGACAATATACCACATCTCAGCTTTTCAATAGTGTTTTCATCATAACTATCTCTTTCTATGAGACTCAGTCGTCTATAATTAAATTCACAATAATATATCACATCTCAGAATTTCAAATAATGCAGCAATAATTAAAATAGATGCAAATGCATGAATGATTATGATGGGAACATCTTCCCACCTGTCGACAGGTTGTTATTATCTTAGACCGACTGCCCTCCCGGTTCTTTTATTCTCATCAGATTGGCTGCCTTCCCGGTTAATTTCAGCATGTAACGGCTGTCACGGTTTTCACTTTTCATCCCAGCATATACCGGCTGTCACGGTTTTCACTTTTCATTTCAGCATATACTGGCTGTCACGGTTTTCACTTTTCACCCCAACATATACCGGCTGTCACAGTTTTCACTTTTCATTCCAGCATATACCAGCTGTCACGGTTATTTCATTAGACCGGCTGCCTTCCCGGTTCTTTCGGTTATATTATTAAATGCATATACGCATGAACAATGATATGAAACAGTAATATAAACAGTAGTATAAAAACAATATAAAGATTCAAACCACTTAATTTGGCTATCCTGATTATCCACAAATTTTATATAACAAAGTTTCTTTAAAATTTCTTATATCTAATCATCTTGATTTTTATTAAATTATATAAAAATTTCACTAAATTCTTCTCTTCCCAAATCACATCAAATAATCAATTAAAATCTGTCAAGATCCACTAAATTTCATCTCAAATCATCCACCGAAATTTGTCAAGATCTACTAAAATTCACCTCAAATCATCCACCAAAATTTGTCAAGATCTACTAAAATTCATCTCATAATAACTCGTATTAAAACATCAATATATCTCATCAATAATTTATTTATTGCTTTTATTCTTAAATAAACTTATGATTTTCAAAAATATCATTTCTCACCGAAAAATATTTCTACCTGACCAAATTTTCTATCATACCCATAAATCAATTTTTCATCTATCACCCAAGCATACTTTAATAACTAATTATAATAATATCACCAAATAACTGATTTTTATTTAGACTACTAAAAGTAAATCCAACTCACCACGTAGCACTTTAAGCTACCCCTAGATCATCCTTGCCTTTTTCGTTCTTTTCCAAAACTTCCTCTGATTGTTGACCGTCCATACCTGACATAATATTTGTATTCAATTTCTAATCATTTCTTCTTAAAGCACACACTTTAAAAATTCTCACTTTAACTTCCTGAAAATTTCATAAATACTAAAATTTTAAAATAAACATTACCTTCTATTATTCTGATATCTTCTCGTAATTCTCTATAAAATATTCCCGAAAATTCCATCAAAATTTTGATCTTCCAATTTTTTTTTCTTTGAACTCCCAAGAGTTAGAAAACTGATGAATTACATGAACTGAACAAATTTCCTTCGCGTAATTGCCTGAGTCTATTGTACAATTTATATAAGAGAGCTTCAGCAGCCCCCCCTCTCTTATAGTCTCCACGTATTGGAGAATTTGAATATAAGGCATGATTGCCTTACTAACATAATCATTCACCTTTGCTTTTCTTTTCTTTTCTTTACTTTACCTTCCCTCATTTTCCACAAAATGAAATAATTGCCTACAAAACATAATGATTACCTAAAAACATCATCATTAAAAACTATCTCCACTTACACTAGGCAACAAAATGCAAAGACAACTATAACTGCCCATTTGAAATTATTCCCTCGGTGGCAGCAGGTGTGCTGCCACGATTTTATTGTTCACCCTTTGATTTTTTGACTTATTTATTTATTTTTTTCAACCTTTTGACTTTTCCATCCATACATTTAGCTTTCTAGGATTTTAACTCTTTGACATATTTATTATTACTAAAATATACATTTACTCTTACTTTACGAATACGGTTATTACAATTCTACCCACCTTACAAAAATTTCGTCCTCGAAATTTCTTTACCTTACACTAGAAATAAATATAAATAATACTTCTTCATACTTGTCTCACACTTTCGCGTAATCTTTTCAACATCCTTATTTTGCTACAGTACTTGAACTAATGCAATTTCCTTTATCATATAAAACTTGTTCTTTTCTCTAAAATCCTTATTGGTACTTGGATGTGCACCCAGTCTTTTTGAATTTCTATATCTTAGTGCGAAATATCATGTAATCACTTCCTTAAAAGTGAAACATAAAATACATTATATAAATGTTTTTAATTCTGGAGGCAAATCCAGGCTACTTACAATTAGTCCAATTTTCTCAACCACCTCACAGGGTCCCACAAACCTCAGATTCAGCTTTCCTTTCCTATTTAAATCCCAATACACTTTTGCATTGAGATATTTTTCAATACACCCAAATCATCTACTCGAAACTTAGGAAATCTCATTTTATTATAGCTATTTGGTCCCTTCTGTGCTGCTTTACGGTTCTCTCTAATCAATTTGATCCTCTCAACTGCTAGCTCAATATTGGATGGACCAGATATATTTCTCTCTCTCTCTCTCATTTATTCCCAACATATAGGAGTTCTACACCTATTATCATACAATGTCTCAATTTGTGCCATCCCAATACAAATTGGATACTGATTATTATAAGTAAGTCTAATCAATGGAATGTAAGCATCTCAATTTACTGAGAAATTCATCATATTTTTCCTTAACATATCTTCTAGTATTAAAAAAAATCCAATATAAGCATGAAGATTATATTAAATTGCCACTGTGTACCTGTGGCTTTCTGAAAGTCTCTCCCAATACCAAGATATAAATCTAACATCTTTATTTGACACTACGCTCAATAGTACTCCATATAACCTCACAGTCTCAACTACATCCCTCTTCAATCTTGACCATCAGAATTTCTGTCTCAATCCTCTATATTTTTTATCGTTACTTGATTGCATCGAATCTACATCATTATGTACCTTTCTCACTATCTCATTTTTCAATTTTGAATCATTGGAAACACCATCCATGTACCAACACCAAACTACCTTCATTTCAGATTTTGAACTCAAAATGCTTTCTAGTAAGCACTCAATGTTGAATCTTTTCTATCTCTTCATCTTAACCTTGTCTCTCCAAAACATTTTACTATGGACAATTGTACAACCATATTCGTTAACCATAGTCCTTTATCACTGATATTCAATTTCGTTCTTATCTCTTTTAAATCTATCATCAATTTTACATCAGGATCCCCATAGCAGTTATCCTTCTTGTAGAATTTTCTACTCAATATATCCGCTATCATCTTCGTATTTTTTAGATGATAATGAATTGTAAAATCATAGTTACTAATCAACTCCATCCACCATCTTTGCCTCAAATTCAACTCTCTTTGGGTAGATAAGTATGCCCAACTCTTATAACCCATGAATATCTTACAAGTGGCTTCATACAAATGATGACTCCAATCTCTTTAAAGTTAACACTATAGCAGTCAACTCTAAGTCATGAGTATGGTAATTTCTATCATGGATATTCAATTTCCTATAAGTATGTGCCACAACTTTCCTATGCTACATATATCTCAATTATTGATGTAATGAATCACTATAAACCACAAATCCTTCATCACTAGAAAAAAAACACCAATGCTAGAGCTGTAGTCAATTTCTCCCTTAGGAATTTGGAAATTTTTCTCACACTTCCTTCACCATACAAATCTCACATCTTTATTGGACAGTCTATTCAATGGTAATTCAAAAATAGACAAATTTTTAAAGAATCTTTTATAATAACCAACTAACCCCAAGAAGATTTTAATCTCAGTCACTCTAGTTGGTCTCTCTCAACTTAACATTGTCTCTACCTTTTGTAGATCATCTGCTATGCTGTTTCCAGATATTACATGTTCCAAGAAAGTTATTTCCTTCAGCCAACATTCACACTTAGAAACTTTGCCTGTAATTTCTCTCTCCTCAGAATCTCCAGCACACTGTCTAATGGTCCATATGTTGTTTTTGCTTCTCAGAATATATCAGAATGTCATTACTGAACACAACCATAAGATTATCAAGAAATAGTTTAAACATTTTATTCAGCAAGTCCATAATGTTTCTGGAACATTAGTTAATCCAAATGACACCACGAAAGCTTATGAGCATAACGTGTCCTAAAAGCAGTCTTAGGCACGTCTCCATTCTCTTTCCTCCATTGGTGATAACCTGATCTCAGGTTTATCTTAGAAAACATTCTCACTCCTTGCAACTACTTAAACAATTCATTTATCCTGGAAAAAAATGTATTTATTCTTATTCAACTATCTGTAGTCTATACACATCCTTATCATTCCATCTTCTTTCTTCACTAACAACATCTGACTCTCCAAATACATTAGGTCAGATAAATTGTTTATCCACAAATTCTTAAAATGGTACGTTCAATCTTTCTCAATTCATCATTATGTAGGGTGCTATTAAATATATGTGATAATCCTAGTATCACATCAATAGAGACTTTAATCTCCCTACTAGGAGGCAACCTAAACTATTCATCAAAAATTAATTTAAAATACTCTTTCATCACTAAGATTTATTCTAACTTCCTATTTTCCTTTTTATAATTTATGATATGTGCCCAATACTCCTTAAAACCCTTCTTCAATCATCTCCTATTGGCCAGAGCAAAAATAAGATAGTTAAAAGTATCTCACGTCTATATATTGAACCTTTTTTCTGGAATAATCAACCCAGACATAAAACATCGATAACCCATTATTTCCCAAAATAAATTATATTCGAAGATAATAAATCAACTTCAGATTTTCTGTCACTAATAGGAATCACACAACCCTCCGAAATATTTATGATTATCACTTTATCTCTAGGGGGAACTTTAACAAAAATATTTTGCATCCAAGGACTGATATATACTTCAATAAACTTCATATGAATACTTGATGCAAAAGAATAGGTTACATCAAGATCGACCAACATTGACATGTTCATTTTCTCCACACATAAAGCACTTAAATTTTGAAAATTCTGGGATAAATATCTTATCTGAATATAATTATAATAAACTTTTATATCCCCATCATACATCATATTGTCACTTCCATTTGGTGGCATACTTACTTCCTCTACCATAACTTTCAGTTATCATAATCCGTCTCCCAAATCTAAGGGTCCCACCAATAGTATTTTAAGATACATAAGCATCAGATTCTATTTGCCTTTGACTCTGTACTTCAATTTTCGGTAACAAGGAATGCCTCATTTGAGGTGGTCTCTCACCCTGTATACTCATACTACCACTACCTCTATAACCTTTATGTCTAAGTCTCTTTAATCACTTTTTCTTTTTTTCTCAAACTTTATCACATTTCTCTCGATCTAAAATAATATATCCACCAATCTAACATAATTTATATGCCTCATGTAAGATAGTTTCGATGAAACCTTAAAACATAGTTCATCTTTGAACCTCTTACATTTCTTCTCCTCTTGGTTTACCATTTTTGGTATAATCATTGACAAAACCGTAAATCTGCTATCATACCAAGCCACAATTAACACATTTACCCCAAATAAATAATATCTCTATCTTACTGAGCTCTAGAGATATAAGGAAAATATTTATCAAGAAAAACTTCCTTAAACCTATTTCAGGTTAAGGGTCTATCAATATTTGTACTTAGCTTGGGAAAAATATCATTTCATCATTCACAAAACGTCTCTTTCTAACTCAAACGAAGTAAAGGCAATCATCTGTCATAAAATACTAAATAATGTATCCATATATTTCTCCGAAACTTAAGCGTAAAAGGATTCATAGATCCTTTAACAACAAAGCATTTAGCTTAATTATATCTCCCTGCATCTTATGCATAAATCCACTTTTCCCCTTTTTTAAGTATCTACCATTACTGGATTAACAACATCAGGCATTGCTCTAGTCTGCTTATCAAGTCTATGCTATAAGTTATCCACTCGATCATCTGATACCTTCGTTTTCTCAAAAGCATGAGTAAGAGCTTATCTTAGCTCATCTCTTTCAACTTCAAATTCTCTCATACCTTAATTATATTACTAATATCAATCATATTATCAACACATTCCCTTCTAGGAACCACATATTCAGACTCAACCTTGACTTATCAAAAATATTGTGGGCCTACCACGCCCTCTCAAATCAATTATTTTAACTCCAGCTCTAGCACGTCCACGTGTCATCCTCAGACTGTTCATTATATTTTACTTTAAATCTTCCACTTTCTTACTTTTTATGCAGTCTGCAGAATCATAAAACCTAATGCTCTGATACCAAAATTATAACAACCCATCCCGGATTGGCCACCCCGAAACAGTATCATCACATTTTGAGAATCCCAGCACGACACATATGTGCAACAATAAATATCATCAAAAGAACTTTACATCAATCTGATCTTTAAGCATTCTATACAACGTAAAATGCATGAAGATTTACAAATAATTTTTTTTCATTTTATTTTCTCATTAGTCTGAGGATGATGACACGTACGCGGCTTACAAAAAAATGATTTCTTCTGAACCTCAATTCACCAAACTATTTGCCAAGCCTGCTACCCGAAAATAATTGTACAATGAGGGGTGAGCTTCACAAGCTCAGTGAATTAAATTTACTAGAAGTATTCCAAATTCTATAAATAGTCATTTAATATTTAATCTTTTATTTTTCACATAACCTGATAACAACTTTCTAATATCATTTTCCATATCATAAGATTTATTCTCTATCAATCTCTTCTTCTCAATTATCAGTCCACCTTAAAACCATCAATTTTCTCATAATTACCACGTAATAAGGTTCACATCATAAAGTCTATCATTTAGATAAGTCTTATCACCAAAATGTCTCTTTCTATGAGACTCAACCCTCTATAATTAAATTCACAATAATATATCACATCTAAGCATTTCAATAATCTCATCATCATAGCTGTCTTTTTTTATGAGACTCAGCCATCATACACGACAATATACCACATCTCAGCTTTTCAATAGTATTTTCATCATAACTGTCTCTTTCTATGAGACTAAGTCGTCTATAATTAAATTCACAATAATATATCACATCTTAGCATTTAAAATAATGCAGCAATAATTAAAACAGATGCAAATGCATGAATGATTATGATGGGAACATCTTCCCACCTGTCGACAGGTTGTTATTATCTTAGACTAGATGGCCTCCCGGTACTTTTATTCTCATTAGACCGACTGCCTTCCCGGTTAATTCCAGCATATGCCGGCTGTCACGGTTTTCACTTTTCATCCCAGCATATACCAGCTGTCACGGTTATTTCATTAGACCGGCTGCCTTCTCGGTTATATTATTAAATGCATATGAGCGTGAACAATGATATGAAACAGTAATATAAATAGTAATATAAAAACAATATAAAGATTCAAACCACTTAATTTGGCTATCCTGATTATCCACAAATTTTATATAACAAAGTTTCTTTAAAATTTCTTACATCCAATCATCCTGATTTTTATCAAATTATATAAAAATTCCACTAAATTCTTCTCTTCCCAAATCACATCAAATAATCAATTAAAGTATGTCAAGATCCACTAAATTTCATCTCAAATTATCCACCAAAATTTGTCAAGATCCACTAAAATTCACCTCAAGTCATCTAGCAAAATTTGTCAAGATCTATTAAAATTCACCTTAAATCATCCACCAAAATTTGTCAAGATCTACACTACTAAAATTCATCTCATCATAACTCGTATTAAAACATCAATATATTTCGCTTTTATTCTCAAATAAACTTATGATTTTAAAAAATATAATTTCTCACCGAAAAATATTTTTACCTGACCAAATTTTCTATCATACCCATAAATCAATTTTTCATCTATCACCCAAGCATACTTTAATAATTAATTATAATAATATCACTAAATAATTGATTTTTATTTAGACTACTAAAAGTAAATCCAACTCACCACGTAGCACTTTAAGCTACCCGTAGATCACTTCCTTGCCCTTTTCGTTCTTTTCCAAAACTTCCTCTGATTGTTGATCGTTCATACCTGACATAATATTTGTATTCAATTTCTAATTATTTCTTCATTTCTTCATAAACCATACACTTTAAAAATTCTCACTTTAACTTGCTGAAACTTTCATAAATACTAAAATTTTAAAATAAACATTACCTTATGTTATTCTGATATCTTCTCATAATTCTCTAAAAAATATTCCCCAAAATTCCTTCACAATTTTGATCTTCCAATTTTTTTTTCTTTGAACTCCCAAGAGTTAGAAAACTGATGAATTACATGAATTGATCAAATTTCCTTCGCGTAATTGCCTGAGTCTATTGTACAATTTATATAAAAGAGCTTCAGCAGCCCCCCTCTTTTATGGTCTCCATGCATTGGAGAATTTGAATATAAGGCATGATTGCCTTACCAATATAATCATTCACCTTTGCTTTTCTTTTCTTTTCTTTACTTTACTTTCCTCCATTTTCCACAAAATGAAATAATTGCCTACAAAACATAATAATTACCTAAAAACTTCATCATTAAAAACTATCTCCACTTACACTAGGCAACAAAATGCAAAGACAACTATAACTGCCCATTTGAAATTATTCCCTCGGTGGCAGCAGGTGTGCTGCCACGATTTTATTGTTCACCCTTTGACTTTTTTTTTTCAACCTTTTTACTTTTCCATCCACACATTCAGCCTTCTAGGATTTTAACTCTTTGACATATTTATTATTACTAAAATACACATTTACCTTTACTTTACGAATACAGGTATTACATGCACCTCTGCTGGTAAATGTGGATTCATGTTTGCTGCACTATTTCCACAAGGCAGCAGAGCATAGGTCATGTCTCCACGCTCAATCTCAGCTAAAAACCTGGACATAGAAAGCAGATTAATATTATTGGCTACCAAGGTAGGAGTCGTTCTTTTCCGACGAGGTGCCAACACAATCTTCTTCCCTTTGATGCTAAGGAAATATATATTTTTCTGCCCATCATGAATAACACTGCGATTATACTACCAAGGTCTGCCTAACAATACATGACAAACATCTATAGACACAACATCACACCAAGCATTATCAAGATATTTTCTACCAATCGAAAAAGACACTAGGCATCGCCTATCTACTGTTACCTCACTGTCTTTATTCAGCCATGACAATTTATACGGTTTAGGATGACGATCTGTCTTCAACTGTAGTTTCTGGACAGTCTCTTCAGACACTACATTGTCACAACTACCACTGTCAATGATCATCTTGCAGACTTTATCGGCAACTGTGCAGGTTGTGTGAAAAATATTGGTTCTCAACCAATTGTCCCCTGTATCGCCCTTGGGGGTCAGTAAACTCTTACAAACAACCAAGGTCTCATGGCCATCTCCATTCAACATGTTGACCCTGAATGATTTTGATAGTAACAAAAATCTTAATTAAGCACTAATGAGTATTACTTAAGTAATATAGATTGTTAATAGTGCTTATACATCAAAAGAGATCAAGATTGTAGAAATTGGTGAATCAATGTTGATGATCTCAAAAGTCAATAGGGATAAATTATAGATTTGAATCCTAAGATACACTTTGTAAGCATTTCAATTGTTAGGAGCTAATTATATTTGCATTGCATTTTATTATATAGTCTTAATTAATTGAAGATATAAAATCTCCAAGTGATTTTATTAAATGCAAATAAATTCTTTGGGCTCAATTCTTAACATTCTCTAATTGAATTTAAGAAGAATTTATGTTGACATAGAAAATTACTTGAGCATTTGTAATATATCATTCTTCATATATCTAGCACACACATTATGCTTGAATTTGTAATATGTTTTGTCATCATCAAAAACGCCTCAATCAAGAAATTGATTAGATTAATTTTGATAATAACAAAACACTTTTGAAGTGTTTAACTCGTGTGTTTAATGTGCAAGAAAGTTTGATTGAATTAGGAGATTTTTTGGAACTCAAAAATCCAAAAAGAATAAAGAGATATGAAGAAAATTATGCTGAAAACACTGTTCATCCAGAAATCACTGTAGCAGCGCTCTAACAGTGACCCAGTCGACTGGGTGAATAGTGCAGTAGACTGGTAAAAGTGGCAGAAGGTTCCCAGTCGACTGGGATGACTTACCAGTCGACTAGTAATACTGTAGCAGCAAAAATGTGAATTTTTAAGAGGACCTAGTCGACTGGTATCACGACCCAGTCGACTGGTAGTTCAAAAATATGACCATTGGGACTCGAAATCTGAGATTTTAAAGGCACAATCAATTCAAATTGAAGTCTAACAGCCATATTAATTGATGGCTATATAAACCCACTCAATTCAGCATTCAACAAGAAGGAGAAGACATTCAAAAAGAGAAGAACACACACAATCAAGTCATTCATTCTTTGAAACTCAAAAAAGCTTTGAAATACTCATGTTGAGCTATTCTTCAAGCTTTTCTTTGAAAGAGAGACATTATTCAGTTGTATAAGCTTTCATTTGTTGTCTCTCTACCATTTACTTTATAGCTTTTATTGTAAAGGGATTACTTCTGAGAGGAAGGGGATACTTCTGAAAGGAAGGGGATTACTTCCGAGAGGAAGGGGATACTTCCGAGAGGAAGGGGATTACTTCCGAGAGGAAAGAGATTGTATGGTTTGAGCAACACCCGTAAGTTGCTTGTGTTTCTGTTTGAGCAACACCTGTAAGTTGCTTGGTTTAGTGAAAGACTTCAAGGAGGATCCTTAAAGAGAGTGGACGTAGGGTCGGAAGGATTCAGATATTGCCGAACCACTATAAATCGAGTTTGCATCTCTCTAACTCTATCTCTTTAATTACTTTCATAATTACTTGTTTATAATTATTTATTATTCAAGTAAATGAGATTGATTGCTTAATTATTTTATAATTCAATTATCATTTCTATATTAAGCAATAAACTCTCTCATCTTTGTGCTAGTAATTTAGAAAGATTTAATTCCGCATATATTTTGTTATTTGAGATTGCAAAAAGTATTTAATTTTTTTAATACCTAATTCACCCCCTCTTGGGTATTGCCATAGTATATTTTGGACCTACACAACACATCTCCATCTTCATCATCGTCATACACAGGCTCTCCAATCTTCTCAGTTTCGTCTACAATTAGGAGATTTTGCCTTTTTGACTAGCAGGCTTCCTGCACTCAGTCGATTTATGTCCCTATTCATCACATCTAAAATATCTAATATTTGAGCTAGGGTTACCTTGGGGTGGCTACTGGGCAGGACAAAATTCTTGAGGGTGAACTGGTCGACTGTTTTGATAATTGTTTCGGTTCATTGACCTCCTGATCTGCTATTTTTCCACCTCAAGTGCACGCTGGTATACTTCAGAAACGGTCCACAGCGAGTGAAGGCTGAGAACATCCTGTAGGGGCTGCTGTAATCCCCCCAAATACTATGCCACTATCTGTTCGCCTGTCTCGGATAAATCATTCCGGGCTATCAGTTGATAGAACTCCTCCGTGTAATCATCCACCGATCTCGTGCCCTGCCTCAATGAATGAAGTCGTTGAAACAAGGTTTGAGTGTAGCCGAAAGGAAGGAAGTGAACCTTCATCTTCTCCTAATCTGTGATCTTAGCCTTGCCCTGCCGGTCGCGTGAGCACTTCAACTGCTCCCACCACGTAGATGCTCTGCTTTTGAGTTTGATGGCGACCAGTTTCACTTTGACACGATTTGGGACTTCCTTATACTCGAAAATACGCTCCACTTCATTCAACGAATCAATGAATCCCTCGGCCTGTAACGTACCAAAAAACTTGGGCAGATCCACTCTGAAACCGAGGTCTCTATAACGTTCTTCCCGACCACGGTGCTCCCAGAATCGAGCAGGATTGTGATGTGGATTTTCGAAACTGGAATCGGAATCGTGATCTTCTATCTCACGATCACTGAAATTCTGCACCGCTAGATGTTGGGTTAACTCTGCAACTTGCCTCTGTAAATCCTCAATCATCGCATCCTGAACGTTACGATCACGGTGTGGAGCTTCCTCGTTCGGAACCTGCCCGCGACGACCACGACCACCAGCCATAGAAACTGATGAAATCTAACCCCAAGAAGATGCTGAAGCTCTGATTCTAACTGATGCCGAGCAAAATAGCGATTATTTTGCAGGCTAGTTTTCAACAGATAATTCACAGGGAAGAAAATAACACAAGAAAAAAACCCTAGAAAAAACAGAGGAACAACTCTGAATTTTATTCAAAATTATGCAAATCAATAATGATGTTTACTAAACCCTAAAACCTTATATATAAGTCAAGCTAAAACAGGAAAATTAAATTAAGGCCGAATTAAAAGCAATTGCAAATAAAATAAAAAGTTTCTTAAAAACCGAAAACTACAAAATTGAGGTCCTAATAATCGTTTTTTGGCTTAAAAATGACGACACTCAAAACTAAAAGCTTGAGTTTTGCTCGAAAACTCGTTTCCAATCAGACTAGGGTCTTCAGGACCCGATCCGAACCCGTGACCCGCTAAACGATTTAAATTGGTCTAGGTAGCCCACTTGCTATCTTTGCGCTGATATACCAACTTAAGGTATCTCAATGCCAACAACGTGCTATCTGACAACTCAGCATCATCTGACTTGGATCCTCCTACATCAGTCACCCCGGGTTGGAAAGAACTCATCCTCGAGTTCACAATAGCCTCATCGAAATCCCTAAAGCAAGGACTCAGGTGTTTCAAATTAAAGACATCAGAAGTTCTCAAATGACTGGGGAGGCTTAATCTGTAGGCGTTATCATTGATCTTCTGTAGGATCTCACAGGGTCCAATCTTCCACTCCTTAAGCTTATTATACTCTCCCACAGGAAAACAATCACAAGTTAATACCACCCAAACAAAATCACCAACATCAAAAACTACCTGACAACGATGACTGTCACTCAGAACCTTCTTCTTTGATCCTGATAGCTTCTCACTGAAAAAAGCTATGGGGCGCCCCGCCTGACTCAGAATACCACCAATACCAACCCCAGATGCATCACAGTTTACCTCGAACACTTTTTCAAAATCAAGCAGCAACCCAGGAAGAAGATTCTCTGGCATCAGGTCAGAAAATTCTGCCAGCAGCTGCTGCACCTCTGTTGGTAAATCTGGATTCATGTCTGATGTACTATTCCCACAAGGCAGCAGAACATAGGCCATGTCTCCACGCTCAATCTCATCTAAAAACCTGGACATAGAAAGCAGATTAATATTATTGGCTACCGGGGTAGGAGTGGTTCTTTCCCGATGAGGTACCAACACAATCTTCTTCCCTTTGATACTAAGGGAATATGTATTTTTTCGTCCATCATGAATAACACTATGATTATACTGCTAAGGTCTGCCTTACAATACATAACGTGCATCCATAGACACATCATCACACCAAGCATTATCAAGATATTTCCTGCCAATCGAAAAATACACTAGGCATCGCCTATCTACTGTTACCTCACTTCCTTTATTCAGCCACGATAATTTATACGGCTTAGGATGACGATCTGTCGTCAACTGCAGTTTCTGGAGAGTCTCTTCATACACTACATTCTCACAACTACCACTGTTAATGATCATCTTGCAGACTTTATTGGCAACTGTGCAGGTCATGTGGAAAATATTGGTTCTCAACCAATCGTCCCCTGTATCGCCCTTGGGGGTCAGTAAACTCTTACGAACAACCAAGGTCTCATGGCCATCTTCATACAACACATCTCCATCTTCATCATCGTCATATATATTTTAGTGATGTACTTCGGTTATTTACATCTTTTGGTGATGTACTTAAGTTATTTACATCTTTTGGTGATGCACTTCGGTTAATATATATCACATGCCATCCAGTTATATATAATTCGATATCTATACAGTTTTTGATATTATTGATATATAGTGCATGTGTATACTTGATGTATATTGTGACATATCATATATATTTGATTAAAGTCTTAAGACACGTGTCAGTCTTAAGCAAAGGTTGGGGCATTCTGTTTATAACCTTACGGGTATGTCTTGTGATATATAAGTATATCTCGATATATTAAAGATATGACATACATGTTTTTGTGTAAAGAACCATATGATTTTCTCTAGTGTGCATGCGCTGCTTAAAGAAGAAAAAATGAAAGTGATCGATAAGGGAAAATCAACATATAAAGACCACTTTGTGGACGTTGTTTCCTTGCTACACTACCATATTGGATTCATGCCAATGGGGTTTATTAATTCTCGTGACCATAAAAGGTCCCATGTCGCTCAAAAGATGCAGTTACCGCCATAAATCGGTATTGAGGACTCCATTGGACCGGATTAACACTTAGAGTAATCTCTACACCAATGTTTTAAAAACGCCCATAAAGTTTTACAGTTATCTTAGTTTGATATTCGTTTTTAAAATGATAAAATTTATTTTCAAAACTGATCATGAGTAATGTCACCCAAGTGGAAGGAGGTTAGAATTATCTCTTCATGTAGCCTTACATTGCTTGTGGGTTTTTTGATTTTGACACAAAACAAGCTAAATATTGATCTATTAAGTGAGACATAAAGAGATTCCAATAGAGAGATCTATTTAGAATGGGCTTAATTCTCCAATGTATCAAATATGGACTAACTAGTGTAGGTTACAGTTGACCTTTGAGCCTTTGATGGGTAGGTCATTGGATCACTATATAAAAGGTAAGCTAGGTCCCCTCTCCTATTCTCAACTCAAGAGACATCATATTCTCTACACATATGGCATAGCCACCCATTAGACTAGTGTGTGTTAAAGGAGAACCAAGGGGAGAGAGATCTTAGTGTTTCCAAACGAAGATTGCTTCATCACTTCCATTCGTTAAAGATTTCTGCTGCACTAATAAAGATAGAGCTAAGGATCTAAGGTATGTGTTATTCATTTTTTATCTATAGATCGTTGAAATTTTTATTTTTATATAATTGGTGATAAAAACTAAATAGACAATTTCAAAATATTTGCTTGTAGAAATCAAATAATTCTAACACAATATAAATATATGATATTAAAAAATATTATATAATAAAATAAAATGAATAATTAAAATATATAAAACAGAGGGAGTTAGCCTGTAAGTCACGAGAATCCATTGTCCTAAAGCTGTTATAGCCTCCCTACGTACGAGTACAAATGGCTAAGACCGACTCCAAGATAAAACCTAAGTGCTCACAGAAGCCTCCTACAATGTGCACATCCACTGGGAAGCGGGGGTAAACCGACCCGATCAAGGTTGCCAAAAAACACAAATATGTAGAAAGTAGAAAACAAAAAATAAGAAAGAATCTGAAATTTGTGTCTGAGGCTTTTGAAAAGCTTGGTATTTATATGAACAAATGAGCATAAGAATTTAATTTAAAATTAAAAATAGAAATAATCACAAAATTGTAACTATCAATTTATTGAGATTAATCACAGATATGTAACTTTCAATTTATTAGCTATATTAAAATAGCCAAATAATGACTATTGAAAAGCCACTTGATAGTTACAAAATGTATAACTCTCAATTTGATTATTATATTAAAATGGTCAGATAATGGCTATTAAAAAGCCATTTGAATGCCATGAATAATTGTGAGGAATTTTAAAATATTTTCTAACAATTCCCCACAAGTTTTAAAATTTTGAAACTCAAAATAAAAATAAAATAAAATAAAATAAATTATATAAAGTATATAAGGACAACTCTAGTACTATGCAATAGGTGCATGAGTCTTCAGGACTTGAGCCTACACTTAGTGTTAACAGTATTCATATAAGGGAGCCGTAATGGACTACGTCTTGAATTAGGTACCTTTATCAAACTTCAACAAGTCACACACACAGTACTTAATATAGGGTCAGGTTTGCGGGTTAGTGTTATTAATGGTCATGCGCCTTTCTCTTGATTCTCATGAGAGTCTCTAGGGAATAGCCCAATTCCATAGTAGCGGCCTCACGACAACTGATTACGCCCAAAGTATAACACGGTTATTGTAGTACGACTTTGGGGTGTCGATTCCACAGGGAAACAAGTTAAGTACAAAGGAAAATATGTGAACCTTAAAACGAACGATAAAAGTTAAACTCAAGATTTTTAAGCTTTGATGGTGAAATAATGTAAAGGAAAATTGCGTAAATGTAAATGAAATATAAATGAGAAATAACAAGGTTCCGGGAATCCTCCTTAGGTATGTTCCCTATTTCCACTCTTGATTCAATTGATTTTATCTCGATTGCAAGTTTCAACTCCCAAACAAGCAATCGGAATATATTCAATCAAGCACATTTACAATTCTTATATAATTGCTACGAATTAATCATTGATTTCGGTTCATGCACACATGACCGATCTTAAAGATTATCAAAAAACGACAATATATCTTAAAAGACAATATCGCAATAATGGACAATCAATAAGATAAATCTACCGGAATCAATCACATCCAAGCAACCTCAATGGAGGAGAAGGATGCAATCACCGGATTAAGAGAGTCTAAAAGAAGAAGAATAAGAAGTACATCTATCACATGAACTCAAATCTTCTTACTTAATCAATGAATAATTCATAAACAATATTTAACAATAAATCCATACAACTGAATCAAGAACAAGAAATAAAGAACAAGAAATCCCTAAAGATTCATCCCTTTCCCTTGTAAAATGATTAGTTGGCCATGGAAATCAAGGTGGAAGAACAATAAGGATGCTTTCCCCTTGATTTGGCCATGGAGTTCAAGGTGGATGAACAATATGGATGTTCTCCCCTTGATTTGCAACCAAAGAAAACTTAGAAATAAAATGGAAGAATGCTGGATTTGGATCCCTTGAATCCTCTCTTTTTTCTCTCTTCCTTGCTTTCTCTCTTCAATGCCCAGCTGCACACTCCATAAAGATATATTTATAGAGCATGAGGGGGGTGTTTTGGTCTTGGAGAATGTCATTTGCTTGCCCTAATCCGGTCAAGAGGCGAGTGGGCCGTGCTGTGCGCCTGGGCCTGCTGTGCGTCTGGGCCTGCTGTGCTGGCCTGAACTGTTTCCACTAAAACTGCCATAACTTTCTCTAGAAAAATCCTTTTTACGAACCGTAAAATTCTCCAGAAAATAGACTTCCGGATCTTTCTAAGCATATATGGCTCATTGTCTGGTTCTTCCTACATCAATACAGTTTAATCTGCAAAGATGATTGATCTGTACGGGAAATTCTGGCAATTCAGTGAAACTTCTTCAGCTTGTATGCAGAAGTGCACACACTAGTGTGCCTACCCTTAACTTGCTCCAAAGTGATGCACACACTTGTGTGCAGTCTTTTAACTTACTGTACTTTATTAGTCCAGCCTTAGTTTAGAGTTTAACCATCTTTGAATCATGTTTGGACACGTCTAAACCTTGGACAAAAACGAGCACCGACACCCAAGATCTTTTGGTGCTTTAAACATGGATCGCTTTATTATCTATTTTGTACTCAAAGCACCTGAAAATGCATCGAATTAAGTCAATGATTTATGAATATCACTTTAGAGTTATCAACATGTAAAAGTGCGATTACGACCGAGATCAACCCTAAAATGTTAACAATTAAGTATTGTTTAGATGCATTTTATGACTCTCATCACAACCCCCAACTAGCTTATTGCTAGTCCCTAGCAATTCAAGCGAAAGGAATGAAATGAATTCTTTATTTAGAAATCAAAACAAAATACAGCAATGCTGGCGTTAACCAAGAGTGATTCAAAAATCTATCTCAAAAATCATGCATAACATACAACACATAGAATCATTAAATATCACTCAGGTCCAAGAATAATCCAAATGTCAACCTTAAAATCGTTATCGACTCTTACCATCCATCTTACCACAATACATTAGTCCGAACACCTAGATGATTTTATGCACAACATAGCATGAATACAAGTCTTGGCCTCTAAAAACATATTAATTTGTGTGACATCAATCACAAATCAAGCTCCATATGCTCACTTTTCAAATCACTCTCCACTATGTAGAAAAATCACACTTCATCGGATCAATAGGTCTTTAATAAGCTTGCAACATTAGGCTAGGGTAAAGGTCAAGAAAGAATGGGAAAGTTTAAACAAATAAAAGGACTAAGTCTCTTAATTTAAACACAACCACTTTAAGCACAAGATAACCTTACTTCAACACCCAACTCTTTCAACCATTTTTCGAGCATTTTTGGCAATAAATCACCATTTTTTTTTTCTTTCTTTGCCATAATTCATTTTTTCTCTTTTTTTTTTATTTTTTGTTTTGACATAAGATCATTCACCTCCTCTTTCATTCTTTTCTTTTCTTTTCCACAACCCCCAACTTATCTCTTTTAATGTACTTGGGTTATGATAGTAATATTTTCTCATATTTCCACCCTTACTCCTTTTAAGTGCTTCTCACAACATGTGTATAACTAAGTTCTTTTAAAAGAGAGGTAAGGATAAAATATTTTTAGGCTCATAAAGGTAAGTAAATGGTTTATCGAAAGAAACAAGGCTCAATTTTTCTTTTCAAGAAAAAGGCTCAAATAGGTGACTAGCGATAAATATAACAAGGGTAAGTTTAAAAAGGCTCAAATGGTCCAAAAATGGCCTATATCATATCCTAACTAGTGTGCATTCTATGATTTTTCGCCTCAAGTGATTATTAAATAAGTTCTAGAGCTTGTAGAGACCGCAAAAGTATTCACAAAACAACCGCGCATAAAACTTTTCCAAATGCTTTAGACTAATCATGCAATCTTACCACAAACCAGAGTCTCAAACCAAAGAAAAATTGACACTTAATTTATTCTCAAAGCGAAGCAAGATTTAACTTCTTCTAAATGCTATATACTATCTCGATTAAGCTCATATCATTGACATGTGAATTAACTCCAAGACTAACACAAAACATGCTAAAAACAAACAAACAAATTTTTTTTTTTTTTTTTTTATCCTAACAACGAAAAGAAAGAAAGTGACACCACGCAGTTCAATGAAAAAAAAAAAGAAAAGAAATATGTTTCCTCCACCCCCAACCTAAACATTGCATTGACCTCAATGTAAAAGAAAAAGGAAAGGAAACTCCCTGTGTGGCCAAAAATGCACAAAAGCTGAAAATTGCGCACCACCAATTGAACTGCATACCGTTCTTTTCGCTGAAATCAACTAGAAACTAAAAATTAAAATAGACTTAACACAACCAAAATTCAAAGTTAATAAAGACTTGACAACGAAATATTAATATATATATATATATATTATTTTTTTTTTTTGAAATTTGAAGTAAACTAAAAACTAATAATTAAGATTGAATGAAAACTAACTAAAAACAGAACACAAATTAAAAGGAATAACGTACCTTTGTTGTGTGGTCAAGGTAAATAGACCGGATCCATAAGCGGAATGTCTTCCATCTCCGGATCATGTCTATCAATTAAGATCTTAAGTCGTTGACCGTTTACTTTAAAGACCCGACCATCTCTAGTATCCTCAATTTCTACCGCCCCATTTTCAAAAACATTTTTTACTATAAAAGGGCCGGTCCATCTTGACCGAAGTTTTCCAGGATGCTTATGAAGTCTAGAGTCGTATAAGAATACCCGATCATTGGGTTTAAATGTTTTCCTCAAAATGTTTTTGTCATGGAATACTTTCATCTTAGCCTTATAGATTCTAGAATTTTCATAAGCATCGTTTCTTAATTCTTCTAACTCGGTCAGCTGATATTTTCGAAGTTTACCCGCTTCGCCCATGTTCAAAATTGAAAGACTTGATGGCCCAATAAGCTCGATGCTCGAGCTCCACGGGTAAGTGGCAAGGCTTTCACATATTTTATGATGAGAGTCATAAAATGCATCTAAACAATACTTAATTGTTAACATTTTAGGGTTGATCTCGGTCGTAATCGCACTTTTACATGTTGATAACTCTAAAGTGATATTCAAAAATCATTGACTTAATTTGATGCATTTTCAGGTGCTTTGAGTACAAAAGAGATAATAAAGCGATCCATGTTTAAAGCACCAAAAGATCTTGGGTGTCGGTGCTCGTTTTTGTCCAAGGTTTAGACGTGTCCAAACATGATTCAAAGATGGTTAAACTCTAAACTAAGGCTGGACTAATAAAGTACAGTAAGTTAAAAGACTGCACACAAGTGTGTGCATCACTTTGGAGCAAGTTAAGGGTAGGCACACTAGTGTGTGCACTTCTGCATACAAGCTGAAGAAGTTTCACTGAATTGCCAGAATTTCCCGTACAGATCAATCATCTTTGCAGATTAAACTGTATTGATGTAGGAAGAACCAGACAATGAGCCATATATGCTTAGAAAGATCCGGAAGTCTATTTTCTGGAGAATTTTACGGTTCGTAAAAAGGATTTTTCTAGAGAAAGTTATGGCAGTTTTAGTGGAAACAGTTCAGGCCAGCACAGCAGGCCCAGACGCACAGCAGGCCCAGGCGCACAGCACGGCCCACTCGCCTCTTGACCGGATTAGGGCAAGCAAATGACATTCTCCAAGACCAAAACACCCCCCTCATGCTCTATAAATATATCTTTATGGAGTGTGCAGCTGGGCATTGAAGAGAGAAAGCAAGGAAGAGAGAAAAAAGAGAGGATTCAAGGGATCCAAATCCAGCATTCTTCCATTTTATTTCTAAGTTTTCTTTGGTTGCAAATCAAGGGGAGAACATCCATATTGTTCATCCACCTTGAACTCCATGGCCAAATCAAGGGGAAAGCATCCTTATTGTTCTTCCACCTTGATTTCCATGGCCAACTAATCATTTTACAAGGGAAAGGGATGAATCTTTAGGGATTTCTTGTTCTTTATTTCTTGTTCTTGATTCAGTTGTATGGATTTATTGTTAAATATTGTTTATGAATTATTCATTGATTAAGTAAGAAGATTTGAGTTCATGTGATAGATGTACTTCTTATTCTTCTTCTTTTAGACTCTCTTAATCCGGTGATTGCATCCTTCTCCTCCATTGAGGTTGCTTGGATGTGATTGATTCCGGTAGATTTATCTTATTGATTGTCCATTATTGCGATATTGTCTTTTAAGATATATTGTCGTTTCTTGATAATCTTTAAGATCGGTCATGTGTGCATGAACCGAAATCAATGATTAATTCGTAGCAATTATATAAGAATTGTAAATGTGCTTGATTGAATATATTCCGATTGCTTGTTTGGGAGTTGAAACTTGCAATCGAGATAAAATCAATTGAATCAAGAGTGGAAATAGGGAACATACCTAAGGAGGATTCCCGGAACCTTGTTATTTCTCATTTATATTTCATTTACATTTACGCAATTTTCCTTTACATTATTTCACCATCAAAGCTTAAAAATCTTGAGTTTAACTTTTATCGTTCGTTTTAAGGTTCACATATTTTCCTTTGTACTTAACTTGTTTCCCTGTGGAATCGACACCCCAAAGTCGTACTACAATAACCGTGTTATACTTTGGGCGTAATCAAATTTTGGCGCCGTTGCCGGGGAAACGCGCTTAAGTATAAGGAAACTTGTCAACTTTGAGTGTGACAGTAAAAAAAAAAAAAAAAACAAAAAAAACAAAAAAAAAAATCGTAAATATTTTTCTTTTTAGCAGTTTGTAAATACGGCAATATTATTCCTTTACTTTTGTTTTGATTTTCTAATTTTCTTTTATTATTCCGTTTTTATTTATCTGTTTATTATTTTATTCTGTTTTTATTTACCTGTTTATTATTCTGTTTTATTATTCTGTCTATTATTCTGTTTTTATTTATTTGTTTATTATTCTGTTTTATTTATCTGTTTATTATTTTGTTTTTATTTATCTGTTTATTATTCTGTTTTTATTTATTTGTTTATTATTCTGTTTTATTTATCTGTTTATTATTCTGTTTTTATTTATTTGTTTATTATTCTGTTTTATTTATCTGTTTATTATTTTGTTTTTATTTATTTATTCCCTCTCTAAATTAATTGGTGCATGCTTCGACCGAGAGATTCGCGAGGTAGATTCATTAGAGGACCCGAATTAGAGTTACCCTCTCCTTCCATCTCCATTGGTGAAACCTCGCCTAGATCAAACCATAGTGCACCCCCATCAGAGAATTTAGAGGATTTTGTTAACATGGCTGAAAATCCTAATGAGAATGGTGCTAGGACACTTAAAGATTACCTACATCCTAGCCGGACAGCCACACCATCGTGCATTATGTTTCCAGCCAATACCCGTCATCAAGATTTTAAAACAGGGATGATACAACTTCTCCCTACTTTTCATGGCATGGAAAACGAGAACCCCTATGTGCACATTAGAGAATTTGAGGAAGTAGTTGCGACTTTCCATAGTCACGATGCAACTGATGATATCGTGAGACTCAAGTTTTTTCCTTTCTCCTTAAAGGATAAAGCTAAGAGTTGGTTATACTCGCTGAGACCACGATCAATTGGGTCATGGAATGAGATGACCCAAGTCTTTTTTAACAAGTACTTCCCTCAACATAAGACTAACGCTTTGAAAAGACAAATCTCCACCTTTGCACAAAAGGAAAACGAGACTTTGTATCAGTCTTGGGAGAAATTTAAAGAGCTGTTAAGTATGTGTCCACATCATGGGTACAAAAATTGGCGTTTAGTGAGCTATTTCTATGAGGGTCTTACCTATAGAGAACGCCAATTTGTTGAGATGATGTGTAATGGAGAATTTCTGCAAAAAGACCCTGATGAGGCTATTGAGTACCTCAATGAGCTTGCTGAGAAAGCTCACACATGGACTGGACCTAGTGCTACTGAGAGCACAAATAGGTCACGACCTAGTGGTGGAGGAATCTACCATCTTAGGGAAGAGGATAACCTCAAGGCCAAGGTCGAAATGCTTACTAGAGAGTTGGAGGCATTAAAAACGAAAAAACCAACACACATAGTTAATCAGGCCGAACCTTTAGAATCATGTTTTGTGTGTGGCGGGGTTGATCATCCCGCCCAAGATTGTCCCACTTTTGTTGACATGAGAGGGCTGTACGAGGAACAATGCAATACCTTAGGCATGTACAAGAAGCCCTCAGCACCCTTCTCTAACACTTATAATCCGGGGTGGCGAAATCACCCCAACTTCAGTTGGAAATCTGAAAATCAGCAGCATGTGCAGCCCCCTAGATCGTACCCAGCACCTTATCATGCACCCTCATCTTCTAGGAACTCTTTAGAAGACTCCTTACATACTTTTATAGAAGCACAAGGCAAGACAAACCAAAAGTGTGAGGCATTAATTACACAGTTGGTTGAGGAAAACAAAGAAATAAGGAGCCAAGTGTCTAAATTGATGAACTCCTTGAGTGTGACTGAGCGAGGTAAGTTCCCTGCTCAAGCTCAGTCCATACCTCATGGTCAACATATGGCACAAGAAAATGTGAAAAATGTAAATGCCATTGTGACCCGAAGAGGTAAGTCACTACACATTCCACCAGAGAATAAACCCGAGAATGTGAAGGGTCAAACCAGTAGTGAGACCAAGTTGCCTAAAGACCCTGAAGTGACCCAAAGTCCTGTTAAGGCCCCATTCCCCCAAGCCTTAAAATCCAACAAGAAAAATCTGGAAATGAATGATGAAATCCTTGAGAACTTAAGGCAAGTGAAACTTAATCTTCCCCTTTTGCATGTGATTAAACAAGTCCCCACCTATGCAAAAGTTCTCAAAGATTTATGCACAATTAAGAGGAAACATCATGTCAAGAAAACAGCTTTCCTAACTGAGCAAGTTAGTGCACTAATTGAGCAAAGAATTCCCCCGAAATACAAAGATCCGGGCTGTCCTATCATTGCTTGCAGCATTGGAAATCATGAGGTTGGACAAGCCTTACTAGATCTGGGAGCTAGTGTAAACCTGATGCCATTTTCAATTTACTTACAGCTGGGGTTAGGAGAAATCAAACCAACCGGCGTGGTATTACAATTGGCTGATCGCTCAGTCAAGGTACCCCGAGGTGTGGTTGAGGATGTTTTGATTCAAATTGATAAATTTTATTATCCTGTTGATTTCTTAATTCTTGATACTACTTCTGCTGTAGACACTAACTCTAAAATTCCTTTGATTTTGGGTAGACCTTTTCTTGCTACTGCAAATGCTCTAATAAATTGTAGGAATGGTCTCATGAAACTGTCCTTTGGCAACATGACCCTTGAAGTAAATATTTTCAATGTTGCAAAACAGCCCGAAGATGAGGACGAAAACCACCAGCTTTACATGATCGAGTCACTCGTCAATGAGGGAGTTTTCTTAACTCATGATTATGACCCTCTTGAAAATTTTCTTGTTAATTCTGAGATAGATTTATTTGATGATAAAACTGATATAATTGATATATGTGTTGTTTTTGACAAATCTCAGGATTATGGAAATCGGGTATGGCAACCAAGGTTTGAGGAGCTGCCCGAAAGAAGCAAGACTCAAGTCCCCTCAAGTGTGGAAGCACCTAAAGTCGAATTGAAGCCACTACCTAAGGGTCTAAAACATGTCTTTCTCGGTCCAGGTGATACCTTTCCTGTTATAATTTCTTCTGAATTAACTGAGACCCAAGGTAAGAGATTAATTCAAACTTTAAATGAACACAAATCAGCCCTGGGATGGAGCATGGCTGATTTAAAGGGAATTAGTCCCCTAATCTGCTCCCATAAAATAAATCTGGATGAAGGAACCAGTCCTCGTAGAGACCCTCAACGTAGGCTTAACCCCACTATGAAAGAAGTAGTGAAAAATGAAGTATTGAAACTATTAGATGCGGGTATTATATATCCTATAGCTGATAGTAAGTGGGTAAGCCCTACGCAAGTCGTCCCGAAAAAGTCCGGAGTCACTGTGATAAAAAATGATCTAGGAGAGTTAGTCCCTACCAAACTTGTGAATGGGTGGCGTGTGTGCATTGATTACAGAAAATTAAATGCTGCCACCAAGAAAGACCACTTCCCACTCCCTTTTATTGATCAAATTCTTGAGCGTGTAGCTGGTCATCCCTTCTACTGTTTTCTAGATGGTTATTCTGGTTACTATCAAATAGAAATTGCATTAGAAAACCAAGAAAAGACCACCTTTACTTGTCCCTTTGGCACCTATGCTTTTCGTAGAATGCCATTCGGATTATGTAACGCCCCTGCTACTTTTCAACGCTGCATGATGAGCATTTTTAGTGACATGGTTGAAAATTGCATGGAGGTTTTTATGGATGACCTAACTGTTTTTGGATCTTCATTTGAAACATGCTTAATGAATTTAGAAAGAGTATTAATTCGCTGTGAGGAAAAAGAATTGGTTTTAAATTGGGAAAAGTGCCATTTCATGGTACCATCCGGTATTGTCTTAGGGCATATTGTCTCTTCTAAAGGAATAGAGGTTGATCAATCTAAGATTGAGTTAATCTCTAAGTTGTCTGCCCCTAAGACAATAAAGGATGTGAGATCTTTCCTTGGTCATGCTGGTTTTTATAGGAGGTTCATACAAAATTTTTCAAAAATATCTAGACCGCTATGTGCCCTCCTAGTTAAAGATACCCCCTTTGAGTGGAGTCAAGCTTGTCAAGAGGCCTTTAAAACGTTGATTGGCAAGCTTACTTCTGCACCTATAATGCAGTCGCCAGATTGGACTTTACCTTTTGAAATCATGTGCGATGCTAGTGACTACGCTGTAGGTGCTGTTCTTGGACAGCGAAGGGAAGGTAAACCTTTTGTCATTTACTATGCTAGTAAGACTTTAAATAGTGCTCAAATGAATTACTCTACAACTGAAAAAGAGTTGCTAGCTGTAGTATTTGCTTTAGATAAATTTCGTGCTCATCTAATTGGTTCTCCTATCCTTATTTTTACAGATCATGCAGCCCTCAAGTATCTTCTTACGAAGAAGGATGCTAAGGCACGACTAATCCGATGGATCCTCCTCTTGCAAGAATTTGATATCACCATCAAGGATAAAAAAAGAGTGGAGAACGTACTAGCTGACCATTTATCCAGACTCACTTTTGAGGACACTTGTGATGACATGCCAATCAAAGATGATTTTCCCGATGAGCAATTACTTTCCATTACTTCTCTACCATGGTTTGCTCACATCGTAAATTATTTGGCTACAGGTGAGATACCTATGGATTGGAGCGCTCAAGACAAGAGGAAATTCTTATATGAGGTACGTAATTTTTATTGGGATGACCCCTATCTTTTCAAGTACTGCCCTGACCAAATTCTAAGGCGTTGCATCCCTAATGAAGAGATTTCGAGTGTCTTAGAATTTTGTCACTCCCAAGCTTGTGGAGGCCACTTTTCGATGAAAAAAACCGCTGCAAAAATTTTGCAGTGTGGATTTTATTGGCCTACTTTGTTTAAAGATACAAACACCTATTGTCGCTCTTGTGAAAGATGTCAAAAGTTAGGAGCTGTGTCTCGCCGAAATATGATGCCCCTGAACCCTATTTTAGTGATTGAAATCTTTGATTGTTGGGGCATCGATTTCATGGGACCCTTCCCTCCTTCCTTCGGGTACCAGTATATCATTGTAGCAATAGATTATGTATCCAAGTGGGTAGAGGCAGCAGCTTGTCGAAACAATGATAATGGAACGGTGATTAAATTCCTTAAAGAAAAGGTGTTATCTCGATTTGGTACACCACGTGCTATAATTAGTGATCGAGGTACACATTTTTGCAACCGTTCCTTTGAAGCTTTAATAAAAAAATTTGGGGTATTACATAAAATCTCTACTGCCTATCATCCTCAGACTAGTGGACAAGTAGAGCTTGCTAATAGGGAGATTAAACAAATTTTAGAAAAAACGGTTAACCCCGATCGCAAAGATTGGTCTTTGAGACTAACTGATGCGCTTTGGGCTTACCGTACAGCCTTTAAAACTCCCTTAGGTATGTCACCCTATCGGCTTGTTTTTGGAAAGCCTTGCCACTTACCCGTGGAGCTCGAGCATCGAGCTTATTGGGCCATCAAGTCTTTCAATTTTGACATGGGTGAAGCGGGTAAACTTCGAAAATATCAGCTGACCGAGTTAGAAGAATTAAGAAACGATGCTTATGAAAATTCTAGAATCTATAAGGCTAAGATGAAAGTATTCCATGACAAAAAAATTTTGAGGAAAACATTTAAACCCAATGATCGGGTATTCTTATACGACTCTAGACTTCATAAGCATCCTGGAAAACTTCGGTCAAGATGGACCGGCCCTTTTATAGTAAAAAATGTTTTTGAAAATGGGGCGGTAGAAATTGAGGATACTAGAGATGGTCGGGTCTTTAAAGTAAACGGTCAACGACTTAAGATCTTAATTGATAGACATGATCCGGAGATGGAAGACATTCCGCTTATGGATCCGGTCTATTTACCTTGACCACACAACAAAGGTACGTTATTCCTTTTAATTTGTGTTCTGTTTTTAGTTAGTTTTCATTCAATCTTAATTATTAGTTTTTAGTTTACTTCAAATTTCAAAAAAAAAAAATATATATATATATATATATATATTAATATTTCGTTGTCAAGTCTTTATTAACTTTGAATTTTGGTTGTGTTAAGTCTATTTTAATTTTTAGTTTCTAGTTGATTTCAGCGAAAAGAACGGTATGCAGTTCAATTGGTGGTGCGCAATTTTCAGCTTTTGTGCATTTTTGGCCACACAGGGAGTTTCCTTTCCTTTTTCTTTTACATTGAGGTCAATGCAATGTTTAGGTTGGGGGTGGAGGAAACATATTTCTTTTCTTTTTTTTTCATTGAACTGCGTGGTGTCACTTTCTTTCTTTTCGTTGTTAGGATAAAAAAAATAAAATTGTTTGTTTGTTTTTAGCATGTTTTGTGTTAGCCTTGGAGTTAATTCACATGTCAATGATATGAGCTTAATCGAGATAGTATATAGCATTTAGAAGAAGTTAAATCTTGCTTCGCTTTGAGAATAAATTAAGTGTCAATTTTTCTTTGGTTTGAGACTCTGGTTTGTGGTAAGATTGCATGATTAGTCTAAAGCATTTGGAAAAGTTTTATGCGCGGTTGTTTTGTGAATACTTTTGCGGTCTCTACAAGCTCTATAACTTATTTAATAATCACTTGAGGCGAAAAATCATAGAATGCACACTATTTAGGATATGATATAGGCCATTTTTGGACCGTTTGAGCCTTTTTAAACTTACCCTTGTTATATTTATTGCTAGTCACCTATTTGAGCATTTTTCTTGAAAAGAAAAATTGAGCCTTGTTTCTTTCGATAAACCATTTACTTACCTTTATGAGCCTAAAAATATTTTATCCTTACCTCTCTTTTAAAAGAACTTAGTTATACACATGTTGTGAGAAGCACTTAAAAGGAGTAAGGGTGGAAATATGAGAAAATATTACTATCATAACCCAAGTACATTAAAAGAGATAAGTTGGGGGTTGTGGAAAAGAAAAGAAAAGAATGAAAGAGGAGGTGAATGATCTTATGTCAAAACAAAAAATAAAAAAAAAAGAGAAAAAATGAATTATGGCAAAGAAAGAAAAAAAAATGGTGATTTATTGCCAGAAATGCTCGAAAAATGGTTGAAAGAGTTGGGTGTTGAAGTAAGGTTATCTTGTGCTTAAAGTGGTTGTGTTTAAATTAAGAGACTTAGTCCTTTTATTTGTTTAAACTTTCCCATTCTTTCTTGACCTTTACCCTAGCCTAATGTTGCAAGCTTATTAAAGACCTATTGATCCGATGAAGTGTGATTTTTCTACATAGTGGAGAGTGATTTGAAAAGTGAGCATATGGAGCTTGATTTGTGATTGATGTCACACAAATTAATATGTTTTTAGAGGCCAAGACTTGTATTCATGCTATGTTGTGCATAAAATCATCTAGGTGTTCGGACTAATGTATTGTGGTAAGATGGATGGTAAGAGTCGATAACGATTTTAAGGTTGACATTTGGATTATTCTTGGACCTGAGTGATATTTAATGATTCTATGTGTTGTATGTTATGCATGATTTTTGAGATAGATTTTTGAATCACTCTTGGTTAACGCCAGCATTGCTGTATTTTGTTTTGATTTCTAAATAAAGAATTCATTTCATTCCTTTCGCTTGAATTGCTAGGGACTAGCAATAAGCTAGTTGGGGGTTGTGATGAGAGTCATAAAATGCATCTAAACAATACTTAATTGTTAACATTTTAGGGTTGATCTCGGTCGTAATCGCACTTTTACATGTTGATAACTCTAAAGTGATATTCATAAATCATTGACTTAATTCGATGCATTTTCAGGTGCTTTGAGTACAAAATAGATAATAAAGCGATCCATGTTTAAAGCACCAAAAGATCTTGGGTGTCGGTGCTCGTTTTTGTCCAAGGTTTAGACGTGTCCAAACATGATTCAAAGATGGTTAAACTCTAAACTAAGGCTGGACTAATAAAGTACAGTAAGTTAAAAGACTGCACACAAGTGTGTGCATCACTTTGGAGCAAGTTAAGGGTAGGCACACTAGTGTGTGCACTTCTGCATACAAGCTGAAGAAGTTTCACTGAATTGCCAGAATTTCCCGTACAGATCAATCATCTTTGCAGATTAAACTGTATTGATGTAGGAAGAACCAGACGATGAGCCATATATGCTTAGAAAGATCCGGAAGTCTATTTTCTGGAGAATTTTACGGTTCGTAAAAAGGATTTTTCTAGAGAAAGTTATGGCAGTTTTAGTGGAAACAGTTCAGGCCAGCACAGCAGGCCCAGACGCACAGCAGGCCCAGGCGCACAGCACGGCCCACTCGCCTCTTGACCGGATTAGGGCAAGCAAATGACATTCTCCAAGACCAAAACACCCCCCTCATGCTCTATAAATATATCTTTATGGAGTGTGCAGCTGGGCATTGAAGAGAGAAAGCAAGGAAGAGAGAAAAAAGAGAGGATTCAAGGGATCCAAATCCAGCATTCTTCCATTTTATTTCTAAGTTTTCTTTGGTTGCAAATCAAGGGGAGAACATCCATATTGTTCATCCACCTTGAACTCCATGGCCAAATCAAGGGGAAAGCATCCTTATTGTTCTTCCACCTTGATTTCCATGGCCAACTAATCATTTTACAAGGGAAAGGGATGAATCTTTAGGGATTTCTTGTTCTTTATTTCTTGTTCTTGATTCAGTTGTATGGATTTATTGTTAAATGTTGTTTATGAATTATTCATTGATTAAGTAAGAAGATTTGAGTTCATGTGATAGATGTACTTCTTATTCTTCTTCTTTTAGACTCTCTTAATCCGGTGATTGCATCCTTCTCCTCCATTGAGGTTGCTTGGATGTGATTGATTCCGGTAGATTTATCTTATTGATTGTCCATTATTGCGATATTGTCTTTTAAGATATATTGTCGTTTCTTGATAATCTTTAAGATCGGTCATGTGTGCATGAACCGAAATCAATGATTAATTCGTAGCAATTATATAAGAATTGTAAATGTACTTGATTGAATATATTCCGATTGCTTGTTTGGGAGTTGAAACTTGCAATCGAGATAAAATCAATTGAATCAAGAGTGGAAATAGGGAACATACCTAAGGAGGATTCCCGGAACCTTGTTATTTCTCATTTATATTTCATTTACATTTACGCAATTTTCCTTTACATTATTTCACCATCAAAGCTTAAAAATCTTGAGTTTAACTTTTATCGTTCGTTTTAAGGTTCACATATTTTCCTTTGTACTTAACTTGTTTCCCCGGCAACGGCGCCAAAATTTGATTACGCCCAAAGTATAACACGGTTATTGTAGTACGACTTTGGGGTGTCGATTCCACAGGGAAACAAGTTAAGTACAAAGGAAAATATGTGAACCTTAAAACGAACGATAAAAGTTAAACTCAAGATTTTTAAGCTTTGATGGTGAAATAATGTAAAGGAAAATTGCGTAAATGTAAATGAAATATAAATGAGAAATAACAAGGTTCCGGGAATCCTCCTTAGGTATGTTCCCTATTTCCACTCTTGATTCAATTGATTTTATCTCGATTGCAAGTTTCAACTCCCAAACAAGCAATCGGAATATATTCAATCAAGCACATTTACAATTCTTATATAATTGCTACGAATTAATCATTGATTTCGGTTCATGCACACATGACCGATCTTGAAGATTATCAAGAAACAACAATATATCTTAAAAGACAATATCGCAATAATGGACAATCAATAAGATAAATCTACCGGAATCAATCACATCCAAGCAACCTCAATGGAGGAGAAGGATGCAATCACCGGATTAAGAGAGTCTAAAAGAAGAAGAATAAGAAGTACATCTATCACATGAACTCAAATCTTCTTACTTAATCAATGAATAATTCATAAACAACATTTAACAATAAATCCATACAACTGAATCAAGAACAAGAAATAAAGAACAAGAAATCCCTAAAGATTCATCCCTTTCCCTTGTAAAATGATTAGTTGGCCATGGAAATCAAGGTGGAAGAACAATAAGGATGCTTTCCCCTTGATTTGGCCATGGAGTTCAAGGTGGATGAACAATATGGATGTTCTCCCCTTGATTTGCAACCAAAGAAAACTTAGAAATAAAATGGAAGAATGCTGGATTTGGATCCCTTGAATCCTCTCTTTTTTCTCTCTTCCTTGCTTTCTCTCTTCAATGCCCAGCTGCACACTCCATAAAGATATATTTATAGAGCATGAGGGGGGTGTTTTGGTCTTGGAGAATGTCATTTGCTTGCCCTAATCCGGTCAAGAGGCGAGTGGGCCGTGCTGTGCGCCTGGGCCTGCTGTGCGTCTGGGCCTGCTGTGCTGGCCTGAACTGTTTCCACTAAAACTACCATAACTTTCTCTAGAAAAATCCTTTTTACGAACCGTAAAATTCTCCAGAAAATAGACTTCCGGATCTTTCTAAGAATATATGGCTCATCGTCTGGTTCTTCCTACATCAATACAGTTTAATCTGCAAAGATGATTGATCTGTACGGGAAATTCTGGCAATTCAGTGAAACTTCTTCAGCTTGTATGCAGAAGTGCACACACTAGTGTGCCTACCCTTAACTTGCTCCAAAGTGATGCACACACTTGTGTGCAGTCTTTTAACTTACTTTACTTTATTAGTCCAGCCTTAGTTTAGATTTTAACCATCTTTGAATCATGTTTGGACACGTCTAAACCTTGGACAAAAACGAGCACCGACACCCAAGATCTTTTGGTGCTTTAAACATGGATCGCTTTATTATCTCTTTTGTACTCAAAGCACCTGAAAATGCATCGAATTAAGTCAATGATTTATGAATATCACTTTAGAGTTATCAACATGTAAAAGTGCGATTACGACCGAGATCAACCCTAAAATGTTAATAATTAAGTATTGTTTAGATGCATTTTATGACTCTCATCAACAACTCTCACTTAGGTGAGCCTCCAAAGGTACGTGTGACAAGTACCTCATGACAATAACCGCCTTGGTCTCATTAATGGTAAATATGAATCTTGAATATCACATTAATAAGCACTATCACCTTAGGGATGGGAATGATATGCTCTCATAAAGAATGCTCCTTAAAAGTAGTGCTAAAAAGGAGTCACACATTGCAGGTTGTTTCTACCCATTGAACCTTCTTCATGGGATCTCCAATCACAAAGATTAGGTTACTCTTGTTGGTGACTCTCTGTGGGCTAAGCCCATCCCCCTCGATGTATCAAGTATACCCCTTACAAATAGACCTACCTGTTAGCAATGTTTCTTTTAGATCTCACAAACTCTAGAGATATAACACTTCTACTCAATAGTCCTTTGATTTATATCTCACTGGAATATGCTTGTTCATCTTCTATAATGATATTTTCATATAAGATCTATATAACTTTATAATCACAATGTATATGTATGAAGGACACAAGTTTGTTCACAATAGAAATATCCATCTATATATATATATTTTTAACCACTTAGCCTCTATACAAGTTGTATCTAGATCTATTAACTCAGCCTCCATAGTACTTTCATAAGGTTTCATCTTTTTCTTGAAAACCTACTTAGAACCTATAGGCTTACTCTCGGGAGGTAAGTCTGATAAAACTCAAGAATTCTCTTGTACTATTGATTTAAATTCATTATCAATAGCTCCCTTACAGAAAAGATGCATCTCTATAATTCTTTTCAATTCTAGCTCTCGTACTTCTTCTAGCTTTAAAATAAGTTTCGAATTTATTCCCCAGGAATGAGCTAGAAAATATGTCCTCATTTAATTAAATTTTAGAAAGTTGAACCAGAACCTTAATTTTAAAGGAAGTATATACTTAACATATTTTGCATCTCTAGCTTCTATTATTGTGTTACTGGATATTTCATCTATTTTAGAGTTTATCATTAATAACCTATTTATATTACTATTTTGAGCATAACCTATAAAGACAACAACTATAGTTTTAGGTCATATTTTCTTTCTCTTTGGTTCGAGTATAGCTACCTTAGTTAGACACCCTCACACTTTTAGAATATTGAGCATTGGAGGTCTATTTTTCCAGATTTCAAATGGAGTTTTCCTTTCTCTTTAGATAATTATTTTTATTATCAGACCATATATTCTTTTCTTTTCTTTTCTTTTTTCATTCCATCTACTTGATTACAAATCATTTGAAATTTATTGAATTTTCCTATTTTCTTCCTCTTTCTCCACTATAATAATGTCATTTTCTACACTTATACAATTTATTCATGTTTCTTCTCTTTCTCGATCATGTTGTGCAAAGTATTTAAAGTCGAAGCTTAATTGCTTTGCTAATAATGGGTATATATGTTTTTATGGTCTTTAATTTTCTTTTATTGTTAGAGTTATGGATTGCTTTATGTAGATACTTATGATTGGTTTTTGTATTTTTTTAATATATACATATATATATATATATATATATATATATTCTACAAAAGCTTCATATCAGTTACCAATCGAACTTTGACTAATAGCTTCAGACGTAAAATCTCTCTTGCTTTTAATTTATATAAGTTTTGCTCCAATTTAGTTTCTACCTTGGGTTTTTGGATCAATGCACTATATTAGTTTTAACAATTATGGTGCTACCATTAGCACTATATATTTCGAATGGTCATAGACTAATATATGAAACAAATAGATCTAAGTCACTGAATATATTCTAAGCACTATATATAATATTATTTATATATATGCATGTTTCTTAATAATTCATAATAACTATTTTCTTACATTAACAAATATCTCGTATTTAGAATGTAAAATTTTCAACCAAATTCTAGAATAAGTTATACTAAAGAAAATATAAATAGAGAGACAAATTTGATTATATAATTCAAATACATGCATTATATAACAAACAACATCTATCACATGTTAATAATAAGTGCTTTTGATAGAGACATACAAATATTTTGAAATATATAAAACACTATAATATATATATATATATATATATAAAAATAAATAAAACACTAGGTCACTAATCAAAAGTACTAGGTCTTACAATAATTCATAATTTCTCAATTTGATTTTATGGACTAACATTTTTTTATAGTCATTAAACGTTTATAATGTTTACAACAATTCATTATAGTGATTATTATATTTCTATAATCATGGTCTTTATGCATGTAACGTTTATTGACTTAATTATTTAACGTTTACAATAACATTTACATTTATAACGTAATAATGGTTTGGTTTGAATTTTCTTTTTATAACATTTACAACATTAACAAAATGATACTTAAAGTCATGCTTAATATGTATATATGTTACTATAATAATTACAGAAATAATGTAATAATAATTTGCTATTAGAGATATACAAATCAGTGGCAAGTAGATCAGAATCACTGAATCAACACATAGTTTGACAACATTCCCAAGTGAATGAGTATAATATTTTCTTGTCATTTTATTGTAATAATGTAATGATTTGGTGACGTAACGTTGTAATTGAATTTTTTTTATATTTCAAAGTTGTCTTTAGTGTAAATGTTTTACATATAATGAATATATCTGTTTTGTACTTGGATTTCTTTTGTTCTTTCTAAACTGAAAATTCAATCTATCCCTATAATCACCCTTTTAACAACAATTCACACAAACCAGCATATATATTTGAATTAAGGAAAAACAAAATTATCATACATATATAGATAAATATATGTAACACATTCAAAATTCCTATATATAAACATATTATATATATATATCATAGAAAAAAATCATACATATACAACTAGATATCTAACACATGCAAAGTCTAGCTATGATTCATATGTTAATAACATTATATCGGATTTAGCTGTTGAAATTTTTATTTTTATATAATTAGTGATAAAAACTAAATAGACAATTTCAGAATACATGCTTGTAGAAATCAAATAATTTTGGTATTAAAAAATATTGTATAATAAAATAAAATGAATAATTAAAATATAGAAAATAGAAGGAGCTCGCCTGTGAGTCGCAGAAAGCGACTATCTTAAAGCCGTTATAGCCTCTCTACGTGCATGTACAAAAGACTAAGACCGGCTTCAAGATAAAACCTAGGTGCTCGCAGTTTTGCCTTCTACAATGTGTACATCCATTGGGAAGTTGGGGTGAACCGACCCATCAAAGTTGTCCTAAAATACAAATATGTAAAAAGTAAAAAACAAAAAACAAGAAATAATATGAAAAATTGTGTATCTTAAGCTTTTGAAAAGTTTTGTATTTATATGTACAAATAAGCCTAAGAATTTAATTCAAAATTTAAAATAGAAATAATTACAAAATTTTAAATATCAATTATTGAGATTAATCACAAATTTGTAACTTTCAATTTATTAGCTATATTAAAATAGCCAAATAATGACTATTGAAAAGCCACTTAATAGTTACAAAATATGTGACTCTCAATTTGATTATCATATTAAAATTATCAAATAATAGCTATTAAAAAATCATTTGAATGCTATGAATAATTGTGAGGAATTTTAAAAACTTTTTTTAACATAGATTTTGTGTTCTTTACTCATTTATGAATTCTCGAGAAATAAGGATATTCACATTGAAATTCGACATATTTAAGTACTTTTAAATAGTTAATTCTAAGTTCATATTCTATAAAATGTAACCTATTTCATATGTAATAAAAATCAATCTTTGAAGTTTATAATCGAAAGAGGAAGAAAATCATAGGAAAAAATTGTATTAATTAGTTCTTTTCTCACATATTTTTCCACCGTTTTATATATAACTTATTAATTTTGAGATAACATTTCACTTTTATAAATTTTATCTATGAGATTTTTTTATCTACAGTGATGAATTAAATTATTCTTAGTTATTTAGTGAAAAAAAAAAAGAAAAATTTTAGATTTAGAAAAGGATGAAACTATAGGACAAATTGTAGGTAGCCGGTTTATTGTAATAGGACGAATTGTAGGTAGCCGGTTTATTGTAATAGGACGAATTGTTACGGTTAACACTTTAAGAATGCACTTTGGATTCATAACGCATCCTTTTACTATTTTATTCTTTTTATATCATTAACTTAAACCTAATCCGAAGAAAAAAAATCCATTCCCAGTAGCATCCAATAGGTTGAACTCACATCACTATGAAAAGCTAGTACAGCAATACCTATTATCAAATCGGAGAAAAAGTTATATTTTTTGGTTTGTTAGAGTTTAAATTCAATTAATTAAGTTAATTGATAATTTAAATTTTTTATTAATAAAATTATATTTTAAATTTTATATTTATATTAATGTTATTAATAAAAAATTTAAATTTAATAAAATTTTAATTAATATAAATCATTAAATTTAAATCTGAATCGTTAAAAAATTTTAAATATCAATTGTCGTGCACGTTAATTGGTAATGGGGACCCAATGTTGCAACAACAATGTTGGATCAAGCTATCTGGAGTGGTTGATGATCTCTTAACTCTATAAGGGGTAAAATTAAATTTGATGCTAGGAGCAACTTTTTGTCAACAAATCAGCGTAAGGAAAAATCCATAGAAGATGGGATGATGACAGTTAAGCAAATCATTCATGGTCTACAAGGTAACAGTAGCCAGTAGGACCCCCTGCCCTTAATTGCGGCCACATCTATTCCAATGCATTATTCTCTACGAATAATTAAGATTATTACAGGGTCAAAGAAGATTGAGGCATGCCATCAAGTCATATATATCTCTAAGTGCATGTGTATGCTCAATGATTAAAGTTTTAAAGATTATGTCAGTCTTAAGTAAATGTTGAGATATTCTGTTTATAACTTTAAGGGTATATTTTCAGATAAATAAAATATATCTTGATATATTAAAAACAAATACAAGTTTTTGTGTAAAAAACGTAACCTCAATAAATGAAGAATAAAAATATCCATTTCCAATAGCATCCAATAAAATGTATCCTCGAGAAAAAATAAAATATTAATTATTATGTCTTACATCAGTTTTTTTTTCTTGAAAACAGCTCATCTTCGAGTTAGGTTATGTCCCATTTTGGTGGAAAATATTCAAAAATGTCTGCTACATTAAACATCAAAGAAATTGTTAGGTCTTCTAGAAGATCAACAACATAGGCATTATTATTTATCTTCTTGAGAACTTTGTAAGGTCCAAACTTCTTGTTTCGTAGTTTTCCCGATGTTCCAGTCGGCAATCACCCCTTGCATAGATACACCATCATAAGATCTCCCTCTCGGAAAACCTTTGATCTCCGACCCTTATCTGCCTTTTCCTTATACTTAGCATAAGTATCCTCGAGATACAGACAAACCTCTTCACGAGTTGTCTTCACCCGCTCGGCCAAGTGCTCGGCTGTTATACTGGCCCCGAGTAACTTGGGTAGATTTGCTAAGTCTACAACAAGCTTCGGAGTTCTTCCATACACGACCTCAAGCAGTGTCTTTCCAGTAGACATGTTCATTATATTATTATAGGCAAACTCGGCCTGAGCTAGGGTCAAGTCCTACTACTTTGGCTTATCTCCTGCAATACAACAAAGCAAGTTGCCTAATGTGCGGTTCACAATCTCAGTTTGTCCATTTCTTTGCAGATGGCTGGTGCTGCTGAAATTTAAGGTTGTGTTAAACCTCTTTTATAAAGTTCTCCAAAAGTGGGATAAAGGCTTAGTGTATCAGTCAGAAGTAATCGAATTTGGCACCCCATGCAATCTTACCACTTCTCGAAAGAATAGGTTGGCTACCTAGACAGTATCAGAGGTTTTCCTACAAGAAATAAAATGAGCCATCTTGGAAACCCTGTCCACTACCACCATAATAGAGTCAGCTCCTCGTTAGGTTCTTGGAAGTCCTAACACAAAATTCGTGGACACATCATCCCATGGTGCCTTGGGAATCGGTCAAGGCATGTAAAGGCCAGTGTTTTGTGTTTACCTTTTAGCTACTTGACATACTTGGCATCTCTTCATGACGTTTCCAACATCCTTCTTCAATTGCGACCAATAATACCGAACTTTGACTAATAGCTTCAGATGTAAAATCTCTCTTGCTTTTAATTTATATAAGTTTTGCTCCAATTTAGTTTCTACCTTGGGTTTTTGGATCAATGCACTAAATTAGTTTTAACAATTATGGTGCTACTATTAGCACTATATATTTCGAATGGTCATAGACTAATATATGAAACAAATAGATCTAAGTCAATGAATATATTCTAAGCACTATATATAATATTATTTATATATATGCATGTTTCTTAATAATTCATAATAACTATTTTCTTACATTAACAAATATCTCATATTTAGAATGTAAAATTTTCAACCAAATTTTAGAATAAGTTATACTAAAGAAAATATAAATAGAGAATCAAATTTGATTATATAATTCAAATACATGCATTATATAACAAACAACATCTATCACATGTTAATAATAAGTACTTTTGATAGAGACATACAAATATTTTGAAATATATAAAACATTATAATATATATATATATATATATATATATATATATATATATATATAACACTAGGTCACTAATCAAAAGTACTAGGTCTTACAATAATTCGTAATTTCTCAATTTGATTTTATGGACTAACATTTTTTATGGTCATTAACGTTTATAATGTTACAACAATTCATTATAGTGATTATTATATTTCTATAATCATGGTCTTTATGCATGTAACATTTATTGACTTAATTATTTAACGTTTAAAATAACATTTACATTTATAACGTAATAATGGTTTGGTTTGAATTTTCTTTTTATAACATTTACAATATTAACAAAATGATACTTAAAGTCATACTTAATATGTATATATGTTACTATAATAATTACAGAAATAATGTAATAATAATTTGCTATTAGAGATATACAAATTAGTGGCAAGTAGATCAGAATCACTGAATCAGCATATGGTTTGACAACATTCCCAAGTGAACGAGGATAATCTTTTCTTGTCATTTTATCGTAATAATTTAATTATTTGGTGATGTAACGTTGTAATTGAATTTTTTTATATTTCAAAGTTGTCTTTAGTGTAAATGTCTAACATATAATGAATATATATGTTTTGTACTTGAATTTCTTTTGTTCTTTCTAAACTGAAAATTCAATCTATCCCTATAATCATCCTTTTAACAACAATTCACACAAACAAACATATATATTTGAATTAAAGAAAAACAAAATTCTCATACATATATAGATAAATATATGTAACACATTAAAAATTCCTATATATAAACATATTATATATATCATAGAAAAAAATCATACATATACAACATAGTATATACAACTAGGTATCTAACACATGCAAAGTCTAGCTATAATTCATATGTTAATAATATTATAACGGATTTAGCTGTTGAAATTTTTATTTTTATATAATTGGTGATAAAAACTAAATAGATAATTTCAGAATATATGCTTGTAGAAATCAAATAATTTTAACACAATATAAATATATGGTATTAAACAATATTGTATAATAAAATAAAATGAATAATTAAAATATAGAAAATAGAAGGAGCTCGCCTGTGAGTCGCAGAAAGCCACTGTCCTAAAGCCGTTATAGCCTCCCTACGTGCATGTGCAGATGGTTAAGACCGGCTTCAAGATAAAACTCAGGTTCTAGCAGCTTTGCCTTCTACAATGTGCACATCCACTGGGAAGTGAGGGTGAACCGACCCATCAAGGTTGTCCTAAAACATAAATATGTAAAAAGTAAAAAACAAAAAACAAAAAACAAGAAATAATCTGAAAAATTGTGTATGTTAAGCTTTTGAAAAGTTTTGTATTTATATGCACAAATGAGCCTAAAAATTTAATTCAAAATTTAAAATATAAATAATTACAAAATTATAAATATCAATTATTGAGATTAATCACAAATTTATAACTTTCAATTTATTGGCTATATTAAAATAGCCAAATAATGACTATTGAAAAACCACTTAATAGTTACAAAATATGTAACTCTCAATTTGATTATTATATTAAAATTATCAAATAATAGCTATTAAAAAATCATTTGAAGACCATGAATAATTGTGAGGAATTTTAAAAACCTTTTTAACATAGATTTTGTGTTTTTTACTCATCAATGATATCTCGAGAATTAAGAATATTCACATTAAAATTTGACATATTTAAGTAATTTTAAGTAGTTAATTCTAAATTCGTATTCTATAAAGTGTAACCTATTTCATATGTAATAAAAATCAATCTTTGAAGTTTATAATCGAAAGAGGAAGAAAATCATAGGAAAAAATTGTATTAATTAGTTCTTTTGTCACATATTTTTCCACCTTTTATATATAACTTATTAATTTTGAGAAAACATTTCACTTTTATAAATTTTATCTATGAGATTTTTTATCTACAGTACAGTGATGAATTAAACTATTTTTTGTTATTTAGTGAAAAAAAAAAGAAAAATTTTAGATTTAGAAAAGGATGAAACTATATGACAAATTGTTGGTAGCCGGTCTATTGTAATAGGACGAATTGTTACGGTTAACAGTTTGAGAATGCACTTTGGATTCCTAATTTATTGCCTACGTTTTTAAACAATTGATCATAACGCATCTTTTTACTATTTTATTCTTTTTATATCATTAACTTAAACCTAATCCGGAGAAAAAAAATCCATTCCCAATAGCATCCAACAGGTTGAAGTCACATCACTGTGAAAAGCAAGTACAGCAATACCTAAATATCAAATGGGAGGAAAAGTTATATTTTTTTTTTGGTTTGTTTTTGTTTAAATTCAATTGATTAAATTAATTGATAATTTAAATTTTTTTATTGATAAAATTATATTTTAAATTTTATATTTATATTGATATTATTAATAAATTTTTTTAAATTATTAATAAATTTTTAATTGATATAAATTATTAAATTTAAATTCAAATCATCAAAAAAAAATTTAAATATCAATTGTCGTGCACGTTAATTGGTAATGGGGACCCAATGTTAATCAAGCTATCTGGAGTGGTTGATGATCTCTTAACTCTATAAGGGGTAAAATTAAATTTGATGCTAGGAGCAACTTTTTGCCAACAAGTCAGCGTAAGGAAAAATCCATAGAAGACCATGGGATGATAACAGTTGAGCAAATCATTCATGGCCTACAAGGTAACAGTAGCCAGTAGGACCCCCTGCCCTTAATTGCCGCCACATCTATTCCAATGCATTATTTTCTACGAATAATTAAGAATATTACAGGGTCAAAGAAGATTGAGGCATGCCATCAGGTCATATTCAATTTGATATCTCTAAGTGCATGTGTATGCTACAATGATTAAAGTTTTAAAGACTTATGTCAGTCTTAAGAAAATGTTGAGACATTCTGTTTATAATTTTAAGGGTATATTTTCAGACAAATAAAATATATATTGATATATTAAAAACAAAACATACAAATTTTTGTGTAAAAAACGTAACCTCAATAAATGAAGAATAAAAATATCCATTTCCAATAGCATCCAATAAATGTATTCTCGAGAAAAAATAAATGGTAGGACCCACACTTATTATCAGTGTGTATAATATTTGCGAGGACCCACACTTAGTATCAGTGGGTATAATAATTACGAGGATCGGAGAATTAGTGATGACTGAAGAATCTATCATTAAAAAAAATCAGACAATTGATTATAAAAGGTAATTATGTTGCGAAAGATTTGAGTTTAATCTTAACATATTTAGTAAAAGAAAAAAAAACAGTATTTTTTATTTAAAAATAAAATATCAATCCATAGATTGTAAAGATAATATTTCGTAGAGTTTTGAGAGAAAATTCTTTTAATAATTTTATTAATCAAAGTTCTGAAAATACAATAATGGGATCACCTATTTATAGTGATAGGAAAATCTTACTCCTTGTAAAAGAAGTAAATTTAGTCTTAGTAGAAAAGTAAACATACTTAATCCTAATAAAGAAAATAATTTTAGAGAAATTAAAGTTAATCCTAATAAGAAAGGAAAACAAAATAAAATACTAATTATTATGTCCTACATCGGTCTCCCCTTTTGAAAACAACTCGTCTTCGTGTTAGGTTATGTCCCATTTTGGTGGAAAATATTTAAAAATGTCCGCCACATTAAACATCAAAGAAATTGCTAGGTCTTCTAGAAGATCAACAACATAGGCATTATCATTTATCTTCTCGAGAACTTTGCAAGGTCAAAACTTCTTGTTTCGTAGTTTTCTCGATGTTCCAGTCGGCAGTCGCCCCTTGCGTAGATACACCATCATAAGATCTCCCTCTCGGAAAACCTTTGATCTCCGACCCTTATCTGCCTTTTCCTTATACTTAGCATAAGTATCCTCGAGATGCTGACAAACCTCTTCACGAGTTGTCTTCACCTGCTCGGCCAAGTGTTCGGCTGTTATACTGGCCCCGAGTAACTTGGGTAGATTTGCTAAGTCTATAACAAGCTTCGAAGTTTTTCCATACACGACCTCAAACGGTGTCTTTCCAGTAGACATGTTCATTATATTATTATAGGTAAACTCGGCCTAAGCTAAGGTCAGGTCCCACTACTTTGGTTTATCTCCTGCAATACAACAAAGCAAGTTGCCTAATGTGCGTTCACAACCTCAGTTTGTCCGTTCGTTTGCAGGTGGCTAGTGCTGCTGAAATTTAAGGTTGTATTAAACCTCCTTTATAAAGTTCTCCAAAAGTGGGATAAAAGCTTAATGTATCGGTCAGAAGTAATCGAATTTGGCACCCTATGCAATCTTACCACTTCTCGAAAGAATTGGCTACTTAGATAATATCAGAGGTTTTCCTACAAGAAATAAAATGAGCCATCTTGGAAACCCTGTCCACTACCACCATAATAGAGTCAGTTCCTCGTTAGGTTCTTGGAAGTCCTAACACAAAATCCGTGGACACATCATCCCATGGTGCCTTGGGTATCGGAAAAGGCATGTAAAGGCCAGTGTTTTGTGTTTACCCCTTAGCTACTTGACATACTTGGCATCTCCTCATGACGTTTCCAACATCCTTCTTTAGTTGCAACCAATAATACCGATCCTCCACCAATGCAATGGTTTTGTCTCTCCCGAGATGTCCACCTAAACCTTCACTATGCAGCTCTCGGATGACTTGCTCCCGAAGAGAACTTCTCGAAATGCAAAGTTGATTTCCCTGGAAGAGATATCCCTCCTAGATATGCATCTCGGTTATAAGTGTCCCAGATTTGCAGCAATCCCAGTGCTCTCCAAAATCCTTATCTGTTTGAGGCACTTGAATCCTATTACTACAGCTTGTAAACTTACCAATAGTGTAGCTTGGCGGCTCAAAGCATCAGCTACTAGGTTCAGCTTCCTTGATTTATGCTTAAGGGAGAAAGCGAATCGCTGAATGTAAGATATCCACTGGGCATGCATATGATTTAGATTCTTCCTACTGTTGATAAACTTCAAAGCTTGATGGTTAGTGGAAAGGATAAACTCTTATTGAATAAGGTAGTGCTCTCATACCTTCAATGCTATTAGAATAGCATAGAGTTCCTGCTCATACATTGACTATTTCTGTCTCGTCTCCTCGAGCTTCTCACTAAAAAATTCAATGGACTTTCCTTATTTAGTCAATACAACTTCAATCCCTACAATTGACGCCTCACACTCAACCTCAAACAATTTGTTGAAGTCGGGTAGAGCTAGTACCGGTGTTGTACATAGCTTCTCTTTGATTAGTTTGAAACTCATTTCAGCTTCTTCACCCCAATAGAAACCACCTTTCTTCATGCACTCGATGATAGAGGCTATTATGCTGCTAAAATTTCGAATGAACCTCCGATAGAAGGTTGTTAACCCGTGAAAGCTTCTGATCTCCCCAATAGTCCTCGGTATGGGCTACTCTCGGATTGCTCTCACCTTGTCCTCATCAACCCGAATCTCATCTGAACTAACTACAAATCAGAGAAAGAGTAGCTGGTCTATCATAAAAGTGCACTTCTTCAAGTTGATAAAGAATTTATGTTCACGAAAGGTCTCCATTAACTGCCTTACGTGACTCATATGGTCTCCCAGGTTGTGACTGTAGATAAGAATGTCATCAAAATAAACTACAACGAATTTACCGATGAAGGGTTTCAATACCTGGTGTATAACTCGCATGAATGTACTTGGTGCATTAGAAAGTCCGAGTGGTATCACCATTGTAATGACCCATCCCAGGTTGGCCACCCCCGAGACAGTGTCATCACATTTTGAAAATCCCAGCACGGCACATGTATGCAACAATAAAAATTTATCAACTGCAATTATTTACATTAATACTCAACCCTTAACAGGGGAGATACATCATTCAGAACCTAACTTAAACATTGTATACAACATAATATGCATGAATATTTACAAATATTTTCTTTTCTCATTAGTCTGAGGATGTGGACTATGTGATTTACAAATAATAAATCCGTCTGAATCTCAGCTAACTGACTATCTGTACTACCTGCTGCCTGAAATCATTTAACATTGAGAGATGAGCTTCATAAGCTCAGTGAATTAAATTTACTAGAAGTATTCAATTTGTATAAATAATTTTTTAATATTTAATCATTTATATCTCATATAACTTGATAATAGCATTTTACTATCACTACACATATCATAAGTCTCATTCTCTATCAATCTCCTATTCCTATATCATTTTTCATATGCAATGCATGAAATAAAAGAACCGGGGGAGAGGGTGGTGGTCTAAATAAAATAAAAGAATCACGAGGGGACCGGTCTAAATGAAATAAAAGAACCGAGAAGACAGCTAGTCTAAGATAAAAACATGTTGACATGTAGGAAGACATTCCCTAATAATAATTCATGCATTGCATCTGTTTTAAATATTGATTTTATTACTGAAATGCTGAAGTGTTGTTTTGTTATTGTAAATTTATTTATAGATGAATGAGTCTCACAGAGAGACTGTTATGGTGAGAAAGAAACATAGAAGTATGATGTTATAAGAACTATCTAAATGGTAGACTATATACTGTGAACCTCAATCCCATAGTATCTCGAATTAGGTGATAGAAATTCAAGAAGATTTGACTTTTATACAAGTACCGATCAAAATTCTAGACCGAAAGGAACAAGTCTTGCACAATAAAGTCATTCTTTTAATTCAAACATTATGGTGGAACAAAGATGTCTAAGAGGTCACTTGGGAGCATGAAGCAAGAATGAGGAAAGAATACCCCCAACTCTTTCATGAATTAGGTAAGGAAATTTTGGGGACAAAATTTTTGTAAGGTGGGTAGAATTGTAATACCTGTATTCGTAAAGAAAGGGTAAAGAAGTAATTTGATAAATATGACATGGAGTTAAAATAATATATATGTGAAAGATTTAATTTTTATAAAAAAATTCTTAAAAAAACAGACACGTGGTGGTGTAAAGAAAAAAAAAATTCGTCCACATAAAGGAAAAGGAAAAAGAAAAAGAAAAAGAAAAAAAGTTTTTTTAAAAATAAATTGTGCAACACCTGGACTTCCAAGTGTTGCAACAATATTGTAAAAATACTGCATGTGAGGCAGCACAAAAAAAAAAATCGGTGCCGTTATATATATATATATATATATATATATATATATATATATATATATATATATATATATATATATATACACACACACACACTTTGTACCTTATTTTAATTATACTTACTAAATCCTGATTGGTTTTTTTCCTTCTACAATTCAAATTACTCTATTTCTCTAAAAACTTAAGGACCAAAAGAAATATTGAAAGAGTAAGATTTTGAAGGGGTTTACGGGAGAATTTTATAGAGAGTCACGAGAAGCTCTAAGAAAAACAGAAGGTAATAATGTGAAGTTTATTTTTTGGAATTTAGCATACATGAAATTCTCGGAATTTAATGTGAGAATTTTCAAATGGTGTAAATTATAGAAGAATTGAAGAATAAATTAAAATTTTATATGAATATTATGTCAGGTGGCGACGATCTGCAACTGGAAGAAATTGCTGGGAGGAGCAAGAAAGGCAAGGAGGTGATCCACAGGTAGCTCTAAGTGCTACGTGGTGAGTTAGATTTACTTTAAGTAATCAAGATAAATACGAAATATATAGTGATAATATTTGAATAACTTATTAACCTATGATTTGATTAATAGATTAAAGTTGTTTGATGGGTATGATAGGTATAATTAATATGCGAAAAGTTATTATATGAGAAGTAATATTATTGGAATAATGAGTCGATTTAATAATGAAGGTGATGAATGAAATTATTGACGAGTTATGGTTGATAAATTGATGTGATATATGAGGAGAATAAATTAGTGAAATTGATCAAATAGTAATTTGAGAAAAGGCAGGATAGTTAAATTAAATGTCCGAACGCATGCTTGTTTTTATATTATTGTTCATATGCATATTTTATATCATTGTTCATATGCATGCATGAAATAAAAGAACCGAGAGAGGGCTGGTCTAAATGAAAAACCATGACAGCCGGTATATGCTGGAAATAAATGAAAACCGTGACAGCTAGTATATGCTAAAAATAAATGAAAACTATGACAGTTAGTATATGCTGGAAATAAAAGAACCGAGAGGGGGTCGGTCTAAATGAAATAAAAGAACTGGGAAGGCAGCCGGTCTAAGATAAAAACATGTCGACATGTGGGAAGACGTTCCCTAATAATAATTCATGCATTGCATCTGTTTTAAATATTGATTTTGTTACTGAAATGCTGAAGTGTTGTTTTGTTATTGTAAATTTATTTATAGATGAATGAGTCTCATAGAGAGACAGTTATGGTGAGAAATAAACATGAAAGTATAATATGATAAGAACTATCTAAATGGTAGACTATATGCTATGAACCTTATAACGAGGTAATTATGAGATAATCGATGGTCTTAAGGTGAACAAATATATAAGAAGAGGAGATTGATAGAGAATGAGACTTATGATATGTGTAGCGATAGTAGAATGCTATAACCAAGTTATATGAGATATAAATGATTAAATATTAAAAGACTATTTATACAAATTGAATACTTCTAGTAAATTTAATTCATTGAGCTTGTGAAGCTCATCCCTCAATGTTAAATGATTTCAGGCAACAGGCAGGACAGATAGTTAGTGAGCTGAGATTCAGACAGATTTATTATCTGTAATCCATGTGGTCCACATCCTCAGACTAATGAGAAAAAAAAATATTTGTAAATATTCATGCATATTATGTTGTATACAATCTTTAAGTTGAAATCTGAATGATGTATCTCTCCTGTTAAAGGTTGAGGATTGATGTAAATAATTGTAGTTGATAAATTTTTATTGTTACATATATGTGTCGTGTTGGGATTTTCAAAATGTGATGACACCGTCTCGGGGGTGGCTAACCCGGGATGGGTCGTTACAACCATCCATTCGTAGAGTCATTCTTTAATCTTGAATGCAATCTTCCATTTATCTCCCGGTCGGATACGTATCTGATGATAATCGCTCCTCAAATTGATCTTTAAAAAGATCTTAGCTCCTGCTAGCATTTATCCGAGGAATAGGGAACCAGTACTTCACTGTGATTTTGTTGATAGCTCGGCTGCCCCACACACATCCCCTAATTACCATATTTATTTGGTGCAGGCAAAGTTGGTACGGCACATGGACTCATACTCTTCCGCAAGTGACCCTTCTACATTAGTCTCTCTATCCGTTCTTGTAGGATCTCATTCTCCTTAGGGCTCATCCGATAGTATGGAAGGTTCGGTAGACTAGCTCCAGGCACTAGGTCAATATAATGCTGGATGTTTCTCATGGGTAGGAGTCCGTCGGGCATTTTCTCTGGGATAATGTCCCGAAACTCTTCTAGTATCTCTTGCACTGGCTCGAGAATGGTTTGTAACATAGGCACAATGGCTCCCTCAGCTACCAATGCAATGATCTTTCGGGTTTCCTTGAACTCCTCTAGGAACTCAGCCCTCTCGGTCAACAAAACTTGTTTTCTCTCGGTTCGAGTAGGTGCCCCAACCGAGTCTTTTTCAGTGGTCTAAATATTATCTTTTGGCCTTTCTGGAAAACAATATAAACATTGTCACGGTTTTTGTGTTGGGTGTCCACGTCGAATTGCCATGGTCTCCCTAAAATTATGTGACAAGCATCCATCTCAACAATATCACAAAGAATGGAGTCTGAATAGTGTTTACCAATTGAGAAGGTGAACCGAAACTGCTCTGTAACTAGTGTCTCGGTACCCTGCTTCTCAGTCTTTAGGCCTAACTTCGTCACCATCACTTTAGACACTATATTCTATCCACTACCCCCATCAATGATCATATCACATACTTGCTGGTTGACGGTGCATCTTGTGCGAAAGATATTGTGCCTCTGTGATTGGTCTTCATATCTCGGGGATAGAAATACTTGTTGGATAGCTAAAGACCGGAAAATGAGAGCTCCTTCATCAGCATTAGCTGTTGTTTCCTGATATTCAGATGTCTCTTCCCTTAGAGCATTTTCCTCTTCAAATTCCTCATACTCTGCTATCTCACCAATCTCGATATCAATGTAATTTACCATCTTTCTTTTCGGGCATTGACTGTATCTATGCCTTGGTTGGTTACACTTGAAACACTTGTCTGGTTCGGGTCATGTATAAGGGTTGTTAAAAGGGGATATGGTCCCTTACTATCTTGGTCCACTAGTACTACCACCGGTTGCCGTCCCTCTCGGAACTATGGACTGAATGGTGGTCTCGAGAATGACCATTGGTTGTTTTACCTGAGACTGTGTAGATCGCATCGAATCACTCGAGTTTCGCTCCCAGGTTGCAGCTCTTGGACGCTCCAACTGTTTCTTTTCTCGGGTGGCTAGGCTAATAGCTTCAGTAAGAGTGAAGACATGTTGCATAGACACCTTGTCTTGGACTGCCATACGCAACCCACCAATAAACCTAACCACTTGTTGGGCTTCAGTCTCTATAAGATCATTCTTAGCCGACAGTCTATAAAACTTATCAACATATACCTGGACTGTACGGATCCCTTGGTGACACTCTTGATGCTACTGGAACAATCGTTGCTTAAAGTCGAGTGGTAGAAACAGAGCTTTGAGAAGTCGTTTCATCTTCAGCCATGAAGTCACGAGTCCCTTCCCCTGCTGGGATCGAGAAACTTGCAACTATTCCCCCCAAGTAGATGCTCCTACCTTGAACTTATACACCACTAACTTGACCTTTCGTTCCTCAGGAATACTCATGTTTTCAAAGAACCTCTCCGTTACCCAATCTAAGAAATCTTCAATGTGAAGATGTCCATTAAACGAAGACAAGTCTATCTTCATCCGGTATTCCCTGGAATCATCCCTACCATAATCCTGACGCCTAGGGTGCTTTTCATAAGCATCCCCATAGCCACCACTATAGGTGTTACCCATATAACCAGCGCCTCTGGGGCCATGACCTCCATACCCTGTGCCACCTCTGGCTCTAATACCAAAGACTCCATCAGCGTAATCTTCATCATCACTGTTGTCGTTATGGACTGGATTGCCTTGGGGCCTAGGCTGAAAGCAGTGGGATGGCCTTACCCAGATTCCATCGTTATTCCGAGCGTCATAGTCCCGGTGATGTTGATTGAACCCAAGCTGTATCTGCTCAAAAGTCTCTTGCAACCGTTGAACAGACTGCTGGAGATTCTGGAACTCAACTTTCGAAGGAGCCTCCTTGTCAAGAATGTCGTTGTTACGCGGGTTGTCGTCGTTATGTTGGCTGACTATGATTAGGATAAAACCTGCTCTAATACCAACTGACGTAGCGGAAGACTTGAGTTTAACCTTCACCAAGGAGGAAAGAAGAACAGTGTTTTCAACTCTTTTCTTCTGAGTGTACCCTAGAATGGAGAAGAAAACAGCGTTTCTTACCCAAAGATAGAACACTAACCCGCAGGTTGTAAAGATAACACTTCGCAGAGTTTTAAGAAAAAATTCTCTTAATAATTCTATTGATCAAAGTTCTGAAAAATACAATAACGAGATCACCTATTTATAGTGATAGGAAAATCTTATTTCTTATAAAAAGAAGTAAATTTAATCCTAATAGAAAAGTAAACATACCAAATCCTAATAAAAAAAATAATTTTAGAGATATTAAAGTTAATCTTAATAAAAAATAAAATAAAATACTAATTATTATGTCTTATATCAATCTTTCCTTTTTAAAAATAACTCGTTTTCGAGTTAAGAAAAAAAGAAAAGTTTTTGATTACTGCGTGAAAAAAAAAAAAATTTAGATTTTGAACGGGAAGAAAGTATAGGAAAAATTGCAGGCAGCCGTGGGGCCTATTATTATAATAGGACGAATTGCAGGATTCCAGTCGTTCCTAAAACATTGCCTATGTTTTTAAACAATTGATCATAATGCATTTTTTACTATTTTATCCTTTTTATAATATTAACTTAAACCTAATCTCAATGAAAGAAGAATAAAAAAAATCCATTTCCAATAGCATCGAATAAATGATATGTCGTATCATGGAGAAAAAATAAATGGTAGGACCCACACTTGTTTTCAGTGTGTATAATAATTGGTGATGACTGATGAATATATCATTAATAAAAATCAGACGATTGATTATAAATTATCAACGAATAATAACAAATATAAACATAATTAATTATTTATGTTTTATTAGGTTACAATAAAAGATAAAAAGAAAACAAAAACAAATAAAACAAAAACAAAAACACATGCATATATAAAACACATAAATACCTAGCTTCTTCCCATACCAACAAGCTAGAAACCATGCATGGAACCCACATGGCTAATTAATACAAAGATAGCTTAAGAAACATACGCACTAGGGTTAAGCCTTGGTCTAACCATAGCAGCAAGTGGCACAACCTTTTGCAGTGCAAGCCCAAAGGCTTCATCCATGTTTAACTCTCCGGTACCATTTGGTAATTTCCACTCAAAAGAGTGAACCAACGTACCCAAAATGTACTCAACAAGAACAATTCCCATCCTCGTCCCTGCACAAATCCTTCTTCCAGCTCCAAACGGAATCAGCTCGAAATCATTCCCACGAGGATCGATCTTCGCATTTTTCCCACTCAAGAATCTCTCTGGAGTGAAATCCGACGGGTTTTCCCAGACGTCCGGGTCACGCCCGATTGCCCAAATGTTGACACTCAGCCTTGTGTTTTTGGGAATGTAGTAACCGTTCACCACGCAATCTTCCGATGAGACACGTGGCAGGTTAAGAGGCGTTGATGGGTGTTTTCGAAACGTTTCCTTGCATATGGCTTGTAAGAAGGGGAGTTTTTCTAGGTCGGATTCTTGGAGCCTACGGTTCCTTCCAATCACTTGATCCATCTCATCGTGCGCTCGTTTAAGAATGCTAGGGTTTTTCAACATCTCCGCTAATGACCATTCGATTATGCTTGATGACGTGTCTGTCCCGGCTGTGAATAAGTTCTTGCATAACCAAACAGAAAGCATAAATTCTTGGTTACTATGTTATCATCAGTAAAAAAAATAATAATAATAATTTACAGTAATTTTAGTACAAAGTCGTTACACAATCATTAATATGATAGCGGTTTCTATAGAAAGAATAAAATAAAATAAGTAAAATAGTATCGTAAACCTGTTAGTTTCAACTTTCACGTACAGGAGCAGCCAAACAAAACCGTCAATATCACAAAATATGTGTACAGGCTTTACATTAAAAATCTGCCCGAGGGCATAAACAAATTATTCACTAAAAGACTAGACGTGATAAAGCTACTTGCATGATGCAATGGACGATCCAACAATTCATAGTTTTTATATCATATCATAATTTACAAGCGGCGCGTGCGTATGAAAGTTGGTATACGATAATTACTAAATAAAATAATTCTGATTATACAAATTGTGGATGTAACAGCGGTTTCTATAGAAAGGATAAAATAAAATAGTATCGTAAACCTGTTAGTTTCAACTTTCACAGGAGCAGCCAAACAAAACCGTCAATATCACAAAATATATGTACCATCGTTGAAGAGGAGTGGAGGGGAGAATTTATCGCATTCTCCCTCTTCATCAACAGTGGTAACTGCTATATTGTTTCCAACCCAGAGAATAGCACAAAGAATACGTAAGAAATTCAGCAAAAAAAAAAAAGAGTTGATGTAAAGAGACAAACCAAGAGGAGTGCTTTAATATTGGTAAGACTAAGTTTCTCCCCATCGAAGCTGTCTTGATTAGCAACAAGAACATCAAGGAAATCAGGCTTCCCTTTCCTTTCATGAGACGATGCTGTATGCTCCTCAATCATCTTTGTCAACAAAACATCAAACTTCTTATGCAACTTCTTCATCCCTCCTTCGATTCCTTGTAAATCCATCCAAGCAATGGACGGAATAAAATCACCAATATTGAAAAACCCAGCAGTCGTCATCAACTCAACAACCATATCTTTAAACTCATTAGACTCAGACCCTTTAGTCACAAACACCCGACGGCTAAGTATAACTTGACCAATCATGTTAGCCATAGCATAAGTTAACATCTCAGGGACAACAACAGGTTCACCTTTTTGGCTAGACTCACACATGGCTCGAACCATATGGCCTAACTCTACACTACGGACTCGACTCCAATCCTCGAGAGCCTTACCACCTAACATATGTAAGTTACTCAATTTCCTCAACAATCTCCACCTCGACCCGTAATCCGCAAACACCATGTCTTGCGAATTATAGGCCAAATGGGTCGCGCCGGCGTTAGGTGGCCGGTTCGAGAAATTTAAGTCGAGGGTTTTGAGGAAGGCTCGGGCTGCGTCCGGCGTGGAGGCTACCACCATGCTATTAGTCCCTAATTTTAGGCACATGACGGGTCCGTATTTTCTGGACATTTGAGCTAATGTGACATGGGGCATCTTTCCTAGGAGGGGAAGGGCGCCAATGATCGGCCACCCATTCGGACCTGGAGGGAGAGGGTAAGAGGATTTCTTGAGGAGAGAACGAAGGAAATAGCGAGTGATGAAGAAGAGGAAAGTCGCAACGGAGACCTCCCTTAAGAGGAGTAACGTGTCTAATGCCATGATGGTGTATTTTTGCTGTGTAATACTAATATGAGGAAATTAGTAGAGATCGAGGATGTGCTTTGGACGGTAGAATTGTGAGGAGTATTTATAAAGGTGAACAAAGGGATTGAACCCCTGGGGGTTAGGTAGAGTGGCACGCGCTCCTTTCTAACCAACTAACCCTAGAAAAAAGTTAGATTTTACTTCTTTAAAACATCATGAAAGAGAGAGAGAAGCAGACGATGATGAACATTTTATATGTTCATTTTTAGCAACGGATCATTCTTTTGGATTGGTCAAATATTTACATGATTCGATATTGAATAGTCAGTATACATGTGTAAATGAGCTCACTGAACTTATAATTGGACTTTCTATACTGACCGGATTTATCACTGCTTTAGCTACGTTAGCGGCTCGGCAAGTTACTCGAGATTTCCGATTATTTCATTTTCTGATGTTAGCAATGTACAGCGGTCAAATAGGATCATTTTCTTTTCGAGATTTTCTATTTTTTTTTATCATGCGGGAGTTAGAATTAATTTCCGTTTATCTACTTTTATCCATGTGGGGAGGAAAGAAACGTCTGTATTCAACTACAAAATTTATTTTGTACACTGTAAAAAGTTCCGTTTTTCTATTAATAGAAGTTTTGGGTATCAGTTTATATGGTTCAAGTGAACCAACGTTAAGTTCTGGGTATCGGTTTCTTTTGGATTGGTCAAATATTTATATGATTCGATATTGACAGTTACCTTTTTTTTTATTTAATGGAGTGGGTTGAAACAGCTTTATCATTTAAACTTTTTTTTTATTAACGATTTTGAGAGCAGTAGTAACTCTTTAACTAAAAAAAGGCTTAATATGCAACTAATCCTTAAGGTTATACTTGTTTCCTATTTTGATCTTTGGGGTTCAACTTCTTGCAATCGGGTCCATAACGATATATTCCAGTAGCAATAAGTCTTTTTGTTGCTAATTCCGTCGATCCTTGCCGTTAAAGTCTATTTTCAGCCACTTAAGATGAAAATTCTCGTCTACATTTGAAATATTACCAAGCATAACCTTAACTTCAAACAGATATTTCAAACAACAAATAAACATAAAACCATGCTGTGAATAAAAAAAGGCAGATCTAAAAACCAATCAACAATATAAGATTAAAAAGATTAGCAAAGAAAAATATGTCGTTATTAAAAAGATTCAAGTAAAAGTGATAATGATAGTGTCAACAACAACCAAGATTAAGCCACGCAAACAAGTTCACAACAGTATAACAAAATCATCTGAAAGTATGTAGGATATTATCTTTTCACAATGTTCACAAAGGTGTTGAATATATATAGCTAACTAAAAAAATTAAGGTTAGGAATCTAAGATTTTACAGCCTTTGGGGGCAAAAGAAATAAGACATTCACTTTAAGCCTAATGCAAGAAATGGGTATTGTGTTAAGCTACCAATTTTTGAAAACGAAAGCACCTTTAGCATATGAATCCCCACCAACATAACTTGCTGATTTTCATATACTAGATCCCAAATCTACTTCATTATACAATGCAATTGAATGCAACATCAAAAACTCATGACAAACCACATAAGAAATTTTGATTCGAACATAAAAATATCAACACCTAGCCTCACTACAACAGAATTGACATATGCCAACGCTTCAATTTCGGCGCTTCCCAAAACCACCGTAATATAACTACCGCCGGCGCTTGTTTTGTGGCTCTTCAAGGAAGCGCCACAATATACAAAGAACATATAACGGCGCTTCAAAGCACCGAAATATGAAATGGGTTTCGAGCATATACCGGCACTAAGCGCTGGGATTTGGTAATCTGCATATACTGGCGTTTAAAAGCGCCAAAATATGGGAATGGGCATATTCCAGTGCTTTTAAGCGCCGGTAATTTCCACTATATATTACATAGTGCCAGAATTTTCCCCTAAAATTTCTCTACTACCCACGCCGTTCTCCCTAAAAAGCTTACAGAAAACCGATCTCTCTCTCCGATTTCCTTCCCCTCCTCTATTCTCTCTCGGTTTCACTCTCTCACTTCCCTCTCTCTCTCTTGGAAAATTTAGTTCTACTTTTCTCATTGTTGGCGTCCACCACTGTTTCCTCCTCGATTTCTTGGTAAATTCTTATGTACCTCTCAAGTGTTAACTCCCTATTTATACACATTTAAATGTATTTCTTTTGTTGGCTTTCTAAGTAGAATGTACCTCATGGTTTGAACTGTAACAATGAACTTTTAATTTGTTTAGCATATAATTTTTAAAATTTTTAAGTGTTCTTACTAGTGTTTGCTTTTTAGAGATATAGTAGATTTTGATAGTAGTTTCCACAAAAGCAAAGTGAAACAAAAATTTTTGGAAGAAGAAAAAGAATAATGCCCGTAAATTAACAAGCCCTGCATATTTGTTTTGGCTTTCTATGTGGTAACTGATTTATGCAATAACCTTGAGTTAATGTGGTGTATTAACCTAGACAGGAAAAACACAAAAAAAAAATGTTAATTAATATGCTTGCATATTTGTTTTGTCTTTCTATGTGGTAACTGATTAATTCTAGAACTATGCCCACCACTGTTCCAATTCGATTTGTGATTTTTTTTCCTAGTTGTTTCTTTCTTCAATGGTTTGCACTCTTTAACCAGGACGAAAGTGGTAGCTAGAAAACAAATTAAACAAACAAAAAATGGACATATATCTAGATCAGTCAGCAACCTGAGTAGCATTCACATCTCCTCCCCGAAAATTTCTGTTCCTTTCACTTCACAACCTGCAACCAATAAGGACCTACCCCTGAAACATTTTGTTGACAAAGCAGATCACTTCCCATTAACATCTACTCCAATTTTATCATTTATAATAATACATGCATGCATATGAATGCAGATACATACATATGAAAAGCTCTTCAGCTTCTGATTAAGAAATTGACTGTTTGTGCTATTTCTCTAGTTATTTTCACCAATACTGAGTGTTTGACAATGTACTTCATTATTCACAACCTAAATGAACAAAACTATACGGAGAGGAAGTGCATGCATGGCAATTTCTTTTCATCCGTTTCAATGACAAATGCCCATGTTAAATGCTTCATAAGTTAAACGACAATTTCTGGGCTTGCATATTCATCTGATAAATTTTTTGATATATGTCTGCATGTTATTTTGATAAAGGCGTGTTTCAATCAAGGAGAAGCTTTTGGGTTTCTTTGAGAGTATTCTTTTTTAAATTCATTATATGCTACAATGTTGGTTGCTGATATTTGAGTACATTATTGTCATTTGAACTTTCTGGAAAAATGGTGCAAAGTTATATATCAATAAAACTGGCAACTCAATTTTTCTGAGATAAGCATGAGAGTCAATAAAACTTTTTAGTTGATTTTAAAAGAAGTTCTATTTAGGTTTCCTGGCAATATATTTATAATCAATTTTTTTGTCGATGGCTGCATGAAGGTTATAGGCGTGCCTAATGCCATAAGAGTGGATACACTTACATGTTTAATAGTATTTTTTGGAAATAATTTCCTGATTTTCGAAACATAAAACAGATTTTTGACATCTAAATTATGTGATTTCACATTTGTTCCATTAATGTGAAATGAAGTCAATGACTTCAAAAGAAAAAGAAAAGCGGGTTTATTTTTACAGTAGATAAATCTGTTTTCATGATAAATTCTTTGAAAAAAAAAATATATCGCTCGTGAAAAACAAACCACCCAAAATAAAATCTATCTCTTTGCATTGCCATCTGCCTCTTTGTGTGTGTATACTCTGCATGTTTCATACATGTTACTAGTATATTGTAATGTTCTGGAAAATAAATAATGTTTTTTTAAAAGAATTATTTATTGGGAATAGTTTGTTTTTTTTATTGTGATACTTTGTATATAATATTAAATATACAATGAATAGTTTTCTTATTCCTTAAAAAGAGAACTAATAATGTGTTCAAGTAATGTAGTTACATGAATAGTTTGTTTTTTTTTATTGGGATACTTTGTATATAATATTAAATATAGTTAACTAAATTTGTTGTTATCAATTTCAGTTCATCCACTTACCAATCATATCTAAGTTTGTGATTATGCCTTCTTTACCAAAAATATTTGAACTCTAAGTTTCTTAACATTGTTTTAGGAAAGTCTATTGGCATCATCTTAAAATGGATAAAAGTTGGATAGATAAACCGAGGTCGAGTAAAGCCTATATGGATGGTGTTGCAAACTTCATTAAATTTACGTGTCGGAAAGCTTGTGGTCGTGGTAGTATTGTTTGTCCATGTAGGAGATGTGGCAATTGTTATTCATTCGAACCAGAAATTGTTCAGGAGCATCTATTATATAATGGGTTTAGTCTCGGTTACACCGAGTGGGTTTTTTCATGGGGAGAAAGTCTCTCATATAGGCCACACTACACTAGTTCACAACCCACTAGTGTTCCAGTTGGCTTCATGGGACAAGATGACGTATTAGGTTTGCTCCAAGGTGCCTTCCAGGTTACTTGTGAAAACTCAAACAACGAACTGTTAAGTTTAGGAATCGAAGTGGGATCTTCAAATGAGCATGGTGAAGAGCAACAAGCTCATAGTGGGTTTGAGTTCAATAATTGTGGTGATCTTTCAGATGTCGAACATCCAGTTCGTTCTGTTATTGATGAGACGACTCAGTATCACAATTTGATGAAAGATTACGATACTGAACTTTATCCAGGTTGTAAGAATTTCACAAAGTTAAGTTTCATGTTATATTTACTACACCTCAAATGTTTGAATGGGTGGTCTGGCAAATCTCTGACTATGTTGCTTGAGTTTATCAACATAGTATTTCCAATGTGTGCCCCATTGCCATCAAATTATTATGAAGCCATGAAGATTATCAAAGGATTGGGTCTTGGGTATGAGAAGATTCATGTTTGTCGTAATGACTGCACACTGTATTGGGGTGAGCATTTGAATGGTGAATTTTGTCATGCGTGTGGCGTGGCACGGTGGGTCAAAAACACAGTTGATGATGAGGAACCGTTGAATGAGATGGATGGTCAATCGAAAAAGGAAAAGCCAGCTAAGGTGTTGCGTTATTTTCCGCTAATACCGAGATTGAAGAGGATACATATGTCATCTAAAACGGCTTCGTTGATGAGAGGGCATGACAAAGATCGGACAAAGGATGGGATTTCAAGACACTCTGTGGATGGATTAGCCTGGAATGAATTGGATAGATTGTATCCCGATTTTGCAGCTGATCCTCGAAGTGTTAGGCTTGGCTTAGCTAGTGACGGGTTCAATCCCTTTTGAACAATGAGTTCAACTTATAACACATGGCCCGTTCTTTTGCTCCCATACAACTTACCACCAAGGCTTTGCATGAAAGAAACATCCTTTATCATTTTAATGGTGATTCCTGGTGAGAGAAGCCCGGGTAATGATATTGATATCTTTTTGCAGCCTCTAATTGAAGAGTTGAAACAATTATGGGATGGTGTTGATGCGTTTGATGCGTCTACCAATCAAAGCTTTAAACTTCGCGCTTCTCTTCTTTGGACCATTAATGATTTTCCAGCTTATGCAAACTTATCTAGTTGGAGCACCAAGGGGCGGGTTGCTTGTCCATGTTGTGGGGAATCTACGCATTCTGTATGGTTAAAGCACAGGGGAAAGTTTTGCTATATGGGTCATCGTCGATGGTTAGCAGAAAAGCATGAGTTTTATTTTCAAAATGATCAGTTTGATGGCACCATAGAGTTGGGATCTGCTCTTGTTCCACAGTCTGGGCACGATGTTTTAAGACAACTTGAGGGTGGAAACTATAACTATGGTAAAACCTCGAAGCCTTCTAAGAAGAGGGCAAGAGAGGATGTTGGTATCTCTAGGGGGCAAATGCTAGTGGATGAAGTTGATAACCTTTTTGAGGGTGTGGACGATTTCCTTGAAAATGTTGATAATGAGGATATTCCCATGGATGAGGGAGTTGTAGATACGGTGTGGAAAAAAATAGCATTTTTTTTTAGTTACCATATTGGAAAGACAATCTATTGCGTTATAATTTAGATGTGATGCATATAGAGAAGAATGTATGTGATAATTTGATTGGAACAATATTGAATATAGATGGTAAGACTAAAGATAATAAGAAGGCACGCTGCGATCTCGAGGAAATTGGTATTAGGAAAGACCTCAATTTAGTTGTTCTTCCTAATGGAAAAGATCACTCCCCTCCAGCATGCTACACTATGTCCACGAAGGAGAAGCAAAATTTCTTGACAGTTTTGGCAAATCTTAAAGTTCTTGATGGGTATGCATCAAACATCTCGAGATGTGTCAACCTAAATGATCGTAAGCTGTTAAACTTAAAGAGTCATGACAGTTATATATTGATGCAAGAAATCCTTTCGATTGCCTTAAGAGCATCTTTGCCTAGACATGTTCTAGTAGTTGTGTCAGAGTTATCATCATTTTTCAAAGCTTTATGCTTTAAAGCCCTTGATCCCCATGAGCTTGACTTATTGGAGTCGCGTGTTGCTTTGACACTCTGCCATTTGGAGAAAATATTTCTCCCGGGTTTCTTTACCATTATGGTTCATCTTATCATTCACTTAGCCTCCGAGGCTAGACTTGGGGGTCCCGTACACTACAGGTGGATGTATCCTGTTGAGAGATTAGATGTTCAAAGCTATTTCATGTACTTTGTTTTGTTTGTTATATATTGGATACTTAATTTATCTTTATTTTTTTTTGGCTTCGCAAGTTATTTAGTGGGCTTGAAATCTTACGTACGTAATAGAAGTCGACCCGAGGGGTCAATTGCTGAAGGGTACAATGGGGAAAAGTGTCTAACATATTGCTCCCAATACTTCAAAGGTGTAGAGACAAGATTCAACCGCCCCCAAAGGAACAATGATACTGTAAATTTTTCAGATGAATACATGTTTTCCTCTGGTGGACGGATAATGGGAAAGATTGTGAGTGTTGAGCTCGATGACATGTCATTGGCTCAAGCACGTCGTTATGTGTTGCTCCATAATGATAAACTTTCTGATCTTCGTAGGTTAGTATCAATAAAGGAACTTAATTAGTAATCATGTGTTTAAATTGAGTTTTTATTATCTGTTGTTATCACTCTGATGGCTAACAGTTATATAAAAACATCAACTATTGCAGCGAATTTTTGGGTGCTCAAAGGCTAACCAACCATTCCAATCGACCAATACAAAGTCTCGAACAAAAGTGGTTGGTTGAGAAATTTCCCTTATGGTGTATGAGACAGTTAGGCATAATAACCAGAGTCTTCGAAAGTTATCAATGTTTTCGATTAAACATTGAATGTTGTTGTCTCATATTAATTGTTCAGAAATGTTTAGGTGCCATGGATGGTGGATAACAATTATTTAGATGAACTAATTGTCTTTGCTTGAGGTCCGAATAATGTTGTTAGGAGATGCAATGGATTTAACATCAACGGCTTTAAATTCCACACAAAGGAACGTGAGAGGTGTAGATGATCTCAAAATTCGAGAGTTATGGTTGAAGTGGATGATAAAATGTATTATGGTGTGCTCAACGATATCATCGAGTTGGATTACTATGGGACGTTTAGATTGTGTTGTTCCATTGTGATTGGGTGGATATTAATTCACCCAGGGGTTTAAAGGAAGATGCAAGTGGGTGCATTCTCGTGAACTTGAATAGGTTAATACACACTGGTCAGTTATTGAAGGATGACCCATTCGTACTTTCATCTCAAGCCAAACAAGTGTTTAATGTGCAAGACCCAACAAGAATGGAATGATATCATGTTGTGATCACAAAGCCAAGGGACTTATATGAAATGGGGGAAAAAACACAGGAAGAGGATGATGACACTTACAATCAGTGCATGCCTTCTAATGTAGTGGTAGACGATCAATTACATTGTATCTCAACTTGGGCTAGGATGGACATTGAGGAAGATACCAACTAGTTTTATGTGCATTTCCATGTAAAAAGTGGTTGGATGTGTATTAATGTGATGGACATGTGTGTCAACGAGTTTTGTAAGGTTTTATTGTAATCTATCAGGTTATTGTTGCTTTGTATCACACATAACATGTGTCCTAAACTTTTTTGCGTACAGTTTGTGGAACGCTACTTTAGAATGTCGTAAATTTCTGTTTTAGTTGTATCATTGATTATTGCTTGTTCTTTAAATCCTATTTGATTCACTTATTTGTTCATAACTTCTCAGGTACTCAGAAGTTATTGATTGCTGCGACCCCTTGACCATTCCTATCTTTCAGGTGTGGTTCTTCTAATTCTTATTAACTTTTAACGCATTTTGATAGTGTGAGATATAATCATTTTAATGTTTTTATCTCTACAGATTGCAAGATGTATAGGTCAAAAAATATCCCTCCATCAGTTAGAGATAACATGTCAAACCAGTATAAAGCTGAGTCTTCACACCATCAAGAAGATATTCAGCATGAGCATGAGTATCACCTTGATGATGATCATGACACGCAAAATGATTCTGAGACCGATCCAATAACATCGGGAAGTGAGCACAATGATAGTGAACAATACGAGATAATTGGTAATTTTTGTATTAGAATACATTCTCTGTATAACTAGTTTGATACTACATTGTTATACTAATTATATAATTTATGTTTTCAATGAATAGATTTTGAAGGGAGGGTGAGGAAGCAGACACGTGTCCTGAGAACCTCACAAGTGTGATCCCTTGAACGTGGGGAAAAAATTGTGGTCCACTTCAATGCACGTCATCAACCTATTAAGAAAGGTGGCCAAATGTTAAGTAGCTGGTTGGGCAAGGTAGCGAAGAGAGGGAACCTTTGTCCGCTTAATTACACGGATTGGAAGAAGGTCCCTTCTAGCTACAAGAAGGACTTTGTTATATTGATTCGGGTAAGTAACAACTTAATAACCATAGATTGCCTCCAATCTCTCTTTTTATTTTTTGTTTATTCGTGGTGTTGTACATGCATAATCCCTAACACCAATAATGCTTATTTGACATCGATTTCTTGTATGTGTGGTAGAGGAAGTTCCATTACCCTACGATAGAGGCGCTATACAACATTTTGTTGAGGATGATAAGGAAAAAATGGAGGGACTACCGATATGTGCTGAAAAGGGACTACGTGAAGAACAAAACAAAACAACAAGTTTTGAGCAATGATGTTCCAAAAGGCATAGATCAAGACCAGTGGAAGCAACTGGTAAAGTACTGGTTCTCTGACCAGAGTGAGGTTGTTTTAAGATAATAATGTTCATTTGGATTCTCATTGTTTCTATTTTTTCAAATAATGACTGATTATTCAATTGGTTTATTTTTGGTGTAGAAATATTCGATTATAGGGACAGCGGCACGTGAAAGACAACAATGTCACGTCTGGTTCAAAGAGTTTTGCAAGACGACGGGATGAATATGTGAGTTAATTTGCTTCATTAATCCAATCTTTCATTTAAGATGTAGTCTATTGAGTCACAATTTGAACTCTTTCCATACATGGTAGGAGATGACACATGGGAATGAGCCCGGGCGCGTAGAGTTTTTTGCTGAAACTCATTAACGCAAGGACAGGACTTTTATTGATTATGCATCATGACAATTTATGGTAAGTTGAACATTTTTAAAAATAGGGAAAAAGCCTAATCTTTTTTTTTAATTCCTTCCTATTTTCAATTTATGTGGAATGAAAGAAATAAGAGAGCCTTCAATTAAGTAAAGAAATCTATAGCTTTCATCAAGGAAGGGTGATAAAATATTTTTGACCCAAAAGTTTGATGTTATTATCTTTTTAAAATGAGGATGACTTTATAGACTTCATTGGCATACTCTCTTGTTTTTGTAAATGGTTCTTTTGTTCTGTACACATATAGTACTCTCTTAGATGGATTGATCGAATATGTGAATTGGCTTAATACCAATAAGGTCTGATTTTTTTTACCTTTTCCATTTGCTTATAAGAAAACTTTAATTAAAATTAATGTTCTTATTATACTAAACTATATTTCCCTTTTGATATTCAGCTAATGTGCTTATCAAACATCTTAAATAATTTCGATCCTTATTTTTCAGTTTTCATTTTTCAGCATTTACGATTCAGTACTAATACTTCAGCTCCTAAATATTCAGTACTAATACTTCAGCTTCTAAATATTCAGTTCTTAATTTTTCAGCATTGAACACTTAGTTTTATCAAACAACACCTTAGTCAAATGCTTGACTAACCCAAGTGACATGGTTGCTTGGATTTCACATTTGGTTGGATGTCATGTATGCAGAAGCCTCTATGATTGCCTTCATTGGCTTATGCAGTCATATTTTGTTGTGTATTTCCTGGGGCTGAGAAGTACTTGCTTTGTGGCATGCAAGTATTTAAGACTTCTACATCATGGGCATACATGTGGTATAAAGGATTGGGTTGTGTTGGTTAGGTCCTAGCCTCAAATCTTACCAATAAAAAAAAGAAAAAGAAAAAAAAAGAAAAAAGGACATCTGTGAAATGCAGCTCATAGCTGATATGAATGTCTCAACATGTAACCAGAAGAATAAGTATTTGACAACTTACTGGAGTATGTATAAGAATGAAGCCTACTCTATTTGATGCCTACGCTGTGTAATTAAGCATATGTTGATTCATTAGAGGCCCTTTGCTAGAAAAACGAAATAAATAAAGAATAAGAAAACCTGGAGGTGTTGGTATGGATACATGAATTGAGCTCATCAAACCTTAGGTAAAGTCTTGTACATTTAAGAAATTGACTAAAAAGTTAATTTATTTTGCTTATTTTTCTGGTACCAGATTTCTCTAAATAATGGAGCATCATATTATGACAGTTTTTTTGACTTTTAGCAAAATCTAGCTCCTCATTTTAAATGGCATTCTGGAACCAGCAAAATGAAAACCAAAAAACATAGTACTAATATTTTGCTTTGACCAGAAAATAAAGAAAAATACCATCAGGTTAAAGAATACACCACTCATCATGATAACAATAACATTTGATTAATTCATTAATGCAGTTGAAGTTAAGTTTATATGAGTTCAGAATTTTTAGTTAAATTGCTGGAGATGCATGTTTGGGTAGACGTTGTAGGTTTTGAGTAAATCATTACTTGATTTCTAGTTTCTAGTTTCTACTCAGATCTTTTGTTCATTTGGCTTTCACTGCTAGCCATGAGTAAATTGCCATGTCGTGTTCATCTAATTGCAAATTGGTTGTAAAAGATAAACTAGCAAGAGAAGTTCTTCAGCCAACTGAATTGATAGGAATGGGAGGATAAAATTGGAGTACCATATCCTGTTATTTCTGTAAATTAGTAGCAATGGCCTGGATTGAAGGAAGAATTCTTGTCAAGTAACTTTGAGTGACTGTATTAGGCTTTTGATGCACTTGCCAAAAAAAAGTAATCGGTACTTGATTTGGTAAGAAGAGAAGTAAGAGGACTTGGATTATAACATTTTAGATAATAATACGTACTTTTTTAATATTCTTTTGAAACATATTTTGAACTAGTATTACCACTGATTGGAATTCTTTAAATGTCATAGCATATGTGTTGTTGCAATAGGAAGTTTCATTTTCTTTAGTTGGAGATGATTAAATCATGTCCTGCAGTAGAGTTGTTGCTTTTTTGTTGTTTCCATGTTAAGTTGTGAATTAGCTACATTGCTTGGATTGTATTTTTTTTTCTTTTGCAAGAGGTTTTATGAAAAAATAGAGAAAACTCTGCCCGTTTTTCTATAAAATATGATAAACACTTTTTGTTTTATGTATATTTCGTTGTAATTAGCTACTAAATATTTGGAGGAGTTTAATCTGTATTGTTTCTTTATTGTAGGTGACAGCTGAAGCTCGTGTTACTGAACTTGTTGCAGCTTCAGGATCCTCTGATGCTAGCAATAATTTAGTAATACAAAATGAAGTCTTCACCGAACTTATGGGTGAAGAGAGTTCCGGTCGTGTCCGAGGTCATGGTTTTGGAGTTACACCCTCTGTTGTGTTTGGATTTTCAACTCAAATGAGGAATGATATGGGATACCATGGGGCCTATGCTGAAGAAATAAATAGTCTGAAAGCACAAATAGAAGAAAACAATCAACAACATGCACAACAAATTCAACAAATAACGGCGAGACACGATGATCAAATAAATAATATGCAATCCCAAATGGATGAGCTGAAGTCTTTACTATAGTATTTGGCTAATAGAGGACCTCATGATTGATTTCGCGATGCTAAAATAATTTCTCATACTACATTCCCATACTCTCTTGTTTTTGTATGTATTTTATATATGAACTATTATTGTTTTTTGGTGTACATAAGACGTTTATGTTGACTAAAGGAATTTTTATGGATGTTTGATGCATTTTATATATCGAAGAACATTTGAATTTTTTTGTATTTTATGGTATATTTTATTTATTGAATGGTGAATGTTGATATTTAAGTCAAAATAATGTAAAAACACACTTAAAACCGTATTTTTAGCGGCGTTTTAAAGGGCCGCCTAAAATGTTTGGTATAAACATGGGTTTAGAAACTGTACTTTCGTGGTGTTTATATACCGGCGCTTCTAAGTGCCGGTATATAGTGGCGCTTGGAAGCCCCACTATATACCGGCGCTTAGAAGCGCCGCTATATACCGACGCTTTAAAGCCCCACTATACGCCGGCGCTTCTAAGCGCCGCTATATACCGGCGCTTCAAAGCGCCAAAAAAATATGCATATTATGGCGCTTTTTCAAAGCGCCGATATTTGCGTTTCGACACCACATATTTCGGCACTTGATCCGGTGCTTGCGAAAAACGCCGAAAATTCATTTTGCGGCGCTTTTAAGCGCCAGAATATGCAAAAAAAAGCGCCGGCGATAGTCATTTATGTTGTAGTGCCTTATGTGGTTTGGCAACGAAGACTTTTCAGGACAGAGCCACGGATTTTGCAGCCTCATTGGATGACGGTGTGAAAAGTGGAATGACAGCAGATGTAATACCCGTATTCGTGAAGTAAGGGTAAAGAAGTAATTTGATAAATATGTCATGAAATTTAAATAATATATTTATGCGAAGGATTAGTATTGAATAAAATAATTCTTAAAAAAAACAACATGAATAGTAAATGTGAATAGTAAACATAAATAGTAAAAATATATATATACATTGGACGTGAAATGTCCAGGTCCCAGAAGAAGGAAAGGAAGAATATATATATATATATACACACACACATAAGTTGTATACTAAACGATCGATTGAAATCGTTCAGTTTCTTTCTTTCAAATTCTTGTATTCTCAAAATACTTGTGAACCCAAAGAAAAGTCAAAAGAGCAAAATTTTGTAAGAATTTTCTGCAGAATTTCATAAAAGATCATGAGAAGCTATCAGTATTATAAGATAATAGTGTAGTATTTATTTTTGAGTTTTGAGCATATATTAAATTCTCGAAGTTCAAAGTGAGAATTTTCAAAGGGAGTGGTTTATGATGAATTGAAGAAATAATTAGAACTTTAATACAAATATTACGTCAGGTGTTGACTATCTACATCGGGAGAAATTTTTTAGAAGAACGGGAAAAGCAATAAGGTGATCCACGGGTAGCTTTAAGAGCTATGGGGTGAGTTGGATTTACTTTAAGTAGTCTAAATAAAAATTAATTATTTGGTGATAATATTAAATTTAATTATTAAAGTATGACTGGGTGGTAAATAAATCTTTCAGTAAATAGATATGGTATAGATGTTGGAATCATAGAAAATTATTACGTGAAAAGAAATATTATTAGAAAAATGAGTTGACTTAATAATAAAAGTGAGAAGTGATATTCTTGATGAGCTATGATTGAGATTTGGATACGAATTATGATGAGATGAATTTTAGTGGATCTTGATAAATTTTAATGGATTATTTGATGTGATTTGGGATAAGAGAATTTTTTTAGAATAATCAGGATAGCCAATTTAAGTGTTTTAAATTTATATGTTGTTTTTATATTGCTTTTTATATGCATATTTCATATCATGACTCATATACATATGCATTAAATGAGAAAGAAAATAACCGGGAAGGGGTCGGTCTAATGTAATAACCGTGACAGCCGATATATGCTGGAAATAAAAGTGACACCGTGACAGACGGTATATGCTGAAAATAAAAGAGACACTGTGCCAGCTGGTATATGCTGAGAAAATTCCGTGGCAACCGGGACTAAGTTGCAAAGTAAAGAACCGGGAAGGGGTCGGTCTAAGATAATAACAACCTATCAACAAGTGGGAAGATGTTCCTATCATAATCATTCATGCATTTGCATTTGTTTTAATTATTGCTGCATGATTGAAATGCTGAGGTGTGATGTATCATCGTGAAAATAATTATAGATGATTGAGTCTTATAGAAAGAGATGGTTATGATAAAAATATTATTGAAATGCTGAAATGTGGGATATTCTTGTGAATTTAATTATAGATAGCTGAGTCTCATAAAAAGAGACAGCTATGATGATGAGATTATCAAAATGCTGAGATGTGGGATATTATTGTGAATTTAATTATAGATAGCTAAGTCTCATAAAAAGAGACAGCTATGATGATGAGATTATTGAAATGCTGAGATGTGAGATATTATTGTGAATTTAATTATAGATGGTTGAGTTTCATAAAAAAAGACAGTTATGGTGATAAGACTTATCTAAATGGTATACTTTATGATGAGAACCTCATTACGAGGTAATTATAAGATAATTGATGGTCTTAAGATGGACCAATGATTGAGAAGAAGAGATTGATAGAGAATAAATCTTATAATATGTGTAATGATAGTAGAAATTTGTCATCAAGTTATGTGAAAAATAAAAGATTAAAAATTAAAAGACTATCTATGGAAATTGAAATACTTTTAGTAAATTTAATTTATTGAGCTTGTGAAGCTCACTCATCATTGTACAATAGTTTTCAGGTAGCAGGCTTGACAAATAATTTGGTGAGTTGAGGTTCAGAAGAAATCATCTCTGTAAGCCACGTGCGTGTCATCATCCTCAGACTAATGAGCAAATAAAATGAAAAATTTATTTGTAAATCTTCATGCATTTTATGGATTGATGTAAAGATCTTTTGGTGATATTTATTTTTATTGTTGCATTTACGTGTCGTGCTGGGATTCTCAAAATGTGACGACACCGTTTCAGGATGGCCAACCCGAGATGGGTCGTTACAATTTTGGTATCAGAGCATTAGGTTTTATGATTCTGTAGACTGCATAAAGAGAAAAAAAAAGTGGAAGATTAAAATAAATTATAATGAACAGTCTGAGGATGACACGTGGACTCGCTAGAGCTAGAGTTAGAATTGTTGATTTGAGAAGGCGTGGTAGGCCAACAATATTTTTGATAAATCGAGGTTGAGTCTGAATCTATGGTTCCTAGAAGGGAATATGTTGATAATATGATTGATATTAGTAATATAATTGAGGTATGAGAGAATCTGAAGTTGAAAGAGATGAGCTAAGATAAGTTCTTACTCATGCTTGTGAGAAAATGAATGTAACAGATGATCGAGTGGATAACTTATAGCATAGACTTGATAAGCAGACTAGAGCAGTGCCTGATATTGTTAATCCATTAATGGTAGACACTTAAAAAGGGGGAAAAGTGAATTTATGCATAAGATGCAAGGAGATATAATTAAGCTAAATGTTTTGTTGTTTAAAGGATCTATGAATCTTTTTACGCTTAGAAAGAGACGTTTTGTGAATGGTGGAAGGATATTCTTCCCAAGGTAAGTACAAATATTGATAGACCCTTAACTTGAAATAGGTTTAAGGAAGTTTTTTCTTGATAGATATTTTCCTTATATCTCTAGAGCTCAACAAAATAGGGATATTATTTATTTGGGGTAAATGTGTTGGAGAAGAAATGTAAGAGATTCAAAGATGAACTATGTTTTAAGGTTTGATCGAAACTATATTAAATGAGGCATATTAATTATGTCAAATTGGTGGATATATTATTTCAGATCGAGAGAGATGTGATAGAGTTTAAGGGAAAGAGAAAGAGTGGTTAAAGAGGCTTAAACATGAAAGTTATGGAGGTAGTGACAATATGAATGTGTAGGATGGGAGACCACCCAAAAGAAGTGTTCCTTGTCCCAGGGAACTGAAGTACAGAGTCAGAGGAAAACACGATCTATTATTTCTGTAGCTCAGAATACTATTGGTGGGACCCTTAGATTTGGGAGACAGATTATGAGAACTGGAAGTCATGATAGAAGAAGTAAGTATGCCATCAAGTGGCAGTAGCAATCTGATGTATGATTGAGATATAAAAGTTTATTATAATTATATTCATATAAGATATTTATCCCAGAATTTTCAAAATTTGAAGTGCTTTATGTGTGGAAAAAAAATGGACATGTCAGTGTTGGTTGATCTTGATGCAACTTATTCTTTTGCATCCAGTCTATCGAAGTATGTATTCGTCCTTTGATGCAAAAATATTTTGTTGAAGTTTTCACTAAAGATGGAGTGATAATCATAAATGTTTACAAGGATTGTGTGATTCATATTAGTGATAGAAAATCTGAAGTTGATTTATATTCCTTGAATATGACTGATTGTTCCAAAAATAACGTAGTGTTCAAGATGTGGACATGAGGAGTGTAACCTTCAGAGAGGACATAAAAACACTCTCGAACTATTTTATTTTGCTCTGACCACTAGAAGATAGTTGAAGAAGGGTTGTGAGAAGTACTTGGCATACATAATGAATTCCAAAAAGAGAAATAAGAAGAAATCTTAGTGATAAAAGAATATTCTAATGTAATTCTTGATGAGTTGCCTAGGTTGCATCCCAATAGAGAGATTAAATTCTCTATCGATGTGATACCAGGATCATCACATATATTTAATAGCACAGTACAGAATGACGTCAGCTGAATTGAGAGAGTTGAACGTACCATTTTAAGAATTTTTGGATAAACAATTTATCAGACTTAATGTATTTGGGGAAACCTATGTGTTGTTCGTGAAAGAGAAAGATGGAACGATAGAAGTATGTATAGACTACAAATAGTTGGAATAAGAACAAATATGTTTTGCCCAAGATAAATGAATTGGTTGAGCAGTTACAAGGAGTGAGAGTGTTTTCTAAGATAAATCTGAGATCAGATTATCACCAATTGAAGATAGAGAAGGGATGCATGCCTAAGACTGTTTTTATGATATGCTCTGGTCATAAGTTTCTTGTGATGACATTTGGATTGAATAATGTTCCAGAAACATTCGTGGAATTGATGAATAGGTGTTTAAAATATATCTTAACAAGTTGATGATTGTATTTGACCGTTTGATAAAATCAAAGAAGGGAGAACAACATATGAAACATTAGACAGTGTGTTGGATATTTTTTAGGAGAGAGAAATTATATGCAAAGATCTTTAAGTGTGAGTGTTGGCTGCATAAAATAACCTTCTTGGGGCATGTAATGTCCAGAGATGGCATAACAGTTGATCCACAGAAGATAGAGGTAGTATTGAGTTGGGAAAAAAAAACAAACTAATGTAACTGAGATCAAAAGTTTCTTGGGGTTAGTAGATTGTTATAAATGATTTATCCATAATTTTTTTTTTACAGTATCATTGACTAGATTGATCAGGAAAGATGTGAGATTTGTATGGTAAAGGAAGTATAAGAAAAATTTTCCAATTATTAAAGGAGAAATTAACTACAACTCCATTATTGGTGTTTCCTTCTAGTGATGAAAGATTTGTAGTATATAGTGATACGTCACAACAATGATTAGGATATGTGTAACATAGGAAAGTTGTGAGCCATACTTCTAGGCAATTGAGGATTCATGATAAGAAATTTCCTTACTCATGACTTAGAGTTGACTGTTATAGTGTTTACTTTAAATATTGGAGACATCATCTGTATAGAGCCACTTGTGAGATAGTCATGAGTTATAAAAGTTGGACATACTTACCTACCCAGAGGAAGTTGAATTGGAGGCAGAGATGGTAGATGAAGTTGATTAGTAACGATGATTGTACAATTCACTATCATCTAGAAAATGCGAAGATGATAATTGATACATTGAGTAGAAAGTCTACAAGAAAGTTACCTGCTATTGGGAGTTCTGATATGAAATTAATGATAAATTTAAGAGAAATAAGAATGAAGTTGAATATCAGTGATAGAGGATCATGGTTAATAAATATGGTTGTACAGTCATCCATAATGAAATGTTTTAGAGAGCCAAGGTAGAGATAAAGACATAGAAAAAGATTAAGCATTGAGTGCTTATTAGAAAGTAATATGAGTTTAAAATTGAAGTGAGAGTATTTTAGTATTGGAACTTGGAAATTGTGTTCCAAATAATGCGAAGTTAAGAGAGGGGATAATGAGAAAGGTACATGATGATGTAGATTCGATGCAACTAAGTAACAATAAGATGTACACAAGATTGAGACCGAAATTCTAATAGTCAAGATGGAAGAGGGATGTAGCTAAGATTATGAGGTTGCATGAAGTACCATTGGTCATGGTGTCAAATAAAAATGCTATATTGGGAGAGGATTTCAAAAAGCCACGGGTACACAGTGGCAATTTAATATAATTTTTGTGCTCATATTGGATTTTTTTTTTAAATACTAGAAGATATGCTAAGGACAAATGTGATGAATTTCTCAGTAAGTTGAGATGCTTACATGTCATTGATTGAAGTTGTTTATAATAATCAGTATCAAATTTGTATTGGGATGGCACCCATTAAGACATTGTATGATAGAAGGTTTAGAACTCTTATATGTTGGGAAGAAATGAAAGAGAAAAACATATCTGGTTTATCTATTATTGAGCTAACAATAGAGATGATCAAATTTGTTAGAGAGAACCGTAAAGCAGCCTAGAGTAGACCTCTTGAGTCTCAAGTAGGTGATTGGGTGTATTGAAAAATATCTCAATAAAAAGGTGTATTAAGATTTAAACAGAAAATGAAAGTTGAATCCGAGGTATGTGGGACCCTATGAGGTTGTAGAGAAAGTTGGATTAGTTGTGAGTAACCTGAATTTTTCTCCAGAATTAAAACATTTATATAATATATTTCATGTTTCACTTTTAAGAAAGTGTTTACATGATATTTCGAGCTATGTTATAGAAATTCGGAAAGATTGGGCTGATGTACAAGTACCAGTGAAAATTTTGGACAAAGAGGGTAAGTCTTGTGTAAAAGAATAATTTCACTAGTGTAAAGTTCGGTGGCGGAATAAGAATGTTGAAGAGATTTCATGAAAGCGTAAGACAAGTATGAAGAATGATTATTTATATTTGATTCTGGAGTAAAGTAAAGAAATTTCGAGGACGAAATTTTCGTAAGGTGGGTAGAATTGTAATACCCATATTCGTGAAGTAAGGGTAAAGAAGTAATTTGATAAATATGTCATAAAATTTAAATAATGTATTTATGCGAAGGATTAGTATTGAATAAAATAATGCTTAAAAAAAGCATGAATAGTAAAACATAAATAGTAAATATGAATAGTAAACGTAAATAGTAAAAAAAAATATTGGACGTGAAACGTCCAGGTCCCAGAAGAAGGAAAAGAAGGATTGGAAGAAAATATATATATATATATATATATATATATATATATATATTAAAATATGATTTTTTAAAAAAGTTCAAGTCAAAAAAAAAATTAAAGTCAAAAAAAGGGGCAGAAAAATCAAAGTCAAAAAAAGGTGGCAGCCGCCCCCTCCACCAAAATTTCAAGCCTTTTAAAAATTCTCCACGTTTCAAAAACGTGGAGAACTCTCTCTCTCTCTCTCTCTCTCTCTGTGTCTATATATATATATATATATATATATATATATATATATATATATATAGTTCTCCACGTTTTTGAAACGTGGAGAATTTTTAAAAGGCTTGAAATTTTGGTAGAGGGGGCAGCTGAAGCAACTTTGCATATATATATATATATATAAGTTGTAAACTGAATGATCGATTGAAATCGTTTAGTTTCTTTCTTTCAAATTCTTGTTTTCTCAAAATACTTGGGAACCCAAAGAAAAGTCAAAAGAGCAAAATTTTGAAGGGATTTTCTGCAGAATTTCACAAAGGATCATGATAAGCTATCAGTATTATAAGATAATAGTGTAGTATTTATTTTTGAATTTTTAGCATATATTAAATTCCTGAAGTTCAAAGTGAGAATTTTCAAAGGGAGTGGTTTATGATGAATTGAAGAAATAATTAGAACTTTAATACAAATATTATGTCAGGTGTTAACTATCTACATCGGGAGAAATTTTTTAGAAGAACGAGAAAGGCAAAAAGGTGATCAACGGGTAGCTTTAAGAGCTACATGGTGAGTTGGATTTACTTTAAGTAGTCTAAATAAAAATCAATTATTTGGTGATAATATTAAATTTAATTATTAAAGTATGATTGGGTGGTAAATAAATCTTTGAGTGAATAGATATGGTATAGATGTTGGAATCATAGAAAATTACTACGTGAGAAGAAATATTATTAGAAAAATGAGTTGACTTAATAATAAAAGTGAGAAGTGATATTCTTGATGAGCTATGATTGAGATGTGGATACGAATTATGATGAGATAAATTTTAGTGGATCTTGACAAATTTTAATGGATTATTTGATGTGATTTGGGATGAGAGGAATTTTTAAGAATAATCAGGATAGCCAATTTAAGTGTTTTAAATTTATATGTTGTTTTTATATTGCTTTTTATATGCATATTTCATATCATGGCTCATATACAAATGCATTAAATGAGAAAGAAAAGAATCGGGAAGGGGCCGGTCTAATGTAATAATCGTGATAGCCGGTATATGCTGGAAATAAAAGTGACACCGTGACAGCCGGTATATGCTGGAAATAAAAGGGACACCGTGCCAGCCGGTATATACTGAAAAAATTCCGTGGCAACCAGGACTAAGTTGCAAAGTAAAGAACCGGGAAGGGGCTGGTCTAAGATAATAACAACCTGTCGACAGGTGGGAAAACGTTCTCATCATAATCATTCATGCACTTGCATTTGTTTTAATTATTGCTGCATGATTGAAATACTGAGGCGTGATGTATCATCGTGAAAATAATTATAGATGATTGAGTCTCATAGAAAGAGACGGTTATGATGAAAATATTATTGAAATGCTGAAATGTGGAATATTCTTGTGAATTTAATTATAGATGGCTGAGTCTCATAAAAAGAGACAGCTATGATGATGAGATTATTGAAATGCTGAGATGTAGGATATTATTGTGAATTTAATTATAGATGGCTGAGTCTCATAGAAAGAGACAGTTATGGTGATAAGACTTATCTAAATGGTAGACAATTAATTTGTTTTTCTTTGAGAGCTACAGTCTTTAGCTTCTTAATTAATTATAGAGGCAGCCAAAGGATGGACTAGACTTGTTTTGCAAGTAAGCTTCATTAATTCTTTTTTTCTCTGAGAGCTAGAGTCTTTAGATTCTTAATTAGTTATGGAGGCAACTAAAGGATGGACTAGACTTGTTTTGTAAGGTTAAGTTTAGGCATATCAAGTGCTTGAACTATTATGTTGACCCATATTTGATTTTAATTGTGACAAAACACTACTTAAATTGCACTAATAGTTTTATCCAAGTGTTTAAACGGCAAAACCATTCAGTATAGAAACAAGACACAAGAATACGACGCATACAATTATCAAAAGAGGACAAAAGATCTAGAATAAGTTCTAAGGTAATTGATTCACGTTGTAAATCTTTGTTTTCAGTTACCTAACTTAACTATGACTCACTTTGATAGCAAAAGACTTTGACAAAAATAATACAAAAAATATCTTTAAGTAAAAAAACTGCTTTTAAGCATAAAAACTATGTTTTGGGTCAACCCAGTCGATTAGGTCTCTGAACCAGTCGACTGGTAAAAGAGACAGTAGGTTCTGCCCCTTGATCCAGTCGACCAGTACCAATTTTTAAAACTCAATTCACTCCTCTCTTGAGTTTGTACCTCGATCTACATTCCATCTAGTAGCCTCCAACTATTAATTTGACATCAATAATCTTTAGATTATCATAAGCTTGTCGTCAATCTCTATAGCTCATTCAATTCAATTTCATAATTGGACTTAAGACACATACTGTCATATGACATTTTATAGATAAATAATTGTTACCTCATGTCAACCAATATCAATCGTGTGATGATAACAAAACGAACTTTTTTTAATGAATCCTAATTATATATTAAATTCGATCTGATCTTCATAATAAAAGAAAGCAAGGATTGATGGTGTTGTCTCACTGAAGACAGCATCGTTTGACGTTAAAAGTTATATGAGAAGATTTCTCTCTTTACGTGATATGCTTTCGATGGTCTTTAACTTCAACCTCAAATTTAACTGGAATGGATTGCCAGGGAATTGATAAAAAGCTTTCAATAGTTTAAAGATCGATCATTTGTGTCATTTGATAGTTTGTGGTTCGAAATATTAAAAAACAATAGTTCAAAGATTTACAATGCAATTATCTCAAAATAAAATAAACATGCATATAAATATATTGTTTTGAGTGACCATGCATACAAAGTTAACACTCCATCCTTCTCATATAATTTGGCAAAATGGCAAGTATTCTGATTTGGGATGATACATATTATCTGTCTATTTTTTTAAAAAAAAAAATCAAAGTTTAAATTTAATTAAAATTTTTAAATTACCCTTAGTTTAGGTTCTCTAGAATGAGAAGTTCTTGTCTGGCACTGTGTCATAAAAAATATATGACACAAGAGTCTACCTTACCGTTAAATGGTATCAGAAGAGAGAGAAAAATATATTTTACTTTCATTAAAGTATAAGATGAACACTTGTGTCATATATCTCTCATGATACTGTGCTAGATAAAAAATTTTCCTCAAGAAAACTCTACCATTAAGTCTGTATTAAATAATGATATTTTTAAAAGGTTAATTATAATTTAATTAATTATAACATTAATTATCATATTCTTAAAAGAGAAGATTATTTATCCAAATCAATATATAAAGGACGAATGGAGTATTACTTAAAAGCTTAGTTAAAATTAAGTGGATACAATTAATTGTTTAATATATACCACCATCATATAGAGTTAAGTACACCTATAAAGATGAGTGAAGGTGTTAAGAAAATCTCAAATTAGGTTATAATTAGTTTAACTTTTGTTTTAATTAATATTAATTCTTCTCTCCCAGTGGGTGATACGAAACTTGCACAGCTAGAATTCACCTCTAATCACGTGGAAACCTCAATCTACTAGTCAATCACCAAAAGCCATCTTAGGACAGAATTGTTGGCTCTTTGTGATCTACCGAATGGTTTGTTACAATACAGTACAAAATTTAATTACTGACAAATAACTAAAGCATGAAAGTGTAAAAAATTTAGCTAGTTAGGGTTTAAACTTAATGATTTAAATAAGTTAAAAATTTTATTGATAATTTTAAAAAATTTTAATAATAACATTAATATAAATTTAAATTTTAAAAATTAACATTATTAATAAAATAAAAAATTATCAATAAAATTTTCATTTAATCTTAAACAATCAAAAAGCCTTCAAGATAGTTACCAAGAGACCATGCCATGGCTGGCGCACACGCTGCATGTGAACCGAGTACATTTTGGATGAAGGTTGGAGTGATTTACGAATATCAATGAGAAAGTTGAGTAATAACACCTACACTTTCTTTTTAATTTTTATTAAATTAGGTGTCAGCAAAATAATTGATTTATAGTTTATTGCATCACAGTTTAATGATAACTATTAACTGGAGATTGGAGTCGGAATTGAATCGAGTAATTCGAGTTCGAACTTGAAAATTTGACTTGAATAACTTATTGAATCGAGTTCGAATATCTTACAGTTTGGTTCAAAAGACCTTTAATAGTTCGATAAGATATTAAGATATTATTGAGCTCAAGTTCGAATCAATATTTATTTAATATTTTTATTTATTAAAATTATAGTTCATGTTCAAACTCAAGTTCGAATAGACAATCCAAGACTCAAGCTTATATTCGGATTAGAATAAACTCGTTTATTATCGAACTTGAGCCATCATAAAATTTATCGAGTTCGAGTTTAATTTTCGAATTCGATTCGAACTCAAACTTGAATCTGTTCATTTTAAATCGAACCGATCTTGAACTCGAGTCCATGACAAGAATCCTCCCTATATGTACTGGATGTGTTTGAAAGAAATTTTTATTTTCTTAAAAATTGATACTACGGCGGCTCTCCAACATGCAACTTGTTGTCTTCCTGGACTTTAAGGATATGTTTGAGTAATAATAGTTTTATATTTTCAATTTTCGAAAACCGTTTTCAAAAATAAAAACTGAAAAAAAATTTCTGATGTTTTATGAAGAAAACATGTTTGTATAACTTTAACTCGAAAATTGTTTTCAAAACAGAAAACAGTGAAATGTTGTTTGGATAATCTTATTTTGAAAACTATTTTGATACACCTTGTAATTATTTTCAGTTTTGAGTTTAAATTTAAAATCTATATTAATTTTATTTCTCATATTTACTAAATACTTAAAAATAATTAAAATTATTTAATTTCAAAATTTTAATATTTTTTATATACCATAGAGGAAGAATAAAACAGAGAAGTGAACACTGATTTTAGGTTTATTTTTTGAAAATTATATCAGAAAACATCAATTTGAGGTTTTCAGAAAATAATTTTGAAAACTATTTTAGAAAATTATTTTTGAAAAGTGTTTTCCAAAAATGTTTTTGAGTTTTCGAAAACTAATTTTAGTTTTTGAAAACTGAAATCAATTTTAAAAAATCACTTCCAAACATGCCTTAAAAGTGTTGCTGAAAAAATGAAGACCTTTCCTTAAAATGTACTGATAGATATTAATTTTAAGAGAAAAAAGAATAAATAAGAGATAATTATATTTGCCCCGTATTTGTATGTTTAAAATGAGAAAATAATTGCTCCATAATACGGTATAATATAAATTTATTATATATATACTATAAAATATCACTACATGACTTTGACACAGTTATTTGAGAATGGTCTTTAATTTTCTTAATTTCGACCCCAAAATTGACTAAAATGGATTGCCAAAAAAATTAATCAAATATTTTCGATACTTTAAAGATGGTTCATTGGAGTCAATTGTTAAGTTGTGGTTCGAAATATTAAAAGACAAGATTTCAAAGGCCTACTGTTCAACTATCCCAAAAAGCATACAAAGCTAATATTATTTAAATGTTTAATTACAAAAAAAATCTCGTGATTAACTACATTTTTAAAATATATATCGAAATTTTTTTTTGGTGGTAAAAAATACTTTGAAATTTTTTTCATGGTAAAAAATATCTTGTGATATATTTTCATTAGTAAAAAATAACATATTATATGTTTCTTTTAATCAATCACATGATATTTTTTATTAACAAAAATATATTATATGATATTTTTTTAAAATACAATCAATCACATAATATATTTTGTAATTACACCATATTTAAAATCTTATAAGGGATTGTAATTAATAATTTTAACTTTTGTTTTAATTAATATTAATTCTTCTCTCCCATTATATCTAATCACGTGGAAACCTCTATCTACTCTACTAGTCAACAAAAGCCGCCTTAATATGTGTGCTGATCTCACGTGACGGCCCTGTGATAGTTAGCAGGAAACAATGATATGGCTGAACCAACTATTATTTGTCAGTTTTATACGGCTGGCGCACATGCTGTGAACCACCTACTATTTGTCAGTTTTATATGCTTGGATTTATGATTAGGACTGCTTCTTGTTCGCTTCATGCGTTTATGAATGGAAATAACTCTTTTTATTTATACAAGTTTTCAGTTTCGTTTTCGCCGATCGACAATTGTGTTAATTAAAATTTAAATCATCAATGATTATTTTTAATTGATGATCATATATGATTTTTCTATTTCATTTTGAAATAAACATTATTTGAAACTTAATCTATAGTTAAGGAAATGAACCATTATTCTTTTAATTTTGGTATAAGATCTTAGTCATAATTAACATATTTTAGAAGAAGGTCAAAATGATTTACGAATATCAATAAAAAAAAGTTGCTTAATAACATCTTCACGTATTTGCTTTTTAATTTTTATTAAAATAGGTGTCAACAAAATACAGTGTGTTATGTCATGGTTTAATGATAACTATCAAGTGGCAAAAATCTTTGAATCTCATAGAAATTTAATACTCCCTTATCAAAGACGAATAAATACTTGATGGGTTTGAAAGAGATTTTTATCTTCATGAGGATAATTACGAGGACTTTTAAAAATCCTCGACGGGTATGGGAACACAAACGAAGAAAACACTCTCTGACTCGTTCAGTGCCAAAACCTTATCATCAAATCTCTATCAATTTTTTTTTTATGATTTTTTATAAATATCTTAATATAGAGTTTTATAATTACATAAAAACTCTTAACTATATAAATACACAAGTAAGCGGATACGTTTTTTTTTTTCAAATGCAATTGAGTTTTTTTTATATAAAAAAACTTAACAAATTAAGAGGGATGAATTAACGAAAATGTTTGAATTTGTTAATGTGGAATCTCCATCCTCGTTAATAAATGGGGTGAGAATATGGATCAGTTTAGGTCCAAAAAAATTCCCAATCACGGACGAGATGGAAGGCAGAACAAAATTCCCACCGTGGAAAAAACAGATATATAAATGGTTTATGTAAACCATAAACGGGGACGAGCGATAGAGGGTGGGGGCAGTGAAGACTATGTGATACCGTTTTAAGTTGAGTTTTTAATCCACTTTTTACTCCACAAAGTACAATTATGTCGTTGACAAAGAACTAAATATGTGATACCATAACATCCTTTTCAAGAAGATATGATAGTATAACTTCCTCTTAATTTCTCTCGACAATAAAGCCACTTAGATAAATAAAAAAACCCACCGCTATCACACTCATTTCGTCAATTGTAAGTACTCCGCAATTAACAAGTGAACACTGTATAGAAGACTATCAGCCATGTATAAAACCAACAATATCTATATAAATCTGTAACCTTATCTTTATTTAAAAAAAAAAAAATTCAAATCCAAAAATTAAGAAAATATATGTTGAACCACTTATCTTTAATGAACGTGGAGGCGATCTACCTCTCCCTTAAAAGCATTTAAAAAGAAAAAGCAAAATGTTTTCTTTTATGTTTTTATTTTCGATTGTTATGAAAGCAAATCCATAGCTAAGATTGCAGCCCAAAAGTGATGTCTATCTTTCTTTGTTATTTACTGTTCGTTACAAATATCACTTACATGGAACATACTTTCATCTTAAAAAGTCAAATCAAAAATAATTTTTAAGTTTCAAAAAATTATCCTTCAATTTCTCCTTTTTAAATTTTTGAATTTGTAAAGCCCACAAAGATAAATTTTGAAAATTCAAATACTTAGAAAGTCAATATACTTTCCTTAATAAGCATAGGAGCCAAAAATTGACAATGATTATTTTTTTTAATGCTCAAAGAGTATTACTCATTTTTGGTCCATTCAACTCAACATTTTTTCATATGAGACAAAGAATACTCCTAAAGTAATGAACAATTGATCAATCAACTACACAATTGAAACGCATGAACTGTTTGCTCTCACTATAGTCTAGTAAATCATGATCTTTACTAGACTAAAGCCACTACTGCCTGTTCATTTTTTGATAGATGCCAGCTTTTTTGAGGGGTGGTATTTTAAGGGACTGAGTTCATTTTGTGATAGATGCCAGCTTTTTTGAGCTGTGACAGTGTTGGGGTACTCATCCTTAATTCCTAAGTGTGTTCTAAGATCTGCCCAATTGCAGCCTGAGCTGACAAAGAAGTACCTGGAAATAGCCCCATTTGGTTCATGTTTGTTCTGACAGGGATACAGTCCTTCCCCCAGTGTGGGGGAATCATGCCCTAATTTATAATGGGTTGGCCCTATAGTAAATTAAAATAGAAAAGGTCATTGTTGTAGATGTAAGATAATTTGACATTGTGATAATCAGGTATAAGCGCATTTTATTTTTATAGCTTAACTTTCTTTTGGTCAAGGTTGATCCTGTTCTTCTGAATTATTTTGGAATTGAGGCTAGCTAACCCTTGAATGTATCCTATTCTATACAGAAGTGAATATGGGTAGTGGAAAGTGGTTATGAAAACACCTACCTTTCGTTTGTACATACAGAACCATTTCTTTCTTTCTTTTTTATGTTCCCTAATTAAGTCAAGTGGCCATTTTTTTTTTTGTGTGAAAGCTGGTTATACATTCCACATTCACCTTATTTAGCGTTTTTTTTTTTTTTGTAAATATTAGAGCATCAGGTTCCATCTAGAAAAAAAACAGAGATTAATTTGACTTTTATAAAATTGTAGGTTGCTACAGTCCCTGAGGATGTTGGAACTGCTGGTGCACTTCGGGCACCACCTGACTGCAAAAGACATTTTGGTTAGCATTCGTATTCTTTTTAGTGTTTTGAGTTGTATAGAGTTGTTTCTTTACAGTCATTGGTACTTCATGTTTCTGCAGGTTGTGAGTGGAGATCTTGTTTCTGATGTTCCTCCTGGTGCAGTTGCAGCTGCTCATAGACGACACGATGCAGTAGTGACTACAGTGCTTTGCTCTGCTCCTGTAAGTGGACCTTCAGAGTCAGGACCCTCTGGTGGAAAAGATAAAACAAAGAAACCAGGACGCTGCAACATTATAGGACTGGATCCCTCTAAACAGTTCTTATTATATATAGCTACAGGTTATATATCTGATATTTAGTTTTTTATTTAGCGTGTTACTTGCTATATTCCTTATGTAGCTCTTGTTGTTCTTGGCAGGAGCTGAAGTTGAGAAAGATACTTGAATTCAGAAGAGTGTTCTCCATGCAGTAGGTAGTGGATTGCCATCAGTCAAATTATAATCCTTTTGTATTCTAATAAGCCTCTTCTAGCAGCTGAGAACTAGTGGTCCTCTGGTGATTCTGATTTAGGACATGCTCGCTCTATGTTGTACATTTCATTTGGAATCAAATGAAAATAGAATTCATTTCATTTTTAAATGAATTGAAAAAATAATTCCATTTGCAACGAATTGAAATAAATTTGTGTGTTTGGCTTTTTTAGATAAAATTGTAGAATTCAATTTAATTTTCATGTTTACAATGTTTGAAATAAATGAGATTGAATTTAATATTTAAATTATAAACGTTTTCATCGAAGAACTTAGCCATTTTTGTTCAACTATATGAGAGAGTTTTGGTTAACATAATTTTTTTTGATGAAATTCATTGCAAATTCTATCAATTTTGATAAGGATTTGCAACAAACTAACTCAATTTCATAGTAAATTCATTTATAAATAAATTTCGTAGTTTTTTTGTCTTTCCAAATATAACAGTAGTCTTGCTAACAAATTTGACGGCTTATTAGTTATTATAGCCATTCTAACACCTAGTTGGTGTCAGAATTGAATGTTTAGCCTCTTTCTGCCCTTCATGCTGAATGGAAACCTGATCTGATGATGCTTCTCAGAAAAATTCAATTACCGATAATGTATGTTTTTATGATATTTCTTAACCATTCAAGTTCCAATAAAATGCATGTTAAGTTTGTGTACTTTCTTTTTCTTTTCAAAATCTATAAAAGGACAAGTTCATAGATTGAATGTCCATGAGAGTCCTTGCAGATTTAGAGGATTGAACTTGGCTGTTATTCTAATTTTTTCTTTCTCATTCTCAATTTAGATGGAGATGCCGATCGCATGGATGCCCATATGTATGCCTTCAAAAGGTTGGTCCTTTTAATATTTTGCTTCCAAGTTATCTTTCAAATATCAAATTGAATGCTCTTTTCTTTATTAAATTCGTCTCTTCTGTCTCTCTCAGGTCTGTTCTGCAAGAAGTTCTTGAGCAAAAGAATACATTTCAAAGCTTAAAACAGGATGTTCCTTATCTTGTCCGGAGCCAGCAGGTTAGTTTAATAAGGTCCCCGCATATAAGTTTGTTACAGAATACATTCATTTCTCAATAATTTATGATATAGGTCTTGGTTCTTTTATGGGCATTAGAAATCAGAAGCCTTATTAAATGGTGGACAAGTAGAAGAAAATGGAACTGAGAAGGTTAGTTCCCAGAACATCCAAGTGATGCTATCTCGAATTCTTGCTAATGCATCCTCACCAAGCTTTCATGAACTCTATGCATTGGGTCCTAATGGTTCTGGGGCTGTTCGAAGAACCCATAAATGCTGTGCTTATGTTGCAAGTGACAGCAGATACTGTGTGCACTGGAATTCCATTCAAGCCTGCATGGATATTAACCGAGATGTGAGTTTATACCGCTCTCAATGTGTTTCTCTTAATTTAAAATTTCTGTTTTACTATTATGTGAACATTTTCTTGATCGAGTTGGGCTTATTTTGGTTTTTAACATGTCAGGTTATAGGTGAGGCAAATCATCTGTCAGGGTATTCATTCTCTTCTCATAATAACAACATCCATCCTTCAGCAGAGCTTGGATCAAAAACTACTGTGAGTCGAGTCTAAAAAAGTAGCATTTCTTCTGGAATCAGTTAAAAATAGATTGGGATATATATTACCAATTTACATTAATAGTTGTACAGTAAACTGAATGTTGAATTCTTTTCTCTTTTTGTGCTCAAGCTGAAGCATTTTCTTGTGTAGTTATTAAGTGGTTGGCTGTTGTAGGTGGGACCACATTGTATGCTAGGGGAAGGTTCACAAATGGGTGACAAATGTAGTGTGAAAAGATCTGTAATTGGCCGCCACTGCCTTATAGGTTACAACGTTAAGGTAAATGATTTCTCAACAATAAAGGTCCAGAAAAAAAATGTAGCTATATTTAATCTTTTTTTCAATGTGTATGCAGGTCGTTAATTCAATTGTAATGAATCATGTTACCATTGGAGATGGTTGTTCAATACAAGTTTCTGTGATTTGCAGCAATGTACAACTTCAAGAACGTGTTGTATTGAAAGATTGTCAGGTAACCTCTCTGTCTGTCTGTGTGTGCGCATTTGTGTTTTCACTTACATGCGTATGCAGACTTTTGTGGCTAATGTATGACTGACACGTTGTGCTGCGTCCAGGTTGGAGCAGGTTACGTAGTTACTGCAGGCAGTGAGTACAAAGGAGTCTTTGGCTAAAAGGGAGAAATGATGGGAAGGGCAAGTATTATGCTAGGAAGACAAATTACAATCTCCATGGAGAAGTTACAATCTCGACATGTTATTATTCCAGCACGTTTCATTGTAGATCAGAGCATGCCTTTTGGTAACCAGAAGCCGGGAGTACAATTTGGTACCCTTGGCAATTAAAGGAAGCGCCAGTCTCAGGAATGTGTTCTTACGTGTACTTTTCAGCTTCATATTTGTCTTGCAATTTAGATTATTGGGCTACTTGAATCTGATTGAGTTTATCCCATGTAATTTTCAGTTGACTGTGGAGTTTATAAGATTAGCACCAATTTTGTCTTGTCCTTGGAAGAATGTTAATGGAATTTTATTGGGCATTGAGTTGAATAGAACCCGGTTTGCTCATCCGAAATGAACAATTTTAGTAACTGGGCAAGATGAGAAGTAAGGATTCAAGATATAATTTTGTACATAAATGTACAAAGACTTATAGGTCTCAACTCTGTCAAGGAAGTAGGTCTCAACTCTGTCAAGGAAGTAGGGTTGTCAACCTTAAGAATTAAAATCAAGTTAGTAGGTGTAAATGATCTAGGTAAGTATCATTCTATAAAAAAATCTTGGACAGCCTTTACAACATCTATCTTAATATTATCTCAAGTAGCTCGAAAAAAATGGTCATTAAAGCCATCAACACCCGGTGCGCTCTCTAGGTTAAGGTCATCTATGGCGTTCTTAATTTCCTCATCTTGAGGTACTATGAATGATTCAGTGTTTTGCTCATCCGTGATGACCTTAGGAAGGCACTCTAACAAATCATGATCAGTTGAACTTGTAGAAACACCGGTGAAAAGACCTTTATAAAAATCACAAGCTGCTTTCCCAATTTCAGCGTCCTCACTAATCATGGTTCCACCGTCTTTTTTAATTTGAATTTAGGCTTGAGTTGCTATTCTTTAAGAGAAGCATGAAAGAACTTTGTGTTCTTATCACCTTCTTGAAGTCATTTTATTCTAGACTTGTCTCTCAACAAAGATTCTTTACGTTACAACTGAGTTTCCCAATTCAGCTCTTGCTGTATTTAAATTCAGCATTTCATCCTCATTAAAATCAGTTTGTAAGGAGCATTCAGCCCTTATAATGTTATCACGAGCAATGTTTACATGCTCATGAATTTTGCCAAAAGTATCCCAATTCCATTTCTTCAAACACAATCTAACTTTTTTTAATTTTTTGATAAGAAGTCCCGTAAAATATGTTTTCCAGCAATCCTTAATAGTGTCTAAAACGTTCGCATGTGTAGTTCTCATTTTAAAGAAACGAAAAGGGTGGGGCTTAGTAGTTTGTGGAATAGATGAAAATATGAGGGCTGCATGATCCGAGTGGATCACTCTTTATTCAAGTTGACATGAAAAACTCCATTTACCTGGCCTAAGTCAAATTTCCTGAAAGAGCAGAAGCGAAAATACCAAGTTCAAGTGGATCAAAGTAACCTACAGATTGAAGTGGTTGCTATCTAGAAATCCAAGATCAAAACATATGCACAGTTCATGGTTTTTGAGTTATGGAGAAAAATTCAACCAAGCTTGAGAGGCTATACTAATTAAGAAGTATATGAAATATCCCAGCCAGCACAATAACTGATCATAGCGAACAAGACAAGAACCGCGTACTGACTAATAAACATCAACAATAGCTAACAAGAATACAAGAACCAACAAGTAATAGAAATAAACGGCAATTATTAAATAATTTTTTTTGATAAGTAGTTATTACATGATGTTTGATTCGACATCAATGATCATAACTGTAATTACTCAACTTAATCGTTTTTATTGCTATGAGCAAAGTGCCCTCATGGGAAACATAAACACTTCAAACTTATTATATCTTGAGGAAGTCAATAGTTTTCTTCCCATCGTGACCCTTACTGAAGAAATATTTGAAGTAATCTGAAAAGGTAATTTCCTTATAAATCTGTTTCTCATCATTCATTAGCACTTCTGGAAAAGGGCCAATAACAGCATCAGGTTTAGGATTCACAAAGATAGGGACTGAAACCCTGCTCTTGCGTCTGTTGGCAACAACACGGTGCTCAATACTTTTGTATTTACCATTGCTCATTATCTGTAGAGTATCTCCAACATTGATCACGAGGGCTCCTTTAATTGGGGGGACATGGATCCAGCTATCACCTTCGATTCCTCGAACATAAAGACCACCTATTTCATCTTGAAGGAGGACAGTGATTGTTGATATATCAGAATGAGGACCTACTCCTGCGGTGAGTTCTGGGTTAGGACATTCGGGATAGTAGTTTAAGTTAATTATAAGGCCACCCATTAAAGCACACTCTCTTGCTTTGTCAATCTCTTTCACATTCAGTTTCTTCAGAAGCACCTCCAGCAGCCTCTTAATAAGGAATTTAACCCTCTTCATGTATTCTACCACTTGATCCCTAAGAAATAATCAATGATTAATCTAAATATTAAAATGCAAATAAAAGATCATGCTAATTAAGAATAACCTTGTACCTCAATTAAAGATTCTAGCTTCCTGCAATGGCCTAATTTTGGTCAAGAAAAATTATACTAAGCAGCACTTTTCAACTGATGGTGGGTATTTGCTACCTGCGCTTCATGAGTAGAGTTCGCTTGAGCCTGGAAAGTTGGGGGCACACAAAGCCTTTGCCCTTAGTGGGCAAGACCCTGCCCATAGGCTCGAAAGCTATGAAAGCCTCTCATGGCAAGCCCAACCGATTTGATTAGATACAAGAACAGCCACTTATGTCCCGCTTGGCTACAAGTCCATGCTACCAGACTCAATATTTTAAGCCATTATTTACCTACACACTTCTCTTGGTATAGAGGAAAAGAGTTAAGAAAAGAGAAAAAAAATGGGTGGAGAACACTGTTATCAGGCTTATCAATTGGTGAGAAAAATGGTAGATGTTTTCTTTCCACTTGTATAAATCGCAATCTCTCAAATTGAGTATAAATTGCAATCTCTCAAATTTGACATGATTAGAGAGTGAATGTTAAATTAAAATAATTTTTCTGTCTTTTTCTTTTCATTTTTCCATTCCCTCTGTCAACACAAATAATGAAAATGTTACTCAAATCTTTCTTCCTCCCATTTTTCTTCTCTACTAATCATCAAATCAACTTAAGCATCATCATTCCAAGTTGAAAATACTCTTATAGAGACACTTTCTCGGATATTGTTTTGAATTGGTTTGCTTTTGACTTTGTCTTTGTAATTTGAATTTTGTATTCTTCTATTAGTTTAGATAGAGCTGTTGTATTTGAATTTGGAGTTAGAAAGAGCTGTTGTATTGGAATTTTCTTGTAATCTACTATAAATACTGATCAATGCAAAGCCATTTTGTGTGGCCTTTAGTTCTTTTATTATCTTCTACATTTCTTTGTATATGGTATAAGAGCCTTTGAGGTTCAAATTGAACCATTTCCTTTTTTTTTATTTATCCTTCCCATTTGGGATATAACTCTAATTGGAGTTGACAATACTTCCTGGATCTATTTCATGTTTTCAGTCTGCTCATTGATCTCATCCATGGTCTTGTCCACATCATCAATATTCGTCGCTTTCTACATAGTTCTTTTTCTTCTCTAAGCCACTACAGTCATGACTACAAATTCTTCAACCTCCCAACTTGCAATTCACAACACCGACGAGCCAAATAATACCTTAATCACCATCAATATCTCAGCTCAGGCCCCACTCAAACTCACCAACAATAATTACATCTCATGGAAGCTTCAATTTCACACCCTCTTTATCGGATATGATCTCCTAGGATATGTAGATACAACAAAACCATGTCCACCAGCCACTGTTACTTCAAACAACACCACTACACCAAATCCTGCTCACATCATATGAGTTCGACAAGATCAACTAATTCTAAATGCTCTTGTTGGATCTTTTTCTCCCACTATCATTCATTTCATTGCTCGAGCCAAGACATCGCATGAAGCATGGACAATTTTGGTAAACACGTATGTCAAGCCGTCACGAGGACGCATTAAGTATGTAAAAGGTCACCTTAAAAATCTAACCAAAGGCTCTCAAAATGTTATTGATTTCCTACAAACGGTGAGAGCTCGTGCTGATGAGTTGACGATTCTTGGAGCACCAATAGAAGAAAATGAACTCACAGATAAAATCCTTGATAGTTTTGGCGATGAGTACAAAGAACTTGCTCGTGCAGTCCAAGCCCAAGACACTACGATTACTTTTGACGAGCTTCACGAAAAACTTTTGAATTTTGAAGCAACTCTCTCTGGCACAAAATCTGAACCTGCTCACTTTCCAGCATCAGCAAATCCTTCAAATCGAACCAACAATGGTTGGTGTCCTTCGAACATTTCTGGGAATGAAAACAACAACAATTGTCGTCCATCACAATTCTCTGTACATAGCAACACGGGCTGGCTTTCGTCGCCAAACTACAATAATCGCTCCCCTGCATCCTCCAATGTCGGGCCAAACTTCAGTCGAAATGATCAACCTCCTCATCCCTATCTTGGCCACTACCAAATTTGTAAGATTTAAGGATATACGGCCAAGAAGTGTCCATCCTTTTGCCTTATTCCCATTCAGCCATCCACCATCACAAGTGCTCTGATGACCACCTCTCCAACACCATGGCAGCGTCGAGCACACTTTGCCGTGAACACTTCTTTCAACACTCCAACATGGCTACTAGACAGTGGTGCTTCTCATCATGTCACTGCAGACTTGAGCAATCTATCTCTTCATGAGCCTTACACAGGTTTCGAGGACATCATGATCAGCAATGGCACGGGTCTACCCATTACTCATACTGGTTCCACTTCTCTTAACATTCCTAGCACCTCTTTTCAATTAAATAATGTTCTTTGTGTACCTAACATGAAGAAAAAATTAATCTCCATTTCACAATTTTGTCTCTCAAATAATGTGTCCATTGAATTCTTACCCTCTTCTTTTCTTGTGAAGGAACTGCGCATGGGGGCAACTCTTCTGAAAGGCCAAACGAAGGATGGGGTGTATGAATGACCATCCTCTTCTCCAATAAATTCTCCTCTATTAGCATTTTCTATTGTTAAGACAACTTCCTCTTAATGGCATCATCGATTAGGTCATCCAGCATCTCTATTTTAAATCATACTCTTTCTCATTATCAATTAGACTCATCCACATCATTGTTTTCCATTTTTTTATGTAATGTCTGTCACTGCAATAAAAGTCACAAACTTTCCTTTTTCTAATTCTTCCTTTGTGTCTTCTCAACCACTTGAAATAATCTTCTCTGATGTATAGACTTCACCTATTTTCTCACATGATGGTTTTAAGTATTATGTCATCTTTGTTGATCACTTCACCAAATACATTTGGTTTTATCCACTTAAGCACAAATCTGAAGTCAAATATGTTTTTATAAGATTTAAAGCTATTGTGGAAAAATACTTCACACTTAAAATTTGTACACTTTATTCGGATAATGGTCGTGAATATTTAGTTTTAGCTAACTTTCTTGCTACTAATGGAATCTTTTATCTCACTACTCCACCACACACTCCTGAACATAATGGCTACTCAGAAAGAAGATATCATCACATTGTTGAAACAAGTTTATCCTACTCTCTCATGCCTCAATACCTTTAACCTTTTGGCCTCAATCCTTTGCTACTGCAGTTTATCTAATTAATAGAATGCCAACTCCAACACTTAATCTTTCGTCTTCTTTTGAAAACATTTTTGGCACTTCTCCAAATTATTCAAAACTTCGGATCTTTTGATGTTTATGCTACTCTTGGCTTTGCCCCTATTCCTCTCACAAACTTGATGCTCGCTCTTAGCCATGTGTCTTTCTAGGCTACTCTCTTATACATAGTGCATATCTTTGTTTCCATCCATCAACATAAAAAACATAAGTCTCTAGGCATGTCAAATTTGTTGAGTTGGTGTTTCCATTTCACACATTATCCACTCACCTTCCTTGTCCACAACCTGATACTGTGTCTACTTGGATTCTTCAGCTTATCACTGTTCTATTGCCAACTGCACCTTCTCCAGCAGACGTCACCCCATCTAACGTGTAATCTATCAGACAGTCCCAGTGCGTAGTACCAATACCATCTACCGGACCATTAGCCTCAGCCTCAAACACACAACTTTTGCCATTCAATTCAACCACCACTGCACCTTCGCCCAACCCACCACCTCTCACAGTAACCACTTCCAATACCTCAACCTCTCAATCTACTCATACCCACCCAATGATCACAAGAGCCAAAAACAACATTACCAAACCTATTCAAAAACTAAATCTTTCCACTCAATTATCTCTACCCACTGACCTATAACCCACCACTGCGACCTAAGCCCTCAAGGATCAAAAATGGTGGTGGGCTATGTCTGAGGAATATGATGCTCTTCTTCGAAATGGGACATATGAGCTAGTACCTCCTGCTTCTAGTCACAATATAGTTGGTTGTCAGTGGATTTTTTCGCATTAAACGACACTCTGATGGTTCTATTGACAAATATAAAGCATGTTTAGTAGCTAAAGGATTTCATCAACGTCCTGGTGTTGACTATGATGATACATTTAGCCCAACTACGGTATGCCTTGTTCTTAGTCTTGCTGTTAGTTGTAGATGGTCTCTCGAACAACTTGATATTAATAATGTGTTTTTATAAGGTCATCTTTTTAAAGATGTCTATATGTCACAGCCACAAGGCTTTGTTGATCCTGATAATCCATCTTATGTATGCAAACTTAGAAAAGAAATTTATGGGCTCAAGCAAGCGTCACGTGCCTAGTACACTGAGCTTCGCAAATTTCTTCTTGCTTCGGGTTTTCAAAACTCACTAGCTGATACTTGTCCATTCATTTTCAAACATGGTGGTCATATTATCTATCTCTTGGTTTATGTGGATGATATCATTATAACTGGTGATAATGATGGTTTTGTTAAACAATTTGTGACTCTATTATCTCAACAATTTTCTTTGAAAGATCTTGGGCAGCTATCTTATTTTCTAGGTGTGGAATTCTTATCGCATCCTCATGGTCTTTTGCCCTCTTAGAGATGCTATATAATGGATCTTCTAGCTCGTACAAAAATGATGGAAGCCAAACCTGTTCTCACACCTCTTCCCACTTCACCACCAATCACTTTGAACTTTGGTTCTCCACTTTCTGATCCATCTTAATACCGTGCCATTGTTGGGAGCTTATAGTATCTATTACTTACTCGGCCGGACATAGTTTTTTCCGTCAACAAGTTGTCGCAATTTATGCATAAACCAGCCTCAGATCATTGGATTCTAGTTAAAAAACTTATCTGTTATCTATGTGGTTCAGTTAATGAAGGCATACTCCTGTATCGTGAATCACCACAATCTTTACATGCTTTCTCTGATGCCGATTGGTCTGGGAACATAGATGATTTAACTTCCACCAGTGCATATATTGTTTACCTTGATTGTAATCCGATTTCCTGGAGTTCCAAAAAGAAGCACTTTGTTGCCTGATCCAGCACTGAGGCTGAGCATCGATCTGTTGCAAATACTGCTGCCGAACTCAACTAGGTGTGCTCTCTCTTGGCTGAGCTTGGTGTGTTTCTTTCACGTTCACCTGTGATTTACTGTGATAAAGTTGGAGCCACTAATATCTGTTCCAGCCCAGTTTTCTACTCTCAAATTAAGCACATGGCTACCAACTTCCATTTTATTCGTGATCAAGTTCATCAAGATGTCGGGGTGTTGCTCATGTTTCTAGTAAAGACCAGCTTGTTGATGCTCTGACAAAACTCCTATCTAGGACACCATTTCTTACTCTCAAGACCAAGATTGGACTCTCTAGTTGAGCTCCATCTTAAGGGGCATGATAGAGACACTTTCTCTGATATTGTTTTGAATTGGTTTGTTTTTGACTTTGTCTTTATAATTTAAATTTTGTATTCTTCTGTTAGTTAAATAGAGCTATTGTATTTGAATTTGGAGTTAGTTTACATAGAACTGTTGTATTTGTATTTGGAGTTAGATAAAGTTGTTGTATTTGAATTTCTTTGTAACCTACTATAAATACTGATTAATGTAAAGTCATTTTGTGTGGCCTTTAGTTCTTTTCCTATCTTCTACATTTCACTATATATACTCAAAACCAAACCAATCCAAGGCTACATATTGCAGGAGAAACTAATGTACTTACCAGTAAAGCAAATTATAAAGGAAAGAAAAATCATATCAAAGATTCAAAATGGAGTGAACCCAATTCCTTACTTGCAAACTGAAGGCCAAACTGCAGAAGCCTCATCGATATCATCCCCTGGAACATAATTGAAGCTCAGATAATCTTTCCACTCGAGCACAGCTTCCTTGTGAGGACTAAAGCTTGTTGATAAGAACACATTGTTAGTGGGTGATTTCCCTTTCAGGTACTTCCTTCTTTCTTCATTGGCTAATCCGAAAAACCCATGAGCTGAATCATGTAAATCTTCAAGAACCTCCAAGGGAATCCCATGGTTGATGATTTGAAAGAAACCCCATGTGCTTGCAGCTTCACAGATTGATTCTGCAACTTTTCGGTTATTCAGATTTGAGACATCGATAATGGGAATGGAGACTTGGGATAAGGCTTTGCTCCCATCGAATCTTTCTTCAAGAGGTTGGATATATTTTTCAGGGAGGTTTTCAAGGCCTTTGTCTACTAAACCTTTTATTCCATTGCCTCTGTTTACAACAAAGTCACAAATATCCACCGGGTTTGTGATTGTGGGGGGCATTGCTTGAGCTGATAGTGACATACAGATCACAGAGGCAAAGGCTTATCTATACCGAGTTTGTAGCACTAGACTACTTGCACAAGTATTTATAGAACTGTGACCAATATATAGTAATTAACTTCCAATAAAACTACCTGCGGCTGGGGTTAAAACAAAGACCATGCCACATTTTCTTTGCTCTCCTCACCTGCCACGTTTGCTATTACACCTTCAGAATAAAGAGAGATTTTTTTTATTAAAAAATTCAATTGATTTATTTGGTCTTTTGCTGACTTCGTATGCTCATTTTTAATTAAAATTTGTCTTGTTGATGTCAACAAAAGCCACTAGTCAACAAAAACCATCTTAATCACGTGGAAACCTCTATCTACTCTACTAGTAAACAAAAGCCATCTTGATATGTGTACTGACCTCACGTGACGGCCCTGTGATAGTTAGCAGGAGACACTGATATGGCTGGCGCACGCTGTGAACCAAGTACATTTTGTCAGTTTTATATGCTTGGATTTATGATTAGGGCTGCTTCTTGTTTGCTTCATGTGTTTATTAATGGAAATAACTCATTTATTTTAGAAGTTTTCGGTTTCATTTTCGTTCATAGACAACAGTGTTAATTAAAATTTAAACCATTAATATTATTATTTATTTATATTTTATGATTATATTTAATTGATGATCAGATATGATTTTTTCTATTTCATTTTGAAATAAACATTATTTGAAACTCAACTAATAGTTAAAGAGATGAACATTGTTTCTTTAATTTCGTTATAAAATCTTCATATCGACTGAGTAGTCATAATTAACACATTTTAGACGAAGGTCAAAATGATTGACAAATATCAATGAGAAAGTTGTTTAATAACATATGCACACACTTTCCTTTTAATTTTTATTAAAATAGGTGTCAACAAAATACAGTGGGTTACGTCACGGTTTTGATAACTATTAAGTGGTGAGAATTCTCGAATCCAATAAAGATTTGATACTCCCTTGTCAAAGAAAAATAAATACTTGATGGGTTTGAAAGAGATTTTTATCCTCATGAGGACGAGTATAAAGACTTTTAAAAATCCCCGACAAGTATGAGAACACAAACGAAAAAAAACACTCCGACTCGTTCAGTACCAAAACCCTATCTTCAAATCTCTATCAATTTTTTATGAATTTTTTTATAAATATATTAACATAGAGCTTTATAATTACATAAAAACTCTTAACTATATAAATACACAATTAAAGGGATATTTTTTTTTTTCAAATGCAATTGAATTTTTTTTTATATAAAAAAACTTAACAGATTAATAGGGATGGATCGGTTTAGGTCCAAAAAAATCCTTATCAAGGACAGAGATGGAAGGCATAACAAAATTCTCACCGTGGATAAAAACAGATATATAAATGGTTTATGTAAACCATAAACGGGGATGAGTAGTGGCGGATACATGGTGGGGGCAGTGGGGGCAACTGTCCCCACTTGATTTTTAAAAAATAAATTAAATTTACAAATGTTTACAAATTTATTTTCACTTAAAATTTATAATTACTCTCGTAATTTGAAATAACACCCAAATTACTAGAGACAGCAGTCCTCTACTCCTCTCTTTTTCAATTACTACTTCGGTCGTTTGAATCTCTTCGCTTAATGTTTGTCTTTTTCTCGGCATAATAGTTTCGTTTTTGCGCTCTCTAAGTGGGTTTTGTTATAAATTAAAAATTATGGGTAAGAATTATATATGGCTCATGACAGTTGAATTGCTAATATTTTACAGATCAGTAAACTGTTCATTTTTAATCTTATATTTTAAAACAGATTATTGAGTTATAACTTATAAAAAAAATAAATTATTGGGCCGTAAGTGATGCATTTTTTAAATTTCTTTTGAACTCAACATGCTAAGATTTACATCATATTATTGAGAAAAAAAGATCTTGTTATTCGCTATGCTAGTACAAGTTTTTTTTGTTAGTTTTTGTAATGAAAGGAAAATGTCAATGATTTTAATAGTGTGAAAAAAAATATGTATTCAAGTTAAGAAATGCAAAAAATGTCTTTGTTTTGTGAAAAAAAAAAAATCATCAATATTTATGTTATTTTTGTTTTCAAATATATAAATTTATTATTTATTTATATAATATGAATGTATATATATATCATTCCACTAACAAAAATTTCTAAATCCACGATTAGGAATGAGGGCACGGAAAAATACTGCTTATCCCAAATCAGACCCATATAATTATTACAAGATCGATCTCATAGGATTAGTACTCATGATATATGGGGCCATGATGGCGTCATATATCTTTTGTAGTATTCAATATTATACATAATAATAAATGTTTGTTATGAATAAAAAAATTACAATATTTTGAAGGAGTGATTGATGTTTAAGAGTGTATTAATAAACTTTTAATACAAAAAATTATAATTGTAATTTGAGCGAGTGATTTTATAATTTCCCTCAAAGAATAATTATATTTGATGACAAAAGACAGGGCACTGAAATCTGTTTCCTCCAAATTAAGACAATAATTTGTGGCATCTTAATTTCTACTTAATATATGCTAGAAAAAATCGATCGAATGCTGGCCACTTGTCGTTTTCCTGGACTTCAAAGTGTTGTTGAAAAGTGAAAACCTTTCCTCTTCTTTATAAATCTTTCAAGCGTTCGGACTGCAGGCGGCAGGCGGCAGGCGGCAGGACAGTGACAAATCTTGAGATATATTTTTAAGAGGCACAATACAAATATATATATATATATATATATATATATATATATATATAAAATGTTTTATCAAATATATTCAAGAAAAGAACTTAAATCAATTCTTTTGACTAAACATGAATAACTTAAAATATATTACACAAATGCTAAAGCCATGTATTATAGAAAGTGTTACTTTTTTATTACTCTATTACATGAGTCATAAAAAGTATCTTAAAAGTTATGTATCGTTCGGTTCTTTAATAATATTTGATAAAATATAGTAAAAACAGTTTTTTAATAATAAATCAATTTTAATTAATTTAGCTTTAAATTATTTTTATTGTTAAATATGTCTTGAATTTAAGTAATAAAAAAACTAAAAACCCAAAAGAAAGAGAAAGAAAAAAAAAAAAAAAAAAAAGAGTTCAGCCAATTATATATTGTGAAGACTTGAATGAGTTATTGGTTACCAAACAAATAAAAATGGTGGCCGCTAGAAGAGTTCAAAAGATTAAGGCATTAAGTTATTATATTTTTTTTAATTAAATTTGTGGTAGTTTAGATTTAAATGTATTTAGAATTTGAGTTTAAGAAGTTTTATCTATCTTAATTTGTACCCAATTTGATTATAGTGGAATTTTTTATTATCGTTTGTAAACGTAAAAGTTTTAACTTTGAAGTTTTAAATTTGATTATTTTTTTTAATGCTCAAAGAGTATTACTCATTTTTGGTCCATTCAACTCAACATTTTTTCACATGAGACAAACAATACTCCTAAAGTAATGAACAATTGATCAGTCAACAACACAATGGAAACGCATGAACTGTTTGCTCTCACTATAGTCTAGTAAATCATGATCTTTACTAGACTAAAGCCACTACTGCCTGTTGAAACCTAACAACTAGGGAAGTAACCTGCAATGGACTAATCATCGTATGCTCATGATACCCCTGAAAATTCCATCCAGCATACGTCCAACTTCTCATCTTTTGCCATTGAACAATATTTTTCAAGTAGTTACATTAAATAATGAAATTCTGACGTATCAGAGAAGAACATCTTATATTTTTCATAACAGTTGTCCAAATTGACCAGAGGTCAATTAAAGCCCTGCCCCCCACCACTTATCTTTCAAAACTCTAAAAAATAAAACATACCAAAAGTTGAAATCCATCCAATGAATGACCTGCAGATGCCTCAATCCAGTAAACAATGTCATTCTAAAATTCCGTATTATATTTGCTGATGGTAGCAAATGAGCTCAAGCGAGCCCATCTATATTCAGATCATCTAAAAGACTCACCAAGCTACAAAACATCACAAACACCCAAATTTAGGTAACCAAGAGATGCCATATCGTTTGTAAACGAACAAAATGCTGTCACCAGCTACTCCTAATTTGTAAGGCAACTGCAAGCATAACCCCAACTTCGACTCCTTACTTCCTGTAAGCCATTTTCTTTAAACCCATTTCTGACATCCTTTTTCTAAATCATTCCTGATATTGGTTCCTAATTAACCGCCCATCTCATGAAGGGTTTGGGCCATCACAACTCGTGATGTAAACCAACCCTTGATAAAATCAAACTAAATTAACCCTCACATGGCTTCTATAATGTAAATAACAAATTGTAGTACAACTGATATATATCACAAGAAAAATACATTATTCGATGATTCTTTTTTGTAATCCTACTGAATTTTTAACCTAAACATAAAAATGCCACATATATACATAACATTAATTATATATATATATATATATAAGACATAATAAAACTAATACAAACATATATTTAACATGCATATATGTGGCTCAATCCAACTACTCAAGTTCTACTATTCTTATTTTTCATTCCATCTCAGTTTATTAAAAAAATTATTAAACTTATGTTGACACTACTGTAGGATCGATAGACAATATACAGTAAGACCTTATGAAGTGCAGAAGTATTACTCCATATTATAAGTTCATATATAAAAGTGCCTATTCGGTTTCTAATATATTTCTATACTTTCTTGGCACCTAGCACCTCAGGTGTCATGGGATCATCTAGCACCTTGAGAATGCCTTTGCCTTTTGACTACCCTTGTACACACGCATGCATGCCCATATGCACACAGTTTGTAAATCTTGTCGAGTGTGTGGACTAAATTTTTATTATTGAGTCTGCAGCTCTCAAATTGGAAAAAAAGACAAATCTGATCCTCAGCATTCTCCCGTCTTTTCTTCCCCCTCCCCCCCCCCCCCCCCCAAAAAAAAAAAACTCTCTCTCTCAATCAATAGTGTACCAATCTTTAATGAACACTGCATCTTTTTCATGCACCATCTTTTACGAATGCTTATTCTTTTCATGCATTGAAACAATGTCACATCTTACAAAGTCGCAACACCCAATTGTATACTAACTAAAAACAGAAAACTCAAAAACTCAAAATTAGCAGCTTCGACTCCTGCATTAACTCTTTTAGTCATGTCTCTTTGCTCTGAATGCATACTTCCGTTATACAAGGTCAAGAACACATGCTACACATACCAAGACTTGTCATATATCACTATGGCGATGTTTGGGGTAGATTTAAGTAAGCTTAAATCAGTTTGCTTAAGCTTAAATCAGTTTGTTTAAATCTCTTCCAATGCAAAAATTGCCCTGCTCAGATTTAAGCAATCTAACCCCAAACCATGCCTACGAACGCTAAATATAAGTTGAAAGTAGCCCAGGGAAAAGTAATGTGAAAGAGTCCAATACACTTCATCCATTCACCAATTATATACAAGCTTTCATACTCGAAGATGGTGATGCCAATAAATACATAGTTACTGCTCACACAAGTTAAGATAAAGAGAAGAGACTAATCTAATTCATTAATAGTCTCCACTAATTGGGTATCCACATGGAAACCCATATTCACTTATCCAGAGTTTCATCAAGTAGAAGATTCCATTGTTCTATTAAACCGTTGAAGGTGTGCAAACACCCAGTCTATCACTAACTAACCCATACAAAAAATACGTACAATAATTTGATCCCAAATACATCCCTTCGGGATTTCTTGAGATTTGTTTTTTTTATGTGTGCTATAGGAGAGGCGAAGTTTGATCTTCCTCCTCGTGCTCCATACAAACCAAAGTGACACAAATTTTATCATAATATAGTTTCCACCCCAAAAAGTAAAAAACAGGTACATACTTCGGACATCTTTCAATTATCTGCCTTCCATATGAAACATATCCAACATAAAACTATGAAACATGATAATCCTAAAATTCGGGGACCTCCTAATCCAGTTCATCGATTATTTTTCACTCACTGTGTAATTGCATTAAATTAAACACACAAATCATAAAACAAAATAATAAAGGTTCAACACAATCTAATGGAAACGCAGATACTATCAACAATATACTGGCAGTTCGGAATCCTCCAAATTGAACCAGTTAAACTCAACTCAACTAGTTTATATATGTGCGTACATAACCCAAAATGCCAAATGAACCTCAGAGGCTGAATAAAATACAAGGGAATTTCTTGGAATAGAAAATATCATTAACAATTCTACTTAACTTTGAAGAATCTCATAAAGGAACCCTAGAAATTCAGAACAAAATCAGTAATTCATCAATAAGCAATATTCGGTAGAAACATCTTTCTGGTTGCAAGTCATTAACAGTAATACGCATCACAATCCCCTCCAATTCAAGCATACAAACAAACTGCACAAACCCGATAGCCCCCAAAACCGAAACACCTAAAGAAGAGTTGTTGAAACTGATTACTTATCTTTGGTGGAGACTCCGTACTTCTCTTGCATCTTGGCAATCTCTTCCTCCTTCTTCTTCTGGTCAAACTTCTTGCTCATCTTTGCCTGCTGGTAATAGAGGACGATGAGGTACCTATTAGCGACGTTGAAACCGGAGAGGTGGTCCACGGCGGTCTTGGCGTCATAGATGTCCTCGTAGACGACGAAGGCGGTGCCGCGCGTGTCCTTATTGGTGCCGATGCGTATCTGTCGGATCGCACCGTACTTGCCGAAGATGTCGTACATCTCCTCGCTCGAGATGTTGAAAGGGAGGTTACGCACGTACAGGACACGGTTCACCTCCGGTGGGAGACGGGTGTTGCCCTTGCGGAGGCTGATTGTGGCCATCTGTTGCGTTTGGTTGCAGAGAAAGTGAGGGAAAGGTTTTTGGTGGGGTTTTCTTCCTTGAGAGAGTGAAGGAAAGTTATTTGGTTTTTTTTTACCAGAAAATAAAAATTTTCTAAATTCAATATGGGTCTGGATGAAGATGTGAGAAGCCTGATGGTGGTGGGGGATTTCTTAATTTTAGTTCAGAACTCGGGTAATATGTCATTTCACTTGAGCTTATTTTTTTTGTTCACTTGCCTTCCATTGCAAAATTAAATTGTGAATATCCTCTGAATCATACCCTAAAAATCTATATATAATCTTCAAAATGAATGTTCATCTTGAGTGATGCAATCATATTGTCTAATTTTTTTGTTGTTTGTGGTTTGAATTTAAATTTCCCCTAAAAAAACCATCATTAATATATAACAAGCAATTTCATTTTTTTTAATAAAAAAAATAAAATTTATTCAAGTTTTAACTTTAATCAAATCTAATTTCAAGTTTCAATCATCACAACTTTCAAGTAATTTAGATTTTGAATTATTTTAAATTCTAAATTTTAATTAATTTTGAATGACTCGATTTTAACGTAAATAAAATTCAAATCATTAAAATCCCAATTCATTTAGAATTTGAAAAATTATATTATTTTAATAAATTTCTTAATTCAAGTGTCACAATTTACAAACAAATCATATCGAGTTTTCAAATCGAGACAAGTTTACATTAACAGATTCTCAAAGATGTTAATGAAATTTTACTCTTTTTCTTCCCCTTTTTGCTAAAAATACACGACTCTCTCATAAAACAATTGAATGCATACTAAATTATGTTTTGTTTGCCACATGATAGTCCATTTTACAACTTAGAATCAATAATTTCAACAAAAACTATAGACAACAATCATCCCCAAATTGCATCAAAGCCTCCTAAGGTAACTCAAGGCGCAAACCTACCCATAAAAAGAGTACAGCAATTGCACTATCAAACTTTGTAGAAGAAAAATATATGATAATACCAGCAGTAACTTATGATACTTGCAATGTCATGATACAGGCAAGGCCTTTTGGAGTAACGCAACAGAAAGTGAAATGTGGCCATTATGTACATGTGATCAAAATAATATCCAATATTTGTACAGATGTTAACAAGAAAGTCTTTCAACCGGATGTCAAAGTGTAACAAAAAGAAATCTAAATTCGCAAAAAAAATTGAAATTTAAGAATCAAGGAAGATATCATCAGAAGATGATCAATCTCACTGTGATATCATCAGAAGATGATGAGCAAATGAAGATAGTGTGATTTCAAGTTTAAGGAACCATGAAAATATCACCAGAAGATGATCATCAATCTTACTATGATCATCAGAAGATGATGTTCTCACCGTGCATGTTAGTCTTCAAGGTCTCGGCAATTTGTTTTCCGAGTCCCGTTTGCCAAAAAAAATCAGAATGGATCGATTCAATCAGCGCATTGACATTAAAGTGCGGACCCTTTTTTCTCTCTCTGCTTTTTTAGCTGTTGGCGTCCTCTTCAGTTTCTGCAATTCCTCCATCACAACCTTCTCAACTGCATCAATTGAGTTCAAGAGTTTCTTTTGGGGAGTGAGAAACTCTGATTCTCCAGCAGTCTGCTTGGTGACATCAAGCAAAATCTTAGGCACAATACTAACAGACGACGGGTCACCAAGCAAAATCTTGGGCACTTTACTAACAGAGGGAGGGCAATGATTGATTCCAAAACTTGGGACTGGATAGACCATAGAGCTATCGTGCTCGAGTTGAACACCTGACAGTGGTACAGAATTATCAAGAACCCTTCCCTCATGGGCTATTGGGCTCTCGGTTTGGTGGTCCTCGACCTCTCTCAAGCTAGCTCTTCTCCTCTCAATAGCCTGATTAAGATCCCCAAGAGTTAAAACATGTCAACAAAAAAAGGCTGAGGAGACCTTCAAATAAAAGAGCAAAATGAAGTGGAACTAGTTCCCTCTTTATGCTAATTAAGCACTACATTCAGTGACAAGAATCACTTTGAAGGCAGTGAAGTTGACAACTGAAACAATATAAGAACTTTGGCACTTCATAAGAAAAAGGAAATTGGCAGGGCCATAGTGAAGCCACTGGATTTGGGTGCACAAATTGAACACATAATGGTGCTCTCAATTTCTTTTAGAAGGATAAAGCACCCATATGTTTAGCTTACATAAAAACAGATGCTACAGAACAAAAAGAGAACAATCAGACACTAAAAAAAAATGTAAACGAAAAATCTCAACAATACATCTCAAATTTACGGATGTAAAAACAAATAATTGGAAACTATTACAAAGGACCAACTTCAATAGTCATGAAGGAAAAAAAAACAAGAGAAGCTGCAATGTTGAAGGACAAAGTTGAATATCCAAACAGGAAAACCAAATAAAATGCATGAATAGAAAGCACAACCCAAAAATGGGTATGTCAAGGAGTAGTTTAAAAAATGAACAAACATTTACTAATAATATCTGAGGCATGTAAATCATAATCAGTTTATTTCCTTATCCTTCCACATAATCAATAACAAGCTAACCAAGAAAAAAATATATCATTCCAAAAATTATACCCAAAAAATAAATCATCCTTTAAGCAAATCTTATATAAATGAACAAGCAAATCTCCGTTTAGGAAAATATCGAAGTTATGAGAAATCATAATATAACAACATAAAGGAAATGAAAAACAATTCCGTAAAATGAATACGATTTTTGAAACTTCAAAGCTGTCCAATAAATTGTTGATAAATGATTCTAAAATAATATCCAATAGCAACTGACCTGGCGCAAATTAATTTAGAGAACGAGGAAACTACACAAAATCAACAGTTGCTAAATTGATGAGAGAGTGTAGTTTACCAAGAAAGCCCAATTAATCAATTAATCAAACACAAAATCAACAGATAGAAGAGACCCAAATATCAATTAAATTTAACAGACTTTAAACAGAGACAACTTAAATCGAAAAAAAAAAATTCAAGAAATGTGATCATTACCCTCACAATAGCAGTGATATCACGGAGAGGGGTTCTTGGGTACCAAGAAGGTAACACACTATTAGTAACACGTCCCCTTCTGCGTCGACCATTCCTCGCCGGCGTGTTCTCCCTTCCCACCGGCGATCCATACAGATTCCGTGCACGCCCATTTCCAGTTCCTGGAGTACCGAGCCCACCACCACCTCGCCTCAAAATACCAGAACCCATTGGTCCACGAGTAGCTGTAGCAAATGCCCTCATCTGCACAGGGGATCCCTGAGCGTCTGCTAAAACTCCGAGGCGTCTTTGAGCAAAGACTGCGCCGATGTCGACGGGCCTTACGAGTCTGTCTCTTGATTCCGGCATAATTGAGATTTAACCTGAGGACAATAAAGAAGTGAATAAAATCAAACAATGCAGAGAAAGTTAAAGAACTGGCAAATCTGAGAAAACCCAGATAAGATCATAAAGAAGAACGAGAAGGGAACTGTTCTTTTACCTTGAGTGTGCAAAGGATTTCGGTGGGTTTGTTCTTGATAGTGCCCTAGGGGAATCTTTGCCTATTATAAAAAAAAATGTACTCCTAGTAGAGAAGAAGAGAAAGCTTTGTGTAAGAGAGAGAGGCGACTTGGCAAAATTTTCAAAGTGAAAATTTGGGCGGTTTTATTAGGAAAATGTTTGATTAACCCAAAAATTAGCACGTGTGGAACACACTATGCGAGATTCAAATTTCGAATCTTCAGTTTAGGCGGTTCAAGCCTTCAAGGAGCTGTTTTGGTTGTACAATTACTTTTTTGCCCCCTTAGCTTGGGTGTAAAGTGTAAACCACTAACCAATGTCCCCCTTTTGGTTTACTAAGGGCTGGCTAGAAAACAAAAGGAAAAAGTGAATATTTGATTTGGTCTTGTTTGTTGAACCAAGCAAGTAATAAATCTAGTTATTGTAGTCAGATTGAAGTAAAATTTCAGTAGGAATTGGATTAAAGCAGATTGACATGAGATTAATATTGTGTCCACTATATGTAGAGAGGGGATTGTTAGTTCGGATCCCTTTTTAACTCGTTATCTGTAAGTTAAAATATTGGTATAGTATGAAAAACAATACCAATTAGAAAACAATTAATTTTATTTATACCTGTTGTCTATCGAATAAATCAGAGTTTGTAGAAAAGGCATTTATATTCATAATAATCAACCAATTTAAATATACAAAAGTCAAGTTGTGGAGTCCTACAACTATGGACATGATCTGCACAACTACAGTAAATGGTACAAGTTCTAACTACCCCAACTACAGACTAGGCATGCTGCTAAAGACTCGTTCTATCATGCCCCTGCAAGCGCAAACCATTCAACAAAATGTTAAGCTTGGAACGGTGTGTTTGAAACTCCTTTCTGGATAATGGTTTCGTAAGAGAGTCAGCCAACTGATCAGTAGTATGCACATGAGAGACACGCAGTTGATGTTTGGTAATCTGATCTCGAACGAAATGAAAATCAATGGCAATATGTTTCATACGAGAGTGGAAGACATTATTGGCACACACATAAGTAGCACCAACATTATCACAGTAAACAATTGGAACAGTAGGAAGAGTAACACCAAGTTCATGAAACAATTGTGTTAACCAGTTGACTTTGGCTGTAGTAGAGGCAATGGCTCGATATTCTGCTTCAATAGTGGATCGGGCAACAGTTGGTTGTTTCTTGGAGATCCAACTGATGATATTTGGACCAAGAAAAATTGCATAGGCAGAGGTTGAAGAATAATTGTCTTTGTTACCACCATAATCTGCATCGACAAAGGCATGAAGGGCTAAGGAAGAATGACAATGTAGAAGTAAACCATAGTCGATGGTGCCCTTGAGATAGCGAAGAATTCGTTTAGCAGCGGCCCAATGAGCAGTAGACGACCGATGCATGAACTGAGAAAGTTTATTAACAGCAAAGGTAACATCCGGACGTGTAAGAGACAAGTATTGGAGAGAGCCAAGTACTTGCCTATATTCGGTAGCATCATGAGCAAGAAATCCATCGTGAAGTAAAAGAGACTCAGTGGAAGACATGGGAGTAGAAATATCCTTAGCATCGGTCATCTTAGTTTTGGCAAGGAGATCTTGAATGTATTTGTGCTAAGAAAGATGAAGACCCGATGAGGTACGAGATGCGTCAACACCCAAAAAGTAACTTAGAGGTCCCAAATATTTTAGAGAGAACCGATGAGAGAGGGTGTCAATAAACAAACGAATAACCTCAGCATTAGAACCAGTGATAATGATATCATCCACATAGACAAGAAGGTAGAGAGTGGTAGTAGAATTTTTGTGAATAAACAAGGAGGTATCATAGCCAGAATTGGAGAAGCCACTGGCAAGGAGAAAGGTACGCAACCCATTGTACCAAGCACGAGGTGCCTGACGAAGACCATAGATAGCTTTCTTTAATTTACGCACGTGATCGGGAAATTGAGAGTGCATAAACCCTTGTGGTTGCTGCATAAAAACACAGTCAGTCAAGGTACCCTGCAAAAAGGCTTTATTAACATCTAATTGATGCCAAAATGGCAATGCCAAGAACAAGGTGAACAGTTGTTGGTTTGAAAACTAGGCTGAAGGTTTCATTGAAGTCAATCCCTTGACGCTGGTGAAAACCTTTGGCGACAAGGTGAGCCTTGTAACGGGCAATAGATCCATCCAGGTTCTTTTTGATGCGATACACCCATTTGCTGCCAATAAGATTCTGGCTGGGAGAGGGGGGAACAAGAGACCAAGTGGAGTTAAAGAAAGACATCGTTTTCCTCACGCATAGCCTCTTGCTAATGAATGGATTTCTGGGCTTATGTAAAAGACGAGGATTCAATAAGGGGAGAGGTAGGGGAAAGGGAGGCATTTAAGTCAAAAATATTTTTAGGTTTGTGGATGTTATGTTGAACACGGGTTGTAACCCGAGATATTAGAGCAGAAGAGTTGAAGGGTGGAGCAGGTTTAGGAGCAACAACAGGGCATAAATCAGAGGAGATAAAAGATGGGTTGGAAGTCACCTGATCAAGAGAGGAGGCAGGAGCAACCACTGGCATTGAAGGTGGGGAAGCAAGAACTACAGGTCTGGCCAACATAGAGGGAGAAGATGGTGGAGAGGATAGTGGTGGAGTGGGCGAGGAAGAACCGGGATGCAAACATGGGAAAGTTGAGGGGATTGGAATGTGCGAGGCGGTGTTTGATTTGGAGTGGAGTTGTTGATTAGATGGGGGTCCCGATTTGGATGGAGTAGAGTGAGGAAAAGGTGAAAGGCTATTGAGATTTTGTGGTGGAGGAAAATGAGGGATATTGGTGGGCATGTGGGGAGTTGGTGAGATAGGTAGTGGAGGGGCACAAATAGTTTTTGGTGTTGTGGGTCAAAACAGTAAAACAAATGATGAGGAATGGAATAACCAAGGAATACACATGGTCTAGAACGGGGTTCTAACTTATGATCACTGTAGGGACGAAGCCAAGGATAACAAAGACAACCAAAAACACGAAGAGAATTATAGTTAGGATGAGAATTGAATAATTTGTGAAATGGTGTGTCAAAGTTGATGGTAGATGAAGGCATGCGATTTATGAGATATATGGTTGTTTTGAAGGCATAAGACCAAAAACAAAGGGGCATTGAGGCTTGATGAAGAAGTGTAAGACCAGTTTCAACAATATGAAGATGTTTGTGTTCGGCGGAGCCGACGTGTTCAGGTGTGTAGGGAGGTGATGTAAGGTGTTGAATACCAAATTTAGCGAGTGTATAAGCTAATAATTGATATTCACCACCTCCATCAGTCTAAACCGTCTTAATGTTTGTTTGGAAGAAATTTTCAATTAATTGTTTGAAGCGCTCAAAAATAACAGGAACCTTAGATTTGACTTTAATAGGATAGAACCATGTATATTTGGTAAAGTAATCAACAAATATAACATAATAGCGAAATTTATCCACTAAAATAATCGGAGAAGGACCCCAGACATCTGAATAAATAACTTGAAAAGGTGCATGACAGGTAATGGAAGAAACGTGAAAAGATAATTTGTGACTTTTATTACAGGAGCAAGAATCATAATGAGACTTAGATTTTGGAGACTCCGAAGCGAAAAGTTGATGACTTGCAAGAATCTTTTATTGGATGGAAAAGGAGGGATGACCGAGACATCGATGCTACAAGTCAGATGTTGTGATAAAGAAGGTGGAAGGTCGAGGGTTTGATCGTGGAGTCAGTGTCGGCCATTCATACAAGTTGTTCCTACTCCGGCCTCATGCCAATGATGCCCTCGTACTCAAGTCCTTCACAAGAAAATGGTTAGGAAAAAATTCAGCGGAAGTGTTATTTTGGCGACAAAATTGGGAAACATATATAAGGTTGTTTTTAATAGAAGGGGCACACAAAATACTTTCTAAAGTAAATGTGGTGGTTGATGTAGCAAGTGTAGAGGATCCAATATGAGAGATAGAAATATCATTACCATTGTCGACGATAACATCTTCATTCCTTGCATAGTTGGAGTGCATGGAGAGATTTTGCAGGTCGGAGGCAATGTGATGAGTTGCACCCGAATCAAGTACCCAATTACTAGCAAAAGAGTCGAGGTTACTGGTAGTCAGATTAGATTGTGGCCAAGATTGCTGAGAACATGGTTTAGGCTTTGAGCGGCAAACTTTGGCCGTGTGGCCTACTTTATCACACAGTTGACAAACTACTCTGGGTTGTCCTTGCTGAAAATTAGGCCGCCAAGTATTAGAGAAAAGGCCAAAATTGTAGTTGTTACCTTGATAAGTAAAGCTACGAGATTGGCCTTGGGTAGGAGGAAACTGTTGTTGTTGAGGTGTTCTGAAGTTTCTGTTGTGATTGGGAGTGCCTGTGTTCTTGTACCCACGACTCGTTTGAGTGAACTGAGCAGTAATTGTAGCCTCTGTCTTCTTGGTTTAACCTCTTTTTTGAATCATCTCTTCATCTAGCAATTTGTCATAGAGGTCTTCAAAGGAAATGGTTAAGTCTTGAACCCTAATAGCAGCAGTCAATTCTTTGAACTCATCTTGAAGCCCATTAAGAGTGTGACTTATGATCTCTTCGTCACTCATGGGGTGACTGATTAATGTTAAGTCATCAATCACACTTTTGATCTTCGTCATATAGTCTGATACGGTAATACCCTCTTTCGTGGTTCTCATCAAGGAAGTGAGGAGAGTTAGCATCCTTGTGTTGGATCGATTGGCAAAGCTTGCGCGGAGCTTGTCCCAAGAATCTGCAGAAGTTGTGTAATTGTCTATAGTAGGACCAATTGCACTGTTGATTGTGGCTTGAATCCCCAAGAGAACTAGACGATCCTGCTTGAGCCAAAGATGATACTTTGGGTCTATTGGTGGTGGACATGGACGCGAACCGTCAACAAATCCAAGCAAATCATAACCAAATAATAGATTGGTCATCTGGGATTTCCATGAGGCAAAGTTGGCTCCATCCTTTGCTAATTTGAAAGGAATCTGAGAAGAGGCATTGAGGTAAATCAAGTGAGTTCCAGCAACAGTGGTATTAACTGACATACTAGTGTGACCAAGCAGGGGTGTGGTAACTGGTTGCTGAGAAGAAGCTAACTATGTAGCTTGTGTTGAGTCTGATCGGGGAGATGAGGAGGTGGACATAAGTTAAGAAGATATGAAGAAAGTAGATTGGTTTTGAAAGAAAAAATCGAATAATAATTGAAATTGAGAGGTGATAATGAAATAGTAGAAACAAGTGATTGAGATATGAAATTGAAAGAGTAAAAAGAGGTTTAGTTGTTCTTATGACAGCGATGGCTTTGATACCATATCGAATAATTCAGAGTTTGTAGAAAAGACATTTGTATTCATAATAATCAACCAATATAAATATACAAAAATTAAGTTGTGGAGTCCTACAAATATGGACATGATCTACACAACTACAGTAAATGGTACAAATTCTAACTACCCCAATTACAGACTAGGCATGCTGCTAAAAACTCGTTCTATCTGCTAAAGACTCATTCTATTATTGTCCTGTTACCCGCAATACCCGATCCAGATCGCCCTTTTCTCACCTAAATAAGAATTTTTTGTCAATACTCGTTACCCGCATGCTAAGACACAGGTATGAACATTAAAAGTAAAACTTGTCCCGATCCACCCATTTCCCACCTCTAATTAATTGGTTCAAGAGATTAAACTAAATAATCTAATTTGATGCCAATGTTAACTTTATGAGATTACCAACTGGATTAAAGGATCATAGTGTAAATAACTTTTAAGCTCTTACAATAATACCTTCCATGGAGTGTTGTTTGTCAATAAAAATTAAGAACTAACGTTCTCTATAAAAAAACGAATACCTAAAATCGGCTCGCCCGTTAAATTCTCAAGCTGGGTCAACCCAACCCATAGGTTCACGAGTTTAAACTTTTTAATGTTTTTAAATGATATTTTTCTAGCAACATATTGTACAATTATATTCAATTATTTATGCTTATTTATTGATGCAAAAAAGTTACTAGGTGTCGTGAAGTTACTAGCTAATGTGGTTAAGAGCTAGTTGTTGTGATTGAATTACTAGTTAATGCGATAGAGGTCGGTAGTGAGAATTTAATATATTAATTTTAAATTCATTAAAAAATTTATTGATAATTTTAGATAATTTTACTAATAACGTTATTTGATGAATTTCACATTTATATTAACGTTTATCAGTAAAATTGTCTAAAATTATTAATAAATTTTCAATAAATAAAATATTAGTTTTAGATTTCATTGTCATCATAGATATATCGAAAGAAAAAGAGAAAATCCCTTCCTTTCCACCCTCTGTCCCTGTCTCTGTCCCTGTCCCTCTCATCACTCTTAACCCCTTCGATCGTTCCCCGCTTTGCTAGGCATACCATTAGTTGACTCCCATCCTTAACTCTTGATATTATAAGAAGATTTTTAGTAGCATTTTCTACTTCGTTTCTTCTTCTATCGACCATTTAACCACCTTATACCTTTGACCGCGTGTGTTTCTGGCCTAAACTCTCTCTCTCTCTCTCTGTCATTCATTTTTCTCATTGCACTCTAACCAAGAGTTTTGAACAGAAATGGGTTCTCTTTGTCATAGCCACCATGCAAAAGCATGCACACACGATTTGTCAAAGCAAAGTTTTTCTTCCCATTGTCCGATAATATGATGCCACGTGGCACATGTTTTCAATTATCTGAAAATCGACGTATAAATTAACTGAGTAATTTCAAGCAAAAGAAAAATTAAGGGAGTATTCATTTCAGATCAACTTTCTCCCTCCTCTTCCCCATGGCCAAAATGGACAAACGGAAAGAGGTAGGCCTAAGCTTCAAAAACTCACTAATATTTTACAATTGGAGCATAATTTTTAATTTATTTGTTTGATTGAGTTGCTACTTTTCAAAGTACAAGCATTTATTGATGAAATCATACTATCCCCATTATTATGATTTACCCGTTACAAGTTTTCTCAATAATATTCTGAGGACTTGTTTTGCTGCTTAGATGGAGTAAAAGATTTGCCTCTTCTTCGTCATATTGTTTGTGATTTTAACTTTCCTGGAAACCTGCTCCCTCTGTACCCGTAATTTCAACTTTCTTGTCAATGATTTTCTATTTGATTGTCATGAATTCTTAATCCATTTTTCACGATCATTTTTCATAAATGATAAGTTTGTTTTCACGATATTTGTTAACATAAAATAAAATTTTCGATTTCGAAAGTTTTTTTTACAAAAAATTTGACATAGAAACAAACTTATCACCCGTGAAAATAAACACACCCTTTCACACCCCTTTCAACATAATCCATACCCTTTATACTCTTTATGTTAGTCCTAGAGCTTTTATCTTTGATTATTTCATGCATTTAAAATTTTATTTTTTCCCTTAACTTAATTGTCAAACATTATTAATGTGAGATTTTACACCAAGTAAATCCTAGGAATTGTTGTCTTTTCTTGCATTTTTTTTGTCATTTCAAAATTGGTTTTGTTCAAATATCATTTATTTTCATAAACTGTTTGATAGGAACCTTGTAGCGATAATTACCATTGTGATTTCAATGGAGTTGAGCCTAACAAGTAACAAGGCAAAAATCTCCTAAGCACAAGCTTCCATCAAATCATTATTGCCTACGATAAAATATGCTCAACATCCTTAATCGATGCCATAATCATTTTAACACAGTGATTCACGCGAAAAATCTAAAAAGAGAGGATCGATGTATAGCGTATATACAACCTTTTCCTCCCTTTCAAATATCATGCTTAACCCACAGTGTTACAATGATTTTGGTAACATCCTGAGATTCAGAAGAATAAAATGATAGTAACTTTAACATCTCATCTTCCAACCTATCAGCACAAGACAGAAGATGATTGATGTTCTATCAATATGAGATTCAATAGCATTACCTGTAAAATACATTGCTGTTTCCATGGCATCTGAATTGAGTCTATTGCAAATATGTCATGCAGAAAATCTCCTCAATGATAGCAGATGACATCAAAGACAAATGTTTTATTGAAATAATGAGCAAAAACAAACTAAGTCACACAGACATGAGAAAAATGAGCATACTATTTATCAGTAAGTAAATTATACAAGCAGTTAATTCACCAGTAGCTAATAAGATAGTGCATATGAAGATATGTGCGTGTGCGTGTGCGTGAGCGTTCATTCTCTTGTTCTCGCATGGCTACCATAAGCCTCCTTAATGAACATTTGATTACCATAAGTGTCACTATTGCTCTGATTTATGTTTCTTTTTAGTCCTTCACTGTGAAGAACACATCTCCGTTGTTTTACTTGAATAGGTGTCTTCTGCTAATGTATAACTGTTTTGCTGTAGCCAGGGTTCTATTCAATATCCTCCGTCTTTATGGCTCGTGACTTCGGGGCAATCACAGATTTTGTTAAATCAAATAAATTGTTGACAAGTTATTCTTGGCTATAAAAGTAATTGTTACACCATATGGGGAATCCTTGAGCTTGTATTTGTTATTGCACTTCAGCTCAACAGAGATAAATCAATCATCATCCAATCACAATATGAATATGATGCATTTTTTATAATTACTTCTCCAGTATTTTACTGATGAACTTCTAGGATAATGTTTTGAATAATAATATATTTTACATTTACAGAAAGATGGTTGGGTGCCTGCACCTCCATTTGGAGGGAGGGATCATACTGCCCCAGGAGCTACCGATTATTCCATGGTGTTTTCTCGAGCTCATGCTAAAAGGAAGCAGCACAAGACTGAGATTAAGCACTGCAGCCTTGGAAATGAACTGGAGTTAATTGCTGCTACTCGTCAGCAAGAGGATTCTGTTACGGTAAGACCTCATTTTGCTAAGTCCTAGTTACATAGTCATCATTTCTTCATTTTGCCAAGTCCTAGTTACATAATCATCATTTCTTAAACCGTTAAGCTACAATAATGAGATCTTTTACATTTACAGAAAGATGGTTGGATGCCTACACCTCAATTTGGAGGGTGGAAACATACTGCCCCAGGAGCCACCAATTATTCCGTGGAGTTTTCTCGAGCTCGTGCTAATAGGAAGCAGCACAAGACTCAGATTAAGCACTGCAGCCTTGGAAATGAGCAGGAGTTAGTTGCTGCTACTCATCAGCAAGATAATTCTGTTATGGTAAGACTTCATTTTGCTAAGTCCTAGTTACATAATCATCATTTCTTCATTTTGCCAAGTCCTAATTACATTGTCATCATTTCTTAAACTGTAAAGCTACAATAATGAGATCTTTTACATTTACAGAAAGATGGTTGGATGCCTACACCTCAATTTGGAGGGTGGGATCATACTGCTCCAGGAGCTACCGATTATTCCATGGTGTTTTCTCGAGCTTGTGCTAATAGGAAGCAGCACAAGACTCAGATTAAGCACTTCAGCCTTGGAAATGAACAGGAGTTAATTGCTTCTACTCGTCAGCAAGATGATTCTGTTAAGGTAAGACTTCATTTTGCTAAGTCCTAGTTACATAATCATCATTTCTTAAACTGTTAAGCTACAATACATCTATCTACATTTGCATGTAACACACTAGCTTTTTACCATACTCACCTTGTACTGGTCCATATTCCCTTGGTCAACACACATGGATCATTACATGGTGGAGTATGCCTTCACAAGGGATGCTACCTACTACTCCATCAAATAGATTACACTAAGGGTGTGTTCGGCAGGAGAGAAAAGTGGGAAGATGGAAAACTAGAAAGATAGAAAAAAAAAAAAAAAAATTGACTTTTTCCTTGATGTTTTTAGTAGAGATGATAGAAATCTTGTTCTTGTTTATTAGAGTGGAAAAATGGGATGGAAGAAAATTCAAATGGTGTCATTTTTACCACTATTCCGTTCATAATGTTAATTTGAAGGATTAGATGGGGATCAATTGGTAAAATGATACTTTCATCTCTTTTCTCTCTCATTTCTCATTCTCGAATCGTCCCAATTTGGGTGAACCATGATTTGTACATGTAAAAAGGAAATATCAATCTTTTTAGTTTTTTTCCTCTCAATTTTCTCTCCTACTAAACAAGAGAAAAGTGCACTCCATCCACTTTTCTTTCTCTTTTCTCATACTAAACGCACCTAAAGGTAAAAACATAGAATACTATGAATAAAATGCCAGTATCCTCCTTTCTAACACTTCTAAGTTTATTTCAATGCAGAAGAGAAAGACATTCTTGACCTACATAAATCGCTGTATTAGGCCTTGATCCCAACGAACCCAAGCTTTCTTCAGGTTTCATGTCAATTTTATGTATTAAAGAGAACTATTGATACCTGGCTTGTATACTTCTACAGGAGTTATGTCAATCAGTGGGACCTAATCAGAAGTTCCTGTAATCTTTGAGTGTGCTATGTGTTTCCTTCTTACTATGTAGAATTTTCAGTATGTCTTACATCTATTCTTTGAGATTAGGAAAGGCAAAAGAAAATAAATTCAGATTATAACTTGATTAAGAGCAGTAATATAAAAATTTATTAACTTGACATACAAAATGAAGTTATATACATTATGCACAGTGGCTGCTAGTATCTTATTAATTTAAGTAGGTATCTCAAATTGAATTAGTAGATTTAAGACGCTTTACTGGAGCTTGAAGGGAAGATAGGTAGTTAGCATCTGCTTTATCAATTCCATTGAAAAGATAACTGAAAGGAGGCATCTCTATATACTTGCCAGAACCAGGAACAACTTTTAGCTCATCATTTTCCCAGACAACTCTTCCACCAGAAATTGTAACTTCAACCTTTCCCTGAGATAAACAACACAAATCAAAATCTAATATAGCATGATGAGGGCTTAGGATGGGTATGTGATTAGACTCTACAGGCAGACACATACAGGGAGAGTGAGAAAGAGGCATCCTTAGAAGTTTGTGAAGTCATATTTCCACATGTAACTAGTGATTAGAGAAATGTTCTAGGGAAATTCTTTAGGAAGAATATTCTTAGGCTTAAGAGGATTAAAAACTCATGTTTAAACTATCTTAAATGGTCAGGTAATTTATTGTTACAGTAGATACAATCTACATTTAAAGCATACATCTCAATCATGACTAAATACTTAATCCTAAACCGGTTAGGTTCACTATTATAAGAATATTTTTCTTCCAGCTTGCCCCATTTAAGGCATTACTTGAGAAAATAGTGAGAGATCAAATATTTCTTTACCACTTTACTCCTGCCACCTCAATCCTTTTATAAATAAAAAAATCATTTTTTATTAAATTTTCTTGTATAGCCTCAATATCCTAATCTTTTGAACATGTTTCCAAATAGCCCAAAACTCAGTGCATAAAGCAAGGTTTACCTGTAGCAATTCCATAAAATTTTCCCTTCAATTTGGTTGGTATGCTATGATTGTAACACCTGACAACATCCATCTCACTCATATCTATCAATAAGCTAATTGTGATCAAAGTAAATTGATAAAGACTCAACGCAAATTCTTAATATGAACCAACTGCAATCAGGAAACCAAAAGTGTTATCTCCACCAACCTTAACACAAGTGGTTGCTCCATACATGCCTTTGATCACATCAATATATCCAATAAATACTCCCTTAAGTTTGAATATCCACTAGAGAAGTTCTCCATAAACTCTATAATATGCCTTTTCGAGATCAATGAAAACCATATATAGATCTTTTATCTCATCTCTATGACTTCGATGTCCCAACTTCATGGCATAAATCAAACTAACTGTTTTACTAATATTATCGTACCATATCTTATTCTATGTTTAATTCTCTCTCCAAATGAGATGTTTGAATGAAGCAGCATGAGGCCATTCTCATATTACAGTTGCAAATGAGATATTTAATGATTGATCAAACATGTAAATTGCAATGACAAAAATTACCTTTCCTCTCCTACCCTCATAGACATTGGTATCTGATCTAGAGTGGTGGGACCTTGCACTTATTTCAAAGCTTGAGTTTGGATTCAGAATAATTATGTCAGCATCAGATCCAACAAGAATTGCTCCTTTTCGTGGATATATGTTGAAGATCCTAGCACTGAAAATTTTTAGAAACAAAAATCATTTTTCATACTTCACACTTCAGGCAGTAATGTTAGAACACTAGTCTCAAACGTTATCTTTGTAAATATCATTAATACAAACAGAGAAAGGACATTCAAGAATCATAGTAAAAGCATACCATTCAGTACTTGTTAAGCGGACATAATCAGTAACAGAAATTTGGCCCGATTCCTGGAAAATATTACAAATTAAGAACACAAACCAACTACAAAACAGTGATTCTAATTCAAGTAATCTATTTTAGAGGATTGAGTTCACAGAAGCTTACCACCATTGTATCCCAAACCAGATGCATCCTCTCCTCAATCCCTACATTCCACGGTTGCATTGAGAAAAAAAACATAAGAATGTGAAATGGATTAAATCGGCCTCGCATAATAATACAGGGCATATAAATTGGAAACAGAAAGGATCATTTTCATATTACCATTGACACCATTTGGGATTTTCCGGAAATCATCAATTCCAAGGGCCTTTTGTGTAGAGCTGAAGGTACAATGATCAGTTCCTATGAGCTGCAAATCATAGAAAGTGTTATGATAAACAAACTTAATATCTTTTTAGTTAGATATTACAAAGACCATTACTGAAGGAAATTCTGAATTGTAGTCTTGATGTTGCTTAGTTTACAATTAGGAGCACCAATTTTACAAACTGCCTTTTGACGAGAGAACTATTATGAAATATAACATCAAGACTAGTTTGTACAGTTTAAATGCCGCAGAATCTAAAACTCAGGCGAATAGCACCAGTTGCTTTTGAACTAACTTTCCTGATAATGAGAGAGAGACCTGCAGGATTCCTGTTGAAAGGGCAGCTTGTAGGGCCTTGTCATGTCCTGATGCCCTAATTGGGGGACTCATGACATACCTGAAACATGATACGAATATAATGCTTCAAAACCTTAAGAAACCAGAATGAACTTGAAAACAAAGTCACGATCAAGGATTCTTGCTTTGCTGCTGTTACGAAGTCAGGATGCCAAAGCACAGAATCATCAAGGACTAATCCAGAAACTACAGGCTCTCCAATAACCCTCTGCCCTGTGCATTATATTAAAATTTATTAATTGTTTCTGATTAAGTGTATAAGCACCAAACCAACAAAATATTGCATAAAGAGATAAGAACAAAGTATGAATTAGATCCTTATGTTTTTCAACAGAATCAGAAGATGAAATCTGAGGATCACATGCATAGGCCATATGAACCAACTATAATGGATTCGAAAGCACTTAATGACACAGAACCAGCAATAAAACAGATAGCAATGAACAACTTTTAGTGAGATCAATTAGAAGAAACTTCTTTTTTATGTTTATTCTTTTTTTTCTTTCTATATTTACAATAGACAATACTTACAGGTAATAATTTTTGTATTCAGAGATAAATATATAGTTCAAAGGGCCTTGTATATATCGTTGGTGCTTCTTTCTTTTCTTTTTTTGTTCATATTTTAATTTTTACTTGGTTTCTGATTTTGAATATCCTATAGATAATAATAATAATAATAATTTATAATCATTATATGAAAAGATAATTGTATATTCAAAAGAATATATTATTGCCCCTTTGGTTTAGCTGAGATGGTAAAGTGTGTGAGAATTAAGTGTAGAAGTATTAGTTCAAATCTGAACTCTATTTTTTTTCAACACTTACTCTTTAAAGAGTACTAATTATGGACACAGCAATGCACTATTCTCCTCTTTATGTGCACGCTTGCATGCGCACGCACACAAACACATGCGTATTATAGATTGGTAGGTACTTTGAGTTTCTGTAATTCATTACTTTCCACCTCCCTCTTCTTTCTGCCAAATCCTGGAATTAGACCTCTATTTTTTCATGCACCTAATTGAAATATCCTAAACTACAATTCAACGTGTTACTATACCTACAATTCAAGAAAAATTTCAATGTAGACAGTATGAAAAATAAAAGAAAAACACCATATCATTGTTTCAATTTGTTTTTTACTATTGCTCATTATTTTGAACATTCTCTAATGTTGATAATGACAACTTTTAGTGCTCTCATGTTAAGGAAACTTTTTCATAACCATATATCCACGTAAAGCATCAGGCAGTTTCTCCCACTTGTTGTACCACAGTGTCAGCTATTAGAAATTCTTAATGTTCCTAATGTTGGATCTTGTTGAACACGTAATTGTAAATGCATAGGTTGTGACAGTCACTCGCATAATATGTCCACAATAATAAATAAATGCTGCCATTAGATAAAATCACCACAAACCATTTAGAATCAGAGAGTATAAAACCTGATTTCCGAGCTTTAGCAATCTCTTCCATTGCATCAATGCTCATCACATGGACAACATAGAGAGGTGTGTTTATAAAACCTGCCAACCGAAGTGCTCGAGCAGTTGCCTCTCCTTCTAGCTGCATGTGTATCAAACCAGAAGCTAGATTATAGCTGAAACATATGAGCAGACATACTAGAAAATAATCGATAAGAAATAGAAGAACTCAATTACAAAGGGCAGATCTGCTCAAAAGAATGGACATAGACCAGACATCAAAATAGCAAGATCTAATCTTGGCTTGATTATAAGTACACGGATGTGGTTTAGCCCTTTCCTAAAAGGGATTTTGTGGACTTTTTTGTATCAAACAGCCCCCTGTGGTGTCCACCATTAACCACAAAGTGTTAAGGTTTTAACTTTTCACCCAAAATGATTAAAATGTCCTTATATATACCCTTATTATTATTTAATTGATATTGACCAAAATATTTTAAAAATTAACAAAAACGAAAAAAACCTAGAAATATATATTTTGAAAAGAATATGAAAATAGCTTGAAACTGAAACTAGATTGAGAAACTGATTAAAAACAAAAAGGAAATGAAAAAGTCCTGAAGGCTAGCGCTAGGGTGTAATTTAAGTATTTTTCTGTTAATTTTTAAAATATTTTTTACTTTTTTCAATTAAATAACATGAAGGTTTGGTTATATGTGCAAGAACATTTTAGTCATTTTGTGTGAACAATGGTTAAGGGTGGAAACCCAAGGAGGTTGTTTGATACAAAAAATTCCACAATGTCCTTTTCAAAAAAGTGTTAAACCCTTGTGCATTTATAATTAAGCCTATAATCTTTGAAATGAGTGAATGTTCACCACTACATGATTTAGAGTTAAATGCACTGCACCACCTGTGGTTTACTAAAATTGGCCAACACTGCAGACCATTTCGTTAACACTACCACCCTTTTGATCTAAGTTGGTTAATGTCCCATATTAAGGGCATCTTCATTTCTTGCAAAATGTATTTTATGTTACTTTTGCTTCCAGAATAAATCAAAGGGTTAGACCATAAATGGGGAGGATCTATAGTCTATACCCAGATCACATTGTCAGTATTAAGATTGGTTATTTTTCTGCTAACTAGAATTGTTCTATTAACATTCTTACAAAGCATTGCTGCTGACCCAGTAATTACAAAGAGATGGTATAGTCTACTTGAATCGAGATAATATAATCAACACATATAGCTAGTCATCAAAAAAAAATTTAAAAAAAACCTACCAAAGTTTCAGCTAATAAAAAATATTATCTAGAATACAGTAGTAGCAAAAATATTTACCAGCAAGCAGAAAAAAGTTACTAAAATGAGAACATATTTCAAAAATTACCACTGGGGGCCTCGAAAGAGCATGCCCCTCTGGACCTGTAATACCAAGTTCGATCATTCTTTTCTGTCCTTCAAATACAGCATCTCCATTTTCTGCATGGACCATTGCCAAGGCACCAAGAGACTTGCACTTCTTAAGTCCTTCTAATAGAAGCTCGTCACTGATCATAAAAGACCCCTTGTATGCCAGGAAAAACTTGAAAGAGTTGATACCTACCAGTTGCAAATATATATTACTATACATGTCTCTTTTGGAAACCAGGAAGAAGCGCAGAGAAGCTGTTCACTATTCTCCACCAAATTAAGACCAAATCACAGTCAATAACCAAATACAGCTTATACGATCTGGAAATTAAGAAATCTTACCTTTCTCCTTAACCATAATTTCCATTTCCCTGGAAACATCTTCATCCCATTTTGTAACTGCCAGATGAAAACCATAATCCATGCAAGAATTTTTCGATTTATTTTCATAGGCTTCAAAACCTGCCATTAAACTCCCTTTAACTGGTAAAACAAAGTCAATGTGCATTGTTGTTCCACCGGCTAATGCTGCCGCCTGACCACTGAAGAAGTCATCGACAGTCTCAGTACCCATAAACTCCATAGCAAGGTGAGTGTGTGGATCAATTCCTCCTGTTTATATTACAAGAAAAAATTGTAATTGTGGAACAGGATCAGATTTATCTAATTATGCACTTGTGTTGAAATTAAGCAAGGGCAAGATAGTTAAATTCCTTGGATTGAAATCAACAGTAAACCAACAGATTATAAGTAAATCTTCATAATTTCTGCATATGATTCTATGAGTGCATACTTTTCAGAGGATTGAGTAAGCAGAGACTTAAAGATAACAAGAATTCGCCAAATATGAAATATGAATAACACATTATACCATGTGTTTTCCAAGATGTAGAGCACTGCCAGATGGTATTCCATACAGATCGACAACATACTATGATGCTATGATATAGTGACATAAATTCATAACATGAGGCAAAAGGATGTATTCCAGCATGATTCATGTGAATGCATATAAGTTCAATATAGACGCACCAGAGGAATAATCTGTCTTAGGAACTTAGATTATACTATCTCTCTTCATACAAGAAATACATGAAAATATTTTTAATTGTTTAAATTATCTCAAGAATCACAATCACGTATCAATTGAAGGAATGGTCAACCTGGCATGACAAATTTTCCAGTGGCATCGAGCACAGTGGCATCATCACCAACCTGCCAAATACAACACAAAATTTGGATGTAGGCGGAGTTACATAACACGAAAGGAAAAGCGACATCAAAGTAAATAATAGATCGAATAAAGAATTGAAGGAAACTACAAAAACTAGAAGAAAAACAAGGGTTGGGATGTAAATAAAGTTCCATATTAATTTTACTGGCACAAGATAAGATTATTTACAGTTCAGAAATTCTTGTGGGGCCATGGGTTGCTATAGAAACTGAACTGCTAGAAGCCTACAACGTCAGTCACATAAAAATTCACACTTTCTGCAACTTTTTCAGCACCCTAGAAAAGGCTTCACCTATATTTGCATCTAAAGTCTGGTGCCAGATGCATGAAAATTGTCAAGAACTTTTCATAAGTCTAGTCAAAATAACTTTAGGTTTTATCGCAAATTTATTTGCCGTACTTTTCAGTATTTTGAGTATCCACAATTTCTATGCAACCCCTCCAAGGATATTAAAAGTTCATTGTAATCCCAAGAAATTTGAATTCATCCTAACAACCTAAGTTATAGCTTAAGTAATGTCATTTTCCAGTCATATTTAACCGAACTGTATTCAGCTTTTAGAATTAGTGCATGTCCTTTGCTCAGCATATATGCAAGACAGTCAGCTGCGCCCTTCATATTTTCACTTCATCCACAACTATGGTTGTGTAAAATGTTAAGTTACCTTTCTTCTATTCTAACTTAAATTATTTATTTTACTATAGGTTTCAGAATCCGTCAAATAAAGGAATTGACATGGTGGCACATTCAAGAGATTAGGACATGTTAAGAACTTTAGAGAAAACAGTTTTTATAAGTAAAATTGTATAAAGAAAAACAGTTTTAATTAGCAAACACTCGAACTATTTAGGATAGGAGGGTATCTAAATCAATCAAAACAGTAGATTCATGTTCGTGTATACCCTGCAAAAAAACATGGACAAATCCAAAGAATTCCTTAATAGTTTAAAGAGCTCCATTACCTTGTGTCATTGTAACAGATTATAATCAAAGAATCCGACATTAGCAAAGAGCCAAAGAAATTGAAAAGCAGCGGTTCACTTCAATTTATAGTTGACATAACAAATCTTAATAGAGGGTTATAAAACTTAACAAATTATAATGAATCTTGAAAAGTACAGGATACAATAGACAGACTGGATAAGACGATAATTTTACCTTGATATTCGGCTGAACTGCAACAATAATCCCATCCTCTATGTAAACATCAGCAACCTCATGCTGGTGAGCATTCACAACTGTTCCTCCCTTAATCAATAGCTTCGTTGAAGATGACGACGAAGTTCCACACGCTGACGCACCATAAGGGATCCCGACATTACAAAACTGTAACAAACACACTCATTCTCCATTAATTTCATCTCTAATTCAACTGTTTGGCTACTAAGAAATTTAAAACACCTAAAAAAGAAAAAAAAAAGTAAAATTCTGCACCTCCACTGAATTAAGCCTAACGCTACTAGTTTCTGAGTTGAACGTCCTAACTCCATTTTGTACAAAACACCAAAAAACAGAAGCCATATAAGACTGAAATTTTCGATTTTCGTACCTAATCTGTAAGTTTTTTTAACCCCTTTTCTTTAACCAACAATTCTTAAAAAAAAAAAAAAGAAGACAAACAGACAGTAATCAAATTTTTAAACGTTTGATCTCCGTTATTTGATACAACTACTTGGCCACGTTTCATCGTACATAAACTATATACATAACAACATCAAAGCAAAGAAGAAAGAAATGAAAGTTTTCAATTCTCTTTTCTTTGCCTTCGTTTTCTCTGCAAACAAACAGAAAGTCAAATTTAAAATTGTTAAGAAGAGCTTCTAATTAAAAAAAAAAAGAAAAAAAGAACAAAGATTTTGAGTTGAATAGTTAAGATAATCAAGTACCTGGCTTGAATCTGATTTTGAAGGAGATGGAAAGAGAAGAAGAGTGAGTGAAAAGAAAGAGATGAGTTGAGCTGTGAAATTCAGGGCCATAGAATCTCTGGAACTGAGCTCCTCTACCAATGGGAATCTTTAGATCAATCGTTTCATTGCCTTGAGTTGAGCACGTCAACGGTCCATGCATTTGGCATTTCAAATAGCTGAGAACTTCTACGGTATATTGTTGTGCATTCAAATATCGATATAAGCTGCCATATCGAACGGATGGATTCAGGCCCCTTGCTTTTATTTTTAAATTACTTTAAATGATGCAATTATAATGGTTCATTTATCACCAATAATCACTATTTACATAAACTTATAAATTCATGTAATGCACCATAACTTTTAATTGAATCTTTTTATAAAACAAGAAAAAAAAAATAGAAGTTGAATTCCTAATTGTACAAAGTGACACACATATGAACTTTTTTATAAAAAAAATCTTATACAATTTGATAGGTTTTACAATACTTCACTTCTAAAATAAACATTATATCTCATTAAATATATTTTCAAACAAAATAATATATTTATTGATAAAAAAATATTAACATATGAGGTAAATTAATGCAAGTAACAGAAAAAAAAAATGTTGTTGAATATATAAGCTTTACCATCAGATGTGAGTTCTTTTATCATCAAATGTAATAGTAAGCCATGATGCTTTACTTTTAAATGAGTCATCGTAGTATGCACCATATACTTTATATGAAAAGGTAAAGAATTTAGAATAATAATTTTTTTAAAATATTTTTTTATAACCAATGAACTGGTTCAGACCTCAATTGTTTTGATGATCACCTTTTGGATCCTAAACTTTGAAATGCTGGTGCCACACTCCACGCGCTGAAGAAACAAGCTTTTTTATTAATTGATTGTGTGGTGATCACGATGAGACTTTTTTTATAATTGCGAGGTGCATGACATCACATTTCACGCACTGAAAAAATAAACATTTTATTAATTGATCATGTGATGACCACGAAGAGACGAGAAAATAATCAAATTTGACACCTCACACAATAATATCTTTGACCATTGAGCGACTCTCGTGATTGTGAAAATTTCATTAATGTTTAGAATTTCAATAATGGTATAATAATTTTCTTTTGTTCATCGTGAGATGTCAAGTTTATAAGTTCATATTTACTTTTGTGTATCTTTCCATTCCTCGTTTTACATTCAAAATCTCTTAACTACCTTTATAATCACATTTCAGTTTTCTAACTACTTTTATAATCACTTCTCAAACCTATGCTCATTGGAATGCTAAACTCCTTTCATAGTTATCAAATTCGACCAAATTGATTGGTCTAATCAATAATCTAGTGACCAAACTCCAAATCTAACCCGAATCTTTAATTGGACCAATTCCTAAAGGAGATCAGTCAAATCTGATTGACTCAAAGGTCAATAGATTAACTTTTTACTTAAAAAAAAATGTTAATACGGAGTGTGTTAGAAAGTTTGGACTTAACCCTAATGTCCTATGTTAGGAAGGAAGTTATGTGTCCTACATTCTGCTACCTTTTTCGGTAATATAAGTGAAAAAATAAATAAATTACGCAGTTACAAACATAAAAAAAAAAAAATTAAAATTATTTGTTGTCAAAAATAAATCCACTAATATCTTATATTCACTTTTCTTTCCCTTACACAATGCTCTTACACAAATTCTATCATTATTCATCCAACAAGAAAGAACCTCAAATATTATAATAAGAAATTAAGGAAAAAGAAAAGAGAAGGAATGCATATTAATGTGTCCATCGTTATTTTGAACTGTGTAATAAAGCACGGATCTCTTTACCTAATGGTTATCTCCGAGTTTTTCATATACGAGAGTCAGCTTCGATCCCCTTCCCTAACAATGTACCAAAAAATTATGCAGTACTGCAGTGAACATGTATGCAAACACAGGGAAGTGCAAATGAAAACATGCAATCGGTGACTGCTCATTTCCATTCAGAAGCATAGATAAACAAACAAGTCCCTATCTCACAGATTATTTAAGATAGTTAAAAACCATGTCCCAGCATGGTAAAAGCTTTCTCCTATGTAAGCATTTCCTATAAATTTCCTCCCCCTTGTATAAACAAGAAGTCAAACTTTACAAGTTAGAGCTCTCTTTCTCCCCACCGGACTTCAATGAGGCACCAAACAAAGCCACCATCGGAGGCTACAACATGTGATGAAAGAAGAAGCAACCTCTCGAGGCAAACAAGGCGAATTTGCTTCCATAGGAGACCACCACACTCTTCTTTTTCTCTTTGTTTTTTAAAATCCCTTTTTCTTCCTATTTTCTGGATTTCATTTTTCAATATTTAGAAAGGATTAAAATCCTTTCACATAAATCAAGGGGTAGCCCATTCGAAATAAGGGCAAAGTGCTCCTCTAGTGGCGGTCCAATTACCGCACCCAAAGAAGAAACTCCCATGCTTCGGTCCAGGTTTTCGAACCATTCTCTTACTAGTTTTAACCCCGCAGTAGCAGTGCATGCGTCGCTCTAAGTTAGTGTCAACCTGCAAAGGGTGGAACTGGATTAACGGCACTGGTAGGTGCTTTACCCTGTGTGGGGTTTGCAGGGTGGAGCTAGATTGGCGATCCGGGAACTGCTGTATTGTCAATGGACGTTCTGACTGCCACATCAATGAGTTGGTTATGGTAAACCGAAATCCACGGTGCATGATATGCGCAAGGAGACGAGCAGTGTTCTTAGCATCATCCAGACCACAGTGAGCACGGCCTTCCCATGCCAGACCAGCCAGCTGGACAGCTTCTTTTAGATTGCACTTCACCCCACCAAAAACCTCATTGAATGGGACCCTCAAGTTGATCCATCTAGCAAAAGTTAAAACAAAGATCTTTTAATCCATCAGCAACATATCTAAGAATCATTCTGATTCGTGGTAGTCAAGAAAGCATCAAAATGTGCAAATATAATATCAAATTCTTCTTTCTGTGTGTAGTTTAATCACTAGACATAAAAAAAAATAAATATAACAAGGCATGAAATAAAAGAAACATGAAAACTGGATATCTCCCTACAGGTGAATGGCAAGACCACACTATTTGGTAGTCTATATTTTGTAGTTTCACGACTTCTGCCACACCATTTCACTGTAATACCCCATCTTCACATTGGTTTTGAGGAAAAAGAAAACAATTTTCTCTGGAAGGCAGAAAGATTCTTGTCTTAACTTCATTTCAAACAGGTGTTCCATTAAGAAGAGCGTTTGATTTAACTGTACTAAAATGTAAAAGAGGATTATTCTACACATCTGAGTCTAAATCATAACTACATTGGGTGGCTAATGGAGAAAAAAGTTCCGTTTTCTGAAAAGTCAAAATTTGTGAAAACAGATTCTTTCACCAGTAAAGCACAAGAGAACAAGCAGTAGTCTTGCTTGCCTTGAATTGTGTAGAGAAAGAAAAAAAGAAAGAATTTTTCCAGAAAATACATTTCAGACAACACAATTTTTTTGGGGCATCCGAAAATCCCAGATTGAGTCAGATCATTGTGTTTCTACAGCTAAAAACTAGTCCACTGGGTTTTCTAGTGTTTGGCTTTGACTTCTGAAACGCTGGGAAAAGAATCAAGATAATCATGAAAACCAAATCTTAAAATTGTTTTTAGTTTATTAGACATATTGTGAATAAGAGATAATTTCATTTCAACCACCAGCTCTATGCTCCAAAGCAATGTGAACACAACTGATTTCTCTAATTTCCCAGGGATGTCCAAACAGCCCCATAGAGAAGGACAAAAGATATAATAAAGTTTTGCTCTTCCCAAAAGAACTTGCAAAACATTTACCTGTTGAAGTACGGAGGCTTCCGGATCCTCTTAAATCGGCACTCAGATTCCAACATTACTCGACAATCCCAGTTTGACCATGTCACCACAGCAAAATTGGTTTGTTTGATTCCCCTTTCTTCAAGCCATTTGTCATGCATAAGCAAAGCTTCAGTTAGAAGAACACCTTTGTCCACCTGGAGCCACCAAGTTCAGAAATAAAATCAATAACACATCTCTAGTGCACCAGAATTAAGATTAGTTTAATAACAGATTGATGGACAATAACGACAAAATGTTAGAATGAAAAGTTAGGCTCTATGACTTTGTATTAAAAAATAACAAAAATGAAACTAACGACATACTTTTCTTCTAAGCCCTGAAAATGCACCTAAAAAATTCTCATAATAACCAGAAATACCTCTCAGGTAAAAGAAAATAGAGCAAAATATACAATATTTTTAGGATTCTTCACCTAAACAAGCTAAAATTCAATTCATAATTTATTATTAGAGAATTTCAACAATGAAATTCCTTAGCCATTTTACACCTACATACATTGTATGCATGCAAATAAATAAATACATACATATATATATATATGTACATCATTTTCAATGTGCGTCTGCCACCAAAAATTAAACTCTCTCTCACACACATGCATGGACACACATGCGCGCGCGCACACATGCATAGAGTTCTCTAATTTTTTTAGGCTTTGCCCAAGGCCTCTGTTCAAGTAGCAGAATATAGACCAAGACGTTAGCATAGGTCCTAGGGTTGGATATTCTCAAATTTCAACTTACTGAATAAAGAAAATAAAGCTTACACTGTGAACATTGTGTTTCTTTTATATGATCTTCAAAGTAAGAGAAAAAAGAGAGACAAACATAGTGGTCCAACAGACTAACACAAGTTAGTTAATAGTCATCTCAACAGGGAATTGAGTATATGGAACGTATTCTCCTAATGCTGAGAAGAAATTTTTTCATGTCTTATCATATCTAGAACAATTTTCAGCGGTAACTGGAAGTTCATCAACTTTAATGGGATCTTCACAACTAGATGAAAAAAACAATTGAAAAGCCACATTGATTCCATGTTCTGGAATGTTAAAAAAAGAGAATTTACTGAAGAGTGCTTGAGAATCCAGAGACCTAAAAGTTTCTGGGAAAGAATGTAAAGAAATCATTTTTAATACCTTTCATATCTTGAAGGAACCCGATAAAAGAAAGGAATCTATTTCCAAGAAAAATATTATCATTATGGATATATCCTAAAGTTGTGTGAACATTTTACTAAGCAAAAGCTCTTAATAGTCCCAAATGAGCTACTGCAAAAGTTGATCCTGTTATTGCATAATAATGATCTATTGTGATACTGACTAGTCTCATTGTTTACTTTCTTTATGAAAAAATCATCACTCTTTGAACTCTTGTGTTTCTTATACAACTCTTCAATTCTTATTCATTTATTTGCTCATTCTTATGTAATGGTGGATATTGGCAAGAGTGACACAAATAAGCTGTATCCCTACTACAAATTGCTCATCTCTTACTTACTGACAAGTAATCCTACCAGGAAATCTCTTTCTCCTAGGTACACCTACCGGTCACATTTCCTCAATAAATTTCATTTTCTTTCTTTACTTATTTATTCATCTATTTACCATTTATTTAGAAGTAATGATCAGTAAAATGCCAAAAATGGGGGTGAAACCCTGATTACACTAGATGTATACAAGAGGAACAATTCTAGGAACGCAAAAAAAAAAAAAGATACCCAAAAATAAAGAAAATCAGGAAAAGAAAAGGAATATAGAGTTATGACAGAATGTTGATATCCAGACAATCATCTCCATAAGCCCAATCTTTAGCCAAGAAGTGAAATTTTCTACCCCTTGGACTACCCTTCTATTATGCTCAAGCCATACGCACCACATCAAACAAGAAAATAAAAAGCTCAAGCCATACACACCCCATCAAACAAGAAAACAAACAAACTATTTGCCATCCCAAAAGCTCCCCTGTAATCAGGCAAAAGTTCCATAACCAAGCAAAGCATAACTCATTGTATTTTATAGAGAGACATAATGGAAGTTAAAGTTTCATGGCGACTATAAAATGTGCCAACAAACCATTCACAGATAATAAATCCCTCCTCTTCCTTTAGTTTTCACCATAAAAAGGTCAAAGATACATCTAAAGCTATCATCCAAACAATGAAAGACTCTATAGTAGGCGCAACCATGCGGCAGACATTTTGGGAAGGAAAGATGATATTGCTGCACTATAATACAATTTTAAATCGAACTGCTAGTTATCTTTCAGCAGTTCTACCTTACCAACATAGCATGTCACTCTACTTGCCCCTTAACATACTTCACCCTCAACCACTCTTCTCCAATCCTAGCTAATTGTGGACAGTTTCTAATTTTCTGTTCGTTTTAGGCTCCACCATTTTATGGTTCTTTAACAGTCGAGACGTAAATGATTCAAATTGGTTAAATTCTAAAAGTGAATGTCAGTGCCCACAATTGATAGTTTCCATAACTAAATATCAAACATGAAATAGTGACTCGGTTTTGTTCAGTAAGGACAAATATACGCAAGAAATGGTGACTCGGTTCAAGAAATTTTATTTAAACATGAAATAGATAAATGTTAGATTTATAAGTAAAATAGAAAAAAGTTCAATTGAGAGAGAGAGAGAGAGAAGAGTTTTTCCTTTCTCTTTCTCTTTTTCATTTTTTCAATTTTCTGCTTTGATGGTGGCAGGTGGGGGTTGACTAAGGGAGATCATTCTTTAATCTCTACCATTAGGGATAAGAAACTAAATGTTACGGTTGGGAAAAAAAGATTTGGAGAGAAAATAAAGAGGACAAAAGGCTAACCTGGTTCATATTCTTCTTCTCTTGTTAGTATATCTTTCTGTTTTGTGTTCATCTCATTCCTTTTTAGAGTGAAACAGGATTGAAAAAGGGGGGAAATGTAACCTAAACAGTAATGTGAAGAATAAAACTTCCATTAAACTCTGTTGAGATCCACGTGATAGGTATAGACAGAAGAACTACTACTATTAATTTTGTAGCTATGACTATCACCAGTATTAATATTTTTTTTATAAGAATAAGAGATACTAATATTAATCTGGGTACCCAGCGAACTGCTATTTTCTATAAATCTTAAAACCAGTATGGCTGCTCATATTTTTCGCAATTGAATTGCCAAAGAAAATTTAAGAAAACCAAATCAAGCATTCTTAACCTGTAGGCCTATTTCCCTCAAACTCCCATGGCATTTTTTTGCAGTGTCAAATGCAAAACAGTTGGCTATTCATGAAATTCCTTGGTGAATAAGCCACAAACTATTTAGTATTACAGGCTACGTTGTTAACAAAATCTGTCATATTGATTAAATCTTAAGAACAACTAGGGTTCTTCAAATGATATTTAAATAATTATTTGCTGGCACACAAAAAGAAAGAAGTTTAAAGACAGAAGAAAAATAGAGAACGATATAGAAAACTTTTCTGAGCTAATAGTAGCAGAGAGAGAGAGAGAGAGAACCATGCTGATGAAATTTTATTTCTCTAAAATTCGTCTTAAACTTCAAAATTTGGCGTACTTCTTTCCAACTCTGAACTCACCAAAAAACAGGTAATATTGGTAATACTGGTGTTATCACCTAAAATTGAAATCTAACTACTGACAAAATGTTCTCAAGAACAATATACAGACAGTCCAAGTTAAATTCAAAACAGAAACATCGAATAAAAACTAAGCCTAAATGCATTTAATTTTTGTTGCATCAGCAGCAGTAAACCTGCAATACCTGAACCTTCTAAATCAAAACATCAATACAACAACTCTAGCAATAACAATAAAAATATTACTCCTATATTCCTAATATCTTTCAATCCAAAAACTGGAGAACTCAATATTTTCCTTTTTAAGACTTCATCCGATGAACATTCGTCAAATATGCATAAAAAACCAGGAAAGAATCCCCAAGAAAAACTTCTTCAACTTTAGCATTTGATGCTTCTCCAAGTAATACCAAGTTCTAAATGGACTAAAGCTTGCCACATTAGGCGCAAAATGATCTTCCAAGACTCACAAGTATAGAAATGGAGGGATCAACTTATAAGATAACTCAAGAAAGAGCGAGAGAGATCTTCTTCAACTACATATATTTCTTCAGATTACCTCCGTTAAAGCCCTATTTACCGCCATTGCAATAGTAATTTGAACCTTTATCCAGACACCAAGTACATCAAGAAATGCTTAATCTAATACCCATATTGGCAATAAACATTTTCAATTTTTCCAACCCAAACTTCCAGTATAGTAACCTCAACAAATTAAGAACTCTTACAGTTAAAGTCCTACTAAAAGTAAATAACTCTCCAAGAAATTGTAAGTCTAGTTCTATTGAACTTCCAAATCAAAATTTTGACTACATGCCCACCCCACCCCCAAAAAAAAAGACAACAGTAACAAGATATGCCTATATCTAATCATCTCAAAAATGCACATTATAAAGTAAAAAATAGCACACTAAAGAACTAACTAGCTAATACAAGAGACATTGAATGCCATAAAAGTAGTCGAGAGTTAATAAAGAAGCAAAAAAAAAAGACAGAAGAAATAACCATCACCCACAACTCCATCTTGAGAATTTCTATCTAGAAAGCTACGAGAATCAAATCAAATACCTGGGTTTGCTGGATACCAGTGAGCTCCTTGCAGAAATCACTCAGAAGCTTATTGTATGTAGGCCGCACATATATTTGAAAATAATCTTCAATTTGGCCAGTTGCACTGTTCACTAGCACAGACGGGAACTCGATAATCTCCTGTGGATGAGGATTCCTCTCCTTATCACAGGTTGCCTCAAAGTCTATGACAACAAAATATTGAAACTCTTGGAATTGAAAATCCGATGGGTAGTTCTGGGATGACGTCCTGAAGGGCATATATTGAAATCGATTATCCACAGGAAAACAACACTCATGATTCATGGGAGAGAAATGGCTTTCGAGCGCATGAAAGTGATTCTGTTGTGCCTTTTGTATGTCGGGATGGAGAGCTGACCAGACATGATAATTTGGTTGGTGCATTGATCTATAATAACCTTCATTTGGAAGTGCAAAACAAGCATTGCCGAATGAGCTGTCAGGTTCCATGATAGCGCCCCCTGCATGACTACTTATTTCATCCTTAGTTTCTGGGAACCCTTCTACAAATTTCCCATTATATCGCAGACTATAAGGATATACCTTACTCTGGAGACATTTCACAGGTGCCTCGGAGTAATTCTGCATCGTTTCTGCAACAAAAGGTATAGATAAGCACTAATGCATCAATAAGCAAGACATAAAACAAAAGTCACAAAAGTTCATGGGTGCATCAAATCCTATAGAGACACTTTCAACTGTACTCATCATAAGTGGTTTTGACATTCAATCAAAATTACACAGGTAGCACAAGCTGTTGCTAACTTCTCCTCGGATTACATATAAGCAAAGCAACAACAAGAAAGGTAAATGACAAAAGAAAATAGACAAATAATTAGATGGAGCAACAACTACATATATAATTTCAAACCATAAGTCACCCAATATGCCAGTAAAATATACATGCGTTGCATCTTAGACACCTACCACTATCAATATATATAGTTTGATTGAGATGGAACAAACTGAGAATCTCTAAATATCTTTCAGTAAAGCGTGCATAATTCAGTATCTTTAGAAACCCCTATCAACGTGTCCAGCATTAGAAAAGAGGATAGATGGTATGAGAAATTCCAAAAATGGCTATATCTAAACAAATACTAAATAACTAGTCGTGATCCAGAAATTTAAACATCACTTTAGTGCAGAGCATACCAACAAGCCCCATTTGCTATATTTGGGAATTAGTATAGCATACTAGTATATTGTACTTCTCATATTTTGGGAAGAATTTGCTAGTTTAATCAATAAAAAAGGAACTAGGTAGGCAATGTTAGTCATTAGCAAATAAATTTTTATTTTATATCAAGCTATACTGGTAGCAAATTGCATCTGTTACTGTCTGTGATGCTGTAGTGGTATAATAATACTAAGCACAAGAACCACCCACTGATGCTACTACAGCAATGGACCAGTAGTTGAATTGACTTTCCCTTTTAAAGCAATGATTAATTTTTTTTCAAGGGCAGAGATCAATTGGCACTATGGTAGGCTTAAAGATTTTTTTTAACGAGATGAATGACAATTTGATAGAAATTAGTAATTACAAGTTTACAACCTTAAGCTGAGTACAATCCTTCTTGATATCTCTACAATAATTGCACACTATTTTGATGCTGTCAGCTGCATCCGCAATTTAGACCATCAAAGACCCATGACTCTTAATAAAAAAAAAAGTAGAAATTTTAGTGGCTGTCAAAAGGAGGAAATCTTGTAGGTATGTTGGCTATTTTATGTCATATGGATTGATCAAACCATACCCATCCTTCTAGGTTGATCATGATATTGTGGTATCTATCTAGTTAAATACTCCACTAAGACTAACCCTAATCGTGTGGTATAAAAAGCAATTGGCCAAAATGTCTCTATTAATCATAGAATATGAATCAAAAGCACACCAAAACCACCAATCCTATGAAATCTGCCTTTACAAAAGGCACACTATTTTCAATTGCGATTACAAAAGGATGTCCATTAGATTGCTGATAATATGATTGCTAGAAATCAAATTGCCAATCATCATAATTGCAGATTGTATCTGTGAACGATATGATCTGACCCCAAGAAAACCAAGTCCCTTACGCTAGGCAAGTAGGCAACACCCTCAAACCTTTTCTACTAACCAAACATCTCTCGAGTACTAAATTAAACCAATAATACTAAATTAAAAAATAACAAGAACACTATTCAGGCAGAAAAGTTTCACTTAAAGAATTCCCTTTTTCGCCTTCTTCCGAAAACAGCAGAACAAATATAGCACATTACAGAACTTAGTAATTGCAGCATTGGAATTCAAATCAAACCCAAACCCAATCCCAGAAATTCTCTACACATACTGATTTAAGTCCACGCATACAATGTCTGATCACTGAATTTTGTCAAATCAACAAAAAAACAAATCAAACCCATAATACATCACACCAAAAACACCGAATTTTTCATCAAAACCGAGAATTTTCCACCCTTAAAATCACAAAATCAATGCACCATAAAAAAAGTATGATCAACAATAAACTAAACAGAATAATCATCGAAAGCAGAGATCAAGAGAATCAAAAGGAACAGATATTACGATACCTTTATGTTCAAAGGCCATCATGATCTTGAATGTGATGAATGATCAGGTACATCAGATCTCCCTCCAAATTTCTCCGCCTGAATTAACCGACCAACACATAAGGAAAAAAAACAAGCAAACAAAAACAATCACACTTGTAATTAAGAAGCGAAGATTTCGAAGTTTCAATTATGTGTGTGAGATTTTGCTTACATGGTTAAGGAGAGAGAACAGATTAGGTGAAGGAGAGGTTGGTCATATAAAGAGTTCTGTGATTTCGTTATGAGGAAACAGAACTAAACTCGAAGAAAGGAATAAAATAGGAAAAGAGTAGACCCCACGGAACTGGGCTTTTATCCCTTTCTGTACTCAACAATGTTTTTGCTGTACTCGCTAGTGCACGTTAATAGTATACTCGCCTTTAGATTGTGGGTTTATCTTTATCGTAAATATACAATTTTTATTTCAATTAATTTATTCTATTTTATCAACAAAAAAATTATGCAATTGGAGTGGATGGATATAATTTTTGAAAAAAAAATTATTAGCTTCCAATTGAGTTACATCTAGATCATGTATATAATTTTTAAAGAAAATTTGAAGATTTAAATTGAAAAATATATAATCCACGTGATAATTTGAAATAAATTCAAATCCATCCTTTTGTATTTAGTATAATTTTTATTTACTTTGAAAGGACAATACATTCTTCTTAGGATACATTTTTTTCAAGAAATAAAAGTCCCTTTTAACGTCAGAATTATAATTGATATGCATTTGAACAATCACCTCCGTCAGATTCTAATAATTAATTGAGTTCTATATTTATTAATTAAAAAGTGATTTTTTTTTATCATCATTACTTAAAATTTCATTAAAAATTGATTTTTTCTCATAATGATTCTTATAAATATTTTAAGATGTTTTTTTTCCAATAAATCACCATAAAAAAATGCAAGTTAACACAAAGGGTATTAAGTAGTTGAATGAATTAGTTTGAAATATTAATTAACAAGTTAATGAACTTTATTACGCCCAACAAAACAAGTGAACTTTATTACGCTATTAAGTATATGAGTAAAAATCATGATAAATGATTAAAATCTAATTATTTATATTAATGAATTATAAAAAAAATGGCTACAATACACATTTAAATATTGGGGAAAAATAAGAAAGAAAAGATTGAGGCTTGGTTTTGTAGTAACCATTAAAAGAAATAAGAATATTAGTTTGGACTCTTTAAATTTGATAATTTATTAAATCTTTGATTCTTTAACAAGTTAAACCAAATAATTACTAATTTTGTATCAAATAAGACTATGCACATTCACTATAAAAAAAGATAAATTATATTCTTATAAGAAAAAGAAAAATATTTATGTAGATGTAATTTCAAATATTAAAAATTAAAAAATCGATGGAGACATAAAAACTACACATATCATATAATTTATAAATGCACTTTTTCATCCATATAACTTTTTTTTTATATGTAACTTTGATATATATAGTCTTAATTGATATTAAGCTAATCAATATAGATAATATTATATGTTGTATATTATTTTAGGGTCCAAAACATACCCTTGAGGTTCGGATCGATTTCTTGGTTTTTAAAAACAAATATTTTTATTTATCATAAAAAAATATAAATTATTTACAATTTTTTAAACTCCCTCTTGAATATCAAATTAATGGAAAATTACCCACATGAGTTATTAATTGCGTTATCTAAAGTCGAACATGTTGGGTTTGGCCTTTAGGGCACCCTAAAACCCTATGAAGCATAAGGGGTTTATTTTTATTTTTTGGCAATCAAGTACTCCCAGATTTTGCTTGATTCGAGTCTACGCAGCTTTATTCAGGAGCAGTGGTTCAATGGAATCAGTGGTAGGGTTCGAAGAGGAAATTATAGCCGTTGATGATATGGAGCAACCATCTTCATCCGACGGCTACAAACTGGTGCCATGGTTGAGTTGGGACGAATGGGAGTTCGTCAGAGAATCTCTTTTCTCTTCTTCTGCAGCCCAGGTCGCATCTGCTCTCGAAAGAGTAAGACTCACTGTACCTCTGTTTGTTTCCTTGGAAAGTGTTTTTCCTAGAAAATGGTAGATTTTCGGTCATACACTAACCCAAAAATTGAGAAGGCAATTAAAGAGACATGTCCATTTACATTAGTTAGAATAAGAAAAAAAATTGTTATCAAATACTTATCTCACGTTTGGTTGCGAGAAAGCAGAGGACAATCCCATACTTTGAATAAAATCCCAAACTTTTGCTGCTTCGGTCGCTAAACAATGAAAAACTGAACTCAGATGCTCATATGATTCTATTATATTAATGTGTATATTTGGGGTTCAGGTGCCAAATAGTGAAAACTCATATTCGAATTTCTGATAGATTTAATTTTCATTGTTGCTTCTTGTTTTATATCTTTTCCCAAGCAACCGTACTGTACATTTTATATTTCTTTCTTTTTCCTTTTTAATTCATTCTTTTTCTGTTTTTAGATATCAACATGGCGAAGCAGAGGATGTATACCGGCTGCAGTTGATATCACTGCTTCGATCATTGAAATTCAGGAGAAAGATGGTTTCATCAGGTAATCATATGGCCCAATTTTCATTTGAAGGTTTTTTATTGATAAATATATATTAAGGCTTTTATAATTATTTGAAATTGATTGCATTATATCTTTGTTTCTTTGGGTTAATAGTAGGGAGGAGCAACCCGTTGACGCTTTATATTCAGAGCATTTGCTGCAAATGCTATATTGCATGGCGGTAGTGAGGTGAGAGTCCTTTACTTCGTTTTGTTTCGGGATACATTACTTTGTTGGTTACTAATGACATTGTCATCAACTCATCATGTTCTCAAACTTTTACTGCTCAACAGTAGAACACATGTATAAAAAGTGTGCAGCCATAGCTGCTTTGGGGGTGCTCTTCTGTATTTTCTTGTTAACAGGTTCCTCATTTGTCGCACATGTAAGTTACACTTATGTTCACCATATAAGGCATCAATTTTGAGTTGGATTCCTCCAAAGCACTAAACTAAAAGCACATGGTAGTGCCCTCCCGCTTTGTTTCCAATCTATAAAAATAAGCCTTTTATCAATTTATGTTATGGACTGGTTTCACCCAATTCACACTAATGTTTCACTTGAGCTATCAACATGGTTAGGACATTCTTTCAAAGAAAATTAGATTTAATTTTTTTTTAAAGTTTATGTAAGATAGAGAAGACAAGGAGTTGCTTAGTGGGTACTTGATGAACCAGCACTACAAAAACTAGTTAATCTTTTAAAAAAAAAATAATTGACAGTCCTTCGCTTTATTGGGGGCAGCGCATATACATGCTTCATGCTTCTGAATGTTGCATAAAGTGAATGCCTTCATATTTATGTCTTCCAAGAGTGGATGATAAGATTTGGTGTCTGTTCGGGTGGTGCGATAGTATTCTAGGAAAGACTTTCCCTTTTGTATGTGTGCGTGCACATGCCTGTCAGTTAGTGGAGGGAGAAAATCGTGAAATATTTTGATGGCTGTGAACCTGTGAAAAATGTTCAATGTTTGTACATGTTACTTAGTGGTTCATACTTCTCTCCGCAAATTTTATGGTTTAATGTATTGCCTCAAAGTGAATTGTTTTGCGACTCAATGCGAGACGAAGCCAAAATAGGGCCCCTTATAAAGGTATAACTCATTTGGTGGTAGCAAGTCTCTCTCTCTCTCTCTCCCCTCCCTAAAAAAATAGCATTGTTGCCGAGGTTTTTTCATATCATAAAAGATTTCAAGGTTGGTGGACGAACCCAATCTGGGGTGTTAGCTTTGTAATGTACCAGTCAAACCTGCCTTACTGCTCCATGTTGGTTGTTTAGCACTTTGACGCCCAAGAAGCATCTTAAATCATGAAATTGTTTACTCTTATGAGCTTCAAAGTTACCAAACCACTTTAATTACCACCTCCGATTATGAAATCATAAAACAAATGAGACAAAACTAAAAAACTCTTTTTTCCATGCCAACTTCTGGATAGCACAATTGACAGAACATTGTATATATTATTGAGGTGAGGCGCTAGGGAGGCCTCAAGATAATCTGTACAAGTGGATTGTTTTTGCCCGGTTGCCTCAAACTGGATTTTTGAGTGCTTAGTGGTGTCAATGGGCTAATTTTGTATAGGTCATGTCTGGATTAAACTAATGAATTTCTTTATTACACACTTCTTGAAGAAGATAGAGTCAATTGATAAGATCTAGGAAAAGAAAAGGGAGGAAAAACTAAGAGGAAAGGTGCAGTTGTATCGATAAAAGCAATTGAATGATATTGATCACATGAATAAATTTCATTTAATAGGAAAATTGTGAGAGAAGGCAGCCTTGTGTGTGGACTGTGATTGGTGATTTCTATTTCCCAAGTGTATTTGTTATACTGTTTGAGACACTTTTTAGAAGGGTCACAGCATAACTAGCATACTGTCTGAGAGTTGAATCTCTTATCAGCAAACAAACACATTAGTACATAGGGGCCAATTCTTAGTGACAAGAAAGATGTGGTTTGTAGACAACCGAACTTATAACATTGAGTACTCTTAACATTCATATCATTACCCTCAAAGTTAAATCAGTACTTGCAGCACTTCTGCTCATTTTTAGTGCGAAATTGGCTTTTGCAATTGTCATCTCAGCTATAGTGGGCTTAAGATTTTTGATTCCATGCGAATGCTATAAGTGGAAATAATTCACCATTTTTTTTTTTGAATGAGAATTAACATTTGATTGCACTCTCAAAGAACCTCCAAATCTAGGCATTAATGATAGATCTAGGAATTGCTCATTTGTTGCCTTCGAGAATATACTGAGAAATTTCTTGAGGCCATTGTTGAAAGTCTTGGCTAAACTAGCACACTACATTATAAAATTATAGAGAATAATCAATCAGCATATTTGGATATAGGTACAATAATCATGAATCCTCGTTAATTTATAGATTTCGTGTATGATGTGTCAAAGATTTATAAAGTTCTAGAGGTTTGAATGTAGAGGCTAAGAATAGTGAACTCTTTACTATCGTGACTCTTATTCACAATTCAAACTTTTATTGCATAATGCTAAGATAAAATTGATGTTATTGCTTGAATGGGTGTCCATGGGTGCATGCTTGTATATGTGTGTGTGGTGCATTTGTACATGTGAATATGTGAATGCTACAATGATGAAAATTGTTAAGCTTACACACTTTAGCCTTCTTTTTGAAGGCTTGTGAACTGTGTCATTGAGAGGACACGGAAGAAAATGGCAGTTTCGATTGCTGAGGCAGCTGAGGCAATTGGTATTCCACGTACATTGATTGATCTTCGTCATGGTAAGCAGCTTCAACTATGGAGGGAGTATGATGTTATTTGAGCATTGAGGCCTGCGGTTGTGTCTTATGATTTGCAGTGCAAAAGTTGTTCATGATTTCTTTGTTTTAATTTGACCTAAATCAAGAACTAAATTTATTTGCTCGCTTGATATTGGTTTGGTTTAATTGTAGAGGGTTCACACCGCGAGGTTCCTGCACTTTCAGTGCTTCAAGAATCTGCAGATAAGGTATACCTGTTCTTAATTTATTCTTTCCCTTGTTAAAGTAAAATCTTTAGATTTCTCTCTGCTAGCTACTCTGGTTGTTAAAACTTGTTTCGTGCAAAACTGCTATGGAAAGCGATGATGAACAATTTGGAAGGCTAGAAGCTTGAAAAGAAAGGAAAAGGGATTTATCTGTTCCAAAACGAATTCTTAAGTCATATTAGACGTGGAGCTTTATAAAAAAAAATTATGAAGGTTTCAACAATCAATATCTTAGAAAATTTTAATTTTAATTATGTAAAAGTTTAATATAAACTATGTTATATAATACTCAGCTTATGTAATATTCCTTTCATCCTCTTAGTATCTTTTATACTATGCTCATACTTTGTCTTATCCACTTATTTATGATTTCAGGCACTTGATTGGTTGAAATCTTATTATTGGGAACCTCAAAAGAAGCAGATTCCGTTTAAGAAAGATGGAACTGGTAACATCAGAAGAGATATCAAATCTAGACTCTGTGAATTGGCATTCTGCTTGAAAGAGAAGCAGAGTCCCCAACTTGGATCTTCATCATTCAAGGGAAAAGGTGCGTAAAACCTTTCTTTTTCTGTAGTAGTCAAGGAAGAATTCTCTTGAGGTTTTGTTCTTTTCTTTTAATGATTATAATGCCTTAAGACTTATTTCTTCTTTAACAAATGTGAATATTAGTTGACATTTTGCATCAATGATTGCTTTATTATGCCACTGCATTGTTGGCATATGGAATCTTTCATGTCTCTCATGGTATAGAGACCACATATCCATGTCTGTTCTGTCACGTCATAAGGCCAATAAAATGCGAGATCTGCTTGTTTACTTTTAGCTTTTAGGGGGCATTCGCCAAACACACAGAAGGAAAAAAAAAGAAAAACATGTACTCCAATTACATTTCCAAATTAAATGTCATCAGATTTTTTTCTACTAGTATTTTTCGAAGGGCAAGCAGTCCTTAAAAACAATATGAGTGTAGCTCATAGGACTGATATATTATTTATGAAAGAAGGGTATTGTCAAACTAAAAGAAGGTTCAGGTGATGAGTGTTTAATGGAAAGTATGTCTAGATTGTTTCATCTATTAGAAATTTAGAATGTTCTAGTTTTCTGATGTATGAGTTCAAACCTATTACCGCCTTCCCCCTTTTTAAGTAAAAATTTTCTTTTATCAGGAATTATAACAAATCAAAATCATGTGAAAAATTGAGGCATGGATTGTTGAGTGTTAGATGGAAAATTTACTGCCAAGCTGTTGGCGAAGCCATTGTGCTTTGAATGGCAAACTTGTATCTTCTGCTCATGAAAAGATGTCATAGATTTACTATTCTAAGAAGGGACAATGAAATGATCTAGAAATAAATGTTTTGATTTGATTTGACACTTTATGGTTATATTAACTTTAAATACTGATCTTATTCAATAGACTTTCTCTTTCTTACTGGTGGCAAACATAGCGAAAGCCTTTGTGGCCATGGTAAGTTATTCTCACTTATGGCTCGCGAGCTCCATTCATCAAAATCTGGAGGCAGACTAACTACCCGATTTCTTTTACTAATTTGATTTTATTATGCATTGTCTAGATAGAATTTAGTTATAGCCGTTATTTGCATCACTCCTTAAAGTCATCACATGATATTTGATTGAAATTTAGAAAAGCAACAGTAGCATGCACCAATTTGATGGCATATAGAGATAGTTCAAGTAATGATAAAAAAGGAAAAATCTTGAATAATTATAATAAAACATGTACTCACAGTAAACTTTGGCAGAAAGGGAAATACCATTAAAGGAATATTTAAGCACACAAAGTAAAGTCATTGAAAGTCTGAAGCAAGTCTCTTTGAATTGTTTTTTTTCCCCTTCCATTTTTGATGAATTAGTCTCTTTGAATTGTTAATGCAATGAAAACCTTGGTTAAGAAATCAGTATGAACATCGAAACCATAAACAGCGTTGAAATATTGAACAATTCATCATCATAGGAAAAATGAGATACCTAATGAGTCACAGGCATGAACCACATTTTTAAAGTCATTGCTGGTGTTGGCATGGCTGCTAGACTCCATTTGATGTGCTTTTAGAATAAAATGGCCATTAGTTTTTCTTTTTCTTTTCTTTTCTCATGCATCACTCTTCATGCATAAGGTAATGTAATCTCTATGACTGTACTTGTGTTTTCAGGTTATAATAAACGTATTAGGAAGACCTTGAAAATCGTTTTGCAGTTATATTCTTCCTTCTCCTCAGAAGTAGTATCTGTGTTGTTGGAGTTGTTGCTGAAGGCTTTGGATTCGTCAAATCGGGCGGGACTTCCAAAAGATTCCCAAGTTGGCCAAAATGTACACATTTTGTTGGATGACTGGAAGCTTGTGATAACAAAATTCTCAAATAAAGAACCAGAATTACTTCTGACCCTTCTCCAGGCAGTTCTTGATATGGTTGGAACTCAGGAACAAATGAAATATCAAACAGGTAATTACCAACCCTCATTTATTGTGACCTGTGACCTCTATTTTATTTTTTCCTTTTTAGGTGTTATTTCAGATACTGTGAATAGATTTGTAGTATGTAGGGCTGTGCAATCGGTCGGTTCAGTTAAATCGGAACAAATTTTGCTATAACCTAAATTTTTCTGTCATACATTGTAGTTAACCAAACCGTCTGAATAGAAGAATGTATCCATTATCCGAACCCTTAAATAACATAAATATCATGTCACTTTACCTTCATTGATCTTCTTGTGAAATCTCATTGGTTATGTGTTACTTCTACCTTCCTTGATCCTTTTGTGAAATCTCATTTAGAAGGGCATCTCACATCAGAGTATAAGACGGAGGCATCCCTAGTTGAATGTCTTTCTTCTTTGTTTGCATGGCTTGTTGGACATCTCAAGGGACTTGAGCATTTTCACCAAAATGATTCTTCCAGAAAAGAGGTATCAAATGCAATACCAACGGAGTTCCTATGTAAATGTCTTCTCTTGTCAGCGTCTGGCAATGACCAGCTCATGGATTCATCCATGCAACTTTTGGAGCTTATGGGAGACCGTGTTTGTAAGGAGAAACTTAAAAATCTCTCTTCAATACGTATGTCAAGCACAGATGTTACTGAAGAAAACTCTTCTCTCATGATTCATGAGACCCTTAAACAGCAAGAGGAGTCTATCCACGATGCAGCTAAGAAACTAGAGTTTGTTAAGCTTCATCGAATGAAGAGCAAAGCTATGAAGACAAAGGATGTTGATAAGGGAAATTCAAACAGATGGGCAAAGGCAAAGACATGGAACCCATGTCCAATTGGTATGTTGCCTCGTGTTCTTGGGTCTTCTGGCCGTTTTCCTGTTCTTGACTGTGATGACGACCATAAGAAGGTTCTGGACTTCTCAAGAACAGAAGGGAGCTGGGAACTGAAGCGGTGTGGTGGCAAGCGAGAAGCTAGTTGTGATATTCAGCAATTAGATAGTTCAAGCATCAAAAAGGCCAGGGAGACAGTAGAGCATTTTGAATCAAATGGTAATGATATTTCATCAGTTGAAGGTGTCATTGGAGATATTCAATTATTAGATGGTTCAAGTGTGAAGGTCAGAGAGTCAATAGAGAATTGTGAATCAAATGGTCAAGATATTTCATCAATGGACGGGGTCAGAGGCCGTCTGGTAATTGGTGGGGCTTGGAAGAAAGTTGGAAATGAAGAGCTGTTAGCCATCGAGTCTGCTGTAAGGATTTTGGTTTAGTGAGTGCTCAACTCTTTCTGTTTTTTATTCATTTTTATGCAGCATTTATTTATAAGCTTCTAAATTCTCAGTTATGTTAATTGCAAAGTTTCAAAGCTTTGACCCGGCTCTCTTGGCCTAGTGGTCACCACTGGTTCTCCACATAGGAAACCCACATTCCATCTCCCTCCCCGTCAATGTACCATAAAAAAAGTTGCAGAGCTTCTGTAATATCAATTATAGAGTTTTTTGCTTTTCATTTTTTTTGGTTTTCTTTTTTGCGATAGTACTTTTGTTTTCAACCAATAGCAAGACCTCTTTCTCCTGATACTTATAAAAAAAAAGACCTCTTTCTCTATATTTTTTAACAGAAGCTGCAACAGTATTTTTTGCTTTTCATTTTTGTTGGTTTACTTTTTTGCGTTAGTACTTTCGTTTTCAACCAATAGCAAGACCTCTTTCTCCAGATACTTATAAAAAAAAAAAAGACCTCTTTCTCTATTTTTTAACAGAAGCTGCAACAGTAGCAACAATGGATGACATCTACTTTACAAATAGGTTTGTTTAGGGAGAGGTAAATCTTTTTGTGACTGATTGAAAACATTTGATTCAAAAGTGAAGGGAAACTATTGCAACCTGCTCAGCTTCAATGTTCATTTATTGATTTCATTTACAGTTCATGTTCTGATTACCTTAACTTGATTTGATCATGATAGAACACACTTGATCTGTAAATCCATGGATGTATATGTAATAATAGTCGCAACAGCATTTGTCTGGGAGCGCTGCGTTCCAGCATCAAGCTCGGATAACATGGAGCCTCTAGCTTTCCGTTCAAGCTGAAGGCTGCAGTACATCAGGGTGTATGTCTTCTACTTGTTATGCTGGTAAGGATTCGACTTGAATTGGATGATTTCTACATGAACCAATTCAAGAACATATTAAAAAGAAGTGTTATCTTTTTTTTTTCTCCTTAAAACTTTTTCTCTGTCAATTATAACCTTAAAAAAAAGTACCATAAAGAATAGATGTGGTAATATATAGATGTAAAATTAACAAGAAAAATATTTGAGGACTCACTGATAATGCGATAATCCAACGCCTAGGTGGCAATATGGTAGAGGGAATACCGGCAGGGGCGACCTGAGAACACATTAGTCACACATACAGAGGATTATTATACCACCCATTAGGATATAGGTAGTACATGGTAATTCCCTGAGGGTGCACGCATGTGATCTCATGTCAACCCTGTTGGGATCCTCTACCTTAACTTGAACCTTTGCCTCACAACTTGGAAATGCTTTGCTGCCTCTTGTTCCGTTGGCTTTAGGAGTACTACATTATATAGCACATTCTTTTCAGTACACATCCCTCAGATGTACTACACAACGCCGTACTTGCAAAGAAAAAAAAAAAATCAATTGTAGTTGAGGTTGTTAGTACTTAGTACAACTTTTTAGTACTCTTTGATTTTTCTCCATTGTAGTACTACTGTTTAATATTATTTTATTAATATTATAAAAAATTTAATTAAATTTAATTTATTAATATCAATTGTTTAATTAGCTAAGATTTTGGACAAAATAAATTGATTCTTTTTTAGACAATAGACTATTTCATCAATTTGGTTAAACTACACATGAAATATTTATGAAATTTGTATGAATCTCTTGTCAAATATGTTCATTTTAAACATAATGAGATGCATTAGCAATTTTAGGCAGCTAAGACATTCCATTTGGGAGATGCTGCACAACGTAGCTTATTTGTATAAATAGGTATTTTCATAATATTTTGATCTTTGACATTTCAAATTAGGCAATCTCGAAAATAGGGTTTCAATTCATTAACAATCAAACCTTTGTCGTTAAGTTTTCTATCAAAACTTAATGAAAAACTTACATAGAGCTTAATCAACATCCTAGTCAGCAATTCAAAAAAAACATTAATAGCAAATTTAATGCTATCTTAGTTTCAAAGTTTCAAAAGATGAAAGTGGTGACAGTCCATTCATTAACAACAATCACTGTTCTCACAATTTTATGAGTCTAATATAATACATGATAGTTTTTTTTTATTGCATCTTTTTAAATTACACAATTAAAAAAAACTATGTATTATTTAAATATTATTACGTATATATTAAAATAAAATATAATAAATATTATGTTCGGATAGTCAGGTGTGGGCTTTTTCACAAACTTCGAAGCCCAGCTCTAATGAAATTTCATCGGTTCAACCTCATATTTTCGTCCAAGCCCGCTGGCCGTGCTTTCAGGCCTCTGGGCCATGATTACCTTTACCTGAACCCTTGAAGAATACCCAATTGAGATTTTCTAGTGCACAAGAGTAATTTATATATATATATATATATATATATGTTAAAATGAAAATTGTTGCAGATATTTAAGCCAACAAAAACAAAAGATAATTCTTTATGAAAAAAGCAAAAGATAATTCTAAAATTATCTCTCAATAGGTGAAACCATGAGTTTCAAATCAGACCAGAATAGATAATGGCCATCTCTCTGATCCCATAGCAATAGCGGGTATTTCACTGAAGATAGCTCTGTTTCCAGAACTGGGTTTTCAAGTTCATGCCATCAAACTTTTTAGTCGTTTGAGAGCTAAAGGACTCAAGCCAAACCATGTTACCTTCACAAATCTCTTATCTGCTTGTAGCAATTCAGGATTAATAGATGAAGGGTGGGAGTATTTTGAATCGATGAGAAAAGAGTATGCCATGGAACCGGCAATAGAGCAATATTGTTGTATGGTGGATCTGATGACTCGTGCTGGCCAGTTCGGCCAGACACTAGAGTTCATGGAAAAGATGCCATTTGAGCCTAACTCAGATGTCTGGGGTTCTTTATTGGGTGCTTGTAGGATCCATTGCAGAATACGCAGTCAGACATCTTTTTGAACTTGAGCCTGAAACTTCCGGGAATTATATACTCCATACTATTGGCCAATATTTACTCAGCAGCAGGAAGATGGTAGGACATGCAGCTAAAATTCGCTGTTTATGAGGGAGCGAGGCGTAATAAAAACTCCAGGTTGTAGTTGGATTGAGGTGAAGATGAAAGTTCACAGCTTCATTGTTGGTCACACTGCACCCTCATTGATGAATGAGATATCAGCAAAATTGGAAAGCTTATACATGAAGATAAAGGAAATTGGATATGTTCCCGACACAAATTATGTGTTGAAGAAGATGAAAAGGAATACAGCTTTTGTGGACATAGTGAAAAGCTGGAGTTAGCATTTGGCTTGTTAAGTACTCCGGCTGGGACCCCTTTTGAGGATAATCAAGAACTTGAGGATATGTGTAGATTGCCACTTAACAACAAAGTATATATCTAAGCTGGAGAAGGGGGGGGATCATATTGAGGGATAATTATAGGTTTCACCACTTCATTGATGGTGTTTGTTCATGTGGGGATTACTGGTAAATTAATATATTAGATCAGCTGTAAATGAAAACAATTCACAAGCCCTGGAAGATTGAAATATATTTGAATTCCTAAAAACTTTGGAGCTTCTACTCAACCTTCATACCTCTTCCGGGTTATAATAATCACTGGAGAAATGGAGAAAGAGGTGCTGGCTAAATGAAACAGTAATTTAAATCAAATGACGAAAGAAGACAACAGAAAATTTTCAATTCTCACTTATTTCATAATATTGGGTTTCTATTCTGCCATCCGTAGGACTTCCAAGCCTTGGCATAACCCTGGCAAAGAATTTGGAACATGATGAAAACTGGTAGCTGATGAACAGGGTATGATTATTTTCTGTTTTAGAGAATTGTTACATAATTATGAGAAGTTGCTTGGCTAAGTTGATAGTTTGCAAATACAAGAAAATTACAAAAAAACAAAAAAAAACATCATTGAGTTTAGGTTGAAAATTCACTTGCATCTCTCTATTATGAGAGCATACGTACACTTCTTCTTTTTGACTTAAAACTGAATAGAAAGCTGATGAAAATTATTTTTTATTAGTGTGTTTGATGGATTGGATGAGGGAAAAGAAATGAGATAACAGTATGAATTTTATTGGGTGATAACAAAATTAAAGCATCTTGCGTTAATTTTTTTCTCATTTTAATTTAAATCACATAAATTTAAAGACCCTAATAAACTGCTACAACTATATGTGAATAACGGTGCTATTACAGTAAAATATGCAGTAATTTTATTTATAGTGTGAACTATAATTGATTTATGGAAGTGTTTTTATTCTTTTGTAATGTCTAACTAAATTGATAAAATTTGTTATCATTGGACTAATGATAAAAAAATCTTACATCCATCAAAATAGAAAAGATAAAAATGACTATTTTTTAAATAAAAAAAATTATCTTGATTTGAATTATAAGACCAATTATTGCTGTGTGATTCCAGTATTTATAATGCCATGATTCAAACATGGAGATGGAGAGAGAGAGAGAGAAAGAGGAAAAGCATGTGAAATGGGTCTTTCCATATCCTTTCTGAGTACACTACCATCATTGAATTTTTTGTAATGCTTTGCAGAGGTTGGCCCATTTATTGTTAGCTTGATGCCTAGGGTGAATAGAAGATGTTGTTCCTCTCTAAAGCATATTTTGTTGTCTTTCAATTAGAGTAGTCATCCATCACAAAGAGTATCTTTTCACCTTTATCATCTTTCTTCCATAATTTAATTTGAAAAGCTTCATAAGGAGTGTAACATTATTGATTCTTCTGATCACCCTTGATATTCTCAAGCATCTAAACTCACTTTCACATATGAAAATAAATAAATAAAAATTAAATATATGCTTTGAATATACACCATCATTTGCATGGGATCTACTTATTTACATATAAGAGTGAAATAAAAGAGTAGATAGAAAGTGAATTATAATAAAAATGAAAATAGTTTTTCTAACATAAATTTAGTATTACAAAATTACTTTCATAAATTTTTAATTTTTATTTATAAAAAATAAAAATCATTTTATAAATTCTTACAATGAAATGGTGAAGGAGTAGGTCAATGAAAAGCATAATCATATATATATATATATATATATATATATATATATATATAAAAGTAAAAAGAAAAAAGAATGTAATTGCTTTTTTACATAAATCCTCCATTTATTTTTAAAAATTGAGATTGCTTGATCGTATTCACATGTTATGCATTTAGATTTGCGCTTTTAGTATGAGACAAAGATATCTCTATCTCTATATAGTACAAAGGCAAGTAGGTAGGTAGCTAGTGGTTCACATGGGAGATAAAGAAACTTCATGTGATTTAACGCATAACATGGCCACAGTTCACTACACTCCATTTTCTCAGCTCCAAAGAGGTTGGTCTGGACTTTGTTGGAATAGAATCTTCCTCATTATTCAATTCCAAATTTTAGACCTTTGCCTTCCAAGCAGCAATGCTAGTAGTACTTCATAGGTTTTATGTAGAGAAGACTACCTAATCATTGTGTAACACATGCAATTCATGAGGACTTCTTCACACTTAATGAAAAAAAATAAAGATAACTCCTTTAGAATGTATTTACCATTTAGTAGGATTATGATAGGAAAGTGAGAAAAAAAATGTTGGAAACTTTTTTTTTATTTATTAAAAAAAGTGAGGGAAAAAATTTAGAGGAATTTCTATTCTTTCTTTTTACATGCACAGACCATAATTCTCTTAAATTACGTAAAAAATAATAAAAAAAAGATATTAAATTATCATTTTATCAATTTATTCTTATCTAATACTTCAAATAATTAGTATTTAGAAAGGAGAGTCTAATGGTAAAAATGATACTATTTATAATTTTTTTTTTTTTTAATTTCACTCTACTAAGAGAAAGAGAGTTTTATTTTCTTTTCATGTAGTTTTTCATTATCTCTATTAAATACATAAAGGAAATCAATCTTTTTAATTATTTTTTTATCCTTTTAGTTTTTCATTTTTGTCTTCTATTAAAATCGTAGTATCAACTCTTTAATAAAATCGTTAGAGGAAAGAATTTACAATCCCAATATATTGAACATAACTCGATAGCTATCTATAGAATCATGATAAAAAGATATCTGAATATACATCCGGGTTTTCAAAACTTAAGTAGCAATTTCAATAAACTTGAATAACGATGTTTAGAGGCAATACGAAAATTTCGAAACTCCCATCTATTTATTGACCATCATTCCTGATGATGTATGCACCAGTGTCTCCCAATCTTTATTCGAATCTCTACGTTCGAAGTCCTTTGAACAAGAAGCCTACTAGTCATATTGTGCTAATGCATTTTGAGCATGGACAAGAAGCTTTGTCGTCCCTGAAAAGAAAAAAGAAAAGAAAATAAACATTTGGTTAGGTAGAATTTTTGAAAACTGTTTTCAGTTTTCAAAACCTTCTTTTTATATTTGGTAAACAATTTTCAAAAAACTGTTTTCTGAAAACTTTAAATTTGTGTTTTGTGACATAATTTTTGAAAAATAGCCTTAAAATCAGTGTTTATTTCTCTGTTTCATTCTTCCTCCATGATATATAAAAAAATTAAAATTTTGAAAATAAAATAGTATTAATTATTTTTAAGTATTTAGCAAATATCAGAAATAAAATTAATATAGATTTTAAATTTAAACTCGAAACTAAAAATAATTACAAGGTGTATCAAAACAGTTTTCAAAATAAGATTATCTAAACAACATTTCACTGTTTTCTGTTTTGAAAGCAGTTTTCAAGTTACAGTTATCCAAACGTGTTTTCTTCATAAAACCGTTTTCAGTTTTTATATTCGAAAACAGTTTTCAAAAATTGAAAATAGAAGACTGTTACCTAAACGTATCATTCGCCTCTAAAGAAATCTAGCTAGAAGGATTTTTTTTTTTTTTTTTTTTTGCAAGAGATGAGACTTTTCTTTGATTTTTTCTCTCATAAATAGAGAAGCACCTTTAATAAATCAGATATTCAGATGCAACCCCCTCCTTTGTCCAAATGAACAGCATCAGAAACAGAAATTGGAAAATGATTATTCACTTAAAAAGTAATTTTTTCAGAAAGTGGATCATGTATTATTCCTTTCTCATTTTCGTGCCAGTGACCAAAACCCCTTTCTTTACAAACATCTAAGTCACGGGCATGCCTTGAAATGTACAGGAAAATAAATTCTTATTGGCTGAAATAATTAGTTTTTTTATTGATATAATTAAGAGCCCAAATCCATAGTCACTTGAAAAATCAATTACTCACTCATCACTTGAATGAAATTTTAATTGCATATCCAGTTAAGACGTCTCACCCTAGACATATAATAAGGTAGCAAAAGATAGAATTAGAACTTAATGTGACATATTTTAATGTCTTCTCATGATAATGCTAACAACATATTTTATAGGGGGAAGGGTCCATATTTTGTATTATCTAATTTGAATAAAACTTCAATTCTCTTCTTCAAATTATAGAATACATATCAATATGAAAATTATGGAATATATCTTTTTCAATAACTACCCCTACAACACGCATCGATTCCCATGTTGAATTACTTTTTTTAATCAGTTTTTGTAAATTTATGTTGAAATCAATATAAGAGAACACGTTTCATTTTAAAAATAATTTATTTACGTTAAGTTGGTGAAATTTAAACGACTTAAAACATCAAATGTATTTAAACAAGATATTTGAATATATACAAATCTATTTAAAATCGAGAATACAACAAAGTTTAAAGGTCCAAAATAGCATATTATAAACTTTAAACCCATTCAAAGTTAAGTAAAACTGTAAAAAAAAATTCAATTTAAATAAATTCTTGTGTGCATTTATTTGAACTATCATGCTCCAGCTTTTGAAATTTAAACTTTTTCAGAGTATGTACCAAACCTAAAAATAACAAAGACAAATAAAGAACGATATCAAACATCAGAATATTACACTTTTAATATTTTACCTTCCAAGATCAATATTCTTCACAACAAATTTGTCATCCCAGATAAATATGTTGATAAATAAACAAAAAACTATATCAAAAATATTATCATTTCTACGTCCAATTAAGTAGAATATTACTGAATGATTTGGATAATAAAACTTTAATTTGCGATCTCTCTAAGATTTCTTGTTATCTTTTGTCCGTTTTGAAATCTATTATGAGTCTTCCTTGTTCTCCTTAACATTTTCCCTGGATCTTGTATATAGCTTCTTCTTCAATATCAAATTCTCAAGAGGAAAAGGGAAAACGCCTAAATCAAGGAAGGAAGTTTCTACAATTCTTGCAAAAAAAATTGCTGACAATGAAAATATTATTGAAATGAATTATTGCACAAATTTCGGTATGATTTAATCAATTTGATTGCTATATGATCTTAAAATTGATGGTGAAAAAAACTTATTCAGAGTACTTGATGGCTTAATTGAGTTAGAGGTTTCATTTTGTATGTGTTGTTTTAAAGAGAGAAAGATACCATAGTAAATGAGAAAATATAAGTTGAAATTGAAAGCAATTAGTAATGCAAAAAAAGTAATTAATGCATTTATTATTAAGTTAAAAATAATTATCTATAAATATTTAATTAAACTATTAATATGCTGGTTTAGTGAAGCAATTAATACAATTCAAACATTATATATATATATATATATATAAAATTGATTGTAATGCCTACTAATTAATATTATAACATATGCACTTCATCTTGCTATATGTTGCTTTGGCAAGCTATAATAATATCTTCATTCAATGTCCCGGAATCTAAACTAGGGCCTTCTGGTCTTTTCGGTCACTGTCAACCACTTAATAAAATGCTGCTCCTTGAAGATTGCAAGGACCAAAATGCATGATCAGAACAGTGTCCACAAGGTTCAAGTTTCAGTTCTAGATAAGAATATAATGTTTCACCTAGGCAGGATAAAACAAAATTAAAACCATGCAGTTATCACATCATTAATCTAGGGATTTGCGTATGGTTTTGGATCTTTTTATTGGAACAATTTAAAACAATCTTGCAAACCAGTACTTAATTTTAAGTAGCACTTATATCTTCATTGCAACCTAGCTAGTTATTTTCACCTCATTTACAAAATTTTATTTTACACTCTGAATAGGAGAACCTTTTTAAATTCGCCTAATTAGGACAATGGAAACTAAAATATTTCTCTTGTACACCCAACTGCTTGTTAGGCCATAAAGGAAACCAACAAGGGCAAAACTGTCATCAAGTAAAAAGTCACTCCAAGCCAAAAATTTTGGGTGTCCTAAACATTATAAAAGTTAATTGCACTAACAAACACAAGATACCCAGTCGTGGCTCATGAAATTTTTTTGGAAGTGTTTATCATTGTCAGATATAGAGAGGGGCAAGATAAAAAAATTTCTCTCTTTACGGACGGTAGAAAATACTTTTGATGTAAGAAAATTTCATGGAGCAACTTCTCTCGCCACGCAAAATCCTTACTTAAACTTGAACCATGAAATTTAAATTTACGAAAAATTCCCATGCTTCTCTATACGGAAGAGAAATTTTCTCCTTTTATTTTTTTCTCTTTGTCAAACAGCAGAAAGTATCTTTACTTCAAAAAAAATCTCATAAACGAAATCTTGACTGTAATCTCTCAATTACTACCCTGCTGGTAAGGGAACACTAAATAGCTAATTAATACATAGCTAACTCATTGGATCTTATTATAGTAATTCTAGAAAAATTCAATATTACATATACTGACACGGTCATATGCTTCTTAAAGTTATAAACTACAGTAAGAGAGAGAGAGAGAGAGAGTAGCTTTTATTTTAGTGACATGGTCATATGTTTTTGTTTCATAAAGTTAGTAAATTATAATGAGAGAGAGAGAGAGAGAGAGAGAGAGAGATAGTACTGGTGTGCTTTCAACATATATCTTCTTATACTTGGGAGCTAGTACTGAGTGAGGAGATGAATTAATTGGAAGTTGCAAATCTGATGAGTTAATCATCTTGTTAATTAGTTAACTTTGGCATGCAATTAATGGCTTTTAACGCAGTAGATAATCAGAGATGTGAGGAGATGGTGTTCTCTGTGGAGTCACAAAAGGCAGTTCCTGCACCATTTCTCACAAAGACATACCAACTTGTTGATGATTCTCTTACAGACCACATTGTGTCTTGGGGTGAAGATGAGACAACCTTTGTTGTGTGGAGACCTCCTGAGTTTGCTAGAGATCTTCTCCCTATCTACTTCAAGCATAGCAACTTCTCCAGCTTTGTTAGGCAGCTCAATACCTATGTCAGTCTCTCTCTCTCTCTCTTTCTCTCTCTTAAATTGTTTTGTTATATATTAATGTTGAAGCATAATATGATTTTTTTTAGGCTTTTAGGAACGAAGGGTGATGTGTTGAGAGATGTCTTTGAAGCTTTTAATTCCTTTTCAAGGTTCTTTTTTTCTTGGCCTTTTTGAGATGGGTTTGTCCTCTTAACTTTTGATAGCTTGACTAATTAAGTTGAGCTACCATCTTACTGTAACAAAAAGGTTTTTGTACATCAATCTTCTTTAAAATTAATTAAAATTGTGGTAATTAATTATTTCATTTGTTCATCAGTTCAGTGATTGATGGGGTTTGCTTTAGATCATGATCAGTATAAATAGATGATCATGTCAATATGATTGCATTCAATGAGATGTACAGCAGATAGTATGCTTTTTTTTAATTAAAAAATGGCTTTTAATTTTCATATTCCCATGTCATTTTTACAAATTTAATCTTTTCTCATTAATCCAATTAATCATTCATTATCATAAGTATCATTTTTAGGTGCTGAGTACTGCTAGATAAGTTAGTTTTTTTTCTTTCCTTTTTGATGGTTAGTTAATTAAATCAGTGTAAACGGATGCTCTAATTCAAAATTGGTTTCTCTAATCATTCAGTGTGAAAATGTCTGTTGGATTGTACATAAAAACAATATAGTACACATGCATAGTTGTGCTACAAAAGTCATCTAAACCTAGAGATCCCAACTTGGGTATTAATTAAAAAATATTACAAAGCAAAAAATAAATTAATATGACAGTTTATAGTAAAAAAATTTTTAAAAAAAAAAAGCATATTAAGACACTCTATGTTACTTAAACTCAGATATGAGAAGGTATGTGTTTAAACGTCAGATTTGTTTATTTTAATAATTTTTCGTAAATTTTTTTTTTTTGATTTGAATTCTTTTAGTATCATAGCTTATCTGAGTGTCAAAAGTCTGACACGAATATAACAAAGTAAGTAAAAAATCCATATAACATATAGAATACAACCTATGGAAACTTTCACACATGATGATCCTTCTTAATGAATAATATCCCACCAAGTTAATTATTCTTAGTGATATTCTTGTTAATTAATGATTCTTAATTATAATATTAACGCAGGGATTCAAGAAGGTAGTTGCAGATAGATGGGAGTTTGCAAATGAATACTTCAGAAAAGGAGCAAAGCATTTGTTATCAGAAATCCACAGAAGAAAAACCCCACAAAACCATAATCACCAACCAGAAGAAACTTTTGCTTTCCATATTATTGATCATCCCTCTCCATTAATGCCATCAATATCACCAAAACCAACAACTGACCATGATTATCATCATGATATCCTAATAGCACTAACAGAAGACAATCAACGGCTGCGGCGAAAGAACTACATGCTGTTATCTGAGCTCACCCACATGAAGAATCTTTACAATGACATCATCTACTTCATCCAAAACCATGTGAAACCAGTAGTAGATTATGATCATCATCAGCAATTTAGAGCTTCATCAGTACCTAATAAGCTCATAGAATTGGGTTCTTCACTTCAAGATTGCAGTTTGGGTAAGTCATCTTCATCAGTACTGACTTCAACAGAGGAGCCAACTGTGAAGCTTTTTGGGGTTCCTCTCAGCGGGAAGAAGAGATTGCACCCGGAAAAAAATGATCTTCAAGAACTGTAATTTGCTTTCAGGATACAACAAATTATGTAATACCCAATTCTGTTTGGTTGGAGAGAAATCTCCAAGAAACCTTCTTCTCCTCCTTTTTTACAGCGTAAAACCCATCCTTTGATTCGTGAGTTTGACTGATTTATAAGTAGAAAGGGAACTCAATAGTATTATTTATGGATTTTTCGAAGAAGAAAAGGTGTATTTTAGAGAGAGAGTGAGAAAAAGCTCTCTCTACTTTGCAGGGCTGTACTATTTAGAATCAATTCCATATAAAGCCAGTTTTTTTTTTCCCTGCAAATCTATTAACTCGCAATACCCGTTGGCTAGTGCCCAAGCCAATTGCAGAGCTTCAACAACATAATACTATTTATTCTCACAATAGCTTTGTCAATATAAGGTGAAACACCACATAAATGTTTCATCAACCACTTCTCCTACAATATATGTTAACCTCCATGAGCTATCACAGTTACCAGCCAATGAAAACTTTGCTTCTCAACAGATTTTTACATAATCATTTAGTACTCGTTTGGCTAGGAAATTAAAGTGGGATTAAACAGCTTTAATCTCATATTAACAGTTATCCAATATTTAGTTTGGGAGATTTATTATTCATGTAGACTTAATTAGATGGGATATAATTAATTTTTTTAAATACTAATTATTCATGCATGATTAATGTGAGATATAATTAATTTTAATTTTATCGTTTTTGTCTTATCTCCCTTTATTTCTTTGGGATTAAAATTTTTCTTTTTATCCTTTCCAACCTTGAATAATTATTATTATTATTATTATTATTATTATTATTATATTTTTAACACATCCCGTCACGTGCAAGTCATCACAAGTGAAACCCAAATATTCGAAAGAAAAATAACTAGGTCAAATATTAAATGAAAAAAGGAAAATAGCCCCCAAGACTCGAAACAATACTTGAAGCCCTCATACCATATTAACAAATAATTGAGTTATCAATCATCCTAAAACTTAAGCTTATGAGAAATAGTCCAAATAATTTTTCATATTTTAACAAATTAAAACAAAATTACTGTTATATAACAATTATTTTTTCTCGGACAAGATGATTGTTAAAAAACAGTTATTTCAGATAAAAATTATTATTCACAGTTATTTCATGTGGACTTCTAATAAATTCATGTCTTTTAAGGTCTGTTTGGTTTACGGACAGAATTACTTAATAAGACTAAAAATACCATGGGATAAGATTAAAGAGAATTAAAGATATAATACTTTAATTATATGTTTGGTTCACGTACGACATAGTAGGATTGAAACTAATATAGAATAACAAATCTAATTATCAAAATATCATAACCTAGTACTGCTCATCATCTCCACAATCCAAACACAAAAATCCAACAACCTATGATTCCATTTTCAGAACAGAAAATTATAACACAAAATCAAGGAGATTAATAACTCTTTTTATTGTGCATTTTTACAAACAACTCTTGTACAAGAAACAAAACAATCAAAATTTGATTGAACTTACAATTGAAAAACAAGATTCACAATGAAAGTATGAACATAAAAAACACAAACCCACTCTTTTTTTTGCACAAAAAACCCATCAAAGATCAAGATAAAAAAACAACTCCAACAAAAAAAAAAAAGCACTGTTGTCGCGTGACAAGAAAAAAAAGTTTTAATAGTGATGCCTCTCCCACAATTGTCAACGGCCTCATCGTCTTCTGTGCTGCCTCACTGAGATCCGGTTGTTGTCTGCCTTTTCGAGATCTGGTTGTCGTGGTGGTCTATGCGAGATGCAAAGAAGCGCTTCTATAATCTGTAGATCTAGGTGTATCTGCCCATATGGATGAAAAAGAGAGGAGGATGATGAGGAGAAAAAGAAGAAGAGAAGGGGAGGTGAAAGAAGACGATGAAGAAGAGAAAAATTTTATCTGAAAGAAGGGGTAAAATGGAGAGAAAAAAAAATCTCAAATGGTGGGATTATTTTTGTCCCATACAAAGAGGTGAGATAGAAACATTAGAGTTATGATTAAATTTGTCCTAACTTAATCGCACGCAGATAATAAATTTTTTCAATCAAATATAAGATTAATTGTTTATGTAAATTAAAAATAATTTATTCCATTTTAATCCATCGTACTAAACATGCCCTCACAGTCCACTCAAGAATATTTGCAACTGGAAAGAGAAATGTTTTGGATCAAATACTAAAGATATATACCCTGTAACAGGTTTGAGTTGAGTTGCCAGAATTAATTTAACAGGGTTTCCTTTTTCTTTTTTGTTACTTTTTTTTTCTTTTTATCTACAGTTCTTGTCAGTCCAAAAGGAGGAAAAGAATAAAAAGAAAAGAAAATGATAGGTTCAGAGACTGTAACTTGAGTGGAGAGGGGTTACTGACATTAGGCAATCATATCATGCTTTCAGCTTGATATTTTCACTTTTCACTACGAGGAATCTAAAAAAAATTCACTTTTTTGTACACCTTTGCTTATAAAAGGAATAAAAGAGGCCATTAGAAGAAAAAAAAAAAAGGAGAGAAAGGTTAGCTAAACTGAACCTCAATTTTAAAATAAGATACACATTTAATTAATATAATTTTTTATAAAAATTTATTTTATTTTATCATTAGCATATTATTGAAAATTGATGCACAATAAAATCTTCACTACCCGTTACATTTGGTTACATGAAATTGAAATTGAAATTAAAATGAAATAATAGTTTTTTTCAATAATAAAATTTTATTTTTAATTCAAAACTTCAATTATATACTATTAAACGTAATCTTTTGTAAAATAAATAAAAAAATCATACATTGTTTAGAATAAAAAATCAATGATAACTACATGTATTTGTTGGGTTAAGTACTAAAGTTAAATTGAAACGAATCACATTGAAACAAATTTTACTAAATTGCACGGGAGCGTATCTCATTGAGATCTATTGATTTTGACGTTATTTGGTAATAATTTAAAACAACAAACTTTTAAAACAGTCATATTAAAAAGTTTAAAGATAAAATTGATTGCTTTAAGTCTATCACCAGGCAATGCCTTTATACCCAAATTGTCTCGAGCTGATTTTTATAGGCCTTACTGATGAGATTTCATTAAACATGGTTATGTTTGGGATTTGCTTAAATCGGTGATTTACGCAATGCTTAAGGTTTAAATCACTAATTTAAACATCATGTCTAAAGAAATCTTATTAATAAGGCCTAAAAAAATCAGCTTAAGGCAATTTTAGTATAAAGATGTAAGACATTGTTTGGTTATAGACTTTAAACCAACTTAAAGCAATCAATTTTACTATTAAACTCTTTAAGTTGATTGTTTTAAAAGTTACCTGATTTAAGTTGCCTTTAATACTTTTATCTTTTCTTATGGGACAATCCATAGGCGTTAATCCATTATGGGCTAATCAGCTCCACTACTATGGGCTCTAATTACATAACATAGACCATTTTTCTTTGGGCTTTTAAGTAGTATTTCAGAGGTTGAATCACTTTGAAAGGTGATGGGTCGTCCTTCAATCTTCTGTTCTCAACCCAGCTTGTAGGAAAAACACACTAAGCCAAGACTAGGCCTGTGGATCCATTTGACCCCAAAACAAACACTAGCAACAGAGATTATCCACAAAAATGAAATGTTCAAACGAGGAAAAGAATAACATTATTTCTTTGTTCTAAATAAAACGTTTGGAGTGGGAAAGTGATGTCCCTGTTAACGATGTGTCAACTTTATCACACATAGACCAAACACAAATGTTAATTCAAGTATAAAACTTACTTTATCTTCTAGTAGTGAAAGGACTCTAAGCATTCTTATCGAAGAGACTGAATCTCAGTCATCTTGTTAAAACTTAGATGGGACGAAAGGGATGGCAACGGGGAGAGGAATGGGTTGGATTGGATTTTTTATCCCTGACCCAACCAAACTCACGGGAAAAAAAGTTCCCCATCCCCACATTTGAGGATGAAGGTGGAAAATATTTTTTCCCATTTTGGTTTTCTACTGAGAATCGGGTTCCCACGGAAAATTTTTCTCAGCAAAACTTAAATCATGAGACTACATAAAATTTGAATTATTTTAATCAATAGCCCAAAAAAGCAGATTTCTAAAGGTTTAAGTTGGGTAAGACCGAAAATTTTAATACTTTTACTTGTTAAAGCTTAAGTTGGTCATGTGACTATTAAGAAATACAGTGTTATAAAAGAAAAAGTAAAAATGATATTTATAAGATATGAATTTAATAAATTATCATTACGACATGAATTATCGTTTAAGGTTAAACCTTATAAATTTGAAGTTGGAATTTAAAAAAATTTATTTAATAAAAAACATAAATTTAAGGTGAAAGATATAATATATTATTTATAAGTTCAGAGAAATTGGGACGAGAACCTATATCTCTATCCATGTCCTCGCAAAGGCAACAGAGAAAAAATATTCCCCATCCCCAAATAGAGTATAATTTTTCTTCAAATTGAGATGGACCCATAAATTTGAATAAAAATACCATCCCTAAATGGAAAAGCATTTTGGATCATGAATTTTTCTAAGCCATTGTTTTTTTTTTTACGGGAAGCCATTTATTAGAATAATTAAATCTTAAAATTATTAATAAAGTGATACTCCATCTTAATTGAACATATTCCTCATCAATAATTGGTCAAAAAGTTCTCTAGAAAAAAAAAATTTTAATTCAAATTCTTCATCATTGATCAAAAAGTTTCACATGTTTCATTATTTGCTTTAATAGTCAAAATGGTACTTCTCCACTTTCACAAGAGAAGACGTCCTAGAAAATAAGTCTCGCCATCTCAAGTTTTAATTGAGTCAATAATTGCAAGAATAGTCAGAAAAAAGTTTGGCATATGTATCTGTAGTTGATGAATCCCTGCCCATTCAGCACAACCACCCAAATACTACCTATTTGTTTTTGTTAATTTTGAGGGTCAATGTCTATCAATATCATGAATTCAGTTACGAAATAGTTATTATATTATAAAATTTAAAAAATTTATTAATAATATTAATTGTATAAAAAAATTTAAAAAATATTAGTAAATTAAAATTATTATTTAATTTCATTATAAATATTTACGATTTCATAATAATTTTCACCAGTGAAATCATTATCAACCCGAGAGAGAGCAATTATTTATATTTGTCAAAGGAAGTGGGGCAGCTGACTCAAAAGTAGATGGGGTTGAGTGACAAGGTGCTTAAACTTTGGGAGACAAGCATCAAAAAGATTGCGTACCTTAAGAAAATGTCATAAGTAACCAAAGGGTATAACCCTAAATGCCCTTTTACCTCATCCATTATCAGAATATGAAAGACACCTTAGTTAAAAATTTATATTTTCTGTGCCCTATTGTTTGCTCCGTGATCTACGGAGAGAGCTTTGAATTGGGGAGATCATATTTAAAAGGCAACCACCCTAAAGGAGGATATGCCAACAAGAGGACTAGTGACTATTGAGAATCAATTTTGCGTTTTTTTCTCTTTGATTTGAGCATATCATATGGGCTTAGATAAGATTCCTTGGTGTCTATAATGTCATAATTGCCACTTGGCGACACGCTACATCAACTGCTGTCTTTGTGCCATATACCATAGGCCAAAAGTTATTACGGGCCTCATTATATAGATTTTTGGGTCAATTACATTTTTGTTCATGATCTATGAGTTGAGTTTAATTTTGATTATTTTTTTATTATTTTTTTAAAACATTTTATTGTGGTTGAAAGGGGTTTGATCGGACCTCGATAAATGTATTAAATAAAATAAAATAAGTACAAACAAATAGGGGGATGAAAAGGCACCATGCCTGAAGGGGCAAAAACCTAATCTCAAAGGGACTTAAGCTTTACCCTATAATGAAACAATAAGTTACATTTTTCTAAAAGATGCTAGGCCAACAGAGTCACTTCGAATAACCTGCTAGCAGTTTACTTGGAGGTTATTATAAGATTAATACACTTCAGACAACCTATGTGCATGTCCATAACTACCAAGGAACTGTCAGCAACCCATTCAGTGCTCCATATTATATCGCATAAACTCAGCCCAAAGTGACTTCCCTTTTACATAGCTCCACACCAATTTAACCTACATGGAATCCAAAATCTCATTTGGCCGTTTAACCCTAAAACCCCCTTCCTAGAACGGTTTGCAAATCTTTTCCCACGCAATCCCATGATGTCTAGAATGTTCTTTGTTATTCCAAAATAACCCCATGAAAAACGATTCCAAACTATTCAACAAACCCCTAAGAGTTGAAATAGCCGCTAGGGTGTGAATAGGAATTGAGCACAAAACATTTTTTTTTTTTATCAACGTGAGCTTCCCCCAACAGATAATAAGTTAGCTTTCCACAATTTCAATTTACTTCTAATTTTATGTTCCAAGTGCTTGCACACACATCACCCTTTAAACAAAGGTACCCTTAGGTATATAATGGGAAGAAAAGATCTATGAAAAGTTGTCCACCATTTCATCATGGCTTTTCTAGCCATAATTCATTTGGTGCTTGCAATGTAAGAACTTTTAGCCCAATTTATCCTTTGTCCCGAAACCTCCTCATAATCATGTAGCAATTTAGTGCACACATCCACCGAAGATTTCTTGTCATTCAAAAATAGTAACATATCATTGGTATAAAGTAAATGAAAAATGTTTAACGCTGTTCCAAACACACAATACCTCCCAATAAGATCCCTAGACATCCAGGTATTTAAATCTTTTGAGAACACATCTTCAACCAAAATATATAATAAAGGGAATAATGAGTCTCCCTTACGCAAACCTCGAGTAGATTTGAAAGACCCATGTTGCATGCCATTAAGTGTAGTTGAATACCACATATTCGAAATACACTTTAAAATTAAATCACAACGATTTTCTGCAAACCCAAACTTATGAAGAATCTGAAGTAAGAAACTCAACTCCATTCTATCATAAGCCTTGGACATCTCAATTTCCTGACACCTTATTGTCAATATCATTCATAAGCTCATGTGCCAGAACAATGTTCTCATAGATACTATGGCCAGCCATAAAACCTGATTGCGCAGTAGAGATTAACGATGGAAGCAAAGGAACGAACCTGGTGGATAAAATTCTTGAAATGATCTTGTACATGAATGTACAAAGAGTGATCATCCTCAAATAAGTTAGATCTTTCGGCTTGTCCACCTTAGGCAGTAATACCAGGTTAGTAGTGGTCAAAGATATAGGTAAAAGCCCACCAAAGAAGAAATCCTACCGCAACCCCTACATCACTCTTAATTGAATCCCAACGACATTTAAAGAAATGGCCTGTAAATCCATCCACTCTGGGAGCATTATTTGGATCAAGGTCTCTAACAACTATGACAATTTTGTCTTCTTGTGGAATAATACATAACTCAACATTTTTTTCCTCAGTAACAAGAGCCAGCACATATTGTAACAAATCATCAGCTGCAACTTGAGGAGATGAAGATGAAAACACCTCCCCAAAAAAACCATTTGTCTCATGTCCCAATTTGTTATCTTTTTCTAACCAAGACTAATCTATTCACTGCAAGTTAAACTTTGGTTTCATTGTCCTTGCTTTGACTGTCGAATAGAAGAAATGCATGTTATGATCTCCTTCCTACAACCACTCCACTCTGGCTTTATCCTGCAGCATTGATTCTTCAATTCTCAACCAATGTTCCAACTGTTGTCTGGCCTCACACAACTCCACTACATAATTTATAGCAAACATATGTTGTAAATTACTTTCAGTTCTAATAACAACATCTTATGCCTTTGAGATATGTCCCTGAACATTATCAAAAACAGTCTAATTCCACCCATGATCTTTATCTGAATGTTACGCTAGGAACTGCTTTAGTTGACATGAATTTAACTTACTTTAGAAACTGTTCAATTACGAAGGAAATCTAGTTTTCTGCACAGTTGCTAATGATTTATTTTAGTAACTTAGTATTTGTTGGCCGTTCTAGTGCTTTCTCACTAATCAGTTTAATTTTTGGACTATGCTTTAATGCATTTGGAAGCAATATGGGGGCTCTTAAAAGGTCACAGAGAGGCAAATTGAATGGTTCAATAATGTTTGTATGAAAGACTTCCAGCAAGTTGGTATTACTAAGCTTTATCATGCATTCAACATTTCTTCCATCAACATTATGGTACATCCTTTTGGAATATAAGTTTATCTGCATACATTGATCCCGACTAGAATCTTGTAAGTTAGAGCATTAATTTCTATGTTTATTTTATAGTTACAATGGTATAAGAAATAAAAATTTTGTTAGTATAAGTTAATTGTGCATCAATTTATTCTGATTGAAATTATACTTAAGAATAATTATAAAAGCTATTTCATAACTCGAAATCAGTATTTGTTTCTAAAATAAATATTTGAAACTAAAATTTAGATAATTGGAAAGTATGAGACTTGTTTGGACATTAGAGTATCTTCTACATATAATTTTACACACTAGTAGTAATTAGAATGGACATTTTATTATTATATATTTTACAATTATATTATAATTATTTATACACTATTTTATATTCAATAAATATAAATATATAATTATATATTTGATCGGGTTACCGGTTTGGGTCGAGTTGAAAATTTTAAACGTATGACCCAATCCAACCCAACCCACCGGGTTCAAAATATTTTCAACCCAACCCAACCCAACCCAATCTCTAAAAAGACACAAACCAACCCAACTTAACCTATTATATCGATTTAGGTCAGGTTCGTGAGTCAACAAGATTTCATGCTCATCCCTAGCAGTAACCATTCTTTTATTAAAAAAAATTGTACATTGAAGGAGTAGTAAACTACCATGTGTTCATAAAAAAATAATATTGATTTAGCCAACGATACCAGTAAGAAAAGAACCACATTGCAACATTTGATTAATTAAGATTAAAATTGATACAATTAATAAAAAAAACAAATAGTCAAAATGAAATTTAACCCATAATTTAAAGACCAAAAGTCTAACTGACCTAATATTCTTTAGTCCCAATATCTACAATAATCTTTTTTTTTCCTTTCTCATGGATGATAACATAAAAATATGCCCAAAATCATATCTAAAGTGACTTACAATCAACCATATGCTCCTTTCTAATTTTAGGGACATTGTCATCAAGCCACATCACCCCACTATGCCAACCAATAAAATGTTGCTTTTGATTCTTTGAAGGTGTCATTCTTGAGAGGCTTCCCTATGAGCTAAGTCAGTGTGGGTCTTATCAATCTTATCCACCAATTCCCATCAAAGAAAGCTTTGCCTTTACCCTCCAACGAACAATTGTCGATGATCATATTCATAATGTCTATCTAAATTTTTTAAAAAAAGTAGGTATCAACTAACAAAGAACATAAGCACATGGTCATTTCAAGTCCAAAATCTTGTTTTTTAAATAGTAAAATGGCAGATTTTATAGATGTCAATTTAGTAGAAGTAGTGATTCATATGTGTTTTGTATTTGTCAAAAACTTGTCCTACAAAAAGGCTATGCACCACTGAACACATGTTGTTTTCTCATTTCATCCACAAAAGATAGATACTTGTTGTTATTATGGGTTTCGTGCTGATAAAGAAAAATCAAAAGTAATGGAGTTTCATCCTTACCCTTATACATGTAGAATTTTCATCTTCTTAATTGGAATTGAAAAGTAGTAGTAATAAAATAGTATACAAAGGGCAACACACAAAATTTTATATTCTTTCTCCAATTAAATAAACAAGATGATTCACGTTTTAGTATATATTATATTTATTCAATATATTGTTGTATATTCTATTTTTAAAAGTGTGTATATATATTGCATTTTTATATTTTATAAGCGAAAAAAATATTGGAAATTGCATTATTGATCCACAAAACAAGTAATAAATACTATTAATGTGCAATTATAATACAAAAAGCAAGTGTGGTACAATGGTTTAGGCTAATAGTTAAGGGTGTGCATGGGTCAGATTGAGTCAGGTTGGCTTAAAAAATCAATCCAATCCAATCTAATTATATCGGGTTAAAAAAACTCAATCCAATCCAATCTAACCCCAGCCTAACCTAATTCAATCAAATCGGTTTTGATTGGTTTAATATTTTTCACTTAAAAATTAATGCAAACATATTATGTAAGAAAAAATATTTTACTACAATTATTCATCATTCATTAGATCTAAAATTAAATTCATATAATAATTTATTAAATATTACAAACCATTATTTACAGATTAAGTACCTTAAATCACTTCATGCAAAGTTCAAACAATCTTAATTTAATGCAAACTATACAAAAGTAAATAAAAATTATATTTTAAATGTGTTTGATCAATCAAACTCTTCAAAACTTCAACACTAATATAGATTTGGTTTTAGAATCTACATAACCAAGTTCCATTATACTAAAAACATAAAGTGAATGAACATCAAATAAGTAAATCAATTCAACAACTTTTTGGAAAACATATTGAAAGTCTAAAAGAACTACTTTCCTGATAATAAATGGTCTTGTTCAACTAAAAAATATTAAAAAGAAACATACTACTCACATATTTAAGTTCTGATTGTTTTTTTTATGGAAACTAACATTTTTCGTTAGAAGATTCCTAAAAAGAAAAAAAAATGATAATATATGAAACTAACTTATCAAATATAAATGTAATCAATAAATTATTAAAATATATATATTTTAAATATATATAAAAAATATAATCATATAATAACAAAATTATCGATTTGAATCGAATTGAAATTTTTCACTCGAAACCCAACCCAACCCACCTCAAAAAGTTCCAAAATTTCTTGCTAATGTACCACAAAAGAAACTTGGTAAATTATTGGAGTTGATTACTGTATACGAATTTTGTTTTATTAATTTAGTTTAAGATTATGCTTGTTTGATAATTTCTAAAAGATGGTAGCCTGCACATGCAAGTCACGTGCGAGCACGCTTTCAGCCTCCGATGATAGATCGACAGTTGCTGCAATTCTTGGTGGAATCTCTGTTACTGCACATGCAAGTCCTTTCGCAGTTCCCAATTCCCTCCAACTCAGTCATAACTTTTTAGGCCACCATTTATGTCTCCCACTCGATCGTGTGCAGCGCCCGCTCATCCCCGGATTGCTTTGCTCGTTTAATTGGATGGTGTTTCACACGCGTTAACCGAAGACAAATATTCTATTTAAAAGTTTTGGCCCTGTCTGAAATGGTTTTGGATCCCGTGTAATCGGCAGGAGTTTAATTATTACAACTGCTTTACGAGCAATTCTTAAAGTTACCATACTTAAAGTTACAAAAGCAACACACTAATTCAGTCGTGAAAGGTTCAATAATAAATTTTGGGCCAAATTACTACTTGGTCATAAAATTTGAGTTGATTTCAGTTTGGAGTGTTTGAAAAGGCGTTTCTGAGGTTTGCTCGGAGGTGTTTTCGGACTAAAATGCTCTAAGACGTGAATCTTAAGACAAAAGTATCACTAAACGCACGTTTTTCGAGTTTGAATGAGATGTACGCTTTTGATATCCTGAACGTCTGGGCGTACACTCAATGCTTTTTTTTTTATATAAATAAAAATAATGCCTGTTAGATGAGACTGTGAATCTCTGTGACGGCCATGAGATGAGAGAAATCAAGATCGATGACAATATTTTGACCAGTTGTAGCCGAGAAGAAAGCAAAGAATATGACGTTATGAATTAGAAAGGCCATGTTTCGAAACTGGTTGTTTTATGTTTTGAAAAAACTGAAAAAGAAAATGCATACCAATTAAAAGTAATAAGTTCAATTTAAATACATTAGCAAAAACCGATATAAAATCAAAGAAAATATTCACTAATCTTATTTTGTTAAAAATTATCATACTTGAGAATCGACTCTATGATTAAGTTATGGCCAAAAAAAACTTTATGATTAAATTAAAAAAAATATTTTTTAAAAACAATTATTCAAGAAACACATAAATAAAAAAAATAATTAAATACTTATATACTCCATACAAGATTGATAACACACGTGATTCCTATAATAATGCATAACTTTTGAAATTACTAAATGATGCATGTACATAAGTCTCATTAAGCATGTATTTTTGATGTGAGATAACAATCATAATTTTTTTTCCTTTTTATCCAAATTTTATTCAAGATACACCTATAAGGGAATTGTTTTTAGATTAAGTCCAAACACTACATATTTAGCTACTAATAATTCAAAATTGAAACAAAAAATCACAGTGCCACTTGTTTGCAAAATAATGAAAGGGAACTTGATAAAAATGTAGCTGAACGCAGTGGAACACATCCCAAACCTCTGAAGCCACCGTTAGTAATATCTACTATTCCTTTTTAACTAACGGTTGCTTTTTCTGGTTAAACGGATTTTCCTCCCACTTGTCAGAAGCATTTTTTTAGAGGGAAAATTTTACATATAGAAAATCTTTATATCCACCGGAAAAAAACACTCCCTCTAAAATCTAAAAAACCATAGCCTCTCAGTTATGATTTATCTCAGTCTCTCTTCTTGTCCACTACCTATTTGAAATAGATTTGAGGGGTGGTTTCTTTTTTCTGTTTTCTTTTTAATTTGATGAAGGAGAATTTCGATTAAGTGAGGTGAGAAGGGGACCCCATACTTCACGTTCATCATCGTCTTCTTCATCAATCTCTCTCTTTTATATTCTTCTCTTATTTATCTTGTAATCTTTGTGATTCTACAGCTTGTTAGTTTTACACAGAGATCTGAAAAGGGTTTGTTGGGCGCACCTAATTGTGCTTGAATCCCAACTACCCAGATCTGTTTCTCACCTACTAGTTTTTTTTTTTTCAAAAAAAGGAGAGATTTCTGTTTGGTTTAAACCAAAATCCAGATTTTTGGGATATGGGTATTTGCATCTAGACTTATCCTCAATCTTTTACTATTTTCCTAGGGATTTCCATGCGTCAGAGACCCATATCAGATCTAAAACTGCCTCACCACCAACTTCAATTTCCCTTCTTTATTGCTGGGTTCATCCATTAAAAACCCATTTGTTCTCTCTCTCACACACACACTAGAACCTTACCCTCTCATTGAATGACAGCTATTCAAGTTGTCTGTACGATTGGGTTCTTTACTTTGAGGCCAATTCTTTTATAGAACGGATAAAAAGAAAAAGAAGCATAATTTCGGCTTCCATTAGCTTCATCTTTGAGTTCTATAGCTTTGATTTAAGGTGGCTTTTGTTTCCAAAATTTGTTTCAACAGAGATGAGATACACTACAATTTTATTCTGATTTAGACATTTTTTGAAGGAGGCCCACTGCTGGGTTTGGTGGGCTTCTGTGAACCAATAAAAACCCCATTTTCCCCATTATTTTGAGAGTTGCTGTTGTTGTTTGAAGATCCCACTTTGTGGTTTAATTTTATTCCTTTTTAAGGGAGTGCTGTGAAGAGGAAGAGAGAAAATTTCTAAATTTTGAGGTTTCCATTTCTTTAGCATTGCTTTTCCACTATTGGGTTCCTCCATCTTTTTATCTTTGCCCCACTTTTATATTTACTAAAACTTGAAAAAATTTGACTCCCAAAAGAGAACTAATCATCCCCTTATTTATTTTTCCTAAATGCTACTTTACTTCCTCATCCCTTGTTTCTCCTTCTTCCTCTTTTCAATGTCTCTTTCTCTCAAGCCTCTTCCACCATGGGCAAATGAAACCAGGCTGCTCTCTCTTCGGTTCTTGAAAGAACTTTCTCTCTACCCTGTCATCAGCTTGATAAAGAACAGCTTTCGTGACCCTGGTTTGTCTAAAATTCGCTCCAAAATGTCCCTCAAGAAGACCCTGATCACCTCCAGAGTTGATAACAGCATTGAGGTTCCTGCAGGAGGAGGGATGTCTGTGTTGGACTTGCCTGAATTGGTCATCGAATGTATTCTTGAGAGGCTTCCTCCTTCTGGGTTATGCAGCATGGCGGGTGTTTGTAGCTCTTTGAGGGAGAACTGTGTGAGTGATCACCTGTGGGAGAGGCACATGAAGCAGAAATGGGGTAGGGTGATTGGCCCTGCTGCTTACAGAGAGTGGCAATGGAATATTGCTTCAAGGAAGGATTCCTGCAATCTAAAACAAGGGAAACACAAGGGCTTGATGAGGATTCTCTCCTTAGTGAGACCTTTTTCATGGATTGGATCTAAGGTAGTTGATGATAGTACCAAGCAGAGGAGTTCTTTGCTGCCCGTTGATTCCATCATGTCTTGGTATCTTGCTCTTGAGACTGGTAGCTTCTGGTTCCCTGCTCAAGTCTATAATCGTGAGGTACGAGACCTTAATTTCCTTTTACTATTTTTCTTTGTTTTTTTGGGTTTCAATTGTTAAGTTCTAGTTCAATTAGTTTGCTTTGATTACAAGAAACCTTACTTTATATTGTCCTTTTATGGTTTATGCAGAATGGCCATGTTGGGTTTATGTTATCATGCTATGATGCTGAGCTTAGCTATGATTGTCGCACTGATACCTTCCAAGCCAGGTAATTTGATAGATAGACATGATTTTCAATGATAATAAATATATATTTGTTTATAAACTTTCCAAATTAGTATACTGAAAATTTGAAATTATGTTTTGCTTTACAAGGCCCATGAGTTGTTGTTGTTGTTTTTTTTTTTTCCAGTTATGAATTAAAAGAAACACTAAGAATAAGAGAATTTTGAGCTGGTGGGTTGATTGTTAGATTGGGTTTGCTGTAGGTATCCACCACATGGAAGGAGGGCAATTGCTCTTGAAAATGGTTTGCCATGGGAAAGACTAAGAGCACCACCTGTTGATACTCCTCCACATGACCTTCATATCTCTGATTGTTTGAATGAATTACGCCCCGGCAATCACATTGAGATTCAATGGAGAAGAAACAAAGAATTCCCTTATGGTATGTTGTTCATTTCTACCCTTTGCAGATACATTTTTTTTAAACCATTTCTTAGCTAATATCAATATTAGATATAATCTTGTTTGGTTGGTCTCTTTATTTTTTATTTACTTTACTTTACTTTCTTTTTTTTTGGGTTTTTTTTTTTTTTTTTTTTGGGGGGGGTGGGTGTTGATAAATCAAATATCTTAATCAATTTTTATAATGATTCTCTGATAAATAAGTTGTGCCATATATTTTGCAGGCTGGTGGTATGGTGTTGTAGGCCACTTGGAACCATGTGATGGGAATGAAAATTACTGCCATTGCCATCTTAGTGGTAAGTTGCTTTCAATTTGCAACTGGGTACTATATGATTGATTCCCTAGAAACTGAAGGAAAATAGATTGAATTGGAGAATCTAACAACTAACCATTGCCTGTCATATTCCATGCTTTCCTTATCTATTAAAATCAGCATTTTTAATTAAACTGATTTTTTCAACATACTCATAATCTTTATAATATTACTAAATATTCTTGAAAGAAGCAATTACCATCTTTCAGAATGTGGATGAGATGAGTGCAAAAAAAAAAGTTTTTAACTTAAAAAACATGAGACCCTAATTTTGGTTATTGTCCTTTTCTTGAATCTCATTTTTTTTCTTTCAAACTGTGGACCATCTGTTTATGCTGGTCCTCAACACAAATCATATTCATTGTGTCTTAATTTCTACAAACATTGTGATAACTTAGTGTCTGAATGGAATATTTATGACCAACCACACTGAAAGAACTCAATGTCTCCCTCTAGGGTCGATTTTGTTTGATTGCTTGCTTGAAATCTTTCAGCTTTGTGGGGCTGAAATGTGTTAATGCAATCTGTTGCATTTTCATTCATTTTTTCCTGTCTTCTTCAGTGCCCAAAATGATGGAACTATTTTCAATTTTAGCATTTTCAAGAAATTTTGGTTCACTGCAATTAGTTTCTAATTCTAATTTCATGCTAAAACAGATATGGTGGTGTTGGAATTCAATCAGTATACCCCTGGATCAAGGTGGAGACGCACGACAATTAACAGGAAAGATCATCGGGAGGAAGGAAACGAGGCAGACGGGTTTTATGGGGGAATCAGAAAGCTTAACAGTGAGGAGGAGATTGCAACGTGGAAGCGGCTTTGGCCAACTGCAATCCTGGAATAGCATTTTGCATAAAAAAAGAAGAAAAAAAAACAACATACGTTCACCAAGAATTCAACATAGATATTTCTTCCAATCAAGCGAATTCTCAAAATTCCTACTTTTATAAATGCAGCATGTAGAGATTGAATTTGGCTTCTAAGCTGCAGGAATGTGGAGGGTCATCTTCTCATTCCTTCTCTTTGTTTCATAATTTTTTTTTTTTCGTTGGAAATTCTATGGCCTTTCCATGCAGCCAAGTCCATGTGAAGAGCAAAAAAATTTGTATGTAACCATATTGAATCCCACGGTATCTAAAATTTTAGAGTAGGTAATTGTTTTGCCTTTCTTATTATTGGCAGCTGTTGCAGATATATATATATATATATATATATATATATAAAATTGTTGATTTTAATCCAACAGTCAGTCTACCCTGCAAACTCGAACTGTATGTATGTGTATCAACTTTTTTGCTTTAATGTGAAACCGTCAAATATCACACTATTGAATTTCTCTTTGGATAAATTACATCTACATTCTCGAGTTTTTCATTTAATTACAACTAGGTTCACCCTTCAATTTTTTTATTAATAAATGATAAAAAATTTGATAAAAATCGTTTTAACATCATCATGTGATTTTAATGACCATAAAAAAGCGAGATTATCCCTTATTATTACTTACGGTTGTGCTTTGATTTGGACTTAGAATAAGGGTTTAATATTAAATTGACAAGGAAACCGACATTGAAAAATAGATGAGAGATATAATTGTTAAAAGGTTATAATAATAAAGATTATAGTTAGTGAAGTGTTTGATATAATGTTTGATCATAAATTTAAGATATAATAATAATAATAATAATAATAATTTTAAAGATATTTTATGATTTTATTACAGGTTTTAAACGAAAAGACGTACTTATCGGGTTTTTAAATTAATCTAATTGATTTTGATTATATGTAAAACTTGAAGATGAGAATGTCCTTTAACTTTCTCTTATCATTTTCTTTATGCACTCTCTCGGTTTGTGTGTATTTTTATTCATTTATTCTTAAAATTCAAGCAAATAAAAAAATTATTTAATAATCATCATTTTCACGTGAAATTCATTTTATTAAACATGATTTATAGTAAAAGGTTTTAAATTGAAATAAATGGAGAGCTTTTCCCCCTGAAAATCCTTGCACACACTTCGGCCCTGTGACCCATTTACTCCACATATTTTGCCCCAAAACCCATACAAAGAAGCCGTTTTGGCCTGTAGTGTATAATTGTCATCTTGGTCACCCTTTTCTCTTCTTTGTATTTGGTTATAAATCCCATAGACTTGAAGCTAAATTTCCTTTTCATGTTTGGCTTTGACTTTGTTGCTTCTTGATCTTTTACCTTCTCTTCATTGCCTGAATTTCCAGTGGATGCACTCCCGAACAAAAACTTCATGATTTTAGGCCTTTTGCTTTCCCTTGTACTAGGAAATCCACTTTCTTTTCTCTCCATTGAATTCTTCGTTGTCACTGTAGTCAAAATGGGCATTCTGGGCTTTTTTTGGCCCATTTTCACAAGTCTTGCTCGTCTCGCGAACAACACTCCTTTGGGCTTAGTCAACTTTATTGGGTTTTTATTGGCCGGTTTACTTGGTTCTTGACAACCCATTTCCCTATTTTGGTTCGGAACCAATATTGAATAATTCAAGCCATTTGGCTCTATTTGCTTGTTTGGGCTTGAACCAGTTTGGTCCATTTCCATATTGGTGCCTGATTGTTTGTTTTGATGGTGGATCCAGTCCACCGAGTAATTGGACAGCTCGGTAGTGAAGTCTCGTAGAGGTGACAGCGACCGAGCCCGTCTATGATTTCTTCCTCGAGTTTTTCCTCTCTTCTCCTCCTGGACATTCTCCAAAGCTACCATGAATGGATCAAAATCATCATTCCACAAGCTCCGGCGCGAAAACGGAAGCTTTAGTACTCTGGTCGGGGGCCTCGGGGAATACAAAGTCGAACTTTGCTTACCAAACTTGTTGTCGTTGGTGTATTGAAGCCGCGGTGGGGGTTTTAAAGGCATGACTTTCCCTCCACAAAATAGTTCATCAGCAAACGCCATAGCGGGAAGAGACTCTTTGCGTTGCCTTTGTTGTTGCTCCTCCTCTTTTTCACGTTGTTCTTGTTCATGATCCGATTGCCTATTGAAGTCATATTCATCAAAGTTGAAATGCCGGCTAGTCTCGAATTCGAATTCATCCAAAAAGGAATTTGCATCTTCATATGTAATTGGCGTTGTTGGCTCTGTGCCATGATCATTTCTCGCTTTCAGCACATTTCTAGCTGGACTAGGTGGCATACTGTAGAAACACATGTGATCAAGGCTGTATCTACTTGGACTGGTTGGTGCACTCACATAGATAGAGCCGTTTGGGCTTGGAGGTGGCGTAGTTTCCATTTGGTAGAAACCTTAAATTTGGTGCCAAAGGAAACAGGAAAAAAAATACTCAAAATGGATCTTGAGTCCTGGTTTTGAAAGAAAGCAACTGTGACATCTATATATGAAGAAAGCTGGGTCTTTGCTTCCAAAATATTCTTCAAAGCTAAAAACATATAAATACCATATTTAAGGAGAAGTTCATGGTTGATGTTTGTCCCTATCCCCTACCTTGAGCATGTGAGTCAACTATACATTCATGGGTGCAAATTAATTATATAAAAAAATATTAATTTATAAATTAGTTTTAAATTTTTGAAAAACGACATTATTTTTTGAAAGTGATGTAAAAGTTTCATCCAAAGTAACTAACAGTCAGAACATAAATTAATAAAAATTATTTTCTAACATTCACATAATAAGATATCTATTTTATTATGTTGAAATATAAATCGCATGTTAGTTAAAGGGTATTTATGTTTTTTCACTTTTATCAAAAAAAATTTAATAGTGAGATGGGTTTGTTGTTTAAATACTTGGGATTAATTTGTAATCGAATAATCAAATGTTTAGGGAGTGCATATAATTATGCCTAATCATGATAATCATCCAAGACTATATTTTTGTCTTATTATGTTCATGACTTTAATATCTAGGGCATATGCCATTGCTCTAAGATACTTAACCTTGTAAATTTCACAAAATCCAAGTAAAATTATATATGTTGTCTGTGTTTATTTAAATAATTTGCATCATACAAAACGATCACAGCAAGAATCAAAGCATCCCAAGCTAGATTAGCAAAATAATTTCTGGGTCGGGTCACCGAGCTAGATCATGGCTCAAACAGTTAAGCATCTAATAAAAGTAATCCCAAATGACCTTATAAATATGAATTAAGCATCTATTAAAAATTTTTCCCAAATCCCAAATGGATTAATCAATGTACAAATCAAGCCGTGACATATTTGAGGGGATTTTTTTGGTTAGATTGGATCTAAAACTAATGTTTTAGACAAACTCAAAACTCTATTAGTAATTTTAAAAAATTCACTAGTAACATTATTTTTTAGGTTCCACATTTACACTGATGTTACTAACTAAATTTTTCAAAATTACCAATAAAGTTGTGAATTGATTTAAAACCAAATGTTTAGACATGATCAAACCAAGTTTTGGTTTTGGTTTTCCAAAACGAGGAGATTCATTCAATAGGGGCTAAAATCTTGGCCTGCTGTAACACCCAAGAATATGAAAACTTTTCATTAAGCATTCTTGCTAAAAATTACAAGCTGCAGCTTCTTTGGCGACCTTGCTAGTTACTTTCTGCAGTTTCATACTCAAAAGCAACTTCTTTTTTGGTAAAAGGGAACTTTTATTAAAATCAACCAAAGTACCAGATGAAAGAGTTCTTAGGGTCTCAATGCCCCTAAAATCAGCATCATACAAAAGCTCCCCAAAAAAGGAGGTGGAGAATAAAAACAAGAACAATCTAAGCTTCAGCTTCCCTCTTGGCAAGGCTGTCCGTCACCTTGTTAGCTTCCCTATAGCTTTGTCATATCTTGACTTGCTCCATCGAGTTCATCAATGATCTGCACTAATCAGTAAGTGTGCTATAAGGATGAAGAGATCGACAAGTCTCCTTTAGAGAGAATATCAATAACAAGATTTTGCATCAAGCTCAATCAAGTTTTTTTTTGGCTCAAAAAGATTTTGCCAAATCCAGCCCTTCTTTCAGTGCCCATTGTTGGAAATAAAACACTCACACAAACAACTCTTATTCAAACTCAAAGAGATATTACAAGAGCACTCTCACTCAAAAGAAAGAAGATACTAGAACTCACTCTTAGAAGACTTTGCTTCTTCACTCACTTAGAAGCTCTTGCTTCTTCTTGATGATTAAACCAAAATGGGGAGGGGTATTTATACTACTTAAGAACAATCCTACACCACACAAATAAACTAATCCAAAATTACAACAACCATACACCTCATTTTTCTTGGTGGTTCTAATAATATTTTAGGTTACCAAATGATTCACATGCTCAACTACCACACCAATAAAATTCTAGGTAGAATGCTTGTAGTTTTGGACCTTGATTATGGACTTGGACTCCAATTTGATTGAGTTTGGTTTTGGACTCCCATAATGGATCAAGTTTATGATCCAACACCCCCCCTTAAACTTGATCTTGTGACCCCTAGTAAGTTTCTTAATCTTATGAAGTTTTCGCTTGTCAGTGGCTTAGTAAAAATATCAGCAACTTGATCTTGTGACCTCACATATTCAACTTGCACATCCTTTCTTGCAACACACTCCCTTATATAGTGGTAGCGAATATCGATGTGCTTGCTTCGATCATGGAATACTGGATTCTTTGCTAAGGCAATGGCTGACTTGTTGTCGACATAAACCTTGGTCGGCTCTTCTTGTATCAAGCCTATCTCCTTCAATAGATTTCTAAGCCAAATTGCATGACAAATGCATGAGGTAGCAGCAACATATTCTGCTTCACAAGTGGACAATGTGACAATCGGTTGTTTCTTTGACATCCATGTGAAAGCAGTATCTCCCATGAAAAATACGAATCCAGTAGTGCTCCTTCGATTATCTATGTCTCCACCCCAATCACTATCGCTATATCCAGCAAGCTTGTAATCATTAGAAACTGAATAGAACAAGCCAAAGTCAATTGTACCTTTTAGATAGCGAAGAATTCTCTTTGCGGCTTTAAAATGGGTGGTTGTTGGAGATTCCATGTAGCGACTAACCAATCCAACTGCGTGAAGAATATCGGACCTCGTGCAAGTTAGGTAGCGTAGACTTCCCACCAAACTTTTGAAAAATGTTGGATCTACACTTTCGCCTTCTTCATGTTTGGACATCTTGACTCCGTATTCCATCGGTGTGCTTATCGGCTTACAGTTCTCCATCTTGAACTTCTTCAGGATCTCCTTTGCATAGCTTTCCTGTGAAATGAAAATTCCATCATTTTGTTGCCTAACTTCAATGCCAAGGTAGTACGCCATGAGCCCCATGTCTGTCATCTCGAATTCCTTCGTCATCACTTCCTTGAATTCATTGAACATGCCTGGGTTGCTTCCGGTGAAAATCAAATCGTCCACATAGAGGCACACGATCAAAATATCTCCATCTTTGATCTTGATATATAGAGCATGCTCATAGAGACATTTGTTGAAGCCATTCTCTTGGAAGTACTTGTCGATTCGGCTATTCCATGCCCTTGGTGCTTGTTTCAACCCGTAAAGAGCTTTCTTCAACTTCAACACCTTGTCTTCGTGGCCTTTGACTTCGTAGCCTGATGGTTGCTGAATGTAGACTTCCTCTTCAAGAACTCCATTTAGGAAGGCAGACTTTACATCCATTTGTTGTATCTTCCACTTGTTTTGAGCTGCCAAGGAAATAATTAGTCTAACAGTCTCCAACCGAGCAACAGGGGCGAATACCTCATCGTAGTCAATTCCAGCTTTTTGACTGTAGCCTTTTGCAACAAGCCTCGCCTTGTGTCTTTCAATCTCTCCCTTAGCATTTCGCTTTGTTTTGTAGACCCATTTGACACCTATCGCCTTGTGTCCTTTGGGAAGTGAAATAAGTTCCCATGTGTCGTTCTTCTCGATAGCCTTGATTTCTTCATTCATCGCATCTCTCCACTCCATTTCTTTTGCAGCTTCTTGATAGCTCATTGGTTCACAATCAGCAAATAAACAAAATAATGTAAGATTATGTTGTCGTTCAGTCACTTCATAGAGATCTCGAAGGCTTCTTGTTCGTTGCACATCTCTTTCACTTTGACTCCCACTTGAAGATGATGAAGGTGACTCGTCTCCGTGGGTAGTTGATGTTGGTGAAGTAGGTGGAGTTGTTGGCTCTTGTTGGGCTTCTCCAGGCTGTTCTATTTGTGTCAGCTCATCTTCAAACGGGGGAGAGAAATTGAAGTCATCTATATGAGATCCAAAATCCCATAGTCCTTCTTCGTCAAACACCACATCTCGGCTGATCACAACCTTCTTATTGTTCGGATTGTACAGCTTGTAGCCTTTTGAATTTGCATCATAGCCAATGAAGATGAAACTCTCGCTTTTATCATCAAGCTTTGTTCTTTTCTCATCTGGAACATGAACATGGGCTATGCTTCCAAAAACTCTTAGGTGGGAGATGCCGGGCTTTCTTCCACTCCATGCTTCTTGCGGTGTCTTTCCCCAAACACTTCTTGTTGGAGATCTGTTGGATAAGTAGACCGCACACGCCACTGCTTCAGCCCAAAACTCCTTGGGTAGTTTCTTGCTTTTGAGCATACTCCGAGCTATGTTGAGGATAGTTCGGTTCTTTCTTTCCGCTACGCCGTTTTGTTGAGGGGATCTAGGAACTGTCATTGGTCGACGAATTCCATTTGCTTCACAGAACTCTTGAAACTCCTTAGAAGTAAATTCTCCTCCTCGGTCGGATCTCATAGCTTTGATCTTTCTACCACTTTCTCTCTCTACTGCAGCTTTGAACTTCTTGAAGACTTCGAAAACTTCTGACTTCTGTTTCAAGAAATATACCCACGTTTTTCTTGAAAAATCATCAATGAAGAGAAGAAAATAGTTATTGTTACCGAGAGAGCTTGGTTTGATAGGACCGCACACATCGGTATGGATGAGCTCGAGTGGCTTCTTGGCTCTTGAGTCTGACTCCTTTGGAAAGCTTTTTCTGAATTGCTTCCCGACTAGACACCCTTCACAAAGCTGGTCAGGATGGTTGATGCAAGGTAGTCCCTTCACCATCTCCTTCTTGGATAGCAGCTTTAGACCTCCAAAATTTAGATGCCCAAAACGAAGATGCCATAGCCATGATGCATCTCTGTAGCAAGCTTTCAAGCACTTTGCAACATCGTTTTGTATGTTGATCAGGAACATTCTATTCTTTGACATCGGTACTTTAGCAATGAAGTTATTCTTATCATCTTTTATAGAAAGATTATGATCCTTCATATGAATATCATAACCTTTCTCTAACAGTTGTCCTAAACTCAAGATGTTACTTTTCATATTGGGCACAAAGTAGACATTGGAAATAAACTGATGTCTCCCATCTTTCAAACGGATAAGAATGTTACCTCTCCCTTTTACCGCTATTGTGGAATCATCGCCAAATGAGACATTTCCACTTACTGACTCGTCCAGCTCCACAAACATGTCTTTCCTTCCACACATGTGATTGCTTGCACCACTGTCAAGATACCAAGATTTTGCTTGGACACCATCAGTCTCTTTTCGTGCTAGAAGAAGAGTTTCTTTATCATCGGTCTTCTCCTCCACATAGTTGGCCTTCTCCTCAATTCTGTTGTTAGGAGCTCTACATTCTGAAGCATAATGCCCAAACTTCTGACAATTATAGCATCGAACTTGAAATTTGTCATTCCTCGAGTTTAGATTGCCTCTTCCGCGGCCTCGTGTTGAGCTTTCTCCTTTCTCGTAGTTATTGTTGGAATTGTTGTTGTTGTAATTCCAACCTCGTCCACGACCGCGATTTCCTCCTCGTCCACGGCCTCTACCTCTGCCTCGGCCACGTTGGTTTCTATCATCTCCTTGGCTTTCATGCATATCCTTGAATTGCAGCTTGAGGAGTTGATCAGTAAACCCTTGCTTCTTCTTATGCTTCTCTTCGTATGCTTGTAATGATCCTTGGAGTTGCTCGATCGTCATTTCTTCCAAGTCTTTAGTTTCTTCAATCGTCACGACGATGTGCTCAAATTTGGAATCCAATGAACGGAGTATCTTCTCTATTATCCTCACATTCTCTAACTTTTCACCATTTCTTTTTAATTGATTAGAAACAGCTACTACTCTTGAGAAATAATCTGAAATAGACTCAGATACTTTCATGTGTAAGGATTCGAATTCACCTCTTAATGTTTGGAGACGGACCTTCTTCACTTGCTCGGATCCTTTGTAAGAGGTTTGCAGCTTTTCCCACGCTTCCTTAGCAAAGCTTGCACTCGAAATCTTCTCAAAAACATCATCATCTAATGCTTGATAGATGAGGTAGAGAGCTTTCTTGTCTCTCTTTCTCGCATCTTTCAAACTATCCTTTTGAGCTGTGGTCAGCGCAGCTTCGTTATCTGGCTCACTAAAACCTTTTTCTACGATATCCCAAACATCATGTGCGCCAAGAAGAGCCTTCATCTTGATACTCCAGTTGTCGTAATTGTTATTGATGAGCGTCGGGACTTGGAAGGATGCCACACCATTTGCCATATCACTTAATATGTTGAGAATTTGGAAATTCTGATTGCGTAGATAGATCCGGAATGTTGAAAAACTTTGGGAGGGACCTGGTCAAAATTTTCAACTTTCGGTCAACGGTCAAAGTCAACACTAACCTGGTCAACAGTTGACTTTGAATGCTCGGTCAACTCGGCTTGGACGGCTCGGTCAACTCGGCTCAAGCGGTTCAGTCAAGCGGCTCGGTCAACAGGCTTATGGCTCGGTCAACTCGGCTCCAACTCGGCTGACCCAGCTTAACTCGGTGAGTCAATTCGGTTTTCTGGCAGCAATCTTCCGGCGGCTCGTGGAGGTGCGTCTGAACTCCGATCGGGGAGATTCTGGCGGCGTCGGATTTCTCTCGTCGAGACCTTCGATTTGATATGCAATGGTGTATACTTTCCAACTCAAGCTCTGATACCACTTTGTTGGAAATAAAACACTCACACAAACAACTCTTATTCAAACTCAAAGAGATATTACAAGAGCACTCTCACTCAAAAGAAAGAAGATACTAGAACTCACTCTTAGAAGACTTTGCTTCTTCACTCACTTAGAAGCTCTTGCTTCTTCTTGATGATTAAACCAAAATGGGGAGGGGTATTTATACTACTTAAGAACAATCCTACACCACACAAATAAACTAATCCAAAATTACAACAACCATACACCTCATTTTTCTTGGTGGTTCTAATAATATTTTAGGTTACCAAATGATTCACATGCTCAACTACCACACCAATAAAATTCTAGGTAGAATGCTTGTAGTTTTGGACCTTGATTATGGACTTGGACTCCAATTTGATTGAGTTTGGTTTTGGACTCCCATAATGGATCAAGTTTATGATCCAACACCCATAGCTCAGCATATTAAACCATATTGAATAAGAACTAGAAAAATCCTATTTAAGCACAAATTAAATTAAAATGTTAAAGAGAAAATATTCTAAGTAAAAGACTTCAATTAAAGGTGAAAAGCATACAGCAGAAGACAGAAGTCATGCATTCCCAACATATGATATATCATTCCAACAGCAGGAACTTCAGCATGCAAAGAAGCAAAAGGGAAGAGGCAGGCAGCTTCAATTCCTAAAAAAAGAAGTACAACAACTATTTAAAAATGTAGATAGTGCAACTGAGAGCTAGCTTCCAATAAAATTCTTGTAGCAACTTTGAATGGAAATCTTAAATTTTCATTTTGTTTGATTATTCTGCAATATTAGCCCAATGATTTTTAGAAGAAAGCAGAGAGACAATGACAAAAGAAATTTTCTGAAGTGGTAAACAGCATTTTTATTTTGAATTATGCATCATTTATTTTACATGAAAACTTGAAGTTCAGTTAACTTAAAAGTTAAAACTACTACAAATAAGATAGTGAACTTAATTCAGATTTCAAACCCACTTCACAGTTACCTAAATCCATTCATTTTTCAGCATGGAGTGTCAGGTAGAGATGCCTCTCTTTTGAAACACCTCTTATTCTTCTCCCTTTCATGTCTCCCACAGATTGAACAGTGTGGATGGTCCACAGATGAAAAAAGCATTTTAAATTTTCTTAATGTTAGAGACAACAGATTAACAGACAACTAAAATGGAGAAGTAGTTCCCTCAGGGAGCTCCTTCTGGACATGCAGGCTTCATATGCAAAAAAGAACATAAAAAAAAAATCAGGTTCCAAGTAGAAAGTTAATAAAAAACACAACAACAGCAATGATGATGGACATGCTCTCTTTTTTATTTGTACTATTGGTGGGAATTAACTTTTCCCAATTGTGACTATAAAGAAGAAGAAACAAAAATTATCAAAACAAAATGTACTAGCATAGCAGCAAGGTTTTCACTTGAAATCGTGATGGACTGCTTGCTTTGAATGTCGAATATGCTTTAGTAATGCAATCTGAAGTGTTAGGGTCCAATTTTGTCACTTATTTCCTGAATAACTGGTACAATATAATCTGAAATCAGCTGCATACTGCTTTCCCAGCTGAATGTGGTCACATATGGCGTTAGAAGATGGTAATTAGAAGCATTTATAACCTTAAAATTCACATAAGAAGTGGAAACTAAGATGGGAATGGAGGGACACTGGAAGCGTGGAGCAGGAGAGTGTGCCAAACCAGTTACAAAGGAGACGCGAAAAAAGTGCTTTTGCTTTAGAGGTTCAAAAGTTTGGAGCTATTAAAATATCGACAAAGAAATATACAAAAGATGATAAAGTCAATAGTTTTCTCTTCAAACTTGAATAATTGAGCACCTCAAAAGCCATTTTATTTGTAGATCTGGAACTTAGATTCAACAATTTATTCCCACATGTAGAAGTAAGTTATATGAAGTTGTCAGCTACTTTAGCTAATAAAGTTTACTAATGACTTGAGGGAGTATATGATCCTAACAATGGTATTATCATTAGACCAATCTTAACCCCCCACCCCCACAAAAAGAGAGAGAGAGAGAGAGAGAGACCAATCTGAAATTCACAACGTATAAATGATAAACATCACACCAATTCCAGGATAAAAGAAAACAATTTGAGCTTAAAGTTCTTAGAGAAAATGGCTTGCCATCATGCACCTTGTAAATGAAGTCATTATGGGTCCATGTCCCACTTTTTTACATAGATAGAATAACTAAGGATAATTACTCTCAAGGGACCTCATATTTCAACTCTCTTGATTGTTATTCCACTTAAATCTTTTGAAGTTAAATAGAAAAAGTTAAAACTGCTTGTCAATATAAGCTTCTCTCTCTCTCCCTCTCTCTCTACGACAGATTCAAAAGTAAAGACCATAACTCCTCGCAGTAGGTATACAAGAATTAGACCTAAAAAAGAAAATAAGAAGAAGAAAAATACTAGACAGGTCATACAAGACCCTTTGAAGCAAGTATTTCCAGTCTTCTGAAAGGAGAACCTTACACCCATTATCTATCAATGACACCAATACCATCTAGAAAACGCCAAAAGGGACACCCTTTTTCTTTTTCTTTTTTTTTCCCCCCTTGATAAGCAAAAATTCATTGAATGCCAAAAGGGACACAACCCAAGTACACAAATGGAATACAAGAATTAGACCTCAAAAAGAAAAGAAGAAGATGAAGAAAACTAGGCAGGTCATAGAAGACCCTTTGAAGAACGTACTTCCAATCTTCTGAAACTTTACACCCAATATATATCAATGACACCAATTCCATCTAGAAAACGCTCACCAGATATGCATATAATGATATAAAAGATTCATAATATACATTCATTATATATTAACTTCAAACAAATGTTTAGAACCAATTGCGGTACAGTAACAATAGCAGCACCGGCAACAAAAACAAATCAATGCAAATAATTGAGGCGTACAAAACAGACAAAATATAGCAGACATTTAGTATGAAATTCAAGCGCAAGTTCTGAACCAAGTATATTACTAACAACATACAAATGTATGATAATGTCAATACTGAGAAGATGCTTGTGAATAGATGTTACATTTGCAAGGTTGCGTTGAGTTGTGTTTCATCTTTTGGTGGAGTGTTTGTTGGCTAGAAGCTTGTGGGAGGTAGCTAATAGGATCTTGAGTGTCTCTTGGGTGGTTGTCGGCTCCGTGAAGAATAAAGTGTGAGCTTAGAGCGGTTTGAGGGCTTCTAAGGACACCAAGAAAAGTTACACGTTGACCTGCTATCGATTTTTTGGATAGTATAGAATGAGAGGAATCCTATAGTTTTTGATAGCATAGAGAGAACTATTGAAGTAATAAGGGATAATCGGTTCAATACTATTAGATTTGGCTTAAAAAGATTTTTTTTTTTTTTTTTGTGAATGTTGTAGATTTTTCAGATTTTGTAGAGCTTAATTATATCTTGTAGATAGCCTGACTATGAGTTGCACCATTTTGGTACGTTTTAATACAATTTTACCTATAAAAAAAGATTAGTATTTTTTTTCTCTGTCATTAAATTAAGATTTAGTTTTATTGGCTAGAAAAAAATACTCTTACTATATAACTATTTATTAATTACATATGTTTATTTATTTTTCTCATAAAACTAGAATTTAGTGTTACTCTATATAAAGAAGTCTCTACAAAAAGTTCTTTACTCTATAATCTATAAAAACAAGTCTTCCGCAAACAGTTTTATACTATGTATCTATTAAATTGATCTTTTTTCCCCATAAAAATAGGATTTAGTTTTACTGTGTTTTTCACAAACAATTCATCAACCAATGATATAAAAGATTGATAAGTATTAAACGAAAAATATTTGTTATTTGTTTATATATTTGATTAGATTTTTATGAGATTTAATAAATTTTTTTATTTATTATTATTATTTTAATCCGTATATTGGACATTAATGTTTTTCATATGTAAAGTTTGAAGATTGCCTTTCATTTCTTTTTCATGAAAATCAATTTGTAGTATTTTTTAAGAATTATGATCCTCTTAATTTGAGAATTGAAATGGAGTCAAGTTTATGGTGAGATTGAATGCCACATTATTAAATGGAGAATATTTAAATTCAAATTTCTCATGATGACATTCTGTCTCACCGTGAACTTGACATCCATTTAAATTCTCAAATAAAATAGATCGTGGTCCATTTTTTAATTATATTTTTTCTCATTACCTCTAAAAATAATAACAAACAATTAATGCTTGCAATCTTATTCACGTCATGTGCCACACACTATAACATGGGTAGAGAAAGAAACGCCAAGTTCAATCCTTAACAATTCATCTAAATAAGCCTACTCTAACCTATCAGCGAAAACTCTCCAAAGATAGCCTTGTTACTTGGGTCAGGCTGTTAAAAGATATTTCCTATTCTTACTGCAATATTAGCTTCCTAGTTTCATATGTATTAGTTTCCTAATTAGTTTAGTTTTCTGTTTTATTATAAACCCTATGTTTCCTATTTCTATTAGGTTTTATATTCTTAGCCTATATATAGGCTTGTATTCGTCTTTCACAATAACTTCAACAATATACATCATTAATACAAGAGTTTCTTCTCCAATCACTCTTTATTTTTCTAACATGGTATCAGAGCTATTGATCTTATTTTGAGAGTCGTATTTTGAGCTTCTGCAATTTTGGCGGGCGGCTTAATGCTGCTCGCCCGGACATAACCTCATACTGCTCGCTTTAAGTCGCTCGCCCGGACATAACCTCATACCGCTCGCCCGAACATAACCTTTTTTTTCCTTCTTGTTATATGCTATTATAATCTTTACCAAATAATCACTCGTGAGTCAACAACATCAGCATTAGCATCACCACACCAACCCTTGCTGAATCTTCACCTTCACCCCATTGGCACCTACAGCAGCACACCTCAAACCCCTGCCCTTCCTCTCTCTCAAACTTCTGCCCTCGCAGTCTTTCTCTCAGCACTCCTCAAATTCGCCATAACATACTCTTATTGGAGAGAGAGAAGGAGAGAGGGAGAGTGAAATTATTCTAATTTTTGTAAGGAAGAAACTATACGCAATCAATCAATCAGATCAAGATGCAGCCGACTAACGGTCCTGATCTGAGCAACCCACCGAAGCAGCAAGCGCAACCGCAACAAGCACATCAACAGTGGGTACCACATTCACAGCAACAACAACAGTGGATGGCAGCTATGCAGTACCCAGCTGCTTCTATGGCGATAATACAGCAGCACCTCCTCCTCCTCCTGTTTCACTTACATCATCCCCACCATCACCACAACCGCCAGGGAGTTCACCTCCACCTTCAGAATAACTGCCACCTCTCTCTCATCTGGTAAGAGCCCTTTAAACACAGAACCAAATCACCAGCAGCAACAAGTTATCACCCCGTGATTCCGCTCCGGGTCCTGCCAAGTCATCACCCATGATTCTCTCAGCATCATCAGCAGCAGCATCACCATCAGCATCAACAACATTAGCATCAGCATCACCAGCATTAATAACAACTCAAACACGAGCTGCATTTATTCCACCATCACCATCTTGTGGAACCGCCGAATCCTAAGTCACATTTCAACAAGCATAACCAGCAGCATCAGCAACAGCAGCAAGTTATCACCCAGTGATTCCGCTCCGGGTCCTGCCAAGTCATCACCCATGATTCTCTCAGCATCATCAGCAGCAGCATCACCATCAGCATCAACAACATCACCATCAGCACCATCAGCATCAACAGCATCACCATCAGCACCATCAGCATCAACAGCAGCAGCATCATCAGCATCAGCAGCAGCAACAAGTTATCACCCGAGATTCCACTTCGGGTCCTGCCAAGTCATCACCCGTGATTCCACTCCGGGCCCTGCCTGTCACTCGTCTTTTCTGTGCTTCGTTGATTCAGTTTACAAACTCAAGTTGGCATCCATTTTATCACCTTAAGTTTGAGGGGGGCTGTTAAAAGATATTTTCTATTCTTACTGCAATATTAGCTTCCTAGTTTCATATGTATTAGTTTCCAAATTAGTTTAGTTTCCTGTTTTATTATAAACCCTATGTTTCCTATTTCTATTAGGTTTTATATTCTTAGCCTATATATAGGCTTGTATTCGTCTTTCACAATAACTTCAACAATATACATCAATAATACAAGAGTTTCTTCTCCAATCACTCTTTATTTTTCTAACACAGGCACAGTTAACAGCCAAAAGCAGATCTGCCTTATACCTTTCCTAACCTTCTTTAAACCCCAAACCACATTCTTTCTGGCACATATACATATGTGCAAGTGTGGGTGTGGGTAGAGGGGAGAGAGATTTACCAAGTCAGTAAGCTTTTCCCTTGACCCCTCCAAGAAGGAGGTGGCATTCAGTTTCGAACTGCTTCTATGGAGAGAAAAAGAAAGATAAAAAACTGTATGTAATTTCATGGCAACAACGGGCTTATCCATATTTATGGCAGCAAGCATTATACTTGCTTCTGTGTGTAAGAAAACAGACCTCAAGACGATCTGTACGTAATGACCACAAGATGCTGACAAAAGTTCTAAGCAAAACAGAAAACTGAAAGATAAACTGATGTAGAACTAATAAGAACGTAGAAAGAGAAGCCGATTGAGAAAGAAAAGAAACAAAAAGGAGTATCAGAGATATTAGACTGAAAGAAAATAGATGAGATAAAAAAATAGGCGACAAAAAGGAGAATAGACCAAGAAGAATAAAGAACAAAGAAAAAAGAAGGATAAGAGATAACAAAACGAGTAGTTTATTCTATAATCCAGTCTGAATCTACAATCTTGAGTGCTCTTATATAGGCACTAAACATTATTTAAATAAGAAAGTAAATCAAATCCTAAGTGCTCTTATATAGGCACTAAACATTATTTAAATAAGAAAGTAAATCAAATCCTAATAAATGCCTAAATCTAAGTTTTCTAAAATATCATTTCCAAGAATATTGTCATTACAACATAATCTCAAAATCCAAAAATAATAAATATTGTCTCCCCCTATTCTGCATTATTCTACCTTACTTATAAAAAGCTCGACCACAAGTTTGTAGTAATGAAGGATCAAAATTATGGAATATTGAGGTTGAAAGTTGTTGACTGTGGGGTCATCAATCAGAACAATATCAAATAAGCTTAAACCCAAAGTGGTAGAAGAAACTCAATAGAAGGAATGTCAGGCACACGACTTTCATGCATTAATGGTGATCTTCAGTGTGAAGGGTTTCAAGAGATATATCCAAGACATCGTGAGATTTGAGTTCTTCTGCAATGATTTGAGCTTGCTCTTCAAAATATTCTTGGATTGGAGAAACGACTTCATATTTGGTGTCATCGTGACGCGAACCTCGATGGATAGAAGTTTTGGAAAATGTTGCGTCAACTAATTGTGTTGTTCGTGCAATGAGTTATTGCATCGTGAGGATTCAAGTTTTAAAGTTGGAATACTCGATCTCCAATTGATAATAGTTGTCATAAATGCAACAACCATCAAGCTCGATTTTATCCCAGACAACATCATAAGATTGTTAGAGTTGGTGCATACTTCATGGGTCCAGATCTGTAGAACTCTCGACGACCACGGGGTCCCGCTTATGTTTTGAGTTTGGTTTTTTGCTTGACGGTTTGGGTTTGAGCCCATATATAGCCGTAGTTTTGAAGCAGGGCAGAAACCCTAATTAGGGCGTCTTAAACTGCTTATAAATACTCTCTATGTAATGAGCGCACATTGTAAGGAGAGATTCGTGAGGTTGATAATAGTGAAACTTCTGGCAAGATGTAGCCCTATTCTAGGGTGAACCTGAGTATATTGTGTATTATTTTCTTTCTGTTTATAATTCGTGTGATTGACAGGTTTCAAATCATTTAGAGGCAAACTGTATTACACAAGAGCTTGAAAATCCACTGAATATGAGAGAAAACTAATTTTCTCGATATGACCAAACAGACCAAAAATCCGATAGAACACATTTTCTGTAATTGGATACAATACATGATGAATTATAACAAGAAGAATTCGACTCAACTCACTCATTCCTCGTAAATGACTCTATTTTTTTTTTAACTTTCTAATTTAAATAAATTAGAAACAAAAATAAAGCAAAACAAAAAACCCATAATAAATATTTTTTGCTGCCATTTTTTTTTCTTTTTTTACCCTCTTTTTTTCTTTAGAAATCAAAAATTATATATATATAACAAAAATGCAGAACACTGTTCACGTACTATAACGGCACTGTTATATGGCATGTGATTGAAGAGATAGATAGAGATAGGGATACAGACCTTTTTGCTCTAATTCCAATTTGATGTAGAACTGACAAGTAGAAAGAGAAGGCAATTGAGAAAGAGGAGAATCAAAGATATTAGACCGAGAGAAAATTGATGAGATAGAAGATAGACAAACAAAATGGAGAACATACTAAGAAGAATAAAAAACAGAGAAACTAGAGAGACATGACATAACAAAACGAGTAGTTTATTCTATAATTCAGTCTGAATCTGCAATCCTAATATGAGTGCACTTATATAGGCACCAAACATTATTTAAATAAGAAAGTAAATCAAATCCTAATAAATGCTTAAATCTAAGTTTCCTAAAATATAATCTCCAAAAATATTATCATTACAACATAATCCAAAAATAATATATATTGTCTTTCCCATTCTGCATCATAAACATTTTTAAAAAGAAAATCTCATCAAATTAATGTCGGCACAATCCCAAAAGGGACAAACAACCCACCATTATCAAACAAGAAATTCTAGTAGGTTCCAAGACCTCCAAACAAAACACTTAAAATGGATAACAAACATCTCAAAAGCCAAAGGAACAGTCACACAGATTCATTCCCGATGCCCCAAGTGAATCAGGAATTCCATTCTTCATTGCTCCATCAACTGCAGGCTGTCCTTGACTGGCAACATGGTTTCAGTTGGTCCTACGTTCAACAACCAGTATTCCTTTTCAGGCATCAAACGTATCAGCCAATTAATTTGATCTTCTTTGCGGTAGTGACACCTTGTATGAGCAGCCAGACTTTGAGATGCAACGAATTCACGATTGGACTTGGGGCACATATAGGAGCCATAACGTCGATTCCTCCAGGTCTTCATAGCAGCTGATCGACTTGGACCGTGATGTTCATAGCTCTGATTCTGACCATCTCGAAAATGTTGATTTGGGTTTCTCATTGGGTACCCTCTTAGGTTAGAAAAATTTGGAATGAATTGACTCAGTTGGGCCACAAATGGCGCTGGTTGGTTTTGAGAAGCTACAAGATCACTTGAGGGGGAAGATTGAGAAGAAGAAGTATTAGTAACGAATTGTTGATTGATATCCATGGTGAAAACGAGCAAGAAGCAAAAAGCAGAAGGCCGGGGAACAGGTTCGAGAGATGAATGAATTTACTTGAGAAATAAGGGTTTCACGGGGTCCTTTTTAAAGCGGGTGTAGAGGTCCACTGTCCTTAAATGAAGGGCCATTATTAGCCAATAACGGAATCTAGCCAGATAACGTAATGAATGATTTTCCTCAAGAAAGGAAAATTATCTTTGCTGGATAATTAAGCTGAAGGTTTGAAATAGGCATATTATTAATGATCTTTCATTATGCCATTAATTGGAATTTGTCAGCACATGCATAATAAAATTTTCCAGGAAGATTAATGCTTTCTGTTTCAACGGTCCTAGTAAAGCAACAATAGGCAAAAAACTTTCTGCATATCCTGAGTAAATCTACAGAAAATTTAAGATTAATAAATGCTCAAATCAACTAAGCCTTGAACCCAAACTGATTCAGATCAAGAACACGGATTTCCACCAGTTCGCTTGGTGGACAGCCATATCCCCAGTAAGATTTTTAACGATCAAATCTTCCTTCACTAGTTCAACCTTTGTAATTTTTATTGGCTAGCCCTTATCTTGCATTATTCTAGGATCAAACCATTCCATATTTCCATTGCAGCCAGGAGCGGATGTATGCTTTGTAACGAGGGGTCCATGGCCACCCCAAAATATATAAAAAAAAATTACATATTGGTTATAGGAAATTTTTTGAGTTTAATGAAAAAGTTGTAAAGCAACTAAGATTTGATCCCCACGAGTGAAAACTGAAAAGTAAATGGTATATTTAGTTATTCTTTTCAAGAGTTGTAAGGTAACTAAGATTTAACCCTTGCAAGAAGACTTTCTGCCAATATGCCAACTTCCTCCTCTTTTCCTCTTTCCCTCTTTGTCTGCAAATTTCCCTTTTCTTTCCTTTTTTTTTTTTTTTTTTGCAATTCTCATCTTTTTTTCCCTATTTTATCTCAATCTTGTGTTCTCTCTTTCTATTTTTCAAAACCTCAAAATTAACGAAAGCGAAGATCTCGATCGCCGCAAGATCTAATAGGGTATATGGGTATCTTTTTCTTTTTTCTAATTGGTTTATCTTCTCCGACCGTCGCCGAGCTATACCATTGCGAGCTCCGCCAAATCTTCTTTCTTTTGTCTCTGTTTCTCTGCAAATTTATCTCCATACTTACATATATTTTGTTCGAACTAAAAACCATAATATCGTAGGTTTGCTATGAATTTAGGTCCTTAATCCTATTGCAATATCCTTGATATTTAGATTTTTTTATAAAACTATTTGGCCACCCCAAGTTAAAATTTCTGAATCCGCCCCTGATCGCAGCATTGCATATTTAATCCTATATTGCACATAACCAAAATATCTAAGACACTTTTCTGTTTATCTCACCTTCACTTTTTTAAGAATGAATACATTTCTCATTCTACCTATTCTCTCTTGCCACACATCCATCTCAGCATGCTTGTCTACAATGAAATAATATATAGTTATATGCCAAGGATATCATCCCGAACATGTCCAGTAGGCTTATGCTCATCTACAATGAAAGCAATTATTGGTGTAAAAGTAGCACCAGATATTTAAAATTGATGATCCGAATTTTTATCAAGACTTATAATTAAAAAAAAATTTTAAAAAAATTCTAAATACAAGAAAGAATTTAAGAGAATGTTCAATCATACTTTATTTTTAAATTATGTTTGTCATTTTTACTATTTTATTAAAACTTTAATATCTTCTAAGCTATTATTATGCATACAGTCTTATTTATATTGTACTCATAAATATTTTTAATATTTTAATTTTAGAGTACATTATATAAATCATTTAAGTTTACTCCTAACGTACTGCGTACATGATATGTAACGTATCATGTTCTTATATCCGTACCGCGAATCAAGACGTACCGATTTCCTGATAACTATGATCCAATTCAATGATAATAACTAAAGCCAAGGTTAAAGCCTTTTCCAGAAATTTATAAAATTCTTTTTATTAACCAAGGTTTGACATGAAAGATTATTGAGTTAATTTCACCTCATGCTTGGAGCTAGGTGACAGTATTAGCACATGCATAATTTGTTAAAATATGAGAAAAATGTAAAACAGCATTTCAACAAGCGTTATCCGATAATTTTCCGCTAAAAAAGATATACGAAAACTGTAATAAAAAAATGATCCAGTGATTATCAATCTCATGCTGCGGCATGACACCACCCTCATAGCGAAATCTTCTCCCTAACCCAATCGGGTTCTTGCCGCTGAAAGACGATATACTTTGGTTCCCTTGTCTTCCCCACTCCAAGTACTGGATCCAACCTTTCCGTCGATTCGGTTTTTACTTTTCTTTTTCAAACGAGTAAACAAGTACAAATCCTCCTGATTTTCCTTCAAGATTTTCCCAAGGTTCCTCTTGCCCATACAAGTCGCATTCCTTCACTAAGTTATGATCATTAGGCAACAAATGTCCAGTCACCTTGTTGTAGAGGTAGTACCTCACAAGTTCTTCCTCTGTTGGACAAAACCTAAACCCTGGTGGGTATTCTGTTTCTTGCTGCATCGTGAATGTGAACTCTTTAGAAGAAAAAAATCTCTGCTTTTTATTATAATTATAAAAAATAATAATTACTACTATTATTATAATTATAATAATATAATAATCATATTTATAATAACATTATAGTAAAAATGAATAATTATTATTATCATAATTAGAATAATATTAAAATGATAATGATAATAATAATAATAATTTTTATGATAATTATAATTATAAAAATATTATTATGGTAATTATAATAATTATGATGATAAAAAATAATTTAATAATAACTGTTATTTATTATAATTATAATTGGAATTATAATAATAATAATAATAATTATAAATAAATGTAATAATTTTTTTAATGATGATGATAATAATAACGATTATTATTATTATTATTATTATTATTATTATAATATCATAACAATACTAATAATAGTATAATTCTTATAATTATAGTAATATTATAATGATAATAATTATAATTATAATTATATGAATGATAATAATAATTATTATGATTATTAATTATAATAATAATTATCATTCTTATAATTATGATGATAAAAATAATAATGTAACAATAATTATTATTTATAATAACAATAATAATAATAATAATAATAATAATAATAATAACAATATTTTTTTAGCGTTTATGAAGAAATTAAATTTTTTTTAAGGATGATAAATAGTGTTATGGTATTTTGGTACTTAGATTTCTTATCTTAGTTTAGTCATAATCCAGCAATCTCATGAAACAAACATATGATTATGGTATTACTTTTTTAATCTTTATTTATACTATCACATGTTAATCTTAATCATATCCCACTATAATCTTGTCCGTGAACTAAACGAGCCCTCAAGGGTTCAAATATTGATCGGTACGTGGAGTCAGGTAGAGGTGGCAAAACTCGACCCAATCCAAAAATGTATCAAAGTAATATAACTTGAACTCGACTCGATCCTAACTCGAGTGACCTGAACCCCAAAATGACTCGAACCCGACTCGACTCAAAACGACTTGAAATTATAATTTTTTATAAAAAAATATTAAAAAATGATTTACTTTTTAAAACTAAGACAATAGTTAATTGACTAGTTGTCAAATAAAATAAATTATCATAATTAATTAATTATTGATTTACATGTGTTGATGTGCATTGTTCAATATTATATTAATATGAGTAATCTAATTAGCTTCAAATCAATAATCGAGGAGACTAGTAAATTTTATATTGTTCTTCTCGTCACAATAATTTTTTTTCTTTAATTGTCATGGAAAAATAGAATGAAATGAAGTGATTATATGAAATTGAATCTTCAAAATCTGGTATAAGACGTTACCAGTAAGAATATCTCTATGAACTAGCCATCTGAGATCAATTTAAAACTGAATTTTAGGACAAAGAGTCGTAACATTTCATATTGCATTCACAAATTAAATATGTTATTAAAAAATTTAGTGCTGATTTATTATTAATTAATTTTCACTAATTTTGATACATAACTCGTTTAGTCGTATTAGATACAAATAATATATATTTTTAATTAAGTATAAATATTTATTTTGTTGACTTAACCCAACCCAACCCGACATGATCTGATACTTGATATGACCCGAGATTGAAATGGTTTGAACTCGACTCGACACAAAGTGACCCACTGCCCGAAAGACTCGAGACTGAAAATGACCCAAACCTAACATTACCCGACTCGAAGTAACCTACAAACAGTTACTCAATATGGTTTGAACCGGTTCGAACCCAAATGACCCGATCCAATTGCTACCTCTAAGTAGGGAGGACAAGGAAACTATATTATCGGCTTTAACTGAGTTATCTTTTCATATTAAAATGAAACGCACGCGTGGACTACACTTGTACATCAATTCTAATTCAACTACACTTTTTATCGGAATGGCTCATGGATATCCTCTACAAATTTCCAATGCAAAGTGTAAATTTGATAAATTTTTTAAGAAAGCAAGGAAAGATTTTGGAAATAAAAGCCAAAATCCAAAAAGGTAAATCCCGTGGACCACTGCATATATATGGCCAAGGCCAGTGCTATTTGCTGCTTGAAATTGAATTTTATATTGTTCAAATACGCACCTTAGTTGAAACCACACTTGTGTATAATTTTTAATCCTAGTGAAAGTGAGAGAGAGAAGCGAGAATCCCGGCTACAAATAATACACGCGGGTATCAAGCGGCTATTTAAGAACTGCCGGAGTCTCAGGCTCTCTCATTCTACCTCTGTTACTTGCAATTCAATTAAGAAGCATAGATTTTTTTTCTAAGGAGTTCATATTCACAATGCAGCAAGAAACGCAATACCAACTAGGGTTTAGGTTTATTCCAACCGAGGAAGAACTTGTGAGGTACTACCTCCACAACAAAGTGACTGGAAATTTGTTGCCTAATGATCATAACTTAGTGAAGGAATGTGACTTATACGGGCAGGATGAACCATGGGAAATCTGGGCTAAATATGGAGGGCAAATCTTGAAGGAAAATCAAGAGGAATTGTATTTGTTTACTCGTTTGAAGAAGAAAAGTAAAAGCCGAATCAACCGAAGGGTTGGGTCTGGTACGTGGAGTGGGGAGGACAAGGGAACCAAAGTATGGTCTCTCAACGGCAAGAACCCGATTGGGTTAAAGAGAAGATTTCGCTATGAGGGTGGTGTGGTGCCCCAACATGAGATTAATAATCACTGGATCATGATCGAGTATAGCCTTGATACACAAGTAAGTTAAATTTCTTTATTTCTTGAATTTCTTTTCTGGGACTTTCAATTCAAATAAATACAATAGTTTTTGTGTTTATTGATTTAATTGTTCTGTTTCTTGAATTTCTTTTTTGGGTCTTTCGATTGACAACTGATTGCTATATTTCTTTTACTTCTGTAGCCCAATGACCATGTCGTCTGTCGCATTCACAAAAGAGAAGTGATTGGGAATAAGAAGGGAAAGCTGGAACAAGTCAATCAGGGCAGCAGTGATGATCACCATTCGGACCTTGATCAGAGTGACAACAATGGCTACACTGAATCCAAGCGGTTGAAGGCAGATGAATTGCGTGTTCCACGGAGTCAACATGATCACCAACTGGAGCTTTATCATGTTGTCAACAGTGACTATAAAGCAGATGAGTTACCTGCTCCACAGGTTCAACATGATTACCAATGGGAGCTTTATCACAACAAAGACTATACTGAATCCGATTGGTCGAAAGTAGAAGAGTTGTATGTTCCACAGATTCAACATGAACACCAATCGGAGCTTTTGCCTGCTCCACAGATTCAAAATGATCCGCAGTTCGACCCTCTAAGCTTTTGCAATTGGGCAGGAACAGAATCCATCGACTTCGATACGCAACTTTGCGTCGAGATTGAAGAGCTATTCACTGATGATAGTGGAAATCATGATGATGTTGGAAATCAGAATCCAACTTTTACGCCTGAAGAAACCTTGACATCAACATATGATCATAGTGATCATAATGACTGGGCTTTTTGGTTTTCTCAAGAACTTTTGAAGAATCAGTCTCCCAAGCATTTACTGTAGCGTGTGGGTAGAAAGTTATTCTGATGGATGCCATATAATTTAGAACAATTAATTCATTTTTTATGTATAAAATATGGGCCTTGTTGATCAGTCTTAAGCTAGAAAGCTAGAGTTGATGGTTTTAGGCTTAATTTTAGCTTAGCAAATTCTCTGTTCCTACTGTGAAGCATAAGTCGTCCAGAGTAAAGCTCTTTTTTGTTACACTTACTTATGGATACATATACACTAATTCAGAACAATTTCTTTTTACTGTATAAAATATGGGCATTGTTTTATGGAGTGGATGGTTATAGGCTTTTAGCTTAGCAAGTTCCCTGTTCCTACTGTGAAGCATAATTTCCAAGAATTGTGCTCTGTTTTTTGTTCATGGTTTAGCTTTTATTTCTAGTGTAATTACTGTTTTTAAGTCAAATGTGTTTCAAGATTTACATTTATTTCTTCTTTCTATTCATTTTTTTAAAGGGATACTTAAACCCATACTTTTTGTAAGTATTGTCCTCATGGAAGTATACTTTTTTTTTGAACCACCTCATGGAAGTATACTTGATTAAGTGGAAATCGTTAATAATATATGTAGATGTTTGGGTTTAAAAAAAAATAAACTGCTCTTACTACTAAAGCCGCATTTATATGATGTCATTATAGTCTCTTTTTTTAATGTAAACTTCTGACTTCCGGAATCCTGTCAGGAGATATTTGAATTACGAAATATTAATTTGACCTTTTAAAAATTTTATTCATAATGTTCAAAGTTTGAAAAAAAAAACTCCAGAATTTTACTCAATCTAACTCAATTGATTTCATTTTTTATTTTACAAATTAATTCGACCTCAATCCAAATAACAAATGCATGAGACAGATTAAAAAATTCACGATTAAAAAGTACTGGATTCAAGTTCAAACTCCAAGGTTTTGCATGGTTAAACATAATATCTTGAATTACCAATTATTAAAAAACATAATGCACATACTTAGGCCAGCAAGGTCATAAATCCCATTTTGTTTATGGGTTTTTTAATCATAGATTAAGAACTTCGATAAATCATAGTTATCCTCTGTTTGGTAGTGTTCCAAAGAAAAATCATAGTTATCCGACGACTCAATTGTGCGTGTAGTTGACAATCAGACGATTCAGATCAATCCTTGAACTGCTAATGATTTCTTCCACTACACGCAAGCATGAAAGCTTTAAGATTCTGTTCCATTAATATTGCAAAATTAAGATTGTTAGTACAATCTTTAACTGAGTTTTAACAGCATTGTTAATCAATAATATTACAAGGAGCTACACTATCTCAAAATAAATATGCTCAAAAGATATATATACACAATCTCCTTAAATTATTCTCCCTACAGTTCAACTCTAACACAAACTGATTATAGAATAGAGCTTTGGAACTTATAAAGATGATAAAAGATTAAAATAAAAAGTACATGATGACATATCCAATGCGTCATAAAAATACAAGGGAGGGGAAAAATCATAATTTTTCGTGTTACCAGCATTACATTGTTATGATACAAAGTTCTTTTTAGCAATTTCACCTTGCATCAAAATCTCCTTTAATAGGTGAATTCACCTTCTTCACATTCTTCAGTAAGTTCAGAAACTACTCTGCACAAAAACAGAAGACATAATTAAACGTGGTAATAACTATGAGCTGTAGAATCAGGTATACAATCTAAAGAAGAGAAGAGACATTAATATTTGCTTAAAGCACAGGTTATTAATATAATGTTAGGACCCCAAGAAGTCTGCTCACAAGCAATGGATTACACATGAACATGAATTGACAATTTGTTTGGATAATGCATGGATTAAATGAAGCCACTAATAGAAGCAATTACCACATGCCTTACACATTGGTATTACTTGTTCTAAACTTAAGGAAAGTTTCTGTGTCTCTTGTTTTTCCCCCTAATTTGTTAACCAGAATTTAAACATAGAAAAGTTCAAAGAAAGGATATCAACTTGGCCAACATGCATTTTCCAATTATCAAACAGTTTCCTACATTAAAGTGTTTTCTCTAAGATTTACCGAGTAACTCCTAGTCTCCTACAACATGTCCAGCAATCGTTCCCACAACTTTTAGCCACAAACTTATGAGGAAACGTATAAAACTAACGAAAAATAAATTTGAGAGAGAGAGAAAGAGAAGCCACAATCAGCTACCTGCTGTAAATTCTATTTATAGGTGTAGTTTTTTCTCATTGTCTTCTTTTTAAAAGTATTTCTCTTATTGTCTTCTCAACAGAATGAAGTATGCGATGCATTTTTCAAGATGAAATTCAATTGTAACTGGGCTTGCAAATGCAATGCTTCTGATAATTTTGTTTAGGGTTTAAAATTGTCCCTTGGCCACAATATCCCAATTCATTGAGGAATGCAGAAGAGGTATATATATTGTCTAATATCCTAAGGGCATGATGGATAAACTCTTTTGTAGGTTTCAATTAATTCTTTCACATATCCCAGAAGAGGAGGGGGGGGGGGGGGGGGAGCAAAAAGGTGATGCATGACAAACACAGAATAAAACTAATATATTAGCAAGATACAGGTGCTTACCTAATACAGTTTTGACAACACTAAGTCAATAATCCTTCCAAACTCTCCAAGACAACCATCTGAGACCGCAATGAACTACAAAATGGCACCACTTCAGCCTGCTACTTTTATAGCACCCATCTCATCAAGTTTTGAGCTCTTATGCTGCAATAAATTAATTGTAAACCAGATCAAGGAATAAGGAAATATACGACTCGAGAATGGGATACCCATCAAATAAAAAAGAATCGAGAATGAGATATTCATTCCATAAAGGAAGCAAAAAGTTAATATTAACCATGAAAAGAATAAAAAAATTCAAGTCCAAATTGCTCTGTATTACCTTACTCTTCTTGTGTCTGTGAACATCATTAAGATCTTCGTCTCCGTCATGCTTCCTTTTCTGAAATTTTATTAGAACTTATAAACAGCAATCCATTGAAAATCCAATTACATTTCGAAGAATAAACAAGGAAAATCATGTGCTAAATTTATGATTCAAATAAAAAGGATGGCCTCAAATTGGACCGGAATAAAAGAAAATAGCAGTTTATTCCCATCAGCACAAGTTTTCAGTTTCAATAGTCAGAAGAGAATTAAGTCCTTAAAAGAAATGGCCTTCCCAGTTATTCATACCGACAGTAAAAATGGATCATAGCAATGCAGACTTTCCCAATTATTCCATTTTCCTCAAGGCTAAGAACTCAAGATATAGCTGCAAGAGGGTAACAACTTTTAACCTTTTCATGGTGTTTCTTTGAGTGATCACCACCAGAATCATGATGCCCACTTCTGTCCTTTTTCTTGTCCTTATCTTTATCTTTATTTCGATCTTTATGGCGGTGCTTGCGCTTTTTATGCTCTTTATCCTTCTCTTTATCTCTGTCTTTGTGCTTTTTATGCTTCCTCTCCTTATCTTTGGATTCAGTTCTTGATTTTGCTGCAATGGTAGGAATCCCCTTCTCTCCCTAAAGAAGACAAAACAAATAATTGAGCACCACAACCATTGTAGCTTAAAAGAAAATAACCTCAGTAAGAAAAGCAAGTATTGCATGACCATATAGAACGCCACGTTATTATTCATCGCAAGAAACTAAAATAAAGCAACTTGTCAACTCAACTAAGGACTAATCCCAAACCAGTTGTTGTCGGCCACATGGATCCCTATTTGCCAGTTCCTTAGGATCCATGTTCATAAAATAGTTTTACAAAGGCCCTCAACCTACTGCAAGCCTCCTTTATTTGGGCTTGGGTCGGCTATGTAAATAAAGCAAAGTGAACATCAAAACAGATTTCTTACAGGAGGTAATTCAACATGAGCAGTTTCCCGCAGTTGGAAAGCCTCTCTGAGAACATCTAGGTCAAAAGGTTTGATGCGGGGATTCGTGTCTCTGGTATAGGATGTGTTCTGAATAAGCTGATCCAATTGCATCCCCTCTCCTTTTCTGATTTCTGTGTCTCCCACCACATTGTGAAGATAATGTGCGTCTGAAATTGACAAAGGAAGTGATCGCTTGCAGAAAAAGTCATGGTGGGCCAACAACTTGTAATGATTTATAAGATCAACAGCGCCGGTCAGTTCCCTTGGTCCTAAATTTCAAATAGAATAATACGCCATCAATCAAAAGAAGGCAGGTATAAAGGATATCCTACACTACTTAAGAGGAAAATTGAAAGCAACTGGCAACATAGTTGGAACATCACATCGATAAAATGCTTTCCACGATAAAGAACAGAAAACATGTTAAATTTTTTTTGTGATAAGTAGAAAACATGTTAATATTAAAATACTCTCCCCTAGCAGTTTCTCATATCAAGTTTCCTACAATGCCAAAAAAAAGAAGAAGAAATAAATCCCAACAAAGCAAAATTATATAATCATCGTACGCATTTCCAACAAAGATTGTCAAGTAGCCATCATAATAATTCATCTTCCAATGCTTTTCTATACTCAAGTAAAATGTATCGAATCAAGTGATGTATAGAACTATTACTAATTCTGAGTATTGCCATGCCATATGCATGCAACATCTTTTTAAATGGACATGTATATGAAATAGCCTGGTTGTGTGTATTTAGTAGGATGACCAGCCAATATAAACTGATATCAGTCTGTCCATTGACATAGTCACACTTGAGTTATCATTCGCCTAAAATTGACAGATTTAGACTGACTATGTCATAGTACCAGTAATTATTTGAATGTATAGGGCATACAAGTGCAAAATGGATGAGGTTTGACTGACGTTACTATATTAGAATATGATTACAAATTTTCTTTTAAAAGATTTATTATACCTTTTTCTCATCACTTCAAAGAGGACAGGAAGTAATCTATATTTTTGGATGTTACAAGACACGACTTTATCGCACCTATAAGTTTTGGCTTTTTCATAGAAGATAACACACGCACATAACATATGTTTGTGGGCTCAATTTACTTATGTTGACGTCAAGATCTCCTAATACAGTGAGGCAAAAATAGATGCACATACTTGAGTGTGTTTAATTAGAGAAACTCTTAAAGCCAACATGCATCCGTTTAAAAGAGCCAAAAATTTACTTCCTCTGTCCCATAACAAGTGTCCTCTTTGCATGAGCCCAAATATTAAGAAAGTGCATTAATTACATTTAAACTACTTTAGATGGATATAAAAATACCACTTTTACCATTCAAAGATTAAGAAAGTGCATTAATTACATGCAAACCAATTGTCAATAAATAAATACTCCTTCCATCCCATAATAGTTGTCCCCATTTCCATTTTGGGATGTCCCAAAATAATAGTCTCCTATCAAAAGTCAAAGCCTTTTTATCATCAATCTTCCAATAATACCCTTCATTATTACTCCAACTACTTAAGGGATTTGCATGCAATTAATACACTTTCTTAATATTTGAGTAGTAAAATAGGTATTTTAATACCCATACTTTAAGTGGGTACCAAACAAGGCCATTAAGTGGTTTATATGCAATTAATGCATTTTCTTAATCTTTGAGCCTTTTCAAAAGAGACATCTATGATGGGGCGGAGGGAGTAGTTGGTTAAAAAAAGGTTCATAAATGCTTATCTATATGTTGGTTTTTTTGATGTAGCGTATCTATATGTTGGTAAAGTTGCTAACCCTTAAAAAACTGATCACCACCTAGCAAGGCAATACTTACAATACTGATAATTGAACCTTGAAAATCTAAATCAAAATCAATTAACATTACATATGTATATAGGCAAATGAAGAAAGGTTGTCCATGATTTCATTAAAGGATAGGTTGTATGTAATATGTATTAAGATCTTTTATTCCCAAAGCTCGTTCAAAACTCAATTGTGAATAGAGAAGCTTCAGTAAGTAAACAGGGAGGAAATTTTGACCAACTAAAAGAAACTCCTTTTTAAAACTTAAAAAGTAAAACAAACAAAAAATCCTACAGAAGATATTTTCATCTAAAAGCAGGGTTCCATGTCAAGTTCAAGTATATGCCCAATTAGCATAAAATGCCCAACCACCAAGAACACGGCTGCAAACCACCTCTCCATACCATGCCCTCAAAAACACAACACATAATTGAGAGAAATGAGAAATTAGATAACAGAACGCATGAGCTAAGATTATCAATTTCTTTGTTAAGATAAACGTCTACTCTTGTAATGAACCATATAATAAGATTATCAGTAGCTTCAGATTTCTATTGCAAGAGATGGACATGAGAAGGATTATCCCTTCTATGGTTAAAAGATTGGCTAGCTCAAGCAACTAGTTTCTTGGAAAAATATTCAGTCCATGAAATGAAAGAGATCTCACAAGTTTTTCTCCTTTATGCGGGTTGAGAACAAGTTCCTGCTTCAGCAAATAAGGAGGCAAATCACTCAACTAAGAAAATGCAACCATTACTCACCATTACATAGGACAGTGGGTTGGGGGTACGGGAATATACATCTCTTTTTCTATCATTTGAGGTCTCAGTTTCTTTCTATGGATTGCTTTGTACTTCTTGTGAGGGTTATCCAGAGGGATGCCTTATCATTTTATTTCTCTCTTTTTCTTTCCCTTTTTGGGGCAGAGGGTTACAGGATTCAAGCTTTCCCTTACAAACTTACAACATTGGCTAGATGTCAACAAAGAAACCTACCTTTGGAAGTTCACTAAGTTCATGCATGACCTCTACAAATGAATGATCCACCTACACAGTGTTTAGCGATACATGATAATGGATATAACATAAATCCAAAGTCATTCGTCAACCAAACATGAGAATAGACCAAAGAAGGAAAGACACCAATATTTGAACCATATATTACCTCTTCCAAACTTGTTGCCTTCAGGATCCATGGTTTGTTATTTCATGAAATGGGGGACCATTATCAACTGCAGTTTTAAGGCCAAGAAAAGAAGTAGTTCCATAACCATCAAACAACATGAAAATATCTTCTAAAAAAAATGAAAGAAGCACCACCTAAAGTGTGCAGGCCTCCATCAATGTAAGAAAAGATGCTGAGCATATACATAACCATGAAGGAATACCAACTTGCACAAAAAAATGAAACTCATAGCATGCCTTTCTTAACACACTAAACATGACCAATGTGCATAACATCCAGCATCATCATCAAAACAAGGATCCTACATCGGATCATTATGGGGATCTTCATGATTGGACTTCTACCAATCATAAGAAATAATGCTTAAAGCTCCGCGAAACAACACAAAGGACTAAAAACTAGTATTTCTAGCACATAATAGAAACTTACATTCCACGTGAAGAAACCAGGAATTTAGCTTAAAAAGGTTTTTCAGTGCTATTCTCTTGTCAGGTAACAGAACCGTCCAAAGCCCACTTTCTTAATTTGATTTCATTTATCCTTCATATTATTTTTCAGGATATTTCCAATTGTGTAAGAAAAAAATATTTTTTTATAAGTAAGAAAAATGTCTTATTTTCTTCATTTTGACCTCTTAAAGAACTCCTAGACAAGATTTTAACATTCAGACTAGTTCCAGCAAGACAACATTCCAACAAGAACCAACTACTGCACATTTATCTACATTTTCTTAGAATAATCATCAAATCCACAAATTCTAGGATATAATCAACAATTGGGTGCAATTCTTGCTTCAAATTTTGCTTCTGCTCTTTCTAGTCTTCGCACAAGACTACCACAAAAGAAACAACAAATACACGTGTGTTAATTAAATCAAAGCCCTACAGGCAGCAAAATATAACAAAACAATAAAAGGGGAAAACATTAATAACTAAATTCTATCGTCACAAACCATAATAAACGAACATGTAGCAAAATCAAATAATACATGAAAAAGGGGGGGGGGGGAATAGAAAACGAACGTACATCTTCACCACAGATCTTGATGGAGCTATTGCTATAAAAGTGCTTAGTGCTTCACTTGTAAACCCTAATTGGAAAACGGAAACGATTATTTTGGGCTCGAATTTTTGGGTCCCAAAGATGAATTTGATTTCCAAAGAATGAGAACGACAGAGATCGAAGAAGGTTCGGGAGAGTGATGGAGAGAGAAAAGAGGAGCAGGCACTACTAGGGTTTGGGAGTCGTTTGTTTCTAAATTCTAGCCAATGAGGACTAGTTTCAGTTGGGTTTCACAATTTCTAGTTTTATATTTCGTTGACGCTGTTGTTTGAAGTCCACGCGCGTACGCGTATTATATTTCTTCACGCCAAAGTTTACAACCTCTGTTTTTGTCTCCTTCCTCTATTCTTTTCCTTTATTTTTTTTATGTTATTCCTTGGAAAAAATGCTTTATATCAACATGAAATACATTTTAGTGTTAAATTTAGATAAAATAATATCAAGAAACGGTTTTTGCTTTAGCACCCATAGTAGACATTGAAGAACAAAAAAAAAAGTAATAAATAACGAGATAATTTTATTTGCATAATGTGAAAATTTATTACGGGATTAAAAGTTACAAAATTTAATTTTTGATTTTGGACTTATATAAGTTTTTTTAAGTTTTCAATTTTCGATTCATAAAAAAAGAGTTTGGCAAAACTTTTAACATCAGTATAAATGTAAAATCTAGAAAATAATGTTATCAGTAAAGTTTTTTAAAATTACTAGTAAAGTTTTAGATTGATCTAAAATATTAATTTTAAGTTCAGTCTAATCAAAAAATCCTCCGGAAACTAATTGAGAAACACTCTCAAGCAAAAGCTAAGTGAGTTACGATATTATAAATTTATATTTCAATCAAATCAATGTATTATAATTGCATTGTATCGTTTTACTAAAAAAAAAATTGACTCGATTGTATTTAAACATGCATGTCTAAATATCAACAAAAAAAAAACCTAATATGACGAGTGATATATTTCAATTAAGATTTTACCACACGAGTCATGCTATTTGGACATCCCAAAAAACGTTCGCTTTAGACACTTCAAAAACTTAAGTGATAATTTCCAGACAATTATATTCAAGTTTCCAAGATATTTTTCAAGGTGTTTGAGAATGTCCCACATCCTTTTTTCTCACCATATAGATTTCCAAAGACTGCTTATGTGGATCACTCATCAAGCAATGCGTATAGCACTTTTAATTGACTTAAAATTTGATTTTAATTATAATCTTTTTTTGATAAAATAAACTATTTTAATTGGACTCCAGTTTGTTGCGGTAGAAAGTTGCATCTTATGTGGCAATCAAATTATCACCGGCGCAGAAATGCAATCAGCAGACTCAGCACATGCCATGCACCATGGAGAGGGTCAGAGGGCTGGTTGTGGTCAAATATTTATCCAAATGAAAAGGAAACAATAATTTTTAAGTATCATGAAATCTAATTCAACCCAACAAAACATATAGCACTGTCTATTTGCTATAACCCTGTAAACATTTGCATCTAATAATCTGATAATTAAGCTATCTTACAATCAGCAAGAAAATTGCAGAAGGAAATTGTAATGGTCATCAAGAAGACAATAACACTCTTCATTGAGTAAAAATCCTTAGATTCTCCCACAAGCTCCGCAGCGGCACAGGATAGATTCTTCTGTCCTTAATAGTAAAGGCTTCTTTCATTTGCCATGTTCTCACCAGGTTCTCGTCCACTTTGAAGTCTGAACATGTTTGGGCTAAAATCCTTCTATCAAAGGGTGATCTCAAAGATGACCCCTTGAAGATTTCGGACAACAGACCGAGTCCCAACTACTTCATTTATCAGCATTCCATGCCGAGTAGCTTCACTAATAACCATGGAATCCATGCTACACACAAAGGCTAATTAATTATAAAACAGAGAACACTCCAGTCCACCGAAGAGCTTAACAGTTAGCACATAAAACAATTATTTCGTACGGGAAAAAGCAAAATGACACCAAAGTATTACCATATCAAACAGAACACCTAGATTCAAATGATAGTTCAGTGAAAAAGAAACCATTAACATCGAAGATAAATAATGAAGATAAGATGCTTTACAATATTAGCTCCAGGCTACTTCTGTGAAGCAATAGGAATTTTGGCTATGCAAGTAATTAGATACATACAGGAAATCATAAAAGTATGCGTGAACCATGACAATTATGAGTAGTCTCGAACTTCTCTCGAAAAGATGTCATTTTATGAACAACTCATTCATAAAAAAAATAAAAATAAAGCAGTTGACAGAAAAAGAATTCAAAATATTCCATAGTTGTTCTCAGAGAACAGTAACCAAATTTCGATCAACAGCATATTCATCTCCTTTGAATTTTCTATCAATTTTGATAAGATCTGTGCCGATTTCCTACGCTAGAACACATCAGAATCAATATTTTGGGAAAATGCCATTATAACTCTCTAAAGTGAAGTAACATTAAACATCACACAAAAATCTAGAGAAAATAACAAACTTATAAATGAGTTACTTACGTCTTAGCTCTAGATACATAAGCCAGTATGAATTTGCAACGCCCTTCTCCCCTAATGTGGAGGAGCTGCTCTACGGTGTCAAAAAGCAAAGGAATGCTCGACTGTTGGAAGCTTATGGTATTGTCAAGGGCATGGGCATTTTCTCTTAAATCATCAATATCAACCAATAAAGAGTGCATATGTACAAAGCAAAAATTAGAGGCAACTTTTCTAACTTATGTTATCTAAATTGTTTTACGCAATGGATGTAGCTTGGCGCAGTTAAGCGATCATATGCAGAGAGACACAAACACGCATCCACTCATGCATACAGACCGAGAATGCTACCAAGAAAGATTTACCTCTTATTCTAGTGTGTGCTTCACATTTACATGTACACATGCACACATAAAAGAGCAGCTAAAGAAGAAAAGGAGGAATTATAGTCAATAGCATCCAAGAACTCCAAAAAGTACCCAGGAATAGTAGTCCTTGTGAAAAGAAAATCAAGAAAAAAGAGTGCTTTACTGCTTTTATTTCTTTCCTTCCACAAGCTCCAAGGAAGACAAGGTGAACTGACCTTCATCCAATCAGGCCTTCACATGACAAAACAGTGTAAAATGAGTATTTTTCTTTTTCCCCTTTAAATCATAAAAGAATTTGCAACCCACCCCCCCCCCCCCCCCCCCCCACATACATCGCATGGACTGAGCCCCACAAATATGGTAAGGAAATGTTTTAATTACAATTTACAGCTTTTGAAGATAAAAGTTGGTCATGTAAATGTTGTAGTTAAGAACTAAAATTGATGAATAACAGATACAATGCAATATGTCTTTTTTGTTAGAATTCTTAAAAGAAACTAATAGCTCATGATTACTAATAGAAACAAGAACCTAATGAAATGTTATGAGTACAACTAGACTATTTTTACATTCTATGACAATCATATGGAATGATTATTTCTCATCTGGTGCTCAAAACCCAATAAAATTGCATCCAAGCTTGCAGAAACTTGGTTCTTACTTAATTTTAGGTACTGATTCTACTTCCATTTAGCATGCAATGAAAACCTTATCAATTCAGGTTTATGGCACCGTCTCATATTATCAGCGGTTGAATATCCTTGTACTTTTTGTATTGTTTGAATATGATAAGAGGGATAAGTAGTAATCAGGATATATATGTCAGCTCCAAGAATCAGATCAAAACCGCCTGAATGTTTTTCTAAGATTTTGTTAAGGTGATCCAAATTTCCCCATTCTAGCTTCTCAGCTACTAATCCTGCGTATAAGTTGAAGAAGTAATCAGTTAATCCAAGCACAAGCAACCCTAATAATTTTCTTTCCTCACCAGCAGGAGAAATAGGATTTTCAGAAGATGCATGGAGCTCTATATTTTTCTTCAGGATCTGAAAATCGTCGATAACGAGAAGATTAGAGATAAAAACCTAACAAGCTTCCTACCACTAAAATTTAATCTCATGACCTTGCCTTGAGCACTTCCTCATTATGGTCAGTCAACACGAATTCATGGCAAAACCTGCTGCAGAGTATCCCAGTAACACCTGTATTACATGTGGCAGCAATCATGTCATAGGGTCAGAAAAAGATCAGAATGGGGCAATCAAAATTAAATTGCAGAGTGCACGGGAATGTTTAGAAATTATGACAAACGATAGTCAGAAATAAAGGTTTTGGTTGGAATTTTCCACGCAAATTTATTGACTTTCATATATATGGCACACAAAAGACAGCTCTTCCCTTAAATCTATTCCCCACAAAAAGAAAAAAAAAGTGGGAGACAAGAGTGCAAATCAGAGTAGAAACTCTTAAAGAACATTACTCAATGCCCGTAAAACTGGGAACAACCAGTACCAACATGCTTCAGTTTATCAATAAAATCGGAACGCAACTATCCCATCAATTTTCTGGGAACTCTTTCCTTTCAAGTTGTATAAGTACCGCAAAGAGAACAACTGTAAATGATGCGTCAAAAGATGCATCTTGAGTATCCACATTTTCGGTTGCACAAATTTATTGAAATTATTGGATCTTCCTTCAAAATAATTTTTCTTCCAACTAAATGTACCAAATATATAACCTCTAAGATCGGAAAAACAATTAAGCCTACATGAAAAATAGTAAAAAGCCAGTGGATTTCAAGGCATTATGTTAAACTAAGAGTACCGAGGGACCGATGACTGAATGCATCTAATAACTGGAGGAATGATTTTCAACTGCTGATACATTGAGCATCACTTGACCAACAAACTGTCAGGAATTGATTTTGCTTCAAAATTTTCATACTTAGGCAGGGGTACAGCTTTGAGCCTTTCATTCTTCATAATCCCTTTTTTTCATTCTCTCACAAACAAACTTACTCACGCAGCCAAGCATATCGAACTGGTAGCCTCACCCTCCACCCCATTGGTAACTTGGATCTGAAGATAAGTAAATCTAAGTCAATAAGAAGTGCTTACCAACTCCAGATCCCAACTCAATAACAGAACGTCCCTGGACCACCTCTGCATTTTTTGACAGGTAATCATTCAGAAGCATGGCACCTGGCCATACCAATTGCCCTGTCAAATCAAAGTCAGCTGTCTCACGAATAGTTAGTATACAATTTAAATAACACAAAAATACAGTAATTGAAGAAAAAGAATTAAGAAATTAGATGAATTTCATCAATTCATGAGTATATAACACAAAGTATAGTTTAAAGTTAGAACTTAAAACTCCACACCCAGGCTAACTTGTGCCAGAGGATGAAATATCTAATATTATTTTTTATAAGAAAAAGCATTCAGTTCTAATATTTCAGCAAGGCCACAAATACAGTAGTTTCAGATAGATAATATAATTTCTTAAGAATTAAAATAATGCTGGTCAATAGCAAATGATATGATGTAATCTCCATGGTATGCTGGTCTCCAAGTCTATTGATGTTCGACACAAAATTATAAGGAAGGTAATTACAGTAAGACCATCTCTACCCTTACTACATATCTTTCCTTCCTGCATTTATCCATAGGCCACCAGAAACATCTAACTTCAACAAATAAAGAACTTCGATACAAAGTTTATTGTCCTATTTAGGAGCCTGTGGTTTAGAAACAAATCTATCACATTTTTTTTAATGTTGCCATTGATGAAGTGTTAACCCCACACTTTAATATTTACATCAAAAGTTTAATGGGTTATGGTTTTATCAGAATAGGCGTTATTGGAATTTTCAAATCTCATCATAAACTAGCCTTGCTTGGTACCGAAGAAGAAAAGAAATAAAACAGATTAAGAAGAAGGATAATCATCACTTTACCAGAAAAAGAAAAGAAAATAAATAAAACAAAAAACACCATTCAGATTGTCATTTACTATCTTATTTATTGAGCAGTCTGGTTGTCATTCCGTCCTCAATATATCTCAGTTTCATCCCCCTCTCCCCCCACAAACCACCCCCCCCCCCCCCCCCCCCCCCCCGCACCCCAAAAAACACATGAATCAGTTTTCAGTCCAAAGAAGTATAAAAGAACTTAGAAAGATACAACAAGTCAGCAACCAGAGAGCAACAAACCCAAAGAAAGCTAAAGCAGCTTACACAAACAAACGGACTAATCCAAAAGATCTAAAGGAATCAGCCAATTAGAACAAAGAGATCTGTTTTTTTGAAGAATTTCGATATTAACTGTTTGCCATTACTATGCGTCTATTATCAAACATGATACTTCGTAGTAGAGCTTCCTCTATTTTAGATCAGCCACAATGCACCTTAAAGTTCCTATCCAACCATATGTGATAAACAGCATTCCATGCCAATTTTAGAATATAAGAGGTAAGACTATTTCTCTTGGATTAAGAGATAAACCATTTAAAAGGATAATCCCAACAAAGAACCCTCTTACTGACCATATCTTCACCATAATCTTTCTACTGAAGTTGCATTCACCAAAAAGATGGTCACTAGTTAGCATTTTACACCACTAGAGAACCCAAAGAAAGCATTCAATCCTTCGCAGACAGTCTGTTTAAGAACTAGCAAACATAAATGACGGAGTTCTGGTCGAAGAAATTCCCAGGTTTCCGCAAAATTAAACCTTTCTGATTTTGAGGGATAATACTGTACGGTGTTTACCTCACTATTAAGAGAAATGACACCAGTAACACCACTTTGTATTCCCACCATCAAATCTGATCTAGCAGGAGTCCGACATCAATATCATCTTGTACAGCAGAAACAACTTTGGAATCATGAGGGATTCTTGAGTTATAGACCACAGATGTTCCTAAATTGAGAAACAAAGGCCCTTTGGCCCTTTGAGATGCCCCAGCTGTCATACCAGAAGTAATTTGAAACACCATTCCCAATTGTATGTTCTATAATGGATCTAAGAGGATGTCTTAACTTGAGTAACTTCTTCCAATACCAAGTTCGATCAGGAACTCTAAAAAGATTCTACCTCATGAAAGATAAGGATTCACCCTATCAACCGAAATGGAGCCAGCATTTATAAAAATAATCCAAGGTTTCATGACAGAAATTTGTTCCAATTACCAAGCCTTCTAAAGCCCAAGCCACCCTCCCTTTTTGGGTCACAAAACCCGAATATGATATTTTTTTTTCTCTGAGACATTAAAAATTCTAAAGCAAATGGAAATATTGGACCTGTTACCTGTAGAGTTGGATGACTTTCTTTTCCTATTTCCGTTAATCAGTTTAGTACTATTTGATTATTAAATTCTGATATCAAGAACAAGGATGAAAGATTATCCGTATTAAAGGATACTAAATTCATCGAAGCACAAAACTGCACAGCTTCACATGAATCTTTTAACAACAAATCATGATTGTTAGTTCACTTTAAGCAAACCAGAAACAATACAATAGCACAACAGTAAAAAAAAAAATAGAAGAAATGGGTTATGTTCATTTCATTACTTTGTATGAAACTGGTGAAGAGAACACTCACTAGAAGCTGATTGAAGACAGTAAAGCTGAAGAACTTGAGACCCAAATGTAAACGTTGTCAATTGGTAACTGCGCATAATGAATCATTCATCATTTGAGAGTCAAATAAGACAGACCAGAGATTAAAGTTTAGAACTTTAGATAGAGAAAGAGAGTGACATACTTGTCATTGATGAAGAAAGATTCGTCCAAGCAAACTATATCCTCTTCTTCTTCTCTGTTCATTTTCGAATGCTTTTGTTCTCAGCAGTACCAGCAGACTCACCACGTCAACGAAGGGCTTGATTTCTTCTCGCAGGTAGCGACACTCGGGTCGGATTTACCAATTTGGTCCGTCCACTAGATGGATACTAGATATTACTACACATGGGCTCAGTGATCTGAAAGCCCGGTTCAATTTGGTCCTTACAATTTTGGGCTTTTATTCAATATTAACCTAAAAACTTATTTGGACAGAACTTATTGTTACGAAAAAAAAGTCAGGTTCAGCCTACCCGGTCCAAAGATAACATTATTTTATTAATTTTTATCTTTAATATATATATTATGAAGCTAATATTTATAGTAATACATAATAAAAATATGTAAATTTCAATAATTTATGAATTTTTAAAATATGTCCTGAAAATCTTTTTTTTTTATTTTAAAAATAGATAACAAATTATAAAATAAAATTGTAAAATAAAGGGATCGAGAAATGAGTGAGATTTAGCAAATGAAATATGAGTTGACTCGAATGCCTTGATCCCATTTTTTGTTCAAACACGTGGTATGATGTGATTGGATAACTGAGATTCCTTTTTTAAATATATTTCATATTTTCTGGGTAGAAGGCCAACCACTGAAGCAAATGAAGGCTCTAGTCCACTTGCCGCACCACCTTCTAGAACAATGCAGTTGTCAAGCTAGCTAAGCTGCCTCATCCAACAATGCAATAAATTTCTCAACACGCAAATTTCTAAATGAAAATGCAATCTAACCTCTTCAATTAAATATAAATTAAAAGCATATTTTATATGGAATTAAAAAATAAAAACAGACACATTCTTTTTAATTTTATAAGAAATAATAATTTAAAAAACATTTGGAAACTAAATATTAAATAGATTTTTGATTGTATCGAGTGCAACAACAAAGTGAAAATTTGATTGGTAATATTTATAAATTTTACTAGTAACGTCTGTACATGCTCAAGTCATATGCATGAATACATAATTTTGATGGTGAGAGCCCTTATATAGTGTTGTGGAACAAAGTCCAATTAAAAGAGTAATTTCAATGTTGTGATAGGAATAATATTTTTCTTATATAAGACTGGAGTTATCACAGGTTGGATTTGAATATCAGTTTATCCATAAATTAAAGTGTTGTAATAGTATTAATATATTGACATGAGATTACCACAATGCTTTTCAATATAAAATTACTGTAATACTCATTATAAAATGTAAAAATTTCATTAGCCGATCGATCTAAATTATAAAATTATTTTTTTAACCTTAAAAATTATCACGTATTATAATATTATTAAAAAGAAAATTTTCTCTGTCAATCACATCTAATGCAAAGATTTTGTTTGCACAACGTGAAAACAATTTTTTATTTTTTTCATATGTAACTTAAAAGATTTGGAATTGCTTCTTCCACTCGTGCCCTTTCTATTTTTGTTTACTTATTTCTAATTTTTAATACTATTTTTTTTAACAATGTAAAGAAAACGACATGACTTCCAACTGAAAACTACCTGCCACCACTTGCCTGTCTCCTCCTCCCATTTGTTCGTTGAAGACGATTTTACTCGAGGCTCTGAAACGAGGGGAGAAAAAGGTAATTATTAATAATTTTAAAAACGTAAAAAGCAAAGCAAAAGTACTTTTTAATTTCGCACCAACCAAAACTGAGGCATTGTGAACAACTCCCTCACGTTGCCTTACCTACGCTTCTTTCTTGTTCTTGATTCTCCTTCTTCCATCTAACCATTGGAAATCTTTATATATTATTTTTTCCAAATATAAACCCAAATTCTAGGGTTTCTAATCTTTTGTCAGAAACCCTCTCGGTTCCCCCCTTTCTATTGAACTCAGGTCTGTTTACTTATCTTTCTTTCGGATTTTCTTCGATTTGATGTGTTCGTTCTGTTTGGTTGCCTTAAACTGAAGTAAAAGAACGGAGAACAGAATAAATGATAAAGGAATTTTTTCAACTTTTTGCGTTTTCTGTTGCGTTGGTCAAATTGATTAATCCGTTCAATTATGTTACTTGCAAAGTAATTGAAAGGAAGTAAGGAGGTGAAGGTGAAAGTTTGGTATCGTTTTTCCTTTTCTTTAGCTTAATTTTCTTAGTAACCAAACGGAGGGTATCCTATTGCTGGTTGGAGAGATTTTAATTTTTGTGGCGAAGTAGTTTTGGTTATTTGTTGGTTACAGAATTCTTGATTGAATATTAGTGTATGATTGTGTGGTGCCAGCTAATGTTTTCGTTAGGATTTTGGAAGTATTCTTGTTCTAATAAACCAACTGTTTTCTCTCAAAAACAAGGAATGTACTTCCAAATTTTCTTACCAAAGTTGACAAACAATGCGGATTGCAACGCATATCCCATTCCAACTTAATTAAAGATTATTTTTTTTGTTATGTTTGCCATACTTGTCTGGAATTTACCTTTTTCTGTACTATGCTTGAGCATTGGTAAGTGATCAACATTGGAATTTAGAATTTTGGGTTGGATTTTGTCTGGATGCTGAGAAAAGATAGAAAAGCAATCATGCAAAAAGAGAAGGGAATAATTGGTCAGAAGTTATGCAAGGCTTAGATGAAAGCTCCTCTGTTTTTGTTTGTTAGTTATCTTTGTGTTGGTGTAGTAGAAAAAGTTGAAAGGGTATTCCATTTTGAGTATGTGCTATATGATGTTCAATCACATCTAGTAAAGCTGTCGTGGGACGGTTAGGAGTGGGATTGGATTGAATCATCTTATGATAGGTAAACCACGCTTTAGGCCTCTTGCACAATGAATCTTTGAGAATATGTTTCTATATTGTATCACTGCTAGTGCTATTGACTGCAAGATGATCGGCATATACTGCATGTATCAGAACATATCAACTGCTGAATATTTTAATTTGGTGGCTGTTGGATGGCCAGGATATTATCAACTTATAATGCAATGATGAAACGGAATGTGTTCAGAAGCTGATTTGATCAACGAGTTGTCACACCCCTACTCTGTGACTCAAAAATATATCCAATCGAGCACTTAGGGTCTATATGTATCGCACACAACACACACATCACCAGGCGATGTAAGATTCTGAGGACTCATGCGAGTACTTGTCAAAATGAAACGATAAATGTTATTAGGCATCTCTATGACAAGTCATTCTCATGTTACTAAATGATGGGTTGAGCTGAATGAGGATTCCTAATCGGATGAGTGCCAAAATAAGAAAGGATAGCATTAGAGTGGAACTCATCAGGTCCATAATAAAAATGGTGCCACAATGACAAGTAATATGGGACTAGAATAGCAAGGCCCAAAGCACTGGGGAAAGATTCGATGGCCTATGTACTTATAGAAGATACTAGAATAGATAGAGCAATTGTTAATTGAAATAAATCTAATTTATTGCTTTAAATACTGGTGAAATAGCTTGGTTGGTTTATGTACAAGTTAAAAACGTAAAAAGCAAAGCAAAAGTACTTTTTAATTTCGCACCAACCAAAACTGAGGCATTGTGAACAACTCCCTCACGTTGCCTTACCTACGCTTCTTTTCTTGTTCTTGATTCTCCTTCTTCCATCTAACCATTGGAAATCTTTATATATTATTTTTTCCAAATATAAACCCAAATTCTAGGGTTTCTAATCTTTTGTCAGAAACCCTCTCTGTTCCCCCCCTTTCTATTGAACTCAGGTCTGTTTACTTATCTTTCTTTCGGATTTTCATCGATTTGACGTGTTCATTCTGTTTGGTTGCCTTAAACTGAAGTAAAAGAACGGAGAACAGAATAAATGATAAAGGAATTTTTTGAACTTTTTGCGTTTTCTGTTGCGTTGGTCAAATTGATTAATCCGTTCAATTATGTTACTTGCAAAGTAATTGAAAGGATGTAAGGAGGTGAATGTGAAAGTTTGGTATCGTTTTTCCTTTTCTTTAGCTTAATTTTCTTGGTAACCAAACGGAGGGTATCCTATTGCTGGTTGGAGAGATTTTAATTTTTGTGGCGAAGTTAACGGTTGGTTGTTTTGGGGTTAAGTAGATGCCTAGTTTTGGTTATTTGTTGGTTACAGAATTCTTGATTGAATATTAGTGTATGATTGTGTGGTGCCAGCTAATGTTTTCGTTAGGATTTTGGAAGTATTCTTGTTCTAATAAACCAAATGTTTTCTCTCAAAAACAAGGAATGTACTTCCAAATTTTCTTACCAAAGTTGACAAACAATGCGGATTGCAACGCATATCCCATTCCAACTTAATTAAAGATTATTTTTTTTGTTATGTTTGCCATACTTGTCTGGAATTTACCTTTTGCTGTACTATGCTTGAGCATTGGTAAGTGATCAACATTGGAATTTAGAATTTTGGGTTGGATTTTGTCTGGATGCTGAGAAAAGATAGAAAAGCAATCATGCAAAAAGAGAAGGGAATAATTGGTCAGAAGTTATGCAAGGCTTAGATGAAAGCTCCTCTGTTTTTGTTTGTTAGTTATCTTTGTGTTGGTGTAGTAGAAAAAGTTGAAAGGGTATTCCATTTTGAGTATGTGCTATATGATGTTCAATCACATCTAGTAAAGCTGTCGTGGGACGGTTAGGAGTGGGATTGGATTGAATCATCTTATGATAGGTAAACCACGCTTTAGGCCCTCTTGCACAATGAATCTTTGAGAATATGTTTCTATATTGTATCACTGCTAGTGCTAGTGACTGCAAGATGATCGGCATATACTGCATGTATCAGAACATATCAACTGCTGAATATTTTAATTTGGTGGCTGTTGGATGGCCAGGATATTATCAACTTATAATGCAATGATGAAACGGAATGTGTTCAGAAGCTGATTTGATCAACGAGCTGTCACACCCCTACTCTGTGACTCAAAAATATATCCAATCGAGCACTTAGGGTCTATATGTATCGCACACAACACACACATCACCAGGCGATGTAAGATTCTGAGGACTCATGCGAGTACTTGTCAAAATGAAACGATAAATGTTATTAGGCATCTCTATGACAAGTCATTCTCATGTTACTAAATGATGGGTTGAGCTGAATGAGGATTCCTAGTCGGATGAGTGCCAAAATAAGAAAGGATAGCATTAGAGTGGAACTCATCAGGTCCATAATAAAAATGGTGCCACAATGACAAGTAATATGGGACTAGAATAGCAAGGCCCAAAGCACTGGGGAAAGATTCGATGGCCTATGTACTTATAGAAGATACTAGAATAGATAGAGCAATTGTTAATTGAAATAAATCTAATTTATTGCTTTAAATACTGGTGAAATAGCTTGGTTGGTTTATGTACAAGTTATAGGATTGACGAACATTGAATTTATCAAGATTACAGGTTGATGACTGCAATAATTTTTAGCTGTGATGTGTATTACTAAGGAAGTTTTATTAAGTTTGTTCTTGTTGTTGTTTATAAAAGTTTACGTCCCTGAAATCTTTGGAACACATTGCCTAAACCTTCACAGGGTCATGCTGTTGGCCTGACTTAGTCACATATTATGTCTGACCAAACACTGTGACAGAGAGCTGGTTTAATAAATTCCTTATTTGTTACATTGTAAGATCTTTCTGCATTGCATTCATTTTTCTCAATCCTACAACATCTACCATTTCAATTATGGAAGATAGGAGGTTTTATGAAAGGAATAAGATCATCTTGTTCATTTTTGTTCAGTAGCCTCTACTTAAGGATTAACCATAGATTTTGCATTCTTAAATATTTTATAATTATAGAGGAACTCATTTATAGATATATTATTGCTTATGTATTCTACAGAATTGGCTGTTCTGAACATATGAATTGAATTTCTGAATGTTCTGTGATTTGGTCGTTTTCACAAGATTTGCTTGTTAGACATCTCTTCTTTTTATTTGGCTTAAACCTGCTGCAACGTGAGATTGTTGCCTGTTTTTGTTTTTCATGGTTACCACCTTTGTAAATGTGAAATTCAATGCTTCCACTGCAGGAAAAAAATGAAAGAAGGAATTAAAAACTATTTCCGTGAATGATGAACTTAACCTTAACACAAAATGTGTATATGTGGATGATCTGCTAAAGATTTCTTGAAGACTCATATACGATGTTGTGTAACTCTAATTTTTGGAGCACATTTTTGTTTTGAAATCTTTGACCACTTTTTCTCAGAAACTGGAAATAGGTAAATGAAATGCTGAAATGAATTGGAATTTTCTTTTGATGAGATGAGCAAATCTTTTATGGTTTTCTGCTGATTTTTTACTAGCAAGTAAAATTTTATTGAATATTCATTGGAGAAAAAACTTTGTGTCTATATTCCAGTCTTTCTTGCCACCATGTCGAGTTTGGAGGAGCCACTAGGTCTTGACAAGTTGCCAAGCATGAGTACCACAGATAGGATTCAGAGGTTCTCGTCTGGTGCTTGTCGGCCCAGTGTTGATGATATGGGTATGGGGAGCTGCTGGATTGAAAGGAGAAGTTGCAGCACATCCAATAGTTGCAAGTAAGTGAGATGTCATTAACCTTTTGAAATTTCCTCTTAGTGGCACTCAAAAAATATTCGCTGTAAATCACATGATAAGAAATTTAGTTAGTAAAAGGTCTTATGCCAAACCTTTCTAGGGTCTATATTCCACATTCTGAGGTGCCTCTTGCTTTTATAATATCAGCTGTCTGAAATTATTTTATTGTTGCAAAGTTCAGTCTTTAATTTGTTTATATTTTTTGAAACCTCTGTTCATTTCCAGTGAAGATTATAAAGAGTATAATAGAGAGGCTTACCCATGGAGAAGACATAGCCGAGACATGTCTGAAGGTGACTCCTTCAGTCGAAGAACTTTAAATTTAGGAAGGAATCATACGATATTTGGAAATTGTAGTGATTCACGTTACTTGCCAGATCATCAGTATAACTCCAAGTGCAATGACAGAGACATACGAGACATAACAAATAAGGTGATTCAGTGACTGATGTAGAGCTGTATGTTTGTAGTTTCTTCTGAAAATTTTATGATAGCTGTAATAGTCTTTTATTCTGTGATCTTTTCTCTTGAGCTGATGGGTAGGTTCTTTTGATATGTCATTTGTCTAATGCCTTCACTGTTTAAATTTTCTTTAGTTCACCATTTTCTTTGTCTGGTTTGTTTTCTTGTGAATGATAGTTTTGTCTTGTCATTTTAATATTAGAGTTAATTCATCTACCTTTTGTTTGGGTGAACCAGTTTTTCAAAGGCATGCCAAAGTTTGTGAAGATAGTCGAAGTCGGTCCAAGAGATGGATTACAAAATGAGAAGAATATTGTACCTACATCTGTAAAGGTCGAATTGATTCGTAGACTAGTATCTTCGGGGTTGCCTGTAGTTGAGGCTACAAGTTTTGTATCACCTAAATGGGTTCCTCAGGTAATATGGCTTCATGGTATTGTGTTAACATGTTGATTTTTAACAAATTTTTTTCTTCTCCATATTGTTAATTGTGTGCGGATGCATATGTTGCTAGATGTGGCAAAATCCATCCCGATCTGAAAACCCGACCCGACCTGAAAGTGCGTCAAAAAATATGATCCGTGTTAACGTTTGTGTTTAGGGTTTAGACAGAGATTAGAGTTTCGAGAAAGAAAGGAAACAGAGAACCACCTAATGATAATGGATCAACACGATCCATGAACAAGGTCTGGGGATATCGGACAAACAAGACCCTCAACTTAGGTCAACAAGACAAAAAGACAACTGGAACAAGCTGCTTCACATGGGTTGAATCCACGAAACGGGTTGGATTGGGTCGAGGGGCAAATCTGACTTGGATCCGGGTAGGGTCAACACATAAACAAAAGCCAAAAACTTTCTTTTCTTCACGTAGCATCACCACACATAATAGGAGACTCATGACCAGCAGCAGGATGTTAGATCTAACAGGAGAGAAAGAAAACAGAACTTGCCGGAGAAAATAGGGAAAACAGTTGACGAATGCCAAGAAATTCGCTGGAAAACATAATAAAAACTAAAAGTAAATCTAAATCTAGCTATATATATATATATATATTTCTTTGATTTACCTAAGAATACCACCAAGGTCCCAAACCATGGGCTTTGATACCATGTTAACGTTTGTGTTTTATGTTTAGACAGAGATTAGGGTTTCGAGAAAGAAAGTAAATAGAGAGATAGTAAGTAGTAAAATGGTTACTAATCCTAAGGTTAGTGGTCATATATATAACGAACTTAATGTAATGAAATTATATCAATACCCTTAAACCCTAATACTCTTAACACTCTAACAATCTGAACCCGAGCCGAACTTAACCCGAGTGACCCAAAACCTGAAATGACTCGGATTCAAAATGATCCCTGAAATGACTCGGATTCGAAATGACTCGAATCTGACTCAACCCGAACCTGAACAACCCAAAACAATCTAGAAACTCGAAATGACCCGACCCAACCCGAAAGGACTTGAAATTATAATTTTTTATAATTTTTTTAACAAAAATGATTTATTTTTTAAATTGGGGTAATAGTTAATTGACTAGATGTTAAATAAAATAAATATATCATAATTAATAAATTTGATTTACATGTGGTGATATGTATGATTCAACATTCTATTAATATGAGTAATCTCATTAGCTTCAAATCAAAGATTGAGATGACTAGTAAATTTTGCATTGTTCTTCACGTCACAATAAAATTTTATCTTTGATTGTCTTGGAAAAATAGAATGGAATGAAGTGATTATATGACATTTAATCTCCAAAATCAAGTATAAAACGTAATAACTACGTGGACTTGCTGCCTGAGATCAATTAAGACTAAATTTTGGGACTAAGAGTCATAACATTGCATATTGCATTCACAAATTAAATATATTATTTAGATAATTCAGCATTGATTTATTATTAATTAATTTTCATGGATTTGGACATTTGACTCGTTTAGTCATATTATACCAAATAATATATTTTTTAATTAAGTATAAATATTTGACTCGGCCTAACCTGAGATTGGAATGACCCGAACCCGACCCAAGCCCGATTGACCCAACCCTACCCCGTTTCCACCTCTATATGTTGCCCATTGATTAGCCTATAAATTGCATGGTGTATAATCTTAATGCATTTAGCAAGTTAGTCTCTGAAAGAAAGTTGAATAGAAATGTTGGTACTGATGTTATAACTGTATTTTAGGTGCTTTAGCTCAAGTAATTATCTTCACCTTGTACAGATTCTCTGTACTTCTCTTCTGCTCTCCGTTTAAATGCATCCTTTGTCAAGTTTATGTTTGTTTTATTGGCATCGGCCTCGGAAATTTTTTTATTCTTTAATATCTTTCTTTGGTTTCTAGTTGCATATCCTGGACATGCCCTATAAGAAACTACCATCTTGCTGTGCATTAAGACAAATTTGACTACTTAGGAAACTTTGTTAATTCTAAAGTAAAAAAAATTATATTGGATCGCAGGGAAAACCATACCAGGTACTAACTAAGAAGAGAATTTTGGTTCTTTGTCAAACATCAATAAAGCTGTTTCTGGAAATTTGATTTATTGGATGAAGAAATGCATATAATGATTAAGTATGCTCCCTAATAATCACCTTCTTGTTTAGAAAAAAAATTCTATATGCAATATTTTGTAAATGAAGAATTCCTACAGATAATTGAATTAAGAAATTTATATAAAGCAAATATATACAATGATGAACAAGAAATCTATATCCTTCAAAGGCTCTTTTCCAGCTCCTGTAAGAGCATCGAATATATATTTCCAAGGGTTGATTACCTCTTTTGACCCTGGCAAAAAGTGTTAAAGGAAAATTTGAACAAGAAATCTATATCCTTCAAAGGCTCTTTTCCAGCTCCTGTAAGAGCATCGAATATATATTTCCAAGGGTTGATTACCTCTTTTGTCCCTGGCAAAAAGTGTTAAAGGAAAATTAATCTTTAACAAAAGAACCTAACATCTCAATCTTGTAAGGGAACCATTTTTGGACACTTTATATCAACATTGATAATGTATGCTGGAGATCTATGAAGCTGGAAATACGCACACAAACACACTAATGTTTGTGAAACAGTTGTAGCCATGGCATGGCACCTACCAAAGGAAATGAAGATCAAAGAATAGCGATCAATATGTTGCTTTAACAAACTTGGCGGTTCCTGGCAAGTCTGCTACACTTGTCATTTGCATCCCACTAAAATTGCCTCTTAAGAAATTTATGATTTTGAAAGATTTCAAGGTGGGAGGAGAAAATGTTAAAACGCTTAAAACATATTTTTCTTGGTTATGACAAGGAAAATGTTGGAGTATGGGTGTTTAAATACAAAAATATGCTTGGAAACAGGCGAATCACTACTGTAGAAACAAGAAGAAAGTTTTATGTTATTTATTTGGCTTGTAAATTTTTTTGTCAAGTTCCTGGTGAACATTATATTCTATAATATATGATGAAATTAAGGGCAGAGACATCAGAATTTTTTTTGTTAAACCAACTTGTTTGGTGCGTTGTTCCACAATTGCAGTGGGTTTATGTTGTTCTAGTCTGTGTAATTTGTTGTCTAGGTCAGCTCTAATGACAGAATATTCATTTCATCTCTTACTCCACCTTGTGTAGGTACTGTAGACGTATACGTCCATACATAAGTACATACGTATGCGTGCATATATATATACACACACACATATTTACATGGTTATGTGTGCACAATATTTATTTATGTAACTATAGTTGATTGTATTGATTCCAATACGATAGTTTAGTTGAATCTTTGAACTTGTTTCTGTTATAATCAAGATAAATGGCATTAATTTCATTCTATTTCCATTTTTATAGCTAGCAGATGCAAAGGATGTGATGGAAGCAGTTTGTAATTTAAAGGGTGCTAGACTGCCTGTTCTCACACCTAATCTAAAAGTGGGTACTTTTCTCTGGAATACCATGAAATCATTAATGCCATGCTGGTATAAGGGGGAATTTCTAACCTGCTGCATCTACTTCATCTAGGGCTTTGAAGCAGCTGTTGCAGCAGGTGCTAAGGAAGTAGCAGTCTTCGCTTCTGCTTCTGAGTCCTTCTCAAAGTCAAACATCAACTGTAGCATTGAAGAGAGTCTTGCTCGTTACCGTACTGTTACTTGTGCTGCGAAAGAGCTCTCAATTCCTGTTCGAGGGTATGTCCTTTATCTTCTTTGGTTTCTTCTCTCTCTAACTCTCCTTTCCTGGGAGAATAATACACAATTTTCCTTATGCCCCGGAGTAATCGCCTAAGTGTTAGATTTAGTGCAGAAAAACATGAATTGGTTAATATTTCTGGTTGATCTTGATAGGAGTTATAACTAGCCCCACCATTTTAGCTTGCACTAAATGGGTTCCATATTGTTGTGTGTTTTAGCCACTGTCTATTATAGCAATGGTGGACATCCTTTCTGCTCCCATCAATTAGCTATTCTAGTTCTATTTTATTTTTATGTGCTTCAACTTTTGTATATAACTTCATTTTCTGAAGGGAAATAGTCTACCTGCATTACCTCTATTGCCCGAGTCATTTCAGTGTCACATGGTTCTATTCAGGCTGATCAATCATAAATATAGTAGCTTTGCACTTGATCGACTGGGTTCCAAACCCCACCCTTGATAAAAAGAGATTTTCTTTCCAGCTTCATAGATATCTGATTATTTCTTTTTATTTTGTGGAGAGTCTTCACCGTGAAAACTTGCTCCCAAAAAATTCGTTGAAGTTACTTGTTTGGGGTCATATTTTTCTGAGATTGACAGAAGCTTGTTGCTTCTTACTGGCTTGCTATCGGGGTTATGCAGTGTGACATGGGCTTAAAATCTCCTGTATTAATGGTTCTGACTTCTGATGTGTTTGTTACCTGCAGATGGCATCTAATTAGTGAGCTAGCAATTATTTCTCTGTTACCTAATTCCTTCCTTCTTTACTCCCCATGCCTTCTTCCCCCTCCTCCCCTGCATTTTTCAGTCAGCCTCTCTTGTCTTCTTCCTAGCTGTGATACATACAGTATTTCCTTTGCATGAAAATTTCAATGTATTTGGAGTGGCTATGATGAATGTGGCATGAATAAGGTTTGGGTACAAGATATGTTTATGGCACACCCCTGTTTTAGATGTGTAGTCAATAGCCATGTTCTAACTGAAAGTAATAGATGGACCGATTCCTAATTTACTGTCTTCGCCTGTATGTTTTAATGTGAGATAAGTAGCCCTGTTGGATTTCCAGTGTCACTTAACACTTATATATGGAAGGAGTAGATAGACAAGTAGTCTCTTCAGTCAGTACCTATGTCTTTAGTACTAGATAAGTTTAACTTCTACGCACATCTGACTTGAAGTTGTATGTGGGCCTGTTAGTGCAGAACTTGATTTAATTAATTAAGCTCACTATCAGGTTTGGTTGCAAATTTTTTTTATTTTTTCCCCTTAAATGTGCATTTAACTTGTTCTAGCATTTTTAACTTATTGGCATAAATATTTTTCATAGTTACATGTCTAAGCTCCCTTCTCATTGTTCAACCTTGCAGCGCAACAAAATTTATTCTGAATTTAAACTTCATTTTTTTCCTGATATTATATATTTTGGCAGAAATGCATGTGATGATGAAAGATTGGTTTATGAGGGGACCAACTTTTATCACTTAGTGAAAACATCCATGGCTGAAACAATTCTCATGCATAGATTTTTGTTTTATGCATATATTTTGGTAAAAAGTTTCTCGTTAGTTTTTTGAATAAAAATGTGGCAACTCCAATATTTTTTTCTTGCACATCCTGAATTGGGTGCCTAATATTAAGGAGTCTTCTATTTGCCATGTGAATTTTGTAATATATGCTTATCAGGATGGAACGTAGGAAGTCGATAGCCATCATGTTGGCAGACATGCCATACACTTGGCACATTGTAAAACTCTGTTTCATTTTTTCTTGACTAAGTGTTGATACCTGTTTTAGGAAATGATCTGAGGTAAAATTTGAAGAATTTTAGTTCATGACTCGACTTTACTAGGCTTGAGTTTTCGAATAGTGGCTATCTTATCTAATATAAACTGTTCTATAAGATGGCTTCATGATAAGCATGTTTCTCAAACTTTGCCATGTTGTACTTGCTTCATTCTTGATCTTCAGGTTTGCATGATTTAAAAGCTGAATTTTTTTATTGCGCTATACAATTCAATAATCCTATATATATACAAGGAGCCATCAACTAGATAAGGTAGAAATAAACTAGATAAGATAGAGGAAACCTACTAGGACACATAATAGGACACTTACTAGGACTCTCAACACTTCCCCTTAAGTTGGAGTATAGGTATCATGTGCACGCAACTTGTTAAAAATAAATCTAACTCGTGGACTATCCAATGGTTTAGTAAATAAATCTATTAACTGATTTGTCGACTTCACATGTTTCGTAGGCTGAACTCATCATACTCATCTTTCAAAATTGCCAAAGAAGTCGAAGGCATAAAATTTGAGGTGGGATTACACTCAACAGAATAAGTCACAACATTAGCAACTAGGGGACGACCAACTAAGCTCCAATGTATCTCTCGAATATGCTCGAAACGATGGCAGTAAGTACATTTACGAAACGAACGCCGACCAACAGAACTACCACCACGACCAATACCATGACCCTCTCTGCCACCACAACTACTTATATCACTAGAATCACATCCTCTATGATTACTAACATCAACTCGACCACCTAGCCAAGTATGAGTAACCAAAGCAGATTTGTAAGCCACAGCTCCTTTCTCACTAGTATGAGAAACCGCACGCAATACTCAAGTATAAGTCTCGAACCAGGTAGGAAGTTCAGCCTCACCTAGGATCTGTAATCGAACGAGCTCATATTCTGGTTTCAGACTAGCCAGGAATGTGAGAAACTCTATTTGCTCTTGACACTTTTGCATGGCCGTAACATCGGCAGAAATAGGCATCAAGGCACTCAACTCTATAGACATTCTCTTCATATCAGCAAAGTACTCAGTAACCCGATCACCTTGCTACCCATGAAAGAACTAAACATTCATATCATACATTCGATTAAGATTGCTAGAATACAATAGACGAACATATGTGTCCTAGTAAGTTTCCTCTGTCTTATCTAGTTTATGTCTATTTTATCTAGTTTATATCTCCTAGTCCTATTAGGTTTGATATTCATAAGTCTATATATAGGTTTGATCTCCATAAGTCTATATATAGGATTGTTGAATTGTATTCAGATTATTATCAATAATACAACAGAGAATTCTTTTTCAAATTGCTCGTGTTAACATCTTTAGGTGTCATTTTCGTATGTACTTTCTGAATTTTGGCTGGTTCTTAAATGAATGAATTGGTGCTGAATTTCACAGGTATGTATCTTGTGTTGTTGGGTGTCCAGTGGAAGGAGCAATTTCTCCTTCTAAAGTGGCATATGTGGCAAAAGAACTTTATGACATGGGTTGCTTTGAAATTTCCCTTGGTGATACAATTGGAGTTGGTACACCTGGTAACACTCTAAATTGCCTGTTATTTTTCACTAAACAAATACGATGGATTAAATATTTGATGACTAGTTAAATACCTTTACTGTATTTTATTTTGCTTTATAACATTGCTTTTAGCTCTTTTGTATCTTATAAAGTTCCATCATTCTTCTAGCTTCTCCATGCTTAAAATTAAACCTCTTCTTTCTATCACTTTGGCTTTTGCATTATGCGTAGTTCTCTTTATGTACACCTATTCAATTTTCTGGGTGAGATTACATCATATGGATAATATTTTTATAAGTTTTTACTTTTCAAATCATGTGTATATATATACACAAAGATAAGTGAATCTAGTATGTTGGTGCTAAACCTATGCTCGCTTGGGGGCAAAAAGATGATTACTTAATCTATTTTTTTTTCCTGGACTATATGTAAGGTTTTACAATTTTTTCCTTATGTATGTATATATACAAGCACATTTATTTGTCATTTTTTTGGCACAGGCACTGTTGTTCCCTTGCTTGAAGCTGTGATGGCTGTTGTACCTATTGATATGCTGGCCGTCCACTTCCATGACACTTATGGGCAATCTCTTCCAAATATATTAATATCCCTCCAAGTAAGTCGTAGGATAAGCAAAACCTTGCCCTATCATATTTGCAAATCCTTTAGTGATAAGCTCTTTTGAAACAGTCATATGGTTTTGAGTCTTTGAGACCTGTAACGTATAGACCTTGAACGATTCGAGATCTATCAATCACACGAATTATAAACAAAAAGAAAATAGACACAATATACCCAGGTTCACCCTAGAATAGGGCTATGTCCTGCCAGAAGTTTCACAATGATCAATCTCACAAATCTCTTGTTACAATGTGCGCCCAATACATATAGAGTATTTATAAGCAACTTAAAGACGCCCTAATTAGGGTTTCCGCCCTGCTACAAAACCACGGTTACATGGGTCCAAGCCTAAACGTCAAGCAAAAAATTAGACTCAAAACATGTACTGGACCTGAAATTTTCGGGGGTGTTGTCCCCAATCCCAGCCCACTCACCGAGGAGTGGCATCCCGTGGTCGTCGGGGGTTCTACAGATCTGGACCTATGAAGTATACACCAACTCTAACAGACCTAACCTAGCCTTACTTGGAAGTTCAGTATTTGTAAAAGGGTTCAATCTTACCTTCTTGCAGCTACCTTTACTTGGTGGCATAATAATCGTAAAGCAACAGTGATACAGATTAGGAAAGAGAATATTTATTATTTTGGGGTGCTATTCTTGAACATGTATTTTAGGAAAATTAGATTTAGGCAATTAAATAATTATTAGGATTTGATTTACTTTTTTATTTAAATAATGTTTGGTGCCTATATAAGAGCACTGATATTAAGATTGTAAGGCAGACTTTGATTATGGAATAAACTTGTGTTTTGGTATATCTCTTGTCCCTTTCTCCTTGTTTTCGGTCTAATTTCCCTTTGCTTCCCTGCTTCGCGTTGTTTCTCTCTTTCTCAATCCGTTTATGTTTTTACCTATTTGTCCGACATCAAGTGGTATCACAGTCGAAAGTCCTGCATCCTTATCTCTATCTATAAAAAAAAAAAAAAAAACAACCAAACAGCAACCGAAACACCTTTATCCACTACTTTCCATCGACTTCCAACTTGGGCCATCACCACTATTAGAACTGGAATTGTTAGGCGACCACAGCCCAAAACTTTTCGGTAGTTCTACCACCAAAATCCGGCAATGCACCCGCACCTCCACCGCCGGAAACGTCCTCGTCAGAATCTGAGGCCACTACAGGGGTCGGAAATTGCCGATCTATCCAATCCATAACCCAGAGCACCACGCCCCACGCCGCTGCCGCCAAACACCAGTAGATCCGTTTTAGGTCTGTCAAGCCCATTTCGACACTTCCAGTCATCAGCCAGACCAGGCGACACCACCACCGGGATCGGCATCCCATTTCCGGCCTAACCACAGAAGCCCAAGTCGATCTGCCACCTGCTCCACCGTCGTAGAGTTGCGCTTCTCTCCAGCTTTGTCGTGCCAGATCTGGATTTTTCGGCCACTCACTGTCGGAGCTAACACCGCCATGGGACCGGAGCTACTTTTCTGGCTAGACCCTTAAGTCTGGCTCCAATCTTATTGGATTTACACCGGGTCAGATCCGACCTGTCTAATTAACCTGAATTTGCTGAGCGCCGCTGAACCCACCTGTTTCCTAGCCTGAGCCGAGCCAAGTTGCTTACTACCTGAGCTGAGCCCAGCCAGGTCTATTTATTCATTTAATTTTTGTTTTTGTAGTTGCTAATTTTTTGTTAAAAAAATGCAAAAAAAAGTGTGAAAAAGAGGCAGAAAGAAAAAGCAGTAGAAAAAAAATCATAAAAAAGGAAAAAGAGGAGAAAAAAATCATTTTCTGTTTTATTTATGTTCTTTTTTTATTTACATCAAATTTGAGTCACTTGTGAGGAATGAATGAGTTTAGTCAAGATTTTCAGGTTACAGTTCATCATGTATTGTATCCCATTCAGAAGATGTACTCTATCAAGTTTTTGGTCCGTTTGGCTACGTGGACAAAATTAGTCTTTTCTCCAATTCAATGGAATTTCAAGCTCTCGTGCAATACTATTGTCCTAAAGATGCTATTTGGGCTAAAACAGAGTTGAATGGTCGCTGTATTTATGCTAATTGCTCTCAATTGGCAAGATTTGTGCGTGTGACATTCCTTACATTGATTTTGTCCTCCCACACTGGATTGAGGCTCTTCAACAACTCCTCTTGATATCATTCTTTTGCTCGATCGAGACTGCTACATCTCAAAAATTGTAAGTCTTTGCCATGAAATTCTAAGAATCACAAGTTTTGATATTTCACCACTTCAAAACTCGTGATCGAGTATTTTGTAAGTGGGGAGAATGATACAAAATAAGAAAGAGAATATTTATTATTTTGGGATGTTATTCTTGGACATGTATTTTAGGAAAATTAGATTAGACAATTAAATAATTATTAAGATTTGATTTACTTTCTTATTTAAATAATGTTTGGTGCCTATATAAGAGCACTAATATTAAGATTGTAAAGCAGACTTTGATTATGGAATAAACTTGTGTTTTGGTATATCTCTTGTCCCATTCTCCTTGTTTTCGGTCTAATTTCCCTCTGCTTCCGTCCTGTTTCGTTCTTTCTCAATATGTTTCTGTTTCTACCTATCCGTTCGGCATCAAACAGCAATGAAGCATGTTTTAACTAGTGCTAGTTTGCTGTGAAATAATAGTTGCTTAGGACACCAGCTAGTATCTTTTAACTTATATCCGAACCGTACTGGAGGTTTTTGTCCACTGCAAATATGATATTAATTTCAATTCAACATTTTCCTAATGCATTGTCAACAGATGGGGATTAGCGCAGTGGATTCCTCCATAGCTGGTTTAGGTGGGTGTCCATATGCGAAGGGAGCTTCAGGCAATGTTGCCACTGAAGATGTTGTTTATATGCTTAACGGGCTTGGCATAAAAACGGATGTGGATCTGGCAAAGCTCATGTTGGCTGGAGATTTCATCAGCAAGCAGTTGGGTCGCCGAACTGGTTCTAAGACAGCAATTGCATTGAGCCGAGTAACAGCTGATGCCTCCAAGATATAAGAAACAACAGGTTGATATAATATCTTAAACTTGGCTTAAATGCATTTATAATCTGCATAATGGCTATTATGGTGAACTTAGTAGATGTTATTGTGGTGATGTTGTGTTCATGATGTTTAAATGATATGTCCCGATTTGAAGCTCAAGCTGCTTATGCAGTGTATAGAAAGTGTTATCATTAATTATGAATTTTTGTACTACAAAAAGAAGATCAAGTGATGTTAGTCTTTTTCTTCTCTTGAACTGGTATCAATTTTGGCCTACCTTTATGCTTGGTCTAAAGGTTGTGAGGTTTTTTTTTTTTTCAGAATTTAATCAAGAATTATATAATATGCACAACTTCAAAAGAGTACTTAATTTTTGAAGTCAGCATAATAGTACTTGTACATAGCTAATTTTAAATTCATTCTAATGGTCGTTGAAATGATTTTATTCCTTTTTATTTATTTATTTCTTATAAATTTATTTAATAAACATACAAGCACATGGGGAGAGGTGAGGTTTGTTAAATATGTTAGTTTGATTACTATTCTTTTGTTTGCTATTGTCATTTGTCAAAGAGCAGCAAACAAAGTCGTGACATGTATCTGATGTCACTATAAACACATAAATAAAAATAAATTATTTTATTAACTTAAACTAAAATCTAGGGATATGTCTGGAAGATTAGATGGTAGAAATCATTAAACGATGTTGTAGGGTTAGCTTTATAATTGCAAAAGTTTAACATGAGTAAGGTGTGGACAGGAACCAGGATCGTCACAGAAAAGAATAAAAAGATATAATCCACTGAGATGGAACAAGATGGAGTTATTATAATCTTGTTATAGGCCATAGGGCCTCTAAATATAAAATTTTAAAAATGATAAATACATCCCACTTTTAAAAATTTGATAGTAAAATGGAAAAAAACATAAATATCTTTTAATTAATATTTATTTATAGGCAATTCATATTTTGACATTGTCATGCGACTGCTAGAAAATAATTTTCATTAAATTTTTGTTTTGATTATTAGCTAATTTGAATATATTTGTTATATCAATTAATTTTTTTTTTAAAATATCACTTTTCAAAACTTGAAATTAAATTGTAATTAAAATAGAACCTTAGAGATGTAAATATGCAATTGTATTTTACCAAAACTAAAAAAAAATTACGGAATTATTTCCTCATATTTATCACTTCTAAAAAAAAACTACTGTATATAGTTAGAGATGAACACTATGACCATAATAAAGAAAACCCGAAGCTATGACCGTAATAAAAAAAACTCAGGTTTTCGTTAATTAGGAGAAATTTTTATCCACACTCGATGTAAAATATTATTTTTGTATTGAATGAAAACTTTATTGATAATTGTTAAGTAATTTCATTATTAATATTCGTATAATCATTATTTATATATATTATCAATGAAATTACTTAATAATTATTAATAAAATTTTTATTAAAATCAAAAATAATAATTTACGTTGTCGTGTGCTAGTAAGAATTTCTGATTGAACAGGAGGTGTTTGAGATTGTGAAAGGAGTTGATATCCCAATGATGGTAGAGCAGCACGGCTTTTGACCAGGAAAAAAAAAGAGAGAACAAAAAAGTTGAAGTAAAGAGAGGAGACCTCCAATCGCAATTAAAGGCTTATTTACACCGTATTTGATAGATACAAAAGTTTACAATCACAAGGAGGAGCACTAAAATTACAAATTAAATAAATTATTTAAAACAAAAGAAAGGGTACAATATTTTTGTAATGGAATGGTCCAGCATAAAGCATATGAAAAAAATATGGCATAGCTTGTCTTCCCTTTTCTTTATCAAAGATGTTTTGAGTCCAATTATGATTGTTATTTTCATCATAAAAAAGTTTGCGCACTCTTTATGAATATTCTCTGGTCTCTCTTTGAAAATCTAACTAATTACTTATAAAAAATAATATATATATATTTGAAAATAAGGAATATTGCAAGAGATCCTCCTAGAAATAAGATACCCTTGCTTGGGTTTTTTTGCTCTTTTTTCTTCACCTGGTCTCAGCTGTCATATCAAGTGCTAACTATTAAATAATTTGATGAGAAGAGTTTTCATGGTTTTCTCGGCTTTCTACTTTCATGGCTATGATTTTCCGATCAATGATGCTGCTTCATAAAGCCAACAAAAAATCAACCTCACATGACATCCATCTTGTGAAATCTATAACCATGAATTGCAGATAGGAATTGAGAAATTAATAAATGTCCTCTTTTTAATTATTTTTTCGAATACTACTATAAGTTTTTTTAGGGTACATTTATAGTGTGGTAGTTAGTTGGCCAATTGGGTCCTCTTAAAATAAAACAATTCAAATCTTTTTGTTTGATTTGTTCTGTGAAGAAATAAAACTTGTTTGCATTGATAAGTTGTGATCACATTCTTTTTATACAAAAGACAAAGGAATCAGCTTATGCCTTCATTGGGTTTATTTATTTATATACATAATTATCTTATCATATGTGGCTTTATAACTAATTAGTCATAATATTCAATATAAAACAAATTATGTATGATTATTAAATTAAAATAATTATATCTCCTTGTCACAGATAAAAATGACTGACAATGATGTATACTCGTTGAGATAACGCCTTCAATCCTTGCTTTCTTTTATTATAAAGACCAGATCGATTTAATATATAATTAGGATTCATTAAAAAATTCGTTTTGTTATCATCACACGATTGATATTGGTTGACATGATGTAACAATTATTTATCTATAAAATATGTCATATGACAGTATGTGTCTTAAATCAAACTATAAAATTGAATTGAATGAGCTATAGAGATTGATTACAAGCTTATGATAATTTAAGATTAATGATGTCAAATTAATAGTTGGAGGCTACTAGAGGGTACATGATATGTAGACCGAGGTGCAAACCCAAGAGATGGGTGAATTAGGTTTCAAAAACTTATACCAGTCGATTGGATCAAGGGGCAGAACCTACTGTCTCTTTTACCAGTCAACTGATTCAGAGACCTAGTCGACTGGGTTGACCTAAAACATAGTTTTTATGCTTAAAAGTAGTTTTTTGACTTAAAGACATTTTTTGGGATTATTTTTGTCAAAGCTTTTTGCTATCAAAGTGAGTCATAGTTAAGCTAGGTAACTGAAAACAAAGATTTACAACGTGAATCAATTACCTTAGAACCTGATAAGTACTTAAATATTCATATTTAAGCCCCTTAATTTATATTTGTTAAGCTCTTAGTTTGTGTTATTTTATCCTATTTTATCTCCTTTATGTGTTTATTGTGTTTTTCTAGGTTTTCGGAGCATTATGGAATTATCCGGCTTAAAGAGCAAAATAGGGAAAAACTGGAATCTACTGTTGCGATTGAGCACAAGAGACCTGCGATCGAGCGCAACAGCGCTCAAGCACCCAAGCCTAGGATCGAGCGCATCATGTTGAGAGAGAGACTATTAAGAGAGCACGTCTCTTTTATTTCAGATTTGAAGAAAAGAAATATCCAAATTTTAGCAGCTTATCATCTAAAGACTTTTTCTCTCATTTAAATGAAGATTTTATTTGAGTATATGAGCTGCTAAAATAAAATAGATGTGGACAGAAGTTTTGAGCGGCATGTGAAGGCTTAAATCCCACATCCCACATCCCTCATCGGTTGGAAACACATTCTAAACATCTCATATCCCACATTGGTTGGAAACACATTCTATATCCCACGTCCCACATCGGTTGGAAACACATTGCACTAATGGAGTTTCTCTATAAAAGTCTCATTTCGTTTCATCTTCAGGGGTGTGTGGATCTCGAAGGCTTTGCTATCAAGGAGGAGAGCGCCGCATAGCAAAAACAAAAAGACGAAAAACAAAGAGATGAGTTGTAAGTGGAATTTCGCTCTTAATATATTTTCAGCTTTAATTTATTTCTTTTGTGTTTTAAAGTTTAATGTTTAGCACTTTAATTGTGAAATTTGTTTTCATAATCATGAGAGGCTAAAACCTTCATCTAAGGTTGAAGATAAAGTCTCGCCATTGATTAACATTATATTTTCATATAAGTTTGTACAATTCCGATATTTTTGTATTGATGTTCTATTTCAATTCAATTGTTTGAGTAAATTCTTATGATTGATTGTTTTGTTTATAAATTGTTCAAATTGGATATTCAATGTGTTTCATCTGACAGATACATCGAATCATTCAAATTAAATCGGATATCCATTGTGATTCTAAAGTAAACGGATACATTGGATGATTTAATTTAATTAGGGTATTCATTGTGATTTGTATATCGATGGATTCATGGAATTATTTGGTAAATTACTTTTATATAGAACATACATATGATGTAATTGCTTATCAGTTGTAGGAACAAAATCATGAAAATATATGCTTTAATTTGGTGGGGTGGATTTAAAAACCTTAGTGCTTTTATTATTTGTTTTAAATCAATTTAGTTTAATTTATATTCTTTGCAAGACACAGTTCGAAATTCGGAACTATGTTAAAATAGGTTTAGTTTAGATAAAAATTTATTTTCACGACGCAATTCTCTATGGATTCGATTTCGCACTTGCACACACTATATTGCAAATGACTCGTGCGCTTGCAAGTAATTTAAAACTACCAACAGAATCTATTCTAAATCTTCTATCTTCTTTTGGTAATTGTATGTGTCGTATTCTTGTGTTTTGTTTCTGTACTGAATGCTTTTGCCGTTTAAACATTTAGATAAAACTGTTAATGCAACTTAAATAATATTTTATCATAATTAAAATCAAATACGAGTCTATATAATAGCTCAGGCACTTGTTATGCCTAAACTTAACCTTGCAAAACAAGTCTAGTCCATACTTTAGTTGCCCCATAATTAATTAAGAATCTAAAGACTCTAGCTCTCGAAGAAAAAAAAAAAATTAATGAAGCTTAATTTTTTAACATTATCATATCGAGAAGAGAGTATCCAATTTTCATTCGCTAGATAATGGATATTATCACAAAAGTTTTCCCCACCATGCCAAGAAAAGGACTTCACACATTCAAGATAAAGAGAAACATATATGGCCAAATGAATCTCACAAAAGACAATCATATTTAATTTCTCGCGGAAAAAAAATATATCAAATTAGATCTAGTGTTTTTCCTTCACGTGCACGACTTGTCAACACACAGTGGAAGATAAGATGTGGGTGGTGAATCTTATACGGTAGGGTAATGTATGCAACATCAGTGGCTCCACCACCAATACCATTAATTGATGTGGTCACAGCTGGTTTAGTTACGTTGCAATTGCAACGTAGTACTCTATATATACTTAGCTCATAATAAGGTTTTTCAATTGTAGACGAGAATTTTCATCCTAAGTGGCTGAAAATAGACTTTAACGGCAAGGATTGACGGAATTAGCAACGGAAAAACTTAATTGCTATTGGAATATAACGTTATCGATCCGATTGCAAGAAGTTGAACCCCAAAGATCAAAATAAAAAACAAGTATAATAAAAAACAAGTATAACCTTAAGCACTAGTTGCATATTAGGCCTTTGTTTTTAGTTAAAGAGTTACAATTACTCTCAAAATCGTTAATAAAAAAAAGTGTTTAAATGATGAAGCTGTTTCAACTTACTCCATTAAATAAAAAAAGGTAGCTGAGATTAAAAGACTAGGCTATTCTTTTTTTTTTTAAATTACGTTGATCATGAGATGTTGAAACTGTATAAATTATTTACATTGTATCTATTATCATCAACCAGGGCGAAAATATAGAATGAGCATGAGGTAATAATTTTATATTGATTCAAACCAATCCATACGCTCCCATTTTTAATAAGATTCCGACCAGAAGCATACAAGTACTATAATGTGCCTCTCCATGGGTGTCCGGTAACATGTATGTAAGGGTATAATCGGTGATTTGACGACAAAAGCAATAAGTAAAAAAATTTTTTACTTTTCATATAGTTGATTTTACATATAAAAGTAGTATCCTTTTCCATGTTTCTTGGAGGTAGGCATGATATATTAATTAATTGGGTAATTAAATTTTTTAATTACGTTCCAGAATTAAATTTTTTTATGTTCACGTTCGTTCCAGAACCAAAGTATGGTTTTTCAAACCAACTAAAGAATTGTTTTGTACTGAAAAGGGTGTGGAAAAAAAAAACAGACAGAAATTTTTTTCTTCTTATTTTCTGCATAAAATGGTTACAACAGCAACCATATAACATAAGACCAAAATAAGATTAAGATTAATAGTATGAAAGTAATTAAACAATAATGTAATTACCGTTGATGAATACTGAGTGAGAACGAAAGTTTCACTTTGTTACTTCTGATATAAAGACAGAGAAGGGTCTGTTTCGTCACTGCAAATTTAAGTTAGAGGCCAAAATCTACGGTCCATTATCAGTCTTGTTGCATTGCTATCATGCACCGACCATCTGTCAGATCTGCATTTTTCACGTTAATATTAAACAGAGCAAGGACAATAATTCAATGCTACTCAAGTATCATGCTTCATGGCGGTGTTTGGTTAAATTTCTTCAAGTTTAATTTATGAAATATAATTAAAGAGCATTGCTATATGAAATATATGAATCACGTATAAAAATAGACTATAAAAAAAAACTGCACCAGTTATTTTTTTTTTTTTTGGTTATTTCAAACATTTTCACTTGTTATATTACTCTCAAAATCGTTAATAAAAAAAAGTGTTTAAATGATAAAGCTGTTTCAACTTACTCCATTAAATAAAAAAAGGTAGCTGAGATTAAAAGACTAGGCTATTCTTTTTTTTTTAAATTACGTTGATCATGAGATGTTGAAACTGTATAAATTATTTACATTGTATCTACTATCATCAACCAGGGCGAAAATATAGAATGAGCATGAGGTAATAATTTTATATTGATTCAAACCAATCCATACGCTCCCATTTTTAATAAGATTCCGACCAGAAGCATACAAGTACTATAATGTGCCTCTCCATGGGTGTCCGGTAACATGTATGTAAGGGTATAATCGGTGATTTGACGACAAAAGCAATAAGAAATCTAACATAGAATATTATTTCTAGTGTGACAGGATACAATTGATTAATTAATGTTTCAAAATTTAATGTAGGTTCATTGGAACCATATAAACCGATACCCAAAACTCCTATTAATAGAAAAACAGAACTTCCTATAGCGTACAAAATAAATTTTGTAGCTGAATACAGACGTTTCTTCTCCCCCTACAAGGATAGAAGTAGATAAACAAAAATTAATTCTAACTCCCACGTTATGAAAAAAAGTAAAAGGTCTCGAAAACAAAATGATCCTATTTGACCGCTGTACATTGCTAACATCAGAAAATGAAATAATCGAGTAACTGGTCGAGCCACTAAGGTAGCTAAAGTAGTCATAAATCCAGTAAAACGGTCCTATAGAAAGTCCAATTGTCAGTTCAGTGAGCTCATTTACACATGTATACTGACTATTCAATATCGAATCATGCAAATATTTGACCAATCCAAAAGAATGATCCGTCGCTAAAAATGAACATATAAAATGTTCATCATCGTCTCCTTCTCTATCTCTTTCATGATGTTTTAAAGAAGTGAAATCTAACTATTTTCTAGGGTTAGTTGGTTAGAAAGGAGCGCGTGCCACTCTACCTAACCCCCAGGGGTTCAATCCCTTTGTTCACCTTTATAAATACTCCTCACAATTCTACCGTCCAAAGCACATCCTCGATCTCTACTAATTTCCTCATATTAGTATTACACTACAAAAATACACCATCATGGCATTAGACACGTTACTCCTCTTAAGGGAGGTCTCCGTCGCGACTTTCCTCTTCTTCATCACTCGCTATTTCCTTCGCTCTCTCCTCAAGAAATCCTCTTACCCTCTCCCTCCAGGTCCGAATGGGTGGCCGATCATTGGCGCCCTTCCCCTCCTAGGAAAGATGCCCCATGTCACATTAGCTCAAATGTCCAGAAAATACGGACCCGTCATGTGCCTAAAATTAGGGACTAATAGCATGGTGGTCGCCTCCACGACAGACGCAGCCCGAGCCTTCCTCAAAACCCTCGACTTAAATTTCTCGAACCGGCCACCTAACGCCGGCGCGACCCATTTGGCCTATAATTCGCAAGACATGGTGTTTGCGGATTACGGGTCGAGGTGGAGATTGTTGAGGAAATTGAGTAACTTACATATGTTAGGTGGTAAGGCTCTCGAGGATTGGAGTCGAGTCCGTAGTGTAGAGTTAGGCCATATGGTTCGAGCCATGTGTGAGTCTAGCCAAAAAGGTGAACCTGTTGTTGTCCCTGAGATGTTAACTTATGCTATGGCTAACATGATTGGTCAAGTTATACTTAGCCGTCGGGTGTTTGTGACTAAAGGGTCTGAGTCTAATGAGTTTAAAGATATGGTTGTTGAGTTGATGACGACTGCTGGGTTTTTCAATATTGGTGATTTTATTCCGTCCATTGCTTGGATGGATTTACAAGGAATCGAAGGAGGGATGAAGAAGTTGCATAAGAAGTTTGATGTTTTGTTGACAAAGATGATTGAGGAGCATACAGCATCGTCTCATGAAAGGAAAGGGAAGCCTGATTTCCTTGATGTTCTTGTTGCTAATCAAGACAGCTTCGATGGGGAGAAACTTAGTCTTACCAATATTAAAGCACTCCTCTTGGTTTGTCTCTTTACATCAACTCTTTTTTTTTTTTTTTGCTGAATTTCTTTGGTATTCTTTGTGCTATTCTCTGGGTTGGAAACAACATAGCAGTTACCACTGTTGATGAAGAGGGAGAATGCGATAAATTCTCCCCTCCACTCCTCTTCAACGATGGTACATATATTTTGTGATATTGACGGTTTTGTTTGGCTGCTCCTGTGAAAGTTGAAACTAACAGGTTCTCGATACTATTTTATTTTATCCTTTCTATAGAAACCGCTGTTACATCCACAGTTTGTATAATCAGAATTATTTTATTTAGTAATTATCGTATACCAACTTTCATACGCACGCGCCGCTTGTAAATTATGATATGATATAAAAACTATGAATTGTTGGATCGTCCATTTAGTGAATAATTTGTTTATGCCCTCGGGCAGATTTTTAATGTACACATATTTTGTGATATTGACGGTTTTGTTTGGCTGCTCCTGTACGTGAAAGTTGAAACTAACAGGTTTACGATACTATTTTACTTATTTTATTTTATTCTTTCTATAGAAACCGCTATCATATTAATGACTGTGTAACGACTTTGTACTAAAATTACTGTAAATTATTATTATTATTTTTTTAACTGATGATAACATAGTAACCAAGAATTTATGCTTTCTGTTTGGTTATGCAAGAACTTATTCACAGCCGGGACAGACACGTCATCAAGCATAATCGAATGGTCATTAGCGGAGATGTTGAAAAACCCTAGCATTCTTAAACGAGCGCACGATGAGATGGATCAAGTGATTGGAAGGAACCGTAGGCTCCAAGAATCCGACCTAGAAAAACTCCCCTTCTTACAAGCCATATGCAAGGAAACGTTTCGAAAACACCCATCAACGCCTCTTAACCTGCCACGTGTCTCATCGGAAGATTGCGTGGTGAACGGTTACTACATTCCCAAAAACACAAGGCTGAGTGTCAACATTTGGGCAATCGGGCGTGACCCGGACGTCTGGGAAAACCCGTCGGATTTCACTCCAGAGAGATTCTTGAGTGGGAAAAATGCGAAGATCGATCCTCGTGGGAATGATTTCGAGCTGATTCCGTTTGGAGCTGGAAGAAGGATTTGTGCAGGGACGAGGATGGGAATTGTGCTTGTTGAGTACATTTTGGGTACGTTGGTTCACTCTTTTGAGTGGAAATTACCAAATGGTACCGGAGAGTTAAACATGGATGAAGCCTTTGGGCTTGCACTGCAAAAATTTGTGCCACTTGCTGCTATGGTTCGACCAAGGCTTAACCCTAGTGCGTATGTTTCTTAAGCTAGCTTTGTATGGTTTCTAGCTTGTTGCATGCTATGGGAAGAAGCTAGGTATTTATGTGTTTTATATATGCATGTGTTTTTGTTTTTGTTTTCCTTTTATCTTTTATTGTAATCTAATAAAACATAAGTTATTAATTATGTTTATATTTGTTATTATTCGTTGATAATTTATAATCAATCGTCTGATTTTTATTAATGATATATATTCAGTCAGCACCAATCATTAGACACACTGATAACAAGTGTGGGTCCTACCATTTATTTTTCCTCCAGGATACGACATATCATTATTCGATGCTATTGCAAATGGATTTTTTTATTCTTCATTTATTGAGGTTCGGTTTAAGTTAATAATATAAAAAGGATAAAATAGTAAAATAATGCATTATGATCAATTGTTTAAAAACATAGACAACTTTTCTTTTTTTTCAAACTCGAAGAGAGTTGTTTTTAATAAGGAAAGACTAATGTAAGACATGATAATTAGTATTTTATTTTGTTTTTTATTAGGATTAATTTTAATTTTTTTAAAACTATTTTTTTTATTAGGATTTGGTATGTTTACTTTTTTACTAGGACTAGATTTACTTTTTTTTTTATAAGGAATAGGATTTTTTTATCACTATAAATAGGTGATCTCATTATTGTATTTTTCAGAACTCTACCTAAATTAATAAGCAAATAATTTTAACGGTTTTAGTTGCAAGTGCACAAGGTCAACATGGTAGCATAGTGTGTAAGTGCAAGATCATTCCCACGGAGATTGGTAAATTTTGATTTAAAATTAATTTCGCAATATAAAACGAGAGAAATAATAAATGAGTTTGATTCGATAATAATAAAAGTGTAGGGCTTTGATATCCACCACTAATCATGTTTTCACAATAAAACAATATGTCAATACTTTAATCACAATATGAATACCTAATGTTGTCAACCTAAGGGCATGGTTTATACTCCTTAAGCTATTGATTTTCATAAGCAACAAATTAAGCATGGTGTATACTCTAACATTTTTTCTTTCTTAACGGATTTAGCATGGTGCATACTAAGTTGTTCCTTAAGAAAACATAATATCTGTGAAAATCGACAAACACACGAGACCTAGGGCATGGTATATACTCCCAGTTTCCCATGTTGATTAACCCAAGAACCCGACGTGGATTTCTTTTGTTACTATTGTTAAACCCAAGACTCGGTCATCCAAATTGATTCAACTAACTAGTCCATACCACATGCATATATTGATCAGACAAACACATATGATGAATTCAAGAGAACAGACATTAATCAAGTTAAATATCATAATATAACTATCACAAAGGCACCAATATTGAATTATTGAGTAAACATAATCAGGGCTTCAATCGAGCCCTCCTAACAAATTAGTTACACACGAGTTTGATGTTAAACATCTTTATAAAATAAAATAAAGGAAAGAAGAAACTCGAAAATACTGGATAGAAGAGTCGTCAATTATTCTTTGAAATCTCTCCCCCCTATTTCTGTGTTTACATGTCTATTTATAAAGTTGAGAAACATCTGAAAACTCTAAAACTCGTAAAACAAAACCCTACATTTATTTTCAAAATAGGAACAATTATTTTACTATTCACTGATGCATGTGTGCACTCGATCACAAACTGGTGCACTCGAGCGCAGGTGTACTCGAGTCTTCTTCTTGCACGCGAGAGTGCAGGTGCGCTCGATCCTTGGCTTGGGCGTTTGAGTGTTGTTGCGCTTGATCGCAAGTCTTTGTGCTCGATCGCACTAGGCAGCTTCCAGCTCTTCTAGGTTTGCTCTCTAAGCCAGATAATTCCGTAATGCTCCATTTTTTTTCCAAAAACCTGAAAAAGCACAGAAAACACAGAAATGAAATAACATAAACTAGGAACTTAACAAATGTAAATTAAGAGACTTAACTATGAATATTTAAGCACTTATTATACCCCCAAACTCACATATTACTAGTCCCTTAGCAATACGGAAGTAAAAACTAAATGGAAAACAAAGAATACAAAGATAAATCCATCATTCATGGTATCCAAAAATTGAAGTGTCACACAAAACCATGATATTCATTCACGAGTAAGCTTAAAATATAAACTCGTCTTCGCAAGGAATAGGAATTTTAAAATCTAATTACTTACAAGAGACAGGCTAAGGCATCATAAGTCTGAATTAGTGTAAAGTGAACTAGCACATAAAAATGAAGTTTCCAAATAACTCCAATGTGTAATGTCTCCATGTCTCAAGATTCACCGAATTTTCCATCAGAAAGAACAACAATGGCATAGTTTTATTTCCTTCTTTTTATTATGAGACTGCCATGTTTAGTTCCCTTAAGCTTTCTAATAGACCCATGTAGTGAGTGTTGAGTCAATGACTCCCAAACCATATGGTTTTAGGGCATTAGGTGTAAAGACACCCCTAAGAACTTACTAACTCGAGTCAAAAAGGCTACGGAACTAAACTGGCCTTAATGCAACCAAGCAAAATTCCCACCTTTTGACGTGAACACTCACTGCTTACTGAGACAAGAGGTCCAGTTACTCAGTGAAAAGTTTATCAATGATTATTTATTCCCACATTTTGATGTGAACACTCACTGCTTACTGAGGCAAGAGGTCCAGTTACTCAGTGGAAAGTTTATCAATGATCATTATCAGCATTTTTTTTTCTCTTTTTGTGCAAAAAGAAAAAAAAATTCTACTTTTCTATGCCAAAGTGTCCATCCAACAAGTCATCCGGTTTCAGCTAAGCCATGGAAACATACACATTAAAATCGCATGTCATAGCTCACACAATTATGTGCTAATGTGCTCGTGTCAGATTAGATCAAACATGTGAATTCTCAAATGCCTAAAGTAAGTAACTAAACTTTAAAACTCTATCATCAGATCATGTGTTCAAGATTTTAAGCTCACCAATGAAAACACATCACAATATCTATTTAGATCAAGCAAAATTTCAAAACAACATGAGCATGCATTTATCTTCTCTTTCAAACAATAATAAATAATAATAAAAACTAGGACAAAGTGTGTGTAAATGTGTCTCCCATACCCCAAAACTTAAATTACACATTGTCCCCAATGTGTGAATAACATGAAAAAAGCTTACTTGGGAGATAGAGCACTAGCTGGACTGGCATGGCTTATAGCACACCCCCAAACTTGAACTGATGTATACTTTGTCTCTGAAAAATAAATACTAAAGTAATACCGAAAAATAAAAAGTACAAAAAACAAATAGTAACAAGAAATATGAAAAATAAAAAAAAAACATAAAGGATATGTTGTGGGGTGCCTCCCATGAGTGCTAAGTTTTACGTCTTCAGCCAGACGGTGCACCCTTTCACTGTTATCCTCCATGTGGTACCGAAGACGAAGATCCCGAGGCGGGTGGTAATCAGTCTAGAATGGCCTGGAGCATCGCTTCTTACCTCTCAAAAGGTGCTTTCAACCCGCCTATGCGCTGATGAACTAGGCACGTAGCCTCGCGATCCTCCCGTCTAATAGCAGCTAGCTCGTGTCGAAAAAAGGACATCTCATCATATAGGTACTGATACCCCGTATATCCCATGTTAACATGTTCCTCCTCCCAAGTCTGTCTAGTTGCGGGGTTCTCAGTCTCCCTAGGGTCTTCTTTTAGCCTCTCAGCAGTAGATGTTGGCCCTTGCAGTCCTCTGGGCATGTGTGATTGGCTTTGAGTTCACTAGTTCTTGCCAAAGAATGGATGCTTCCTGACCGATCCATCTGTGGAGGTGCCATTGATTCCCTTCTTCTTGAATATGTAAGTGAGGAGAAACAGGAACGAGAGCCCCCATGCATTTACAGTAGTAACCTGGCGTGCATGTACATGGTCCCAAAACTTATGAATTTGGCTCTAGATGATCGAAGGAATGGAGTACCAATGGCCTCTGTGAAAGGCATACAGTGCCTGGAAGAACTGGTCACGCCTCTGAGTCTTGTGTCCCAATGGGCACACATTACGCTGCAGAATAGAGTCTACAAGCCAGAGTTATGGAGGCAACTTTGATCAGTTACCAGCATTGTTGTGCCTATCTGCATACTACCCTACACACATGTCCTCAATGATAATTGAAATGGAGAAGAAGTCCAGCTGCTCATCCAACTGGGCACTCTTAGGTGGATATTCGTCATTGCATTTGAGGGCAGTAGCAATGTCAGACGATGTCACATCAATATAATTACCTTGAACAGATGATGATAGGAAACCTAGCCTACTGCAGTCAAAGGAGAGGCTCTCATAAAATTGCACAATAAATCTCATGTAGGCGGTGGGCTGACGGGCTTAAATATCTTTTTCAACCCACGACGTTTAAACTCTTGAACGGCCCATTAGGTTGCTTCAAAATTTTTGAAGTCACCGTCAATGTTAAAAATGGTCTCAAACAAGATCTCCCACTGTTCAAAAGTGGGTCGGAAAGATTAGGCTCGGCTTCCCAAAGCGTTGGATGTGGTGGCAGTGTTCCTAGGCATTGTGGAAACAAAGGCAACAATAGTGTGCTTAATCTCAGTAAGGTGTGATTGATCACACTATGCTGTTGCGCTCGATCACACTCTTCTTGCACTTGATCGCACTACTTGGAAGGTCAGTCAGGACTTTTATCGAACAAGTGGTGGACGACTCTGAACCCAAGTGGTGACACAACCATCAAAAGGTTTCCAACCTCCTGCAATTTCAATAAACACAAAAACAAGCATGATATATAAATTTAATTCTAAAAAACAATAACTAATTAAAGAAAACAACAGAAAACGTAAGGAGAGGTGGAGTGACCGTGTATGGGAGTGATGGGCAAAATGGGAGTAAGGGAATACCTGTTGGCGATGAGTGGGTGTGAACGATGGCTTATGGTGACTAGTGTTGGCCGTGTGTGGTGGCTGGCAGTGCAGTGAATGCAGTGTTATATGCGAGTACGGTGCAAAGAGTGAGTGCGAGTGAAATGTAGAAAGTGAAAGTGAGGAGAAAAAAAGTAAAAGTGACCTAAATTAGGCATGTGACTCTCTGTCCCGAGTATGCTCGATTGCACTGTGAAGTGCCCTCGATCACACTTGTGTGTAAGTGGGTGCCTATGTAGATGCGCTCGAATGCCGTTAGGCGCGTGGCGAGATTACACTCGATCACAAAGACAGAATGCCACACTTATATACTGAACCACTAAATTAACTAAAGAAATGACGAAAAAGTTAAAAATATAAACAAAAATAAAGAAAAGTGTATCGTACTCAGTGGCTTCAGTACCACTGACCACAATAGAGGCACTTGAACTATACGTTTATCAAAGCCTAGACTGCTCAAACGCTCTCTATAGTAGCTTCAGTGCTACTCTTTTGGAAGTGAGCACTTAAAGTCCACCACATGTGGCTCAAGTGCTCTTGGTGCTGCTGTATTTTGGATAGACTGGAGTGTCAAATCTTCATCTCTTGGGAGCAATTGGATTTCAAAGTATGGCTTTACTCTGTGTCCATTCACTGTGAATGTTTGATTATTGTTGGAACCATAAACCTCCAAAGTGCCACAGGGGGTTGGAAAATTTGGATGCTTTGGAGAGGCTTTTGGGAAGCGTACAGCTTCAATGATGTCATCAATAACATCTTCAGATTCTGGTTCAATATTCGATCTTATGAAACTATAGGTAAGGGTGGTGGTGAGTGCCAAATATTGCATATTTTGGCCTCTTAATTTAAATTTGTTAGCTTAGGAATTTGTTACTTTGAGTTGTTTTCGTTGTTTTACAGGTTTACAAGCACTCGGAAAGGAGTTTCACTAAAATTTCCAGAATTGTCTGTACAAATCAGTTATTTTTGTGGATTTTACTGTATTGATTCAAAAAGAACCAGGAAATGAGCAATATATGCTTTGAAATATCCGAATGTCTATTTTCTGAAGAATTTTACGACTTATAAAAATGATTTTTCTAGAGAAAGTTATGGCAGTTTTAGTAGACAAATGTCAGGTAGTGCACCATGCTACGCTTGAGCGCACGGGACTGTGATCGAGTGCACTCGGGCAGTATCCCACATCGAATTTGAAACACATTGCACTCTTGAGTTTCCCTATAAAAGCCCCACCTCACTGAAGCAATTGGTGTGCAATCCGGAAGACTTCTGCTAGCATTCAGGTGGATCTGGAAGGCTTTGCTATCATGAGGGGAAGCGTCGCCCAACAGCGAGTGGGATTTCCCCCAATGTATAGTCAGTTTTAATTTGTTTCTTTTTTAGTTTCAAATTTTAATATTTAGCATTTTTATTATGAACTTTAGTTTCATAAATATGAGAGGCTAAAATCTTCATCTAAGGTTAAAGATGAAGCCTCGCCATTGTTTGGCATAATATTTTCAGATTTGTTTATACAATTCTGATATTTTTAGTATAAATGTTATATTCAATCATTTGAGTAAAATCTTATGATTGATTGTTTTTAAATTGTTAAATTGGATATTCCTTGTGCTTCATCTGCAGGATACGGTGGATCATTCAAATTAGATTGGATTTCCTTTGTGATTTGTAAATTAAATGAATACATTGGATAGTTTTGGTTTAACTTGGGTATTCGCCGTGATTTGTATAATGGTGGATTCATGGAACTTTTTGATTACTTTTATGTAGAACATGAAAATATATGCTTTACTTTGGTAGGGTGGATTCAGAAACCTTAGTATCTTTATCATTTGTTTTTAAATCAATTTAGTTTAGTTTATTTTGTTTGCAACATACAATTACAAATTTAGAACTAGGTTAAAATAGACTTAGTTTGGATAAAAATATATTTTCACAACGCAGTTCCCTGTGGATTCGACCTCACACTTGCACACACTATATTGCAGACGACTCGTGCGCTTACGAGTAATTTAAAACTCACAACAGGTGGTCTCCAATGGATCAATGTGATGGACCTGAAAAGCTTGCTCAACAACACCTTGCATCATACATACATTAAAACATTCCATATCATTTTGGGGTAATTTTAATGCCTCAAATATTTTGAACTCTATTTTCTCACCATTTACTTTCATACTTACACTCTCCTTTTTCACACAAATTTTTGTATCAGCAGTTCTCATAAAAGATCTTCCTAAGATGATGAGCAGAGGTAATGGCATAGGGCATTCTTCCATATCTAATACAATAAAATCAGCAGGTAAAATAAATTCACCTATCTTTACCAAGACATCCTCAAGAATACCTCTTGGTCGTTTGATGCTTCTGTCTGCTAATTACAAGGTGATAGAAGTTGGTTGAAGCTCCCCCGAACCTAGTGTCTCGAATACAGTGTATGGTAGCAAATTGACACCCACCTCTAGATCCAGTAGTGCACTCTCAAAAAGTTAGTCACCTATCCTGCAAGAAATGGTAAAACTAATTGAGTCTTTTAGCTTTGGTGGGAGTTTCCTTAACAATACCACACTCACTTCTTCAGTTAAAGCCATTGTTTCATGCTCCTGAAACTTCCTTTTATTAGTGTAACAATCTTTCAAAAATTTAGCATTTGCAGGAATTTGTTAAATTGCATCTAATAAAGGAATGTTAATATCAATTTTTCTCAAGGTTGCAAAAATATCAAGCAATTTATTTTCTTTCTTTGGCTTTACTAACCTTTGAGGGAAGGGTGGTGCATTCACTTTCTCCATTTCACTTACCTTTGATGTGGATGCTTTATCTGGAGATGCTTGTGTAGGTTCATCAGCTCCTATGATCTTACCATTTCTGAGAGTTGTAACGGCCTTTAGTTGCTGATGACCTCTTGGATTAGGTAGTGTTTAGGCTGGAAGCTCACCCTTCTTTCTTCAACTTAGCTCCTTAGCCAATTGCTCCACTTGTACTTCTAGTCTCTGAATAGTTTGCTCATGCTTTGCATTTGTTTGTCTTTGTTCAGTCCGAAATTGTCTTTGTTCTACCATAAACTGATCTTGTGAGGTCATCGGCTGTTGTTGTTGAGTTGTCAATTGCCTTACAATACTCTCTAAGTCACTCTTCTTTGATTCCGAAACTGATTGGGCTGCTTGTTGGGAGTTCCTTTGCTGCCCTTGAAGGTTCAGAGCATTCTGATTATTATTCCATGATAAGTTGAGGTGGTTTCACCATCCTGGATTGTATGTATTGGCATATGGATTGTTCTTGGGAGGATAGTTGTTCGGTCCCACATAGTTTGCTTGCTTTTGATCTGCAGATGAATGCAAATGGCAAGTTTTAGTAGTGTGATCAAAATGAGAACATATAGCACATACCTGGAGTTGTGTAGCTTATGGACTAGGTGGGATGTTCTGAGCAGTCATGGCTCTTACAATCATATCTAGCTTTTTTTCCACAACAGCCATCTGATTTGGAGATCCACCATTTAAGTTCACTTCATACATGCCCTTGCTCTTAACTCTTTGTCTACCTCTGGATGAGAACTGTTGGTTGTGCTCACTTAATGTCTCAAAAAGCTCCATGGCTTCTTCACTGCTCTTCTCCATCAGCACACCTCCATAACCTGAATCCACAATACCTTTATTTATGTCACTCAGACCTTCATAGAAAGCTTGTACCAGTTCACCTTGAGGTAGATTGTGATGTGGACACTTGAGAAGCAGCTCATTGAAGTGTCCCCGTGCTTCAAAGAAAAGGTCACCATCCTTCTGTTGGAAAGATTAAATCTCCTTCCTCATCTGTCTTGTCTTTTGTGCTAGGAAAAACTTCTTTAGGAACCTACTGGATAGCTCATCCCAAGTATGGATAGAAACTACAGGCAATGAATTGTACCATAACTTAGCATTTTCTTTTAATGAAAAAAGTAAAAGAAATAACTTAATTCCCTCTTGATCTAGGCCCCGGATGTGCTGGAACTTGCAGAGATCAAAGAATTCTCAAAGATGCAAGTGTGGATCCTCAGTAGGTGTACCCCTGAAGTGACTCAAAGCACTGAGTATCTACGGGGATATGTAATAATTGCCTTCTGCCTCTGGTTGATAAGCAATGCATGAGGGCTAGTTGAGGTTTTGTGGGATGAAGGATTGCTTCATAGGTCTTCGCTCAGGTGGCGGTTAGTTGTCAAGCTGGTCCGCCATCGGTACCTCTCCCTTGAATTCTTCTTCTTCCTCCTTAATGTTGTCTCTAGGCCTTTGTCGAATGGTCCACTCAATCTCGGTATTGAGTGGAAAGATGGTTGGATTCCTGGATCAAAGCCTTTGTATGAATCAGCTGAAACTCTTTAGTGCAGCAGTTTCAGTACTGTTGGACTTGCGCTCGATCACTTCCAGAACTACACTCAATCATAGTGCACTCGATCACTATAAGCTTGCGATCGATTGCAATGCCAGAAATTACTCTGCCCTAGACCTGAAGTAATAACAAAAAAACAAAAGGACGAAAAAATTTAAATTTTTGATAAAAATAAACAGAACAGAATAAGAAAACTAAACGAAAAATAATTATAAACAAAATTTTAACGCAAATGCCCGGGAACGGCGCTAAAAACTTGTTATGTAAAAATCTACCTAAATTAATAAGCAAATAATTGAACAAATTTTACTTGCAAGTGCACAAGGACAACATGGTTGCAAGTGCGAGATCATTCCCATGGGAGATTGGTAAATTTTGATTTAAAATTAATTTCGCAATATAAAACAAGAGAAATAATAAATGAGTTTGATTTGATAATAATAAAAGTGTAGGGCTTCGATATCCACCACTAATCATACTTTCACAATAAAACAATATGCCAATGCTTTAATCATAGTATGAATACCTAATGTTGTCAACCTAAGGGCATGGTGTATACTCCTTAAGCTATTGATTTCCCTAAGCAACAAATTAGGCATGGTGTATACTCTAACTCTTTTCTTTCTTAAAGGATTTAGCATGGTGTATACTAAGTTGTTCCTTAAGAAAGCATAATATCTATGGAAATCGACAAACACACGAGACCTAGGGCATGGTATATACTCTCAGTTTTTCATGTTAATTAACCCAAGAACCCGGCGTGGATTTCTTTTGTTACTATTGTTAAACCCAAGACTCGGTCATCCAAATTGATTCAACTAACTAGTCTATACCACATGCATATGTTGATCAGGCAAACACATATGAGGAATTCAAGAGAATAGGCATTAATCAAGTTAAGCATCATAATATAACTATCACAAAGGCGCCAATATTGAATTATTGAGTAAACATAATCAGGGCTTCAATCAAGCCCTACTAGCAAATTAGTTACATATGAGTTTGATGTTAAACATCTTCATAAAATAAAATAAAGGAAAGAAGAAACTCGAAAATACTGGATAGAAAAGTCGTCAATTCTTCTCTGAAATCTCTCCCCCTATTTCTGTGTTGATAGGCCTATTTATAAAGTTTAGGAACATTCGGAAACCCTAAAACTCGTAAAACAAAACCCTACATTTATTTCCAAAATAGGAACAGCCATTTTACTATTCATTGATGCACGTGTGCGAGCGATCACAGACTGGTGCGCTCGAGTCTTCTTCTTGCGCGCGCGAGCACAGATTTGCTCAATCCTTGGCTTGGGTGCTTGAGTGCTGTTGCGCTCGATCACAAGTCACTGTGCTCGATTGCAGTAGGCAGCTTCCAGCTCTTTCAGGTTTGCTCTTTAAGCCAGATAATTCCATAATGCTCCATTTTCTCCAAAAACCTGAAAAAGCACAGAAAACACAGAAAAGAAATAAAATAGCATGAAATAACATAAACTAGGAACTTAACAAATGTAAATTAAGGAGCTTAAATATGAATATTTAAGCACTTATCAGACACCTATTGTAATGACCCATCCCGGGTGGCCACCCCCGAGACGGTGTCATCACATTTTGAAAATCCTAGCATGACACATATATGCAACGAGAAAAATAAAACCAACCGAAATTTTTACTTTAATCCTCAACCCTCAACAAGGGAGATACATCATTTTGATCTTGACTTAAACATTATATACAACGTAAAATGCATAAATATTTACAAAAAAAAATTATTTTATTTTCTCATTAGTCTGAGGATGTGGACACGTACGTGGCTTACAGGTAATGATTTCATCTGAATCTTAACTCACCAAACTATCTGTCCTGCCTGCTACCTGAAATCATTGTATAATGAGAGATGAGCTTCACAAGCTCAGTGAATTAAATTTACTAGAAGTATTCAATTTGTATAAATAGTCTTTTAATATTTAATCATTTATATCTTATATAACTTGATTATAGCATTCTACTATCATTACACATATCATAAGTCTCATTCTCTATCAATCTCTTCTTTTTATATATTTGTTCACCTTAAGACCATCAATTATCTCATAATTACCTCGTTATGAGATTCACAACATATAGTATACCATTTAGATAGTTCTTATTGATAGGTACTTAAATATTCATATTTAAGCCCCCTTATTTACATTTATTAGGTCCTTAGTTATGTTAATTTAGTTCATTTTACTTCATTTGTGTATTTCACATGTGTTTTATAGGTTTTGGAAGAAAAGAAGCAGTTTTGGCACTTAAAGGAAGAAGCCTGGAAATCGTGGAGCAGTCTCTGGTAAATCTTCGATCGATCGCACCATGCAATGCGATCGAGCGCACATTGCGATCGTGCACACAGAAGAGGGATCGTGTGCAACACTGCGATCGAGCGCAAGACACATGCGATCGAGCGCACATGTACGGGCGTGAACAGTAAACTGCAGAACCCTATTTTGGAAATAAAAGAGTTTTATTTTTAGGAAAGTTTAGGAACTCATGGGCCTCTTAGGACTTCTCAAAGCCCTATAAATACACTTGTAAAGCACACACAACATAGACCACAACTTAGAGAACACTTCTCTTAGCTTTTACTTGGAGTTGTAAGCTTTGGGAGAGAATTGACGCCTCTTCTCTCGGGTTTATTCTTCCCCTTATGTTTAGTTTATATATGATGTTTTTAGACAGCATGTGTAACTAACTTTCTTATAGGGCTCGATTGAAGCCCTAGTTATGCTTTCTCATAAATTTAGTCATTGATAAATCTTTGCCAATAGCCTTATTTATATTGCTTAACTTGATTAATGCCTGTGCTTATTTAAATTCCTCATATGTATGTGTATGGCCAACGTATGCATGTGGTATGGATTGGTTAGTTAGATCAATTTGGATTACCGAGTCTTGAGTCTAACATTAGTAACAAGGGATATCTTATCCGGATACCAGGATTAATCAACATGGGAAACTAGGAGTAGATACCATGCCCTAGGTCTCATGTGGTTGTCGATTTCCATAGTACTTATGTTTTCTTAAGGAACAACTCAAGCAGATACCATGCTGAATCCCTTAAGGAAGAAAAGAGTTAGAGTAGATACCATGCCTAACTCGTTGCTTAGGGAAATCAATAGCTTAAGGAGTAGATACCATGCCCTTAGGTTGACAACCAATAGGTATACATGATAAGACTAGTGCACTGATACATTATACAATTGAGAAAGTATGACTAGTGGTGGATATCAAAGCCCTATGTCTTTATTATTATCAAATCACACACAACGGTTATTTTATTTCTTTTTACTTAAAGAAACTAATTCTAAAAACCGAACTTTACCAATCCCTGTGGAGATGACCTTGCTTTCGCACACTATACTACACCGTTGACCTTGTGCACTTGCAAGTAAAACTAGTACGATTATCTGCTTATTTGTTTAGGTAGATAATCGCACAACAAGTTTTTGGCGCCGTTGCCGGGGATTGCGCTAAAAGTTCCTTTTAGGATTACTTTCATTTAATCATTATTATTATTACTTTATTTTTACCATCTTTGTTTTATCAAAACCTAATCAATTAATTTTCTGTTTCAGGCACTTAAAACCCTAAATCACACTTTTTGTGGTATTTGCGATCGATCGCAGCCTCATGTGCGATCGAGCGCATTTAGGGCAGAGAGTTACCTGAGCAGCAGAGTTGCACTGCTGCACTGAAACCGATTTTCCTGATTTATGCACGGACTGCGATCCCGACATCCAACATTCTTTCCCCTTGATCCCGAGCTTAAGTGGACTATCCGACAAAAACTAAGGAATAACTTCGAGGAGAACGAAGAAGAAGTCGAGAACGAAACACAAATGGCGGAACAGCTCGAGAACCAGCAACCACCTGCACGAGTACCGATGAAGCACTCCTTCATCCCTCGGAACATTGATCAACCATCATGCATTGCATATCAACCTGAGGCGACGGGAAATTATTTCATATCTTCGCAAATCTTGAATGCTTTGACTCATTTTAGAGGCACTCCTAACGAAGATCTACACTTGCATCTCCGAGAATTTTTCGATCTTTGCAAGTTCCAGTACATACAAGGACTAGACCAAGAAAGAATAAGGTTGATTTTGTTCCCTTTTTCCTTGAAAGATAATGCTAAGCTTTGGTATAATTCTTTGCCTGCAGTTTCCATCCACACTTGGGAGGAGTTGGCAAGCAAGTTCCTGAAGAAGTTCTTTCCCGCCCAAAAGACAAGGCAAATGAGGAAGGAGATCCAGTCCTTCCAACAAAAGGATGGGGACCTCTTCTTTGAAGCATGGGGACACTTCAACGAGCTACTACTGAAATGCCCACACCACAACCTACCTCAAGATGAGCTGGTACAAGCATTCTATGAAGGTTTAAATGATACTAACAAATGTATTGTTGATTCAGGTTGTGGAGGAGTCCTAATGGAGAAAAGCAGTGAAGAAGCAATGGAGCTCTTCGAAACCCTCAGCGAACACACCTAGCAATTCTCCTCTCAAGGTAGACATGTAACCAAAGGTAAATGTGTCTATGAGGTAAATTTGAATGGAGGATCTTCCCCTCAAATGGCAGCAATGGAGAGAAAACTAGATATGATTGTAAAGGCCATGACAAATCAAAATGCCTCATCCAGCCTACCATCCACCCCACTCCAGGTATGTGCAATTTGTTCTCAATACGACCATAATACTGATACATGTCCTTTGTACTCATCTGCAGATCCGAAACAAACCAACTACGTGGGACCTAATAATTATCCGCCGAAGAATAACCCGTATGCAAACACATACAACCTCGGATGGCAGAATCACCCAAATTTCTCATGGAGCAACAACCAGAACAATCAAGGACAGCAACGAAACCCCCAACCTCCTGCTCATGCTACTCCCGAACCAAAGAAGAACGATCTCGAAAGTCTAGTGAGACAAATGGCTACTTAGCAGCAGCAATTTATGACGTCACAAGAACAATTCATGACTCAGCAGAAAGAGGCCACTGCAGCACATGCGCAAGCAATTCAAAGACTAAAGGTACAAATGGGACAACTAGCTAAGGAGTTCAGTGGCAGAAAGCAAGAAGAGCCTCCAGCTCAAACACTACCCAACCCGGGGGGACATCAACAATTAAATGCTGTGACAACCCTGAGAAATGGCAAGGTAATAGGGTCCAATGAATCTGCAACAGCATCCAAAGAGACACCATCGGCAACAAGGGTAAGTGAGATAGAGAAGGTGAATGCACCACCCTTCCCGCAAAGGTTAGTAAAACAAAAGAAAAACAATAAACTAATAGATATTTTTGAAACCTTGCGGAAAGTTGAAATTAACATTCCTCTGTTAGATGCAATCGAATAAATACCTGTATATGCTAAGTTTTTAAAAGATTATTGCACTAACAAAAGAAAGTTCCAAGAGCATGAGACGGTAGCCTTAACCGAAGAGGTAAGTGCTGTACTTTTAAGAAAATTACCACCTAAACTAAAGGATCCGGTTAGTTTTAATATTCCTTGCATGCTAGGTGACCAGCTATTTGAGCATGAACTATTGGATCTAGGAGCGAGCGTCAACCTGCTGCCATACAGTGTGTACGAGACACTAGGTTTGGGGGAGCTTCAACTGACCTCCGTCAATTTACAATTAGCTGACCGAAGTATCAAACGACCGAAAGGTATCCTTGAGAACGTGTTGGTAAGAGTAGGTAAATTCATTATACCTGCTGATTTTGTAGTATTAGATATGGAAGAATGTACTTTACCATCACCTCTCCCCATTATCCTAGGACGCCCCTTTATGATAATTGCTGATACTAACATTAGTGTAAAAAGGGGAGTAGTCACTATGAAAATAAATAATGAGGAGATATAATTTAAAATATTTAATACATCAAAATCAGTCAATAAGGAAAATGAATATTCTAATGTGAGCCTCATGCAAGATATTGTTGAGGAAGTTTCTCAGGTCCATCACACTGTTCAATTGGAGACTATCCCCAACCATAAGGACACAAGAGTGGACATTAGGCCGGAGGAGGACAATATGATTAAAGACGTCAATAAAGCTGTGCAACTTTTCAAGAACACACCAAGACCTTTAAGTAAGTATGGTATTTAATTTGAACCTCATGCACCTACTTATACTACCTTTCCTTACTTTACTGACCAGGCATCAAAATGGGAGATTAAGCAACCATCAAAAGCACTTGAACCACCGGATGTGGGCTCGAAGTGCTTCCCTCCAGCCAACTAGCACAGAAACACGAGAGTGCTTGAGCAAAAATTCATTTCGATTATTCATACCGCTCAAGCATCTCTACAGAGGTTAGTGGTACTGAGGCCACTAACAAATGGTAAGGTTGTACTGTTCCACATTTCTCATTTTTATAGCTGAGGTAAGTTTTTCTTTTGTCCCATGCACACTACTTGCGATTGATCGCATCATCCAATGTGATCGAGCGCAGGTGTGCGATCGAGCGTGTCTTTCTATATGCTCGACCGCACAAGTGCGATCGAGCGCACTCATGGCAGAAGTTTTAGATATAAATCTGCAAATTTTCATTCACACTCACTCATTATCTCACTGTTCACTCACTCCCTCTCGCACAAGACTCACACTCTCACACTCATACCCTCACACTTAGCCGTTCTCACTCACACTCTCCACTTCACAATCACCTCCATCCTCACTCCCCATCACCACTGACATCCACTATCACCACCATCATCAGCCATTTCCACCACATACACCCTCCCCATTACCCATTACATCCATACACAAGGTACCCATTTCGATACACACACGAATTTTTTTAATTACTTTTCAAGTATAAATAGATGTATCTTGTGAATGATTGGGTGCTTGTCTGTTTGCAGGAGGTTGGGATCATATTCAAATCCTCAAGACCATAGCTTGGTCTTTTGGTGCACACAAGCTGTTCGAGAAAAACCCTGACCGTGTGCAATCGAGCACACGACATTTACGATCGAGCGCATAGCCAGTGTGCGATCGAGCGTACCTCATTAAGATCGATCGCAAATCAGGCAGAAACTAAAGAAAAGCATGTCTAGACCATCTGTTTCCACCTCCGGTGCATCCAACAGCCACGCCTCATCATCACGACCCAGCATCGAGCAACAGGAGCTTTTATTCGAGACCTCATTCGCCATCGATGATGTATTCCGGCACATAGATGCCACTCAATGGGCCGTCCAAGCTTTCCGACATTGAGGGTTGAAGAGGCTGTTTAAGCCGGTCTGTTCCACTGCTTACTCCCAGCTCATAGTTCAGTTCTACGCGAGCCTATCATTTGACTGTAGCAGATCGGGAGTCCTCACCTTTTCAATTCGGGGCACACCCATCGAGGTGACTAGTGCAGATATAGCTGCTGCTCTTCATTGCACCGACGAGTCTCCTCCTAAGGACACAGATATCGAAGAGCAGCCAAAATCCTTTACCCTGGCTGAGATCATCACAGACATGTGCACTGGCTAGTATGCCGACAGATATAACAATGCGGCTAGCCGGTCCAAGCTTCCTCTACGACTGTGCCTTGTCGACACGATCCTGCAGCGCAATGTGTGTCCATTGAGGCACAAGACACAGCGGCGAGACCAGTTTCTCCAGTCCTTATATCCCTTCTATAGAGGCCACTGGTACTCCATCCTGGTTGTCATTTGGAGCCAGTTGCATAAGTTTTGGGATCATGTACATGGCCATCAGACCACCACGGCCAATGCTTGGGGCCTCCCTTTCCCGTTCCTACTCTCTTCTTTCCTCAAGAAGAAGGGGATTAAGGGGACCCACAGCGATGGGCCAATGCGAGAGTATCCCTTCTTCGGGAAGGCTCAGTGGACACACAGCATCTCGCATATGCCATGAGGACCCCCAGTACCTGCTCCAGCAGCTGAGCGCGTTGAGGAGAATTGTATGGAGACCGAGCCCCCGGTCATTAGCCCAGTACGAGAGGAGGACCATTCAGACATGGGACCCATCGAGTCCCAACACTTCCTAGTTGAGTTATCCTCCTTCCGAGGTGAGGTCTCTGCCACTACCACACTTGTGCATCAGCGCATGGATAGTTTGGAGGCACGGTTAGCACGACAGGAGGCTATACTGCAGGCCATTCTTGATCGTCTACCTCCGACACCCGGTACCTCTTCGACTGCACCACCTGATGATCAGCAGTGAGAGGATACCATGTCTGGCTGAAGACGTTAAACTTAGCGCTCATGGGAGGCACCCCAAAGCATATCATTTTTCTTAGTTTATTTTATTTTATTATTCGTAGTTTATTTTTTTATTATTACTTGTTTTCCATTTTATGTTTGTTTCTCTTTCTTTTTCAAGGACAGCGTGAGTGCATCTAGTTGAAGTTTGGGGGCGTGTTACGAGCCATGCCAGCCATCAGTTCTCCATCTCCCAGGTCAGCTCCTTCCATGCTATTCACACATTGGGGACAATGTGCAATTTAAGTTTAGGAGTATAGGGACACATTCACACACTCACTATGTCCCACTTTTTTTTCTGTTTTGTTGCTATTTTCATAGATAAATGCATGTTCATTCTGTCAAATAAATTTTTTTTGATCTAAACAGAATTTTATGATACGACTTCATCAGCTAGCTTAACATTTTGAACATATAAGCCAATAATCAAGTTTTGAACCTAGATCACTGCCTTTTAGAGATTTAAGGATTCACAAGTTTAACCTAAACTATCACAAGCACATTAGCACATAATTGTGTGGAGTATGACATGTTATTTGGATTGGTATGTTTCTTTTGCTTGACTGTGAACTAGATGACCTATTAGATTGATATTTTGGCATATCAAAATAGAAAAGATTGATTAATGCTCAAAAAGAAAAAAAAATGCTCCTAATGATCAATAAAAACAAATCTTCCGCTGAGTAACTGGCCCTCTTGCCTCAGTAAGCATTGAGTGTCACGTCAAAAGGTGGAAAATTCTAAGTGGTAGCATTAAAAACCAGTTAGTTTTGTAGCCTTGTTGACTCGAGCTAGTAAGTCTTTAGGGGTGTCTTTACACCTAATGCCCTAAAACCATCTGGTTTGGGAGTCATTGGCTAAACACTCGTTACACGAGTCAACAAGAAAGCTTAAGGGAACTAACTTGGCAAAAATCTCACAAATAAAAGTCTATGCCATATTTGTTGACTCTAATAGGAAGTTTGGTGAATCTTGAGTCATCGAAACACTACACGTTTGGATTTCTTGGAAACCCAATCTTTTATGTGCTAGTTCACCACACACCAAAGTCGAACTTATGATGTCTTAAATTGCCTCATGAAAGTGATTTGCATTCAAAGCTTTTATTCATTGCAAGAATATGTTTGTATATGTTAAGTTTGCTCATGAATGCACATCATAGTATTGTAAAGATCTAAACTTTTGTTTGAAACCATGAACATTTGATTTATCTATTTTTTTCGTTTTAGTTCTTAATTTTTGTATTGCTAAGGGACTAGCAATATTTAAGTTTGGGGGTGTGATAGGTGCTTAAATATTCATATTTAAGCCCCCTTATTTACATTTATTAGGTCCTTAGTTACGTTAATTTAGTTCATTTGACTTCATTTGTGTATTTCACATGTGTTTTATAGGTTTTGGAAGAAAAGAAGCAGTTTTGGCACTTAAAGGAAGAAGCCTGGAAATATTGGAGCAGTCTCTGGTCAATCTGCGATCGATCGCACCATGCAATGCGATCGAGCGCACATTACGATCGTGTGCACAGAAGAGGGATCGAGCGCAGCACTGCGATCGAGCGCAAGACACATGCGATCGAGCGCACATGTACGGGCGTGAACAGTAAACTGTAGAACCTTATTTTGAAAATAAAAGAGTTTTGTTTTTAGGAAAGTTTTAGGAACTCATGGGCCTCTTAAGTCTTCTCAAAGACCTATAAATACACTTGTAAAGCACACACAACATAGACCACAACTTAGAGAACACTTTTCTTATCTTTTACTTGGAGTTGTAAGCTTTGGGAAAGAATTGACACCTCTTCTCTCGGGTTTATTCTTCCCCTTATGTTTAGTTTATATATGATGTTTTTAGACAGTATGTGTAACTAACTTTCTTATAGGGCTCGATTGAAGCCCTAGTTATGCTTTCTCATATATTTATTCATTGATAAATCTTTGCCAATAGCCTTATTTATGTTGCTTAACTTGATAAATGCTTGTGCTTATTTAAATTCCTCATATGTATGTGTATGGCCAACGTATGCATGTGGTATGGATTGGTTAGTTAGATCAATTTGGATGACCGAGTCCTGGGTCTAACATTAGTAACAAGGGATATCTTATCCGGATACACGAATTAATCAACATGGGAAACCGGGAGTAGATACCATGCCCTAGGTCTCATGTGGTTGTCGATTTCCATAGTACTTATGTTTTCTTAAGGAACAACTCAAGCAGATACCATGCTGAATCCCTTAAGGAAGAAAAAAGTTAGAGTAGATACCATGCCTAACTCGTTGCTTAGGGAAATCAATAGCTTAAGGAGTAGATACCATGCCCTTAGGTTGACAACCAGTAGGTATACATGATAAGGCTAGTGCACTAATACATTATACAATTGGGAAAGTATGACTAGTGGTGGATATCAAAGCCTTATGTCTTTATTATTATCAAATCACATACAACAGTTATTTTATTTCTTTTTACTTAAACAAACTAATTCTAAAAATCGAACTTTACCAATCCCTGTGGAGATGACCTTGCTTTCGCACACTATACTACAATGTTGACCTTGTGCACTTGCAAGTAAAACTAGTACGATTATCTGCTTATTTATTTAGGTAGATAATCGCGCAACACTTATCATATCATACTTTCATATTTCTTTCTCACCATAACTATCTCTCTGTGAGACTCATTCATCTATAAAGAAATTTACAATAACAAACAATACTTCAGCATTTCAGTAATACAATCAATATTTAAAACAGATGCAATGCATGAATTATTATTAGGGAACGTCTTCCAACATGTCGACATGTTTTTATCTTAGACCAGGTGCCTTCCTGGTTCTTTTATTTCATTTAGACCGGCCCCCTCCCGGTTATTTTATTTTTAGTATATACCGGCTGTCACGGTTTTCATTTAATTCCAGCATATACCGGCTGTCATGATTTTTCATTTAGACCAGTCCTCTCCCGGTTCTTTTATTTCATGCATATGCATATGAACAATGATATGAAATATGCATATGAACAATAATATAAAAACGAGCATGTATTCAGACATTTAATTTAGCTATCCTGCCTTTTCTCAAACTACTATTTGATCAATTTCACTAATTTCTTCTCCTCATATATCACATCAATTTATCAACCATAACTCATCAATAATTTCATTTATCACATTCATTATTAAATCGACTCATTATTCTAATAATATTACTTCTCATATAGTAATTTTCTACACATCCATTATTCCTATCATACCTATCAATTAATTTTTCATCTACCACCAAAGCATAAGCTAATAATTTATTCTAATATTATCACTAGATATTCCGTATTTATCTTGATTACATAAAGTAAATCTAACTCACCATGTAGCACTTAGAACTACCCGTGGATCACCTTCTTGCATTTTCTACTCCTCTCAGTAATTTCCCTCGGTTGCTAATCATCAACACCTGACATAATATTTATATTAAATTTCTAATTTATTCTTCAATTCTTCCATAATTCACACCCTTTGAAAATTCCCACTTTGAATTCCGGGAAATTTCATGTATACTAAATTTCAAAAATAAACTTCACGTTATTACCTTCTGTTTTTCTTAGAGCTTCTTGTGGTTCTCTATAAAATTTGTTTATCGGAACTATGTTTAAAATATTGGAGAAAGAGATTTTAAGGCGGATTTGTTACCTCTAGAAATAAAGGATTTTGATTTGATCTTTGGCATGGATTGGTTAGCTACATTTGATGCTTGGGTGGATTGTTTTAGGAAAATGGTGATTTTTTTGGATCCTAGAAGAAAAGAAGTTCAGTTTTCAACAAGAGCATAGAATACTTTCACATTGCCTCATTTATGCCATTACTACTAGAAGATTACTTAAGAAATAATGCAAAGGTTACTTGGCTTATGTAATTGAATCTACTGAGGAGGGTGTGAAGTTAGAAAAAGTGCCTATAGTTAAAAAATTTCCAGATGTTTTATCGAAGGAGTTACTAGGTTTACCACCCAATAGAGAAGTTGAGTTTTCCATTCATTTAGTATCTGGTTCCTCTCCTATTTCAATAGCTCCTTATAGAATGGCACTGGCTGAATTGAAAGAACTCAAAGTGTAGTAATAGAAGTTATTAGATAATCAGTTTATTCATCTTAGCATATCACCTTAGGGAGCCTCGATGCTATTTGTCAAAAAAAATGATGGGACTTTGAGGTTACATATTGACTATATACAGTTAAATGAGATAATTATTCATAACAAGTACCCTTTTCCTAGGATTAATGATTTATTTAAGTAGTTGCAAGGAGCTTGGGTGTTCTTCCAAATAGATTTGAGGTTGGGATACCATTAGTTACGGATTAAAGATTCAAATGTCCCAAAAACTACCTTAAGGACTCGGTATGGTCACTAAGAGTTTTTGGCTATGCGCTTTGGATTAACGAATGCCCATGTAGCCTTTATGGATTTAATGAATATGGTGTTTAGACCCTTCTTAGATAAATTTGTGGTGGTCATCATCGACAATACTTTGGTGTATTCAAGAAGTGAAAAAAGAGCATGTTAAACACTTAGAGATTATACTAGAAAATCTTGGAAAAGAAAAGCTTTATTCCAAGTTTATTAAGTTTAAATTTTGTTTGAATAAGGTGACATTTTTGAGACATTTTTAGGACATGTAATATCGAAGGAAAGTCTGGTTATAGATCCTCATAAAGTTGAAGCAGTTTTGAATTAGGAGAAGCCTACAAATGTAACTGAGATTAGGAGTTTCTTGGGGTTGGTAGGGCATTATCAAAGGCTTATTAAAGACTTTTCGCTCATTGCAATACCTTTAACTAGATTAATGAGAAACGGAGAGAAATTTATATGGTCCGAAGATTGTGAAAGAAGTTTGCTTTTGTTAAAGAAGAAGTTGATGATGGCACCTATATTGATTCTTCCTTCAAGTGATGAGGGATTGATAGGTTATAGTGATGCGTCACACCAAGGGTTGGGTTATGTTTTAATGCATAATGGAAAAGTTATACCTTATGCTTTTCAGTAGTTGAAGATCCATGAGAGAAATTACCCCACCAATGATCTGGAGTTGGCAGCAATAATCTTTGCGTTGAAAATCTAGAGACATCATCTTTATAGAGCTAGTTGTGAAATCTTTACAAATCACAAGAGCCTTAAGTATTTACCCACCTAAAAGGAGTTGAATTTAAGATAGAGACGATGGATGGAGCTGATTGACGATTATGATTGTACCATATATTATCATTTTAGGAAGGCTAATGTGGTGATTGATGCCTTGAGTTGGAAGTCTAGTAGTAAATTGGAAACTTTGGAGACTTATTGCTTGGGGTTGATAGAAGAGTTGAGAAGTTTGAAAGAGAAGCTTGAAGTAAGTACTAGTGGAGTACTAGTAGCTAATACGGTAGTAAAATCATCTATGGTGAATTGTCTTCTACATGCATAGAGTGGAGATGAGGCGTTGATGGCAATAAAGAAGGAAGTATTGGAGAATTCCAAGAAATTTCATGTATGCTAAATTTCAAAAATAAACTTCATGTTATTACCTTCTGTTTTTCTTAGAGCTTCTCGTGGTTCTCTATAAACTCCTTCAAAATTTTGCTCTTTCAACATTTCTTTTGGTCTCCAAGTGTTTAAAGAAATAGAGAAATTGAATTGTAGTTAAAGGAAAACCAAACAGGATTTGGTAAGTAATAAAATAAGCTAAATTTTATATATATATATATATATATGCGCTAAATTCTTAACAATACTCAGCACCTTACCCCCCAAAATGCTTCCACGCACAGACCTTGATGCCTTACTGTAACGACCCATCCCGGATTGGCCACCCCCGAGATGGTATCATCACATTTTGAAAATCCCAGCACGACGCATATATACAACAATAAAAAGAATACTAACAGAATTTCTTTTATATCATTCTGATATTAATTTAAATATAATATACAACGTAAAATGCATGAATATTTACAAATAATTTTTTTTATATTTCATTTTCTCATTTGTTTGAGGATATTGACACGTACGTGGCTTATAGAAAATGATTCCGTCTGACTCTCAACCCATCAGACTATTTGTCTTGCCTGCTACCTAAAATCATTGTACAATGAGGGATGAGCTTCACAAGCTCAGTGAATTAAATTTACTAAAAGTATTCAAATTGCATAAATAGCCCCTTAATATTTAATTATTTATCTCTCACGTAACTGGATAGTAGCATAAAGTCTAACATTTAAATAATTCTTATCATATCATATTTCTATGCCTTTTTCTCACTGTAATATCAACAACATTCAGTAAAATATCAACATGTAAAAACAGATGTAATGCATGAATTATTATTATGGGAACGTCTTCCCACATATCGACATGTTTTTATTATCTTAGACCAGCCCCTTCCCAGTTCTTTTATTTCCAGCATATACCGGCTGTCACGGTTTTTCAATTAGACCAGCCCCCTCCCGGTTCTTTTATTTAATGCATATGCATATGAGCAATGATATAAAATATGCATATGAACAGTAATATAAAAACCACATGAATTAAAAATATTTAAATTAACTATCCGGTATTTTCTCAACTTTCTACTTGATAAATTTCACAATTTTTTTCTCCTCATATATCACATCAATTTATTAACCAAAACTCGTCAAGAATTTATTTATCACCATCATTATTAAATCAACTCATTATTCTAATAATATTTTTTTTCAGTAAATAATTTTCTACGTGTCCAATTTTCATATCATACCTATCAATTTAATTTTTATTTACCACCAAAGCATAAGCTAATAATTTATTTTAATATTATTACTAGATATTTGATTTTTATTTAGATTACTTAAAGTAAATCTAACTCACCACGTAACACTTAAAGCTACTCGTGGATCACCTCCTTGCCTTTCCCGTTCCTCTCAGCAATTTCCCCCGGTTGCTGATCGTCAACAGCTGACATAATATTTGTATTAAATTTCTAATTATTCCTTCAATTCTTCATAAACCACACCCTTTGAAAATTCCCACTTTGAATTCCGAGAAATTTCATGTGTGTTAAAAATTCAAAAATAAACATTACATTATTACCTTCTGTTTTTCTGATGGCTTTTCGTGACTCTCTATAAAATTCCCCCGTAAACCTCCTCAAAATTTTGCTCTTTCAACCTTTCTTTGGGTCCCCAAGTGTTTAAAGAAACAAGTGATTTGAAGGAAACTAAACAAAATCTGTTACGTGTAAATTACATTTACATACTATATATATATATATATATATATATAGAAAAATTTTGTTGAAATACTGGCAGCCAAAGTTGTTGCCAAAGCTCCACGATTTTGGCCTTGCTATAACACGTGCAAGGCCTTTAGTTCTTTCACTTACACTTGTATAACATGCAACCAAGAAAAACTAACTTGGCAGGAGGTGCTGCCACGTTTTGCTTGCTTTTTTTTTTTAGAAAACTTTTTTTCTTTCTTTTTCTTTTTCCTTTTCCTATATACTGTTCACGAATTTTTTTTTGAATCGCTTTGTTCAAATAATAATAAACCTTTCACATATATTTTATTTTATTTCCATATCATATTTATTAAATTACTTCTTTACCCTTACTTTACAAATACGGGTATTACAATTCTACTCACCTTACAAAAATTTTGTCCCTGAAATTTCCTTACCGAAAATCAAGAAAAGAGTTGGGAGTATTCCTTCCTCATTCTTGTTTCATGCTCCCACGTGACTTCTTCGACATCTTTGTTTCGCCATAATGCTTGAATCAAAGGAATGACTTTATTTCGCAAGACTTGTTTCTTTCTGTCTAGGATTCTGATTGGTACTTGCATAAAAGTAAAATCTTCCTGAAATTCTATTGCTTGATTCGAAATACTATGGGATTCATCGTGTAAGTACTTTCTCAACAATGACACATGAAACATGTTACATAATTACTTTAATTCCGGAGGTAAATCCAAACGATATGCTACTAGTCCAATTCTCTCGATCACCTCATATGGCCTCACAAATCTCGGGCTCAGCTTTCCCTTCTTTTTAAATCTCAACACTCCCTTCCATGGAGATATCTTCAAAAATACCTAATCACCAGCTTGGAACTTGAGAGGTCTTCTTCTTTTATCAGCATATCCCTTCTGTCTATTCTGGGCTGCTTTGAGGTTCTCCCTAACCAGTTTGATCCTCTCCGTAATCAAATCTATCTTCTCTAATTCTAAACTCAGTTGACTTCCCACTCAACACTTCCCGCCTGATCTTCTCTATCTCCTCATCTCTACCCTGCATCTGCAATAAACGATCAATAATAGAAGATTGGATTACCATATTTGCCATCAATACTCCTTTATCATTGACACTCAACTGCATCCTCATCCTTCTTAATTCTATCATCAAGCTAGTATTATGACTTCCAATAATAGTTAATCTTCCTGTAACCTTTCTACTCAATGCATCAGCTACTACATTAGTCTTTCCTGGATGATAGTGAATCATTCAATCAGAATCACAAATCAACTCCATCCACCTCCTCTGCCTCAAATTCAACTCCTTCTGGGTTGGTAAATGCGTCAAGCTTTAATAATCAGTAAAAATTTCACAATTGGCTCCATATAGATGATGTCTCCAAATATTCAAAGCAAAAACTATGACAGCCAATTCTAAATCATAGGTCGGGCAATTCCTTTCATAGTTCTTCAGTTGCTTAGATGCATAAGCTATAACTCTCCTATGTTGCATCAACACACATCCCAACCCCTGATGTGATGCATCACTATAAACCACAAATACTTCATCACCAAAAAGAAGCACTAATACTGGGGTTATAGTTAGTTTTTCTTTCAACAGCTGGAAACTTTTCTCACATTCCTCTGACCACCTAAACTTTACATCCTTCCTGGTCAATTTAGTTAATGGTCCCGCAATCATAGAATTTTTTTGGATAAATCTCCTATAATAACCAGCTAACCCCAAAAAGCTTCTAATTTCGGTTACACTCGTGGGTCTTTCCCAATTCAACACCGCTTCTACTTTCTATGGGTCAACTGCTATCCCCTCTCCTAACACAACATGCGCAAAGAAAGATGTTTCACTCAACCAAAACTCTCACTTAGAGAACTTGGCATATAATTTCTTTTTTCTCAAAATCTCCAACACTACCTCGAAATATTGTGTATGCTCCTCTTCATTCTTGGAATATACAAAAATATCATAAATAAACACAATCACAAATCCGTCCAAGAATGGCTTAAACACCCGACTCATCAAGTCCATAAATACTACAGAAGCATTAATTAACCCAAATGACATCACCAAAAACTCATGATGGCCATAACGTGTTCTAAAAGCAGTCTTAGGCACGTCCCCATTTTTTATCCTCAATTGATGATAACCCGATCTCAGGTCTATCTTAGAAAATACTCTAGCTCCCTGTAACTACTCGAATAAATCATCTATCCTGGGCAAAGGATATCTATTCTTGATGGTGATCTTATTCAAATGTCTATAATCAATACACAACCTCATTGTCCAGTCCTTCTTCTTAACAAACAACACAGGGGCTCCCCAAGGTGACATACTAGGTCGGATAAACTGTTTATCTATCAACTCCTGAAGCTAAACTTTCAACTCTCTTAATTCAGCTGGTGTCATTCTATAGGGTGCTATGGATATGGGTATTGATCCTGGCATCACCTCAATAGAAAACTCAATCTCCTTATTGGGAGACAAACCAGACAACTCATGAGGGAATACATTAAAAAAATCTTTTACCACCAAGATTTTTTCTAACTTCTTATTCTCTGGGTTGGAATCCACTACATATGCCAAATACCACTCACAACCCTTCCTCAACCATTTACTAGCAGTTAAGGCAGAAATAAGATAATTAGCAAGTATCTTATGTTCTCTCTGAAAATTAAACTCTTCTTATCCGGGTATCTTGAACACCACATTTTTCCTAAAACAATCTACCCAAGCATGATATGCAGATAACCAATTCATCCCCAGAATTAAATCAAAATATGTCATATCTATAGATATCTAGTGTCACTTAACACTTATATATGGAAGGAGTAGATAGACAAGTAGTCTCTTCAGTCAATACTTATGTCTTTAGTACTAGATAAGTTTAACTTCAACGCACATCTGACTTGAAGTTGTATATGGGCCTGTTAGTGCTGAACTTGATTTAATTAATTAACCTCATTATCAGGTTTGGTTGCAATTTTTTATTTCTTTTTTCCCCTTAAATGTGCATTTAACTTGTTCTAGCATTTTTAACTTATTGGCATAAATATTTTTCACAGTTACATGTCTAAGCTCTATTCTCATTGTTCAACATTGTAGGGCAACAAAATTTATTCTGAATTTAAACTTCATTTTTTTCCTGATATTATATTATTTTGGCAGAAATGCATGTGATAATGAAAGATTGGTTTATGAGGGGACCAACTTTTATCACTTAGTGAAAACATCCAAAGCTAAAACAATTCTATATATAGATTTTTGTTTGATGTATATATTTTGGTAAAAAGTTTCTCGTTAGTTTTTTTAATAAAAATGTGGCAACTCCAATATTTTTTTCTTGCACATCCTGAATTGGGTGCCTAATATTAAGGAGTCTTCTATTTGCCATGTGAATTTTGTAATATATGCTTATCAAGATGGAACATAAGAAGTCGATAGCCAGCATGTTGGCAGACATGCCATACACTTGGCACAATGTAAAACTATGTTTCAGTTTTTTTCTTGACTAAGTGTTGATACCTGTTTTAGGAAACGATCAGAGGTAAAATTTGAAGAATTTTAGTTCATGACTCGACTTTACTAGGCTTGAGTTTTCGAATAGTGGCTATCTTATCTAATATAAACCGTTCTATAATATGGTTTGATGATAAGCATGTTTCTCAAACTCTGCCATGTTGTATTTGCTTCATTCTTGATCTTCAGGTTTGCATGATTTAAAAGTTGAATTTTTTTATTGGGCTATACAATTCAGCAGTCCTATATATATATATATATATATATATATATATATATATATATATATATATATAAAATAGGAGCCATCAACTAGATAAGATAGATGAAACCTACTAAGACACATAATGGGACACTTACTAGGACTCGCAACACTTCCCCTCAAGTTAAAGTATAGATATCATGTGCACGCAACTTGTTAAAAATAAATCTAACTCGCGGACCATCCCATGGTTTAGTAAATAAATCTGTTAACTAATTTGTCAACTTCACATGTTTCATAGGCTAAACTCATCACCTGTTTCATAGGTTGAACCCATCATACTCATCTTTCAAAATCGTCAGAGAAATCAAAGGCACAAAATTTGAGGTGGGATTACACTCAATAGAATAAGTCACAACATTAGTGAGTAGGGGATAACCAACTAAGCTCCAATATATCTCCCGAATATGCCTAGAGCGATGGTAGTAAGTACATTTACGAAACGAACCCGACCAACAGAACTACCACCACGACCAATACCACGACCCCCTTTGCCACCATAACTACTTATATCACTAGAATCACATCCTCTACAATTACTAACATCAACTCGACCACCTAGCCAAGTATAAGTAAGCAAAGCGGATTTTTCAGCCACAACTCCTTTGTCACTAGTATGAGAAACTGGACGCAATACTCAAGCACAAGTCTCGAATCATGTAGGAAGTTCAGCCTCACCTAGGATCTGTAATCGAATGGGTTCATATTCTAGTTTTAAACTAGCTAGGAATGTGAGAACCCCTACTTGTTCTTGACACTTTTGCGTTGTCGTAACATCGACAGAAATAGGCGTTAAGGCACTTAACTCTAAAGAAATTCTCTTCATAAAGTACTTAGTAAACCAATCACCTTGCTACCTATGAACAAACTAAACATTCATATCATACATTCGATTAAGATTTCTAAAATACAATAAACGAGCATATATGTCATAATAAGTTTCCTCTGTCTTATCTAGTTTATGTCTCCTAGTCCTATTAGGTTTGAGATTCATAAGTCTATATATAGGTCTTCATAAGTCTATATATAGGATTGTTGAATTGTATTCAGATTATTATCAATAATACAACAAAGAATTCTTTTTCAAATTGCTCTTGTTAACAACATCTTTAGGCATTATTTTTGTATGTACTTTCTGAATTTTGACTAGTTCTTAAATGAATGAATTGGTGCTGAATTTCACAGGTATGTATCTTGTGTTGTTGGGTGTCCGGTGGAAGGAGTAATTTCTTCTTCTAAAGTGGCATATGTGGCAAAAGAACTTCATGACATGGGTTGCTTTGAAATTTCCCTTGATGATACAATTGGAGTTGGTACACCTAGTAATGCTCTAAATTGCCTGTTATTTTTCACTTAACAAACATGATGGATTAAATATTTGATGACTAGTTAAATACCTTTAATGTATTTTATTTTGCTTTATAACATTGCTTTTAGCTCTTTTGTATCGTATGAAGTTCTATCATTCTTCTAGCTTCTCCGTGCTTAAAATTAAACCTCTTCTTTCTATCACTTTGGCTTTTTTATTATGCGCAGTTCTCTTTATGTACACCTATTCAATTTTCTGGGTGAGATTACATCATATGGATAATATTTTTAAAAGTTTTTATTTTTCAAATCATGTGTATATATACACACAAACAGGTGAATCTAGTATATTGGTGTGAAATCTATGCTCGCTTGGGGACAAAAATATGATTACTTAATCTATTTTTTTTCCTGGACTATATGTAAGGGTTTACAAATTTTTCCTTATGTATGAATATAAACAAGCACATTTATTTCTGTCATTTTTTTGGCATAGGCACTGTTGTTCCCTTGCTTAAAGCTATGATGGATGTTGTACCTACAGATATGCTGGTCGTCCACTTCCATGACACTTATGGGCAATCTCTTCCAAATATATTAATATCCCTCCAAGTAAGCCGTAGGATAAGCAAAACCTCACCCTACCATATTTGCAAATCCTTTAGTGATAAGCTCTTTTGAAACACAGTCATATGGTTTTAAGTCTTTGAGACCTGTAACATATGGACTTTGAACGATTTGAAACCTATTGATAAGAGTCATAAAATGCATCTCAACGATGTTTAATTGTTAGCATTTTATGATTCTTCTCAGTCTTTATTGAACTTTTATGTGTTAATAACTCTTAAGTAATATTATTGGACCACTAACTTATTTCAGTACATTTTTAGGTACTTTGAGCCCAAAGAGAAGAAGAAGCGATCGTTGTTTAAAAGCACCAAGGTTCCATGCACGACGAAGCATAGGAGTGGCTGCGGAGAGGTAAAACATGAAGAAAATCAAGCACAGCCCAGCACTGTGGTGCCCCTCAGTTAGCATTGTGGTGCCCAGAAGCTCCCATATGGTGAACAATCAGCCAGCACCGCAGTGTCCAGAAGTTCGCCTAGCCAGATTATGCCTAGCACTGCGTTGCTCCTCAAACAGCACCGCAGCGCGCACACGGGATTGCATCTCTGAGTTAGACTTTAATTAGGGTTTTAAACATTAGATTAAAACCCAAGAACACCCCTTGGACCCTTTTACTATAAATAGGACACTTAGGGCTTAAGAGAAGGTATCTTGGTTGTGGAGAAAAACCCATAAATAAAGGAAGCTACTCTCATCCACAAAAGTGTTTAGCTATGAACACCATGGCTAACTAACTTCCAAGCAAGGCGAAGGGATGAATCCCTAGGTGTAGTTGTTCCTATCTTCCCTTATTTGATTTAGTTTTAATAAGAATTTATTGTCATACATTGTCATGATTTACTTCTTTATCTAATTATAAGATCTTATTCATTCCAGTGATTGTATCTTTTTCCTTGATATAAATTTAGTCACGCTTCTCTTATGTCAAGATTGTTTGGGCATAATTGAGTCCAGTAAATCTAGCCTTTAGGTTTGTCCATTACTGTAATATTTTTGACAAAGATATATTGTCATTTTTTGATAAACCTATAGGATAGATCATATGTGCATAAATCGAAAAAGTATTTCATAACAATCATATTAGGGTTTATATATGTACTCATTGAATACTTGTCGATTGCATGTTTGGGATGTGAAACTTGCAACCGAGATAAAAATAATTGAATCAAGTCAGGGATAGGACGACAAACCTAGGGAGGATTCCCAGATCCTTGTTGTCTCCCTATTCTACTTTTCAATCTATTTTACACGGTTACTTCATTACTAAAAGTTCATATTTTCTCACTTAAATCTTTATCGTTTGGGTTATGGTTCACAACTTCTTTTGTATTTAACTTGTTTCCCTATGGAATCGATACCCCAAAGCTGTGCTACAACAACCGCGTTATATTTTGGGAGTAACCAAATTTTGGTGCCGTTGCCGGGGAAACACGCTTACTTACAAAGAAGTTTGTCAACTCTAAAACAAGGCGGTACTATTATTCCTTTCTATTAGTTTTGATTTTCTGATTTTGTTTTATTTTGTTATGTTCTATTTTACTTATCACTTTTAAAAACTTCTGGTATTTGTCTAAGGTTTGCTCAGGCCCAACCATGGTTCAAATATGGTTAAAATCTAAACCAAGGTTGGAAGATTAAAGTTCAACAAGTTAGAAGACTGCACACATGTGTGTGCATCAATTTGGAGTAAGGGAAGGCCAGGCGCACTGGTGTGTGCACTTCTGCACACAAGCTGATAGAGTGTGCGCACTGCTGGACAGCATCAGTGTGCACCAGCACCGCACCGCTTACCATCCAGCACCACACCGTCCAACATGGGTGCTGCTGAGATAAGGCCAGAACCGCACCGCTCACCATCCAGCACCGCACTGTCCAGCATGGGTGCTGCTGGGACAAGGCCAGCACCGCACCGCTCACCATTCAGCACCTCACCACCCAGAAACTGCTGCAAAGGCACTCTACCCAACACCGCACTATCCAGCATGGGTGCTGCTGGGACAAGGCCAGCACCGCACCGCTCACTATTCAGCACCTCACCACCCAGAAACTACTACAAAGGCACTCTACCCAGCACCGCATCTTGCCCTGTTGAGCGCCTAGGTGCTAGGCAAAGTAAAGAACACATAGGCAGCATACATAAGGACTCTCTTAGGTGCGTGTGTACAAGGTCAAAACACACAGCATCACTTGGGAAGTGATAGAGGGCCATAATTAAGTGGAGATCATGATCAAAGGGTGGAGATTGATTCACAAGAATGTCCAAGAAGTGGATGGTTATAAAAGGGGTTTCCTAGCCTCATTTTTCATATATACAACAACACAAGTTTATGACATTGGGAGATCAATTGTAAACACATAGAGAGAATTATGTGAGAGACATAAACACAAGAGGGACTCTTTGTAGTGAGGCTGGTTGTAAAAGAGAAAAAAGTCTAGACTAGATAGAGATCATTGTTAGTTCTCATTTTCTTCTTTTCTTCTCCTCTTGGTTTCTTCAAGAACTTGGTTTCTTGAAGGGGATTCTGTAACTTGTAAAAACCATTTGATTTAGTGCAGAGAGTTCAGAGGAACTCACGGAGACGTAGGCACATTGCCGAACCTCGATAACAAATTGTTTGTCTTCTTTCTTTCTTTGATTTTTTGTTCCTGTTTTCGATTTCAATTCTTTCTACAAGTCATTCTAGACTTGGGTGTTTGGAAGATCACCACCTGGGCATCTTGTCAAGGTGATTTCCAACAAAAACTCAGTTGGTGTATGCTTAGACCGAGAGATTCACGAGGGAGATTCATTAAGGGACCCAAATTAGAAATACCCTTCCCTTCCACATCCGTTAGTGAGACCTCGCCTAGATCAAACCCTAGTGTACACCCAACAGAAATATAGAAAATTTTGTTAACATGGCTGAAACCCTAATGAAAATGTTGCTAGGACACTTAAAGACTACCTACATCCTAGCCGAACAGCCACACCATCATGCATAATGTTTCCAGCCAACACTCGCCATCAAGATTTTAAAACAAGGATGATACAATTACTCCCTACTTTTCATGGCTTGGAAAACGGAAACCCCTATGTGCACATTAGAGAATTTGAGGAAGTATTTGCGATTTTTTATAGTCAAGATGCAACCGATGATATCGTGAGACTTAAGTTTTTTCCTTTATCCTTAAAGAATAAAGCTAAGAGTTAGTTATACTCATTGAGACCATGATCAATTGGGTCATGGAATGAGATGACCCAAGTCTTTTTTAACAAGTATTTCCCTCAACATAAGACTAATGCATTAAAAAGACAAATCTCCACCTTTGCACAAAAGGACAACGAGACTTTGTATCAATCTTGAGAGAAATTTAAAGAGCTGTTAAGTATGTGTCCACATCATGGGTATCAATATTGGCATTTAGTGAGCTATTTCTATTAGGGTCTTGCCTATAGAGAATGCCAATTTTTAAGATGATGTGCAATGGTGAATTTCTACAAAAAGACCCTGATGAGGCTATTGAGTACCTCAATGAACTTGCCGAAAAAGCTCGCACATGGATTGGACCTAGTGCTACTAAAAGCACAAATAGGTCATGACCTATAGGAAACCCTAGTGGTGGAGCAATCTATCATCTTAGGGACGAGGATAATCTTAAGGCCAAGGTAGAGATGCTTACTAGGGAGTTAGAGCATTAAAAACTAAAAAACCAACACACATGGTTAATCAAGCCGAACCTTTAGAACCATGTTTTGTATGTGGTGGGGTTGATCATCCTGCCCAAGATTGCTCCACATTTGCTGACATGAGAGGGCTGTACGAGGAACAATGTAATACCTTAGGCATGTACAAAAAGCCTCCAACACCCTTCTCTAACACTTACAATCCGGGGTGGCGAAATCATCCCAATTTCAGCCGGAAATCCAAAAATTAGCAGCATGCACAACAACCCCCTAGATCATACCCAGCACCTTATCATGCACCATCGTCCTCTAGGAACTCTTTAGAAGACACCTTACATGATTTTTTAGAAGCACAAGGTAAGACAAATCAAAGGTATGAGGCTTTAATTACACAAGTTGTTGAGGAAAACAAAGAAATAAAATACCAAGTGTCTAAATTAATGGGCTTCTTGAGTGTGACTGAGCGAGGTAAGTTCCCTTCCCAAGCTCAGTCCATACCTCACGGTCAACATATGGCACAAGAAAATTTAAAAGATGTAAATACCATTGTGACCCAAAGTGGTAAGTCACTACACATCCCACCAATGAATAAACCTGAGGATGTGAGAAAGGGTCAAACTAGTAATGAAGCCGAATTTTCTAAAGACCTTGAAGTGACCAAAAGTCTTGTTAAGGCCCCATTCCCTCAAGCCCTAAAATCCAACAAGAAAAATCTGGAAATAAATAATGAAATCCTTGAGAACTTAAGGCAAGTGAAACTTAATTTTCCTCTTTTGCATGTGATTAAACAAGTCCCTATCTATGCAAAAGTTCTCAATGCACAATTAAGAGAAAACACAATGTCAAGAAAACAACATTCCTAACTGAGCAAGTTAGTGCGTTAATTGAGCAAAGAATTCCCTCAAAATACAAAGATCCAGGCTGTCCTACCATTTCTTACATTATTGAAAATCATGAGGTTGGACAAGCTTTGCTAGATTTAGGAACTAGTGTAAACCTGATGCCATTCTCCATTTACTTACAGCTGGGGTTAGGAGAAATCAAGCCAACTGGCGTGGTAATGCAATTGGCTGACCGTTTAGTCAAAGTACCCCGGGGTATGGTAGAGGATGTCTTGATTCAAATTGATAAATTCTATTATCCTGTTGATTTCTTAATTCTTGATACCACTTCTGCTGTTGACACTAACTCTAAAATCCTTTTGATTTTGGGTAGACCTTTTCTTGCTACTGCGAATGCACTAATAAATTGTAGGAATGGACTCATGAAGCTTTCCTTTGGCAACATGACCCTTGAAGTGAATATTTTCAATGTTGTAAAATAGCTTGAAGATGAGGACGACAACCACCAGCTTTACATGATTGAGTCACTCATCAATGAGGGTGTTTCTTTAGATCATGACTATGATCCCCTTAAGAATTTTCTTGTTAATTATGAGATAGATTTATTTGATGATAAAACTAATATAATTAATATTTGTGCTACTTTTGACAAATCTCAGGATTATGGCAATCGAGTATGGCAACCAAGGTTTGAGGAGCTGCCCGAAAGAAGCAAGACACAAGTCCCCTCAAATGTGAAAGCACCTAAGGTCGAATTAAAGCCGCTACCTAAAGGTTTAAAACATGCCTTTCTCGGTCCAGGTGATACCTTTCCTGTTATTATTTCTTCTGAATTATCTGAGAGCCAAGGTAAGAAATTAATTCAAAATTTAAATGCACACAGATCAGGCCTAGGATGGAGCATGGCTGATTTAAAGGGAATTAATCCCCTAATCTGCTCCCATAAAATAAATTTGGATAAAGGAACTAGCCCTCGTAGAGACCCTCAACGTAGGCTTAACCCCACCATGAAAGAAGTAGTGAAAAATGAAGTACTGAAACTGTTAGATGTAGGTATTATATATCCCATAGTTGATAGTAAGTGGGTAAGCCCTACACAAGTCGTCCCTAAAAAGTCCGGAGTCACTGTGGTAAAGAATGACCTAGGAGAGCTAGTCCTTACTAAACTTGTGACCAGGTGGCGTATGTGCATTGATTATAGGAAATTAAATGCTGCCACCCGAAAAGACCATTTCCCACTCCCTTTTATTGATCAAATTCTTGAGTGTGTAGCTGGTCACCCCTTTTATTGTTTTCTAGATGGTTATTCTGGTTATTATCAAATAGAAATTGCATTAGAAGACCAAGAAAATACCACTTTTACTTGTCCCTTTGGCACCTATGCTTTTCGTAGAATGTCATTTGGATTATGTAATGCCCCTGCTACTTTTCAACACTGCATGATGAGTATTTTTAGTGACATGGTTGAAAGTTGCATGGAGGTTTTTATGGATGACCTAACGGTTTTTGGATCTTCATTTGAAGCATGCTTAATGAATTTAGAAAGAGTATTAATTCGCTGTGAAGAGAAAGAATTGGTCTTAAATTAGGAAAAATGCCATTTCATGGTACCATCCGGTATTGCCTTAGGGCATATTGTCTCTTCTAAGGGAATAGAGGTTGATCAATCTAAGATTGAATTAATCTCTAAATTACCCACCCCTAAGACAATAAAGGATGTGAGATCTTTCCTTGGTTATGCTGATTTTTATAGGAGGTTCATACAGAATTTTTCAAACATCTCTAGACCTCTAAGTGCCCTCATAGTTAAAGACACTCCCTTTGAATGGACAGAAGCTTGTCAAGAAGCATTCCAAATGCTGATCAGCAATCTTACTTTCGCACCTATAATGTAGTCACCAGATTGGACTTTGCCTTTTGAAATCATGTGTGATGCTAGTGACTACGCTGTAGGTTCTGTTCTTGGACAGCGAAGAGAGGGAAAACCTTTTGTCATTTACTATGCTAGTAAGACTTTAAATAGTGCTAAAATGAATTACTCTACAACTGAAAAAGAATTGCTAGCTATAGTATTTACTTTAGATAAATTTTGTGCTTATTTAATTAGGTTGCCTATCCTTATTTTTACAGATCATACCGCCCTTAAGTATCTTCTCACAAAGAAGGATGCTAAGGCATGACTAATCCAATGGATCCTCCTCTTGCAAGAATTTGATATCACCATCAAGGACAAGAAATGAGTGGAGAACGTAGTAGCCGACCACCTCTCGAGACTTACATTCGGGGACATTTTGATGACATGCCAATTAAGGACGATTTTCCCGACAAGCAATTACTATCCATTACTTCTCTACCATAGTTTGCTCACATCGTGAACTATTTGGCTACAGGTGAGATACCTATGGATTTGAGCGCTCAAGACAAGAGAAAATTCTTATACGAGGTACATAATTTCTATTGGGATGACCCCTATCTTTTCAAGTATTACCCAGACCAAATTCTAAGGCGTTGCATCCCTAATGAAGAGATTACGAGTGTCTTAAAATTTTGTCATTCCCAAGCTTGTGGAGGCCACTTTTCAATGAAAAAAACCGCTGCAATAATTTTGCAGTGTGGATTTTATTGCCCTACCTTGTTTAGAGATGCAAACACCTATTGTCGCTCATGCGAAAGGTGTCAAAAGTTAGGAGTTGTGTCTCGCCGGAATATGATGCCCTTAAACCCTATTTTAGTAATTGAAATCTTTGATTGCTGGGGCATCGATTTCATGGGACCCTTTCCTCCTTCCTTCGGATACCAATATATCATCGTGGCAATAGATTATGTATCTAAGTGGGTAGAAGCAGCAGCTTGTCAAAGTAATGATAATGGAATGTTGATTAAATTCCTTAAAGAAAATATGTTATCTCGATTTGGCACACCACATGCTATAATTAGTGATCGAGGTACACATTTTTGCAACCGTTCTTTTGAAGTGTTGATGAAAAAATATGGGGTATTACGTAAAATCTCTACCACTTACCATCCTCAGACTAGTGGACAAATAGAGCTTGTTAATAGGGAGATTAAACAAATTTTAGAAAAAAACGGTTTATCCCGATCGCAAGGATTGGTCGTTGAGACTAACTGATGCGCTTTGGGCTTAACGTACAGCCTTTAAAACTCCCTTAGGTATGTTGTCTTATCGGCTTGTTTTTGGGAAGCCTTGCCATTTACCCTTAGAGCTCGAGCATCGAGCTTATTAGGCCATCAAATCTTTTAACTTTAATATGACCGAAGCGGGTAAGCTTAGAAAATATTAGTTAACCGAGTTAGAAGAGTTAAGAAATGATGCTTATGAAAATTCTAGAATCTATAAGGCTAAGATGAAAGTATTCCATGATAAAAACATTTTGAGGAAAACATTTAAACCCAATGATCGGGTGTTCTTATACGACTCTAGACTTTATAAGCATCTTGGAAAACTTCGGTCAAGATGGACCGGCCCTTTTATAGTGAAAAATGTTTTTGAAAATGGGGCAGTAGACATTGAGGATAGTAGAAATGGCCGGGTTTTTAAAGTAAATGGACAGTGCCTCAAGATCTTAATCGATAGGCAAGACCCAGAAGTGGAAGAAATTCCACTTCCGGTCTATTTCCCTTAACTTTACCACACAGGCACGTTTTCATTTATTTTTCTTTTGATTTGTTTGTTTTATTTTTAATTACATTTTATTCAATCTCGATTGTTGGTTTTTCATTTAGTGTGATTTAAATTTTTAAGGATTACTTTTTAACTTTAATTTATTTTTCTTTTAGCAACTAACGCAGTTTTTTTTGGACACCAGTGTGCACCGCAGTGCGCCTCGTCCAGCACCGCAGTGCCCAGAACTGAGCCCAGCACACCAGGCCTAGCACCGCAGCACCAGGCCTAGCACTGCGGTGCCCAGAACCGAGCTCAACAGCGCCAGGCCCAGCACTGCAGCGCACAGCGCAGCACACAGAACCAGGCCCAGCACGCCAGCACTGCAGCGCAATGCACAGCTCTAGCTCGAGCCCATCACATAGCTAACCCTAAATTCTGCACTATAAAAGCCATTTTGCAGCCTCTTTCTTCATTTTTTTCTTTCACAAAACCAGCAGCACACTACCTCCTCTCTTCCCTTTGCAGAAATTCATACTTGCCCACTCACTTGCACTCAAAATTTTTTTGTTTATATCATCATCTCTTACTAAATTGCTCACTCATTTTACTGATTTTGCTATCATTCCCTCTCAAAAGCTTGGTCATAAGAAGACCATTGGGTTCATCAAGAACACTTCAAGAGGTAGATAGTCTTTCTTCTCTCCACCATGGACATCAAGTAAGACCACTTTCTTCCATTTTATTGTGCATTTGTGCTATTTAGTGGTTATATTTTGCTTTAAGTCTATTGTTCTAAATATTTGATTTCCATGGCACCTAAGACCAAGAGACCTAGGGGGAAACCACAACAAGAGTATGATGAGACCAAATTTGTGAGTTTTGAAGCAAATGAGAGATATATTAGTATGTTGCGAAGTCGAAAACCCATTCCCGAAAGAGGATTCAACATCACTGAGAGAGGCAATCTGGCCTTATTTAGAATGATCCTAGATAGGAATTGGGGTACATTTACAAGACCACCCTCCCCCTCCCTCCTGAATTTGGTTAGATAATTTTACACCAATGCACCTGAGCATAGGAATGGTAAAGTAAGAGTCAGGAGGCGAACTGTTTCTTTTAGCAGCTCAACCATTAATAGCTTCTATGGATTACCTGACATTGAACTTAGTGAGTATAGTAAATATGTGTCTACCATCAATTATGACGAGATTTGCACTACCCTTTTGCATTCCGGGCACTACATGGAAAATGACGGGTGATATCCCTGTCACTTTGCCCAACACTTCTCTCAATGCCACTGCTAGGGCTTGGCAATATTTTATATGTCAGCGGATGATTGTTGTGCGATTATCTACCTAAATAAATGGGCAAATAATTGAACTTGTTTTACTTGCAAGTGCATAAGGTCAACTTAGTAGTATAGTGTGCGAAAGCAAGATCATCTCCACAGGGATTGGTGAATTTTATTTTAGAATTATATTCGCAATGTAGAAAAATAGAAATAATAAAATAGTTGATTTAGATAAAGATAAAATAATAAGGATAAAGGTGTAGGGACTTGATATCCACCACTAATTATGCTACCACAACAAAACAGTATGCCAATGCTTTACTCATGTCATGAATACCTAATGTTTATCAACCTAAGGGCATGGTATCTACTCCTTAAGCTATTGATCTCCCTAAGCAACGGGTTAGGCATGGTATCTACTCTAACTCTTTTCTCTCTCAAGGGATTCAACATGGTGTATGCTGAGTTGTTCCTTAAGAGAGCATATGATCTGTTGAAATCGACAACCACACAGGACCTAGGGCATGGTATCTACTCCTGGTTTCCCATGTTGATTAACCCAAGAATCCGGTGTGGATATCTTTTGTTACTAATGTCAGACCCAAGACTCGGTCATCCAAATTGATCTAACTAACAAGTCCATATCACATGCACATATTGATCAGACATATACATATGAGGAATTTAAATACAAACAGACATTAATCAAGTTAAGCAACATAACATAAATATCGCAAACGCACCAATACTGAATTATTGAATAAACATAATTAGGGCTTCAACCAAGCTCTTAGTAAAAGTTAAGTACACATAATAAAAATAAAGGAAAGAAGAAACTCGAGAGAAGAGTCGTCAATTCTCCTCCACAGTTTCCTTCTCCAAGCTAAAGCAAAAGATAAAAGAATTGATTCTCTCTAAGAAGTGATTATTTGTATGTGCTTTACATGTGTATTTATAGGGCCTGAGTAGTCCTAGAAGGCTCATGAGTTCCTAAACTTTCCTAAAACACAAAACTCCTTTATTTCCAAAATAGAATTATTTCCAAAATAGGGTTATTTCTAAAATAGGGTTATTTCCAAAATAGGTTTCTGCAGTTTACTGTTCACGCCCATACATGTGCGCTCGATCGCATGTGTCTTGCGCTCGATCGCATTGCTGCGCTCGATCCTTCATGTGTGCGAACGATCGCATGTACGCTCAATCACATGCAGTAGTGCGATTGATCATACTTTGACCAGAAGCTGCTCCAGGATTTCCAGGCTTCTTCCCTTAAGTGCCAAAACTGCTTCCTTTTTCTCCAAGACCTATAAAAACATGTGAAACACACAAAATGAAGTAAAACAGACTAAAATGTATAGACAAAGAGCTTAACACATGTAAATTAAAGGGCTTAAATATGATATTTAAGCACTCATCAATGATGCCTGCTTTACACTATAATGCCTTAACTGTTGAGCGAGCTATGTTAATCTATGCAATTTTGATGGGCATGACTATCGATGTAGGCCGAGTCATCTATGATTCGATCAAACACACTATTAGACAAAAGCTCGGATTTTAATAACCCAATTGTGCATCCGAGCCGGAGTCCAATACAGCCCTGATGAGGAGACTCAACCACCTAAAAGACCCATTGATGATATCCTACTAGCTCAGATTAAAACCTCCAGGCTACTAATTCCGGGAGAGGAGTTAGTATTTGCTGCTCATTCCCCCACCTCTAGGCATTTCACGGTTGTCGAGCGACTTGAGCGGATAGAGAGTCAGCAGACATTATTGCTTGCTAGGTTAGATCGTCAAGACCAATTTTTAGCTCGGCAAGCCGATTATCAAGCAGCGGTCAACTCCTCCTTTGGTCAGATGTACCAACACCTTGCCTCCACTACTGGTTGTAATATGGGTCATTTTCTTACTATACCACCCTATCTGGTTCGTCTTTTGATCCACTTCTCGAGGAATGTGAAGAGAGTGAAGGGAATACAAACGATGGTGAGATTTAGAGGAATAATTTTGGGTTCTATCTCTTATTTTCCCTTTTCCTTAGTCTATTTTTCATTATTTTCTTTTTCTCATTTTAGTAATTTTTCTACATTTCATGTGCTAACCTAACATATGGGGAATCTTCAAGGTACACCATAGTTGTTTTCTTTTTTATTGTCGTATTCTATGTTGTAGATTGGAATTTCAGCAAGAAGAATGGCATGTAATTCATCTGTTGGTACACATTTTTCAGCACCTGTGCACTCGCACTTACAAAGGGAGTTTTTCTTTACCTTCTCTTTAACATTGAGGACAATACAAATTTTAAGTTGGGGGTGGAGACGCATTTTCTTTAAAATTGCTTGGTGTTACCTTTCCTTACCTTTTGTTTTAAGCATGTTTTATGTTAGCCTTAGAGTTAATTCACATGTCAATGATATGAACTTGATTGAGATAGCATATAGCATTTAGAAGAAGTTAAATCTTGCTTCGGTTTGAAATTAATTTAAGCGTCAATCTTCATTTGGTTAGAGACTCTAGTTTGTGGTAAGATTGTATGATTAGTTCTAAACATTTAGAGAAGTTTTATGTGTGATTGCTTTGTGAATACTTTTGTGGTCTCGACAAGCTCTAGAACTTACTTGATAACTACTTGAGGTGAATTCCTAGAATGCACATTACTTAGGATATGATATAGGCCATTTTTGGACCGTTTGAGCCTTTCGAACTTGCCATTGCTATATTTATCACTAGTCACCCATTTGAGTCTTTTTCTTGAAAAAGAATTTGAGTCTTATTTCTTTCAATAGCCCATTTACTCACCTTTATGAGCCTAAGAAAATATTTTATCCTTACTTTTCTCTTAAAAGAACTTAGCTATGCATATTTGTTGAGGAGCACTTAAAAAGAGTAAGGATGGGAATATGAGAAAATATCACTACCATAACCCAAGTATATTAAAGGAGATAATTGGGGGTTGTGGAAGAGAATGAAAAATGAGGTGAATGGTCTTATGCCAAAATACAAAAGAAAAGAAAATAGAAGTGAATTATGGCAAAGAAATAAGAAAAGAAAAGAAAAGTGGTGATTTGAGAAAAATACTCGAACAAATAGTTGAAAAAGTTGGGTGATGAAGTAAGGTTATCTAATGCTTAAAAGAGGTTGTGTTTAAAGCTAAGAGATTGAGTTCTTTTACTTGTGAATCCTTCCTATTCTTTCTTAACCTTCACCTTAGCCTAACGTTACAAGCTTATTAAAGACCTATCGATCCAATGTAATGTGATTTTTTTTTTCTACAATAGTGGAGAGTGGTTTGAAATGTAAGCTTATGGAGCTTGTTTTTGTGATTGATGTCATGAAATTTATCATGTTTTAGAGGCCAAGACTTGTATTCACGAATCTTATGCATAAAATCATCCAGATGTTCAGATTAATGGATTGTGATAAGATGGATGTTAAGAGTCAATAACGATTTTAAGATTGATGTTTGGATTACTTTCGAACTTGGGTGAATTTAAGTGATTCTATGTGCTGTGTGTTATGTGAAATTTTTGAGACAAAAGTGAATTACTCTTGGTTAACACTTATATTGCTTTACTTTATTGCGATTCCCACCATGGACTTCATCTCTTATTTTCGCTTAAATTGCTAAGGACTAGCAATAAGCTAGTTGGGGGTTGTGATAAGAGTCATAAAATGCATCTCAACGATGTTTAATTGTTAGCATTTTATTATTCTTCTCGGTCTTTATTGCACTTTTATATGTTGATAACTCTTAAGTAATATTATTGGACCACTAACTTATTTCAGTACATTTTTAGGTACTTTGAGCCCAAAGAGAAGAAGAATCAATCGTTGTTTAAAAGCACCAAGGTTCCATGCACGACGAAGCATAGGAGTGGCTGCGGAGAGGCAAAGCATGAAGAAAATCAAGCACAGCCCAGCATCGCGGTGCCCCACAGTCAGCACTGCGGTGCCCATAAGCTCCCATATGATGAACAATCAGCCAGCACTGCGATGCTCCTCAGCCAGCACCGCAGTGCCCAGAAGCTCGCCCAGCCAGATTATGCCTAGCACCACGGTGCTCCTCAAGCAGCACCGCAGCGCGCACATGGGATTGCATCTCCGAGTTAGACTTTAATTAGGGTTTTAAACATTAGATTAAAACCCAAGAACACCCCTTGGACCCTTGAACTATAAATAGGACACTTAGGGCTTAAGAGAAGGTATCTTAGTTGTGGAGAAAAACCCAGAAATAAAGGCAACAGCTCTCATACACAAAAGTGTTTAGTTATGAACACCATGGCTAACTAACTTCCAAGCAAGGCGAATGGATGAATCCCTAGGTGTAGTTGTTCCTATCTTCCCTTATTTGATTCAGTTGTAATAAGAATTTATTGTCATACATTGTCATGATTTACTTCTTTATCTAATTATAAGATCGTATCCATTCCAGTGATTGTATCTTTTTCCTTGATATAAATTTAGTCATGCTTCTCTTATGTCAAGATTGTTTGGGTATAATTGAGTCCTGTAAATCTAGCCTTTAGGTTTGTCCATTACTGCAATATTGTCTACAAAGATATATTGTCGTTTCTTGATAAACCTATAGGATAGATCATATGTGCATAATCGAAGAAGTATTTCATACCAATCATATTAGGGTTTATATATGTGCTCATTGAATACTTGCCGGTTGCATGTTTGGGATGTGAAACTTGCAACCGAGATAAAAATAACTTAATCAAGTCAGTGTTGTGCGAAAATATACCTAAATAAATAAATAAATAATCGTACTAGTTTTACTTACAAGTGCACAAGGTCAACAGTGTAGTATAGTGTGCGAAAGCATGATTATCTCCACAGGGATTGGTAAAGTTTGGTTTTAGAATTAGTTTCTTTAAGTAAAAAGAAATAAAATAACTATTGTGTGTGATTTGATAATAATAAAGACACAGGGCTTTGATATCCACCACTAGTTATACTTTCCCAATTGTATAATGTATCAGTGCACTAGCCTTATCATGTATACCTAATGGTCGCCAACCTAAGGGCATGGTATCTACTCCTTAAGCTATTGATTTCCCTAAGCAACGAGTTAGGCATGGTATCTACTCTAACTCTTTTCTTCCTTAAGGGATTCAACATGGTATCTGCTTGAGTTGTTCCTTAAGAAAGCATAAGTACTATGGAAATCGACAACCACATGAGACCTAGGGCATGGTATCTACTCCTGGTTTCCCATGTTGATTAATCCAAGAATCTGGTGTGAATATATTTTGTTACTAATGTTAGACCTAGGACTCGGTCATTCAAATTGATCTAACTAACCAATCCATACCACATGCATACGTTGGCCATACACATACATATGAGGAATTTAAATAGGCACAGACATTAATCAAGTTAAGCAACATAATAAAGGCTATTGGCAAAGATTTATCAATGAATAAATATATGAGAAAGCATAACTAGGGCTTCAATCAAGCCCTATAAGAAAGTTAGTTACACATGCTGTCTAAGATAAACATCATATATAATCTAAACATAAAGAGAAGAATAAACCTGAGAGAAGAGGTGTCAATTCTCTCCCAAAGCTTACAACTCCAAGCTAAAAGCTAAAGAAGTATTCTCTAAGTTGTGATCTAAGAAGTGATGATTTGTGTGTGCTTTACAGGTGTATTTATAGGGCTTGAGAAGTCCTAGAAGGCTCATGAGTTCTAAAACTTTCCTAAAAAACAAAACTCTCTTATTTCCAAAATAGGGTTCTGCAGTTTACTGTTCACGCCCGTACATGTGCGCTCGATCGCATGCAGAAGCTGCTCCAGGATTTCCAGGCTTCTTCCCTTAAGTGCCAAAACTGCTTTTTTTTCTCCAATACCCTATAAAAACATGTGAAACACACAAATGAAGTAAAATGGACTAAATTAACATAACTAAGGACCTAACAAATGTAAATAAGGAGGCTTAAATATGAATATTTAAGCACCTATCAGTCAGGGATAGGATAACGAACCTAGGGAGGATTCTCGGATCCTTGTTGTCTCCCTATTATACTTTTCAATCTATTTTACATGATTACTTCATTACTAAAATTTCATATTTTCTCACTTAAATCTTTATCGTTTGTGTTATGGTTCACACCTTCTTTTGTAGTTAACTTGTTTCCCTGTGGAATCGACACCCCAAAGCCGTGCTACAACAACTGCGTTATGTTTTGGGCGTAATCACCTGTCAATCACATGAATTATAAATAAAAAGAAAATTATATACAATATACCTAGGTTCATCCTAGAATAGGGCTACGTCCTGCCAAAAGTTTCACTATAATCAATCTCACAAATCTCTTGTTACAATGTGCGCTCAGTATATAAAGAGTATTTATAAGCAACTTAAGACGCCCTAATTAGTGTTTTCGCTCTGCTGCAAAACCACGACTATTCATGGGCCCAAGCCTAAATCATCAAGTAAAAAACCAGACCCAACACATGTACCAGGCCTGAAATTTTTGGGGGCACTGCCCCCAACTCCGCCCAACATTGAAGAGCGGGACCCCGTGGTCGTCGGGGGTTATACAGATATGGACTCGTGAAGTATGCACCAACTGTAACAAACCTGACCTAGCCTTACTTGGAAGTTCAGTATTTGTAAGAAGGTTCAATCTTGCCTTCTTGCAACTACCTTTATTTGGTGGAATAATAATCTTAAAGCAACAGTGATACAGAGTAGGAAAGAGAATATTTATTATTTTAGGATGTTCTTCTTGAACATGTATTTTAGGAAAATTAGATTTAGGTAATTAAATAATTATTAAGATTTGATTTACTTTCTTATTTAAATAATGTTTGGTGCCTATATAAGAGCACTGATAGTAATATTGTAAGGCAAACTTTGATTATGGAATAAACTTATGTTTTAGTATATCTCTTACCCCTTTCTCCCTATTTTTGGTCTAATCTCCCTCTACTTTCCTGCTTTCTGTTGTTTCTCTCTTTCTCAATCTATTTCCGTTTCTACCTATCTGTCCGGCATCAAGTGGTATCACAACCGAAAGTCATGCATCCTTATCTCTATCTATCAAAAAAAAAAAAAACTAAACAATAACTGAAACACAACAGCAACCGAAACACCTTCATCCACTACTTTCCATCGACTTCTAGCTTGGGCCACTACCACCATTAGAACTGGAATTGTTAGGCGACCACAGCCCAAAATTTTTTAGTAGTTCTACCATAGAAATCTGGCAACGTACCCCCACCTCCACCGCCAGAAACCTCCTCGTCGGAATCTGAGGCCACTACAGGGGTCGAAAAGTGCCAATCTATCCAACCCATAACCCAGAGCACCAGGCCCTGCGCAGTTGCTGTCTCTACTACCAAACACCAATAGATCCATTTTGGGTTTGTCAAGCCCATTCCAACACTTCCAATCATCAGTCGGACCAAGCAACACCACCATCGGAACCGACATCCCATTTTCGGCCTAACCATAGAAGCCCGAGCCGATCTGCCACCTACTCTGCCGACGTAGAGTTGCGCTTCTCTCCAGCTTTGTCGTGCCAAATTCGGATTTTTTAGCCACTCACTGCCGGAGCTAACGCCGTCATGGGACCAGAGCTACTGTTCTAGCTAGACCCTTAAGTCCGGCTCCAATCTTACCGGATTTGTACTGGGTCAGATCTGACCCGTCTGCCTAACCTAAACTTGTTGAACGCCTCTGAACCCACCCATTTTCTAACTTGAGCTGAGCCATCTCCGAGCTTAGCCAAGTCGCTTACTACTTGAACTGAGCCCGGCCACCTAGAAAAAAAAATTCAGGTCTATTTATTCATTTAATTTCTGTTTTTGTAGTTACTAATTTTTTGTAAAAAAAGTGTGAAAAAATAGGCAGAAAGAAAAAACAGTAGAAAAAAATCATAAGAAAGGAAAAAGAGGAGAAAAAAATTGTTTTTTGTATTATTTATGTTCTTTTTTTTTTTACATCAAATTTGAGTCACTTATGAGGAATGGGTGAGTTTAGTCAAGATCTTCGGGTTACAGTCCATTGCATATTGTATCCCATTACAAAAGATGTACTCTATCAAGTTTTTGGTCCGTTTGGCTATGTGGAGAAAATTAGTCTTTTCTCCAATTCAATGGAATTTCCAGCTCTCGTGCAATATTATTGTTCTCAAAATGCTATTTGGGCTAAGACATAGTTGAATGGTCGGTGTATTTATGCTAATTGCTCTCAATTGGGGATCGAGTATTCCACCTTTGAGATTCAAATTCGTAAGGTGCAACAACTCCTTGAACAAGTGAAACAAATGGAAGCAGCTTTTACCAAAACTTCTACCAATCAGGATTACATTCAAGATGTGTCTGAAGTTGTTTCTCCAATCCACACAGACTTTGAAACGAACGAACAAATCATTGAAGAAAGTGAGAATGTACCTATTGAGTCACTTCAAAACGAGCAAGGCCAAAGCCAAGATGAGGGCAAGATTTGTGCGTGTGACCTTCCTTACATTGATTTTGTCCTCCCGCACTGGATTGAGGCTCCTCAACAACTCCTCTTGATATCCTTCTTCTGCTCGATTGAGACTGCTACATCTCAAAAATTGCAAATCTTTGCCATGCAACTTCAAGAATCACAAGTTTTGATACTTCACCACTTCAAAACTCGTGATCAAGTTTTTTGTAAGTGTGGGAGAATGATACAGAATAAGATAGAAAATATTTATTATTTTGGGATGTTATTCTTGGACATGTATTTTAGGAAAATTAGATTTAGGAAATTAAATAATTATTAAGATTTGATTTACTTTCTTATTTAAATAATGTTTGGTGCCTATATAAGAGCATTAATATTAAGATTGTAAGGCAGACTTTGATTATGGAATAAATTTGTGTTTTGGTATATCTCTTGTCCCATTCTCCTTGTTTTCGGTCTAATCTCCCTCTGCTTCCATCCTGTTTCGCTCTTTCTCAATCTGTTTCTGTTTCTGTTTCTGTTTCTACCTATCTGTCAGGCATCAAACAGCAATGAAGCATGTTTTAGTGCTAGTTTGCTGTGAAATAATAGTTGCTTAGGACACCAGCTAGTATCTTTTAACTTATATCCGAACCGTACTGGAGGTTTTTGTCCACTGCAAATATGATATTGATTTCAATTCAACATTTTTCTAATGCATTGTCAACAGATGGGGATTGGCGCAGTGGATTCCTCCATAGCTGGTTTAGGTGGGTGTCCATATGCGAAGGGAGCTTCAGGCAATGTTGCCACTGAAGATGTTGTTTATATGCTTAACGGGCTTGGCATAAAAACGAATTTGGATCTGGCAAAGCTCATTTTGACTGGAGATTTCATCAGCAAGCAGTTGGGTCGCCGAACTGGTTCTAAGATAGCAATTGCATTGAGCCGAGTAACAGCTGATGCCTCCAAAATATAAGAAACAACAGGTTGATATAATATCTTAAACTTGGCTTAAATGCATTTATAATCTGCATAATGGCTATTATGGTGAACTTAGTAAATGTTATTGTGGTGATGTGGTGTTCATGATGTTTATATGATGTCCCGATTTGAAGCTCAAGCTGCTTATGCAGTGTATAGAAAGTGTTATCATTAATTATGAATTTTTGTGCTGCAAAAAGAAGATCAAGTGATGCTAGTCTTCTTCTTCTCTTGAACCGGTATTAATTTTGGCCTACCTTTATGCTTGGTCTAAAGGTTGTGAGGTTTTTTTTTTCAGAATTTTATTAAGAATTATATACATATGCACAACTTCATAAGAGTACTTAATTTTTGAAGTCGCATAATAGTACTTGTATATAGCTAATTTTAAATTCATTCTGATGGTCGTTGAAATGATTTTATTCCTTTTTATTTAGTTATTTCTTATGAATTTATTTAATAAACATGCAAGCACATGGGAGAGGTGAGGTTTGTTAAATATGTTAGTTTGATTACTATTCTTTTGTTTGCCGTTGTCATTTGTCAAAGAGCAGCAAACAAAGTCGTGACATGTATCTGATGTCACTATAAACACATAAATAAAAATAAATTATTTTATTAACTTAAACTAAAATCTAGGGATATGTCTGGAAGATTAGATGGTAGAAATCATTAAACCATGTTGTAGGGTTAGCTTTATAATTGCAAAATTTTAACATGAGTTAGGTGTGGAGGTGAACCAGGATCGTCACAGAAACGAATAAAAAGATATAATCCACTGAGATGGAAACAAGATGGAGTGTATTATAATCTTGCTATAGGCCATAGGGCCTCTAAATGTAAAATTTTAAAAATGATAAATTCATCCCATTTTTAAAATTTTGATAGTAAAACGGTAAAAAATATAAATATCTTTCGATTAATATTCATTTATAGGCGATTCATATTTTGACTTTGTCATGCGACTGCTACAAAATAATTTTTATTAAACTTTTGTTTAATTATTAGCTATTTTGAATATATCTATTATATCAATTAATTTTTTTAAAATATCATTTTTTTAAACTTGAAATTAAATTGTAATTAAAATAAAACCTTAGAGATATAAATATGCAATTGTATTTTACCAAAAATAAAAAGAAATTCTCCATAAAAATTATGGAATTATATCCTCATATTTATCACTTGTCAAAAAAAATTCTGCATATAATTAGAGATGAACACTATGACCATAATAAAAAAAAAACCTGGAGCTATGACCATAATAAAGAAAACTTGGATCTCCGTTAATTAAGAAAAATTATTTAATAATTATTAATAAAATTTTCATAATTTACATCGTCATGTGTAAGTAAGAATTTCTGATTGAACAGATGGTGTTTGAGATTGCGAAAGGAGTTGATATCCCAATGATGGTAGAGCAGCACGGCTTTTGACCAGGAAAAAAAAGAGAGAACAAAAAAGTTGAAGTAAAGAGAGGAGACCTCCAATTGCTTTCCCATCCCACCCATATATATTCTCTGCCTTAATGATGCCTAAGGTAATGTACTCATAACTAGACATTGTCTCATCTTTTTTGGTTCATCTCAGTCAAAATGTTTTTCAGCTCCCAATTACTCCTTTGAGGAGTGGTGGCCATAACTCTATCATGAAATTGAAAGTTGGTAAATTTTTTTATATACCTTTTTTCTTTGCTAGCTGTTAATTAATGAGTGTCTAAAATTATTCATAACCGATAGTAATTAATTGGGTGTTTGATATCAATTACGTTATGTTTTTTTTTTCTCTTTTTGCTTTTATATATGTTTTTCTTCGAAATAACCACAAATTTATTGGTTTCAATTCTCATTTTCGCGAATAATCTAGTCGAACGTGATAACCTACATTTGATTCGTCTGAAAAAATATAATTACTACATTGTACGTAAACTGACCCGTAATATCAACTTACAATTGAAAAATAATGAATATGTAAATTTGTAATTAAAAGATTATTTACACAGTATTTGATATATACAAAAATTTACAATCACACAGAGGAGCACTAAAGTCACAAATTAAATAAATTATTTAAAACAAAAGAAAGGGTACAATATTTTTGTAATGGAATGGTCCAGCATAAAACATATGAAAAAAATCTAGCATAGCCTGTCTTTTCTGAGTTTAGTTTAACAATTATATTTTCTTTATCTAAGATGTTTTTAGTTCAATTGTGATTATCATTTTCATCATAAAAAAGTTCGCGCACTCTTTATGAATATTCTCTAATCTCTCTATTCGGCTATAACCCAAAGCTTGTATTTATGCAATTAGTCTAATGTGGACATGCTTCAATGTTATGCTTTCACCATGGATTCTTTTTATATTTTTCTTTGTCTTTTTTTCTTTCACGTTGCCTTTTTTGTAATTTGACACATTTTGCTTCACTTTATTTGGTTACACGTTTATTATATTGATTTATTAAGGAATATATTATAAAAATTATGAAAATAAAGTTTGCAATACTCTTTGTTTTTATCCTAAATTCAAATCAATCCAAAAATAAAAATAAAGTTCAAATCAAGATGTGTATATATATAAAATAATTATCGAAATGAGTTCATATTGAAGAAAAAAAATATGTTGATAAATGAATTCTAATTTTAAAGCTTTATTTCATTCGATTATTTATGCTTATTTGAAAGCATTGTTGATTTTAAATATCCAGATCAATTATTCATTCGATATAAGTTATTGTTGAATATTCTTCAAGTAAAAGCCTGAATATGGTTTTTATGGGTGGTATAAAAAAGCATGTCCTAATTACAAAAATTATTTTTTTGTTTAGTCATTTTTAATTATTCTCAAAAGAAAAAATTATTCTTTTTACTAAACATCTACGGATTCAATCACACGATCTTATAATAAGAACAAAAGATCTTTTTCGATCAATCCCTTTATCCCTCATTCTTCGAGAATCAGAAAGATGTTTTTTTATGTTTGAATTTGTTCATTTGGAACATATATGTATATATGTTGCAATACTTTCACACAAGCCAGCCAGGTACTCTTCTCATTTTCTGCCCAGAGAAATGGAGAAAACTTTCCAACCCATATTGGCGTGTGGTGCCCTACACAACTGTCCTTATTTTCCCATTGATAGTTTTTTCAGACATCGCATGTTTTGTTTTTTAAGTTTTAAAAGTTTGGGAGAGATACTAATTACAAAAACCATGCTGGATAGCAAAGGTGAAGAAGATGAGGTGATCTTTTAAAGCAGATTTCCAATACTCTTAAACCTAGTTTTTTTTCCAGGTCATTGGGCCCTTTTAATTTGTGGAGGTGCTAAAATTGAGTAGCCATGACTTTCCTGTGTTGGCATATAAAGTGAATGAAGACAACATCATGTTTCTCAAGAAAAAAAGACCACTCCACATATATTCATTCACCCTTTTACCAACCCATGGCCCATCTCTCAACTCCTACTTAATTATTTTGACTACTTAATTTGAGTTGATTAATTTAGTCTTCATTAAACTTGATTAAGGTTAAAAGTTAATTTAATAAAATAAGATGGAAGTCCATATTAATTTGGTCTGCATTAAATTTATTTTTTTTTCTTTTCAAAAAAGATTCGTTAAATTAATGAGCTACACAATAAAAACTAGGCATATCCTATTATTTATCTCTTGTTTCCTTCGGTTTAATGCTTAATTTTGTATGCGATAACAAATGATTTTACTAACAATGTTAATTGTCAACCACATTATTGTGGTTTTTTTTAATAAAAAATAAAATGATTTTACTATATATTGATTTTGCAAGTAAGGGGTAATATAGTAGTAATTATATATATATATATATATATATATATATAATGGGAAAAGAAATAGAACATTGAGGACATCTTGTAAAATAACTTGTTAATTTATTGGTTATTTTCAAATTCTTTAGGTAAAATATTAGGATTCGATTCCTTTTCAATCAATATATAATTAAAGATACCTTACTTTTAATATTGTTAGGAGATACAAAGGGTAAACCATTGACATAAACACAAGCATGTTTTTTATGAGGAAGATTCAATGTTTGGCCTGGAACTAGAATTGATTTAAGTTTTTTAAAATGATTTATAGTAAATCAATATAAAAGTTATAAATTGTTTAGTATGTAACCAAAAAAAAAATGAGTTATTAATAGTAAAAATAATGTACAATAAAATGTACTGGAGTTATAAACTGATTACTATTTTAAAAAAATAACGGTAAAAATAATTTATTAAAAAAATAATTTTATTAAAAGGAGTGTTTACCTAGTTTTTATTTATAATAAACATGTTTATAAGAAGAAAAAAAGCATTTCTTTAAACTCTCCACTGGGTCAAATCCAAGACTTTCTTCTTCTTCTGTTTCTTTTTCAGCTGATGGAATTTTATTGACATAAAGTCCATGAATTGAAGGGATGAGATCTTAAGAGAGAAGGAAGTATCACCAAGTCAAATGGTTGGTGTGATATACTGAAGAATATCTAAAAATATCAGCCTCTTAGCTTCTTTGCTATACTTATTAGACAGACCCACATTTTTATGTTTTGGCATTTTGGTTTCCTGTTGACTAGAGTCTAGACTAGATATCAAAATTACAAAAACCACTTTTTTAGCTAATACTTCCATGAGTGCAAAACATACAAAGCTTCTTGCAGAAGACAAAACAAAAGGAAAAAAAAATCCATAAATGATTTATTTCACCTGACTGACCCCAATTAAGATTGATAAATCTGAGACAGAGACCTCTCCCTCTCTCTGTCCTGTAGTACTGCCAGTTTATTATATGCAACATTACAAAGAAACAAGCATCACCCAGATCTCCAAAGGAATCAGGAATTAATTCTCTCTTTCTCTCTCTCTGTGTTTCTCTGGTCTATAGAGAGAGGTTTCTCAGGTGAAAGCATGGGCTCTGAATTCATCAACCAAACAACCTCTGCACCAAATTTATTAGTATTATTTTCATTCAGTAGGCACCAAACCCTATGCTTGTTGACTCTTACACCTCTTTGACTATTCTAATATTCAGAGCTCAAACTCCAAGGTAAATTACCCATCACACACAGAAAAGAACCAACCAAAACCCCCATTTTCACAAAAAGATAAGAAAATAAAAAGGGTCAGTGTTCTCTTTTAGAGGCCTTTTTAATCTGATCCAAAGAGAAAGTTGTTTCTTGTTTCCTCTTAGGATTTTGGGGTCAATCAAGAAAATTCCATATCTGCATGGTGTGTGTTTAGAATATTGAAGCAGAGGAATATGGGATTAAGAAGGAAAGATCGGTTTGCTTGCTTCTCTCTCCTACTTTTGCTGATGCTGCTGTTGATGTTATTGTTCAACACTTCATTTTCTGCTGATGGGTCTACTTATGGAGGAAGCAGCTTCAAAAGTACTCATGGGTCTGCTTCTCAATTGAGTCACTCTAACAATGGTGGCCATAGATCAGGAGAGAAAGATGATGCAATTTTTGGTGATGAGAAGAGGAGAATCTACACAGGTCCAAATCCTTTACATAATAGATAAATTAATAGTGAAACCAAATAAATCTTAATTTGGTTTCTCTTCCTTATTTCATCCTATAATCTCTTTTTTTCTTTTTCTTTTATTTGTTGAATTCTTTTTTGATGGTTGATGTAATCTCCATAGGGGAATGTTCAAGCAATCTTTATACAGTTGCATGCATATATAATACTATACTATTTGAATTTTGCAGTGAGATTATATTTTTTAAAAATAAAAACTAGATTAAGAGTTAATTTTCTTTTATTTTTGTTGTCAGTAAGGTTTGATGGTTGATTTTATGTTTAATTCTGCTGTGAGTGAGGTGGTTAATTTTATTAAGCTCATTAGCATCCAATTAATCATATTTAATTAATTAATAGTAGATTTTTTTATTTATTTTTGTTATACATAGAAATTAATTTGAATATAAGAGAAATGTGATGATTTTGCTGCCATTAATGGAGTTGTTGGTGAATTGTCATATGGTAGGTCAGTGTTTTACTTTTGGAGCTTGCAAATCAATAATAATATAAAAATATTATTATTTTCTTAATTGATTGATTTTTTTTCTTCCTAATTCTTACTGTTTTCTGTTGCTTCTACTTTTTGTGTAAAAAAAAAAAAAGAAACAAAAGTACCAACCAGTAATGTGTGCAGGCCTCAGAAAATGAGAGTGCAATTTCTTCTTTCATGTTACTACTCAAACCAAATAAATATTTTCAGTTTTTAACTCACTTATTAATCCAAAGAAAATTTGCTATGTATATATTGTTTTCCCTTCAATGATTAAAAAAAAAACATTTTATTCTACATATATAATTGCATATAATGCAACAGAAAGCAAATCAAACCCGATACTATTGTTTTTTTATATGATTTTCGTACCACCAAAATGAATTGTATCACATGACCGATAACACATAATAAAAATGATAAATTACAACTTAAATTTATACTTTATTAATATCAATTTCAATAATTCGATGTGATGGTATGAATATCAACATGTATTTCATGTTCGCATATTGCATTGAGGTAATTGAAGTTTGAGGTTCTCCCAGAGTTGCCTCAAAAGGTTCAAATTGATTTTTGTTGAATGAAAAACTCTTAATAATTTTGGGTACAAAAATAATTTATATGCCATAATTAAACATATATTTTCATTGCTAGCAAGTACATCATGTTTTAGGATAAGGAGCTTCGAAGAAGTTTTCTCGTGGGTTAGAGGGCGATTTGTTGACAAATTAAGATGCGAGGTGGGGTTATTCATTGTAAGGTTGACTATGTACAGATTCTTAGAATAAGGTTATATATATATATATGAAGGTACTTTGAATTGGTTGGTTAGTCACTTAAATTAGTTATTTTGTATTTCGTATTTGAAAAGAACAATGTAAGAGGAATACCAAAACTGACAATTATTTGAACTATTCAGTCAATCAATTAGTAACTAGACGATATTTTAAAATCATTATTTCATATTGTAGTAAGTAAAATGTATTATTTTCATTGGTTGTTGATCTGGATGATCAAAATAAGGATTTTAAATCTTTACAGAGTTGAAAAATGATTAGTCAACACAAAAAATAATAATAAATGATTGATTTAGTTGTAATTTTGTGAATAAATTAATGTTACATGATTTTTTCCTTTAATTTTTTTTAAGCAATTAGTGCCCCTGATCGATATGTTGGTAACAGTAACGATCGATATTCTTAATAAGGGCGAAGCTGAGATCAATTCTTTTGTAGTAAAAAATTATGAAGTAAAGCTTACAGTATACTGTTTTTGCATATGGATCGACTTAGAGGAGATCACATTATAATCAAAATTTATGTGTATTGTAAGATTTAATTCACAAATTTTTACCGCAAAGAGGTTAATTTCATGACCCCTCAAAAATCATTCTTAGCCTTATGTTTTTGGCATTCCAAAAAGAAATTTTACAAGATTGGTCCCTATATAAAAAATTGCGATACATACACTAAAAATATTTTGAGCTTTTAATGAGATTTGGATGGATAAAAATATCGTTTTTGAATCCTCTAATTTTCATAAAAGAAAGATAAAAAAGAAAACTTAAAAACAATAGGTAAATAATTTTTAGGACTAATTACATTTTAAATTTTGTAATTCGTAATTAGGATTTCTCATAAAAATACTAGTCATATATATAATTTTTTATATATTAATGAGGCATTTGCATAAACAAATATTCAAAGAGGAGAGTAGCCATACTAATAAACTGCTTAGTCAACTTGCTCACCACAAGAAAGAGTCAAAAATTCCCAACCTCATTGGATTTCGTTAATCATTAGAAATCGGGTTGAAGAAAGCACAACATTTTATTCTACATATATAATTGCATATAACACAACAAAAAGCAAATCAAACCCGACACTATTTTTTTTTTATATGATTTTCGTACCATCAAAATAAATTGCATCACACGAGCAATAATATATAATAAAAATGATAAATTTTAATTCAAATTTATACTTTATTAATATCAATTTCGATAAATCGATGTAATGATACTAATATCAACATGTACATCATGTTTGGATTTTGCATTGAGGTAATTGAAGTTGGAGGTTCTCCCAAAGTTGTCTCAAAAATATCAAATTGACTTTTATTGTGGGAAACTCTTAATAATTTTGAGCACATAAATAATTTATATGTCATAATTAAACATGTATTTTCATTGCGAACAACTTAATATACGTTATGTTTTATAAATTCGTTATATATCAACATGCTATCTATAATCTATCTGCAATTAAATCGTCAAATAACATATAAGAAATTAACATCCAAACACAATTTTGATTTTTAAAAAAATTTTGAAGTAATAATTTTGATTTATTAGAATGTTTATCAAATATATAGCTTTCTTCTATAGTTTATTAATTATTAAAATCGATATAATTTAAAAATGAATTCTACGAAATGAAAAGTAAAATATTATATCAATCAAAATATCATATTTTATGTTACTGTCGCCGTCGCTCTTCCTCTCCCTCCCCTTCCCCTATCTTTATCCTCTTTTCAAATTTTTATTTATTTTAAATATTTTAATTATGAAAATTTAAAATAAAATAATTAAAATAAAATTATACTTTAATTCATTTTTAATTTATTTTAAAATAAAATAAACTATAACATGCGAGAAGCTTCTGATACTTATCAACTCCCCAGTTTAAAAGCCACAAGCATGGGTGTTTCTGTAATTTCAGTAAGTCATAAACCCAATTTAAACCCTACTCACTTACTCAAGTACCCAACGGAAGAAACGCCGAGAAGAAGCTTCTAGTATTCCTTGGGCTCTCAGTTTCTCTGCGCTCGTGGAAATGGCAAAGCGGTTGATTCCATCCTTTAATCGCATTTTGGTTGAGAAAATCATTCCTCCTGCCAAGACCAATTCTGGAATTTTACTCCCCGAGGCAACCACCAAGGTTATTTTCAATTCCCATTTCCTTTTCCTTTTTCGTTTTAGTTTCTCTTATATCACAAATAGAGGGTTAAAGTTTCTATGAATGATTTATTCATTAGTTAGATATGTGGTATTATTAGATTTGAGTTACCAACTTGCTCATATATCAATTACAATTGGGTTTGTGTCTGCTGTTTATTTATATGCTAATCTGATTGTCTGTTAATTTTTTTTATTCTTAGTTCAATATGATATCTTTTGGGTTTGAGTGTGCAATCCAGATTCAATTTTCAGTGGCACCTATGAATGTATGCATAATAGTTTCTTCCTGCTTGTGTGCTCATTCTACTAGGAATTAGTATACATAGTTGTATAAGCAATTTCTCTTTTCTTGTGATGATCTGTCATACCTAAGAAATTTTAAGTGATTCCATGATTGTGTTCCATATTATTTCTGTGGAAATTTGAAAAAAGAAATTGAATTTCAAGACTATTCTCTGTCTTGGACTGCAGAAAGCAAATGCATACGCGTGACTGAGACTAATACATCTATTTATATCATCTAACTTCTATATTAGAGAGATAAGTCAGCATGAGAAACTGAACGCTGCTTGTTAATAATGCTTAATGAGCATAACCACTGCATAACAAGAAATGTAATTTAGGCTTGAATTTTGTGAAAAACATCACTGTTAATTCATATGCATTCCTTGAGAGTTAATTGTACCGGTATTTACCTATTTTCTGGCCAGCTCAAGTTGTTTCTTCTTGTTGTTGGGCCTAATAATTTCTTCTTGAGTGCTTGATGATTCAGCTGAACTCTGGAAAAGTTGTTGCTGTGGGTCCTGGGGCTCGCAATAGAGATGGGAAGCTTATCCCTGTTAGTGTGAAGGAAGGTGACACTGTTCTTTTGCCTGAGTTCGGGGGCACTGAAGTGAAGCTAGGTGACAAAGAGTAAGTTCTGCTGCCTTGTTTGAATTATATGTGTACTTATTTAGTTTTTTCAGATAGATGTAACGTGTGTCATGTGTGAGATTTGATGGGTGAGGGTTTCCTATCTCATTATTATTCTCTTGTTGGATGTGGATCCTCTCCATTTAAGAATTGAAATTGAATCAAGATCATGGTGAGATTGAATGCCACCATGACAAACTTGGATTTGGATCATCTCCATTTGATGACTTGGACATTCTATCTCACTATTAACTTGACTTTCATTTCAATTATCAAATTGAGAGGATCCAAATCCTCTCTTGTTCTAGAGTATCTTTTATGTTTGGTTGGTCGTGTATAGAATAATTATATTTTTATTCCTTGACATGGCATGTATCATTCTCTTTACTTAATATTTAATATGATTATGAAAAACTAAATTGTTAGATTGTTCTGTTTCGCATCAGTTAGCTGATATGGAATAGCTCTTTTCTTTAAAGATCTTAATATTTTTAAACATTTTGTAATTCCCTTATAGTCATCTTCTTGTTGTCTTGACATTTAAGTGGCAACTCTATCATCTCTATAAACCTCATATTGCCTGCTTTAAGAATTTGGCAGGCTATCTTTTGTGGTACTGAATGCATGTCATACCTAATGTTGAACTAATATGTTATGCTGGAACACGCATTGACTTAACATAGAAGTCAAATTTGTCCTCCAAATTTAGGGGTCAATGCATGGACTTTCCGAGGGGCTAAGCCATTGAAATTGCTTTGCTCCTAGTTTGGCATGTTATGAAACTTGTCCGGTGAATTCTGTTCGTAGTTTCATATGTAGACTTCCTGTCTTCTATTGTTTCTTTATAAATGGATCCAGTGCAATGTTGATATTCTGCTTTGCTTTTGAGCTGAATTCTAATGTTGATAATTGCGATTTAAACTTTATTTTAAACAATTTTTGTTACAAATGTCAGAAAGTGAAAAGCACACTACCTATGAATGTAAACATCTGGAGTTTCTGTTCATAGTTTCATGTGGACTTCCTGTCTTCTATTGTTTCTTTATAAATGGATCCAGTGCAATGTTGATAGTTTCATATGTGGACTTCCTGTCTTCTATTGTTTCTTTATAAATGGATCCAGTGCAATGTTGATATTCTGCTTTGCTTTTGAGCTGAATTCTAATGTTGATAATTGCGACTTGAACTTTATTTTAAACAATTTTTGTTACAAATGTCAGAAAGTGAAAAGCACACTACCTATGAATGTAAACATCTGGAGTTTCTGTTCATAGTTTCATATGTGGACTTCCTGTCTTCTATTGTTTCTTTATAAATGGATCCAGTGCAATGTTGATAGTTTCATATGTGGACTTCCTGTCTTCTATTGTTTCTTTATAAATGGATCCAGTGCAATGTTGATATTCTGCTTTGCTTTTGAGCTGAATTCTAATGTTGATAATTGCGACTTGAACTTTATTTTAAACAATTTTTGTTACAAATGTCAGAAAGTGAAAAGCACACTACCTATGAATGTAAACATCTGGAGTTCTGCAATGACATTATTTGTCATTTGCCAACCCTTCTATTTCGTACTTAGGCTGCCTTGGTTGTCCTATGAAAGGCTGGGGAGGTGAAGGTGTTGGTTCATTGTAATCTACTTTGTATTTAGAGGATATCTATGATAGATGGCCATGGAATTTGAAGCTTCCTACATGATATTAGGGAAATATTAGAATTGGTAGTTACTATGCGAATTTGAACCTTTTACAAAGCTTCTATGCATGTATATGATGTAAGCCATAATGAATCATCTGCTGTCTTATGTGTTTCTTCCCGATACAGATACCAATCTATAAAAACATACTTAACTTGTTAGTTGTTATGTCTTGCCCAAACCATATTTTTGGCCTAATTAATCACTTTTCATTTGGCTTTATTTATTGTTTCAGGTATCATCTGTTCAGAGATGAAGACGTCTTGGGAACTCTGCATGAATAATGCATGATGATGCTCTTTCAAAGAATTGGATATGATATGAGGTTGCTCATGGATGAACTAGTTTTAGACTTTAGCACTCTTGTGACTGTATCAGTATTGTATGATTCATTTTAACTGTGTTCAGGAAGTGTTTTTGATCGTTTTGAGGGACCTTGTGGTATTGTCAACCTCATCATCCACATAAATTTTCGTTTGACTTTGAAAGGTGGGTCAAATTAGTGAAATTTAGATGAGAAATAAAGATCTTTTCCTTTCCTCACTTCCCCGCACTCGCTTTATGCTCTATGGGGCCAATGATTCCTTGTTTTTGGAGTAGTTTTTATATTGGTTTCACTCTACTGTCTGTGGAGGAAGTTCCTTGTCAGATATGGAACTGCAAAGGATTTCACATTTTTTCCCCTTCGGCAGGGGAGGGGGTGGGTGTGATGGGTAATAATCGAAGACAGCCAACTCACCGTAGGAAAAGACAAATTCATCTCGGTTTTGAGTTGGCTAACCCAACAGATCCTCGTTTCCATATATGTAATAGATTCAATGATTTCTTTCACATTTTAAGTAATAGATTCAACGATTTATGATCCAACTGGAACCATAAACCATTTGTGTTATGGAACCGTTTTAAGTAATAGATTCAATGATTTTTGACGAAAGAACTCCTCTTATTAAAACTTCGTGTCGAAGAGATGGATGTTAACGTAGTGATGGCTCTTGATGCCAATATTGATAGGCAACATCCTCTCGAGCACTACCCCCTTTGTCTCGAATTTCATGTCACTGAGTATTATGAAAGCAGTTTAATGAAAGTAAATTTACACAAGCCAAGTCATCCCATCAATATTTACTTTCCTAAACTGACCTTACCTTATGCTTATGCTAATGGCAGAGATTTGCATTTGCCTTCTTTGTTTGTGTGAGAAGGCAAAGTAAACTTTTTTTTAATTTTTTTTTTGTGGGGAAAAAAAAAGAGAGTTTACGTTATATTGTTTCTCTTTTTGTGTTATTGAGTTTTGTGAAGTGAGGATAGCACAAGAAAATAATATTTTAACTTTTTGTAAAGTGATAATTATTTTAAGATATTTATTTCAAGAAAGAGTGACGATCAAATTGAGATATAAAAGTTTAAGTTTTGAATGTGGGTCATAGGTGACAAGCATAGGATACATATAAATAATCACACCGAAAGAAACAAAAAGAGGTTTGTGGAAAGAGAAATTTTTTATTTTGTTTATGTTGCAAATGGTATAGAGGCATTTTGATTCAAGTTTTTCCCATCTTATCCCTTTACTTCTCTTATATGACATTACATACAACTGTCAATAATACTTAATTACACTGAAGTTCAATTACAGAGGATCTAATTCCACTTTATATATACTCTTTGTTGATGTCAAAAAAGTGGACGAGGGATGTCTAGTCTTCAATGGCCCTGAACGGGGTATTGCTGAAGGTCGGTCTAGGTGAAAAAGCTTTGGACTGGAGAACTTTTTCGTATCGAAAATGCATGCACTCATGCAAAAGAAGTTTCTCGGAGTTTTAGTACCTCGGAGAGAACCCTCCGATGGTTAAGTCAGCAAACACTCTTTGAGGTGAATAAATAAAGTATATAAAGGTGAAGGAATATTTAAGGAGGAGAAGGGAGCCAAGTTAATTCCTTTTGTTCTTCGAATGTTTTCTCCTTGTACCTGAGATTCTTTCTAGTTTTCTACCTCATTTTGGGAATGTTCATGTGTATGATTGTGTTTAAGTTCTGTTTTTTTTTTGTCTGGTTTGACCTAGTTTGGCTTCTCGCTCTTGCTTGCTTACTTCCGCAAATGTGGGAGCCATTTTATATAGACACAGGTATGCTCATTGTTTAACTCTTCGAAGTGCAAAATTGTACAGATCAGACGAGATGTCTGCGTCTCGAGCCTCATAAAAGATAATCTTTTGTACACGAGAGATGGTTTCCTCTTAAGTCATCACATCATTATGTCACGAGGTATGGTCACGCATAGGTTGCCACAGTTATCTCGGGTTACTTCGCCGTTTGATAGTTATTAATTGATTACGTTTGATAGTTATTAATTGATTACGTGTCTGATTTTTATCGGATCGTATTATTTTGATCACATCACTCTTATATATTTAATTTTTTTATTATAAATATTTAGATATTTAGGTTTTAACAAATTTTTTTTTTTTGCTTGAGTAGATTCTAACAATTAAAACTCAAATATAAAAATACATAGTGTCATGGTTAGAGGTGGGATTAGGGATACGTACTTGTTGACCCATCACTTGTGACAGCTCAACCTCAACTGGCGTGGGTGTTTTTGTAATTTCAGCAAGTCATAAACCCCATCTTAAACCCTACAGTCTAGTCTCTTTACAATTCCCCAACAGAAGAAACACCGAAGAGGAGAAGCTTCTAGCACTACTCGTTCTGTCGTTCGGCCTCTCAATTTCTCTGCGGTCGTTGAAATGGCAAAGCGATTGCTTCCATCCCTTAATCGCATTTTGGTTGAGAAAATAATTCCTCCTTCAAAAACTAATTCTGGAATCTTACTTCCCGAGAAAACCTCCAAGGTTATTTTCAAATCCCCTTCCTTTAATTTAGTTCTTTTCTAGTTTCTCCTGTTATATTACTCGTACAGATGGCAGAAGTTCTACTTATACGAATGAAAATTTCATTTTCGGAAGATATCTTGTACTATTAGATTCGAGTCATTTGACCAACTATTTTTTTTCCTAAAAAATACTAGAGTTTGGGTGTGTAATCCAGCTTCAGCGTTCGCTCATCCACTGACAATGACACATTTGGGTTTGTGTCTGCTCCTCTACTTTATGCTAATCTGATTATCTGTTAATGCTTTTTCTACTTAATTGCAATAATCTTTTGGGTTTGGGTGTGTAATCCAGCTTCAGCGTTCACTCATTCACTGACAATGGCACATATGTTGTATATTGTTGCTTTTCCTCATTTTACTTGCCTGATCTATCCATTATCTCTTAGGTTGTCTTTGGTAGTATGAAATTGAAGCTTGAGATTGGATTTGAAGTGGAATCATAATTTTTTCAACAGCAAAATTGTTGAAAAAGACCATAATTCCAATCCCAAGCTTCGTTTGTTTTCTGATACCACTGGCTATGCATTTGAAGAAATAATTTATATGGCCTTACTAGTATTACCCATTTTGTTTTTGTTAGTTAATCTCGCTTTTCACCATATTTTCTATTAATGTTCCATTGTTGTATTAGAAGGTTCTCTTTTCTTGTGATGATCTGTCATATGGATGTGTTCCCCTTAGTTTCTATGGGAATTAGAGAAAGAAATTAAATTTCAAGTTTTTTCACTGTCTTGCAAATACATACACATAACTGAGACTAATATGCCTATTCAGTAAATTAGAGTACATCATCCAGCCTTCATATTAGATAGATAATTTAGTGTGAGAAATTGAGCACTGAACGTTATTGATGAGCATAACTGCATAAGCACTACATGATATGCAATATATTGTGTCTTGAATTTTAGTGATAACTTCACTGCATCATATGCAAAATAGATGGAGATGGAGTATCTGTTAATTTTTACTTTTATCTATGATTATTTAGTCATATATTGTATGAACATGTTTCAAAAGTTGGATCTTTATGATTTAGATAAGTTGTGGACCTGTGGTATATTTTTTTTTACTTGGGTCTGGGAACTCATTGTTATCTTACTTAAAATGGGAAAAAAACATGGATACAAGCATATATACTCCGGAGTTCGGCTGGGTCCCCCTGAAAATATATCTCAAGCTCTGCCACTGGACAAGTAAAGTGTGAAGCTTAATGTTCAATTACTGTTTCTCCATTTTTTGGAAACTGAATGGTATGGCTGGTGGGCAGCTTAGTTCTGCCTGAAAGCCATAATGGAAATTTCTTCATTTTTCGTTGGAGTAGCCATAATAGACTTTCTATCACAAGTTTTCTGTACTTCCTATTCTCTTCTCCTTTCCTGTAAACTTTTTGTTTGGTCAGAGGACTGAGAGAATTTCTATATATCTCTGAGGCCTGAGCTTTAATTATATCTATTTACCTGTTTGCTTGGGTCTAATAATTTCTTCTTGAATGCTTGATGATTCAGCTGAACTCTGGAAAAGTTGTTGCCGTGGGTCCAGGTGTTCGCGATAGAGATGGGAAGCTTATTCCTGTTAGTGTAAAGGAAGGTGACACTGTTCTTTTGCCTGAGTTCGGGGGCACTGAAGTGAAGCTTGGTGATAAAGAGTAAGTTCAACTGCCTTGTTTGAACTTTGAATTATGTGTGTTGTTTGGTTTGAGTTTCAGATACTTGTAATGTACATCATGCTTGAGATTTGATGGGTGACAGTATCCTATCTCTGAATAGTATTCTCTTGTTCTAGAGTAAGTCCAATGCAATCTTGATTTTGTGCTTGCTTCTGAGATGAATTCTAATGTTGATAAAATTTGAATTTTATTTGAGCAAATTTTGTTACAAATTTTAGAAATTGAAAAGCACACCACTTTTGCATGTAATCATGTGGAGTTTCTCAATGGCATTTCATCATTTCTCGACCTTCCTTTTGCATTCTTAGATAGGCAGCCCCAATTGTCCTATGATATGTTGGGGCGGGGTCCAGGGAGGGGCGAGGCAAAGATGTTTGTTCATTCTATTCTACTTTGTATTTAGAGGATGTCTTTATAGTTATAATAGAAGATCATGGAGTTGGTAGGTTCCTGTATGAGATAGGGAGATAATTAGAGTAGGTTGTTCTTATAAAAAAATCAGAGTAGGTTGTTACCATAATGATGGTGGGTATCTGCAGAATCCATTAGATTGCAAGGTAACTGGTAGAACACTTCACCAGCTGGAAATATCTTAGTGATTATGATAAAGAAAATGGAAGATATAATAAGATTAGAAAGCTAAATGACATTAATCAGGAATAGCAATGGAAAATACAGGAAGAACAGTAAATGAAAGCTAGGATTTCGAGAGCCTAGTCTCTCCTCTTTTATCTCTTAATATTCCCTGCCCTCCCCTTTCCTCCCAATTCCTATTTATATCTGAGCCTTAGCCCACAGCAGCTAACAGACTCACTAACCAACAAAAAATAACAACTCAATAAAGCCAGCTCATCTAACAAACTCTCTGCTAACAGAAATTGGAAGCTTCCCCTGTAACCAATTCTTCATCACCTTGTTGAGCCTTTGCCGCACATAAGTGTTCTTAATCAATGGTCTATCAATACCCCCCCTCGGAGTCTCACCTTGTCCTCAAGGTGAAAGGTGGAAAATTGCGCGTTGAGGAACTCGAACTCTTCCCATGATGTCTCAAAATCCGGTAGATGCTTCCACTTAATCAATACCTCCAACTTTCCATGTGCATTGTAGCGTAGCCCGTCCATTGATTCCGGTTTTACCTGCCACTCCAACTCCTTCGTGAGGACCTCAGGGAGGGGTTGCACCCTGGTGGTCTCACCTACTGCTTTCTTCAACTTTGAAATATGGAACACTGGGTGAATGGGGGTAGTAGAGGGTAAGTCCAACTTGTATGCCACAACGCCAATGCGGGACAGCACCTAATAAGGACCGAAAAATTTAGGAGATAACTTCTCATTTGCTTTCCTTGTCAAAGACTTGTGACGATAAGGACGCAGCTTAATATAGACCCAATCTCCAGCCTCAAATTCGACTTCGCGGCGTCTCTTATCCGCATAGTCTTTCATGCGTTTCTGAGAGCGGTTCAAATGAAATTTGAGTTCATTTAATATGTGATCCCGAGCTTGTAGTTGAACATCCACCTCAGACATAAGAGTGGAACCCCTTTCAAAACGTAACAACGGTGGTGGATCACGGCGGTAGAGAGCGTAGAATGGAGTAGTGTGCGTGGAAGAGTGGAATGAAGTATTGAAACAATATTCTGCCCACGGTAACCATTTAACCCACTGCTTGGGTTTGTCTCCCGCAAAACACCTTAAGTAGGTCTCAATGCTCCTATTGACCACTTCGGTTTGCCCATCCGTTTGCGGGTGATAAGTGGTGCTGTGCTTCAATGATGTACCCTGTAAACGGAATAGCTCCGTCTAAAATTTGCTGAGAAACAACTTATCGCGATCTGAAACAATGGAGCGGGGTACCCCATGTAAGCGGATGATCTCCTTGACGAATACTGTTGCAATATGTTGGGCATTCAAAGGGTGTTTGAGTGGGATAAAGTGAGCGTATTTCGAAAGACGGTCAACCACCACAAATAAACAATTGAACCCATCAGAGGTAGGCAGTCCTTCCACAAAATCCATGGATAAATCTTCAAAAACTTGTTTCGGAATTGGTAGTGGTTGCAGCAACCCTGCAGGGCGTAGAGTCTCATGTTTATTATGTTGACAAACTGAACATTCGGCCACAAAACGCTACACTTGTTTCCTCATACCCCGTCAATAAACATCTCTAGACAGCCTCTGAATTGTCCTTAAGACCCCAGAATGCCCTCCCACTTTACCCTCATGATATTCGGCTAGCAATGTTGGAATGAGAGTGGATTCTGACGGAATCACTATCCGTCCTTTGTATAATAAAATGCTATGTGGTATGCTGTAGTCCGGAAATGAGTCTGACCCTTGCAATAGCTGCTGTTTGATTGGTTCATGAGTGAGGTCTGAGTCAACTTTGTTGTTCAGCTCATCGCTTGGCACACAACATGAAACAGTGAGGACAGCCAGCTTGAAACCTTCGTCCCTTCGTGATAACGCATTAGCTGCTTTATTCTCAGGACCAGGTCGATATTCGATGTCAAAATTGTAACCCCATAACTTCGAAACCCATTTCTGGTGCTCATAAGATACCAGCCGTTGGTCAAGCAAAAATCGCAAACTCCTCTGGTCAGTACGCACAATGAATTTGCGCCCCAAAAGATAAGGTCGCCACTTTTGGATTGCCAAAACAATAGCCATCAGCTCGCGCTCGTATACCGACTTAGATCGATCCCGTTGGTTAAGCACTTGACTAAAGAATGCGATTGGTCTCTGGTTTTGCATTAATATTGCACCGATGCCAAAACCAGAAGCATCCGTTTCTACCACAAACGGTTGACGGAAGTTAGGAAGAGCTAATACGGGAACAGTTGTCATGGCCACCTTCAGAGCCTCAAATGCCTGTTGCGCTTCCGCATTCCACCCAAAACGATCCTTCTTGAGCTAATTGGTGAGTGGTGCTGCTATGTGCCCATAATTGTTGACAAATTTCCGATAGTATCCGTTAAACCCAAAAATCCTCGTAAGGCTTTCAGGTTAGGAGGAGTTGGCCATTCCACCATCGCTTGGATCTTCTTAGGGTCCGTTGCCACCCCTGTAGCCGAAACAATGTGACCCAAATACTCCAGCTCATTCTGTCCAAAGACGCATTTCTTGAGATTAACTACCAATGAATGAATCTTCATCGTCTCCAAAACTGTCCTCAAGTGTTCTAGATGATCCGTCATAGATTTGCTATATACCAAAATATCATCAAAGAATACCAATACAAATTTCCGAAGGTACTGCTTAAATACCTCATTCATCAAGGCTTGGAAAGTCACTGGTGCATTCATCAATCCAAACGGCATCACCAAGAACTCGTAGTGGCCTTCATGAGTCCTGAAGGCTGTTTTAGGCGCATCTCGAGGGCTCACTCTAATTTGGTGATATCCTGACTTGAGATCCAATTTTGAAAAAAACTGTGCTCCATATAGTTCATCTAAGAGCTCCTCAATCACTGGTATTGGAAATTTGTCTGGAATCGTCACTCGATTCGAAGCCCTATAATCAATACAGAACCGCCAGCTATCATCTTTTTTTTTAACCAGAATCACAGGACTTGAAAATGGGTTGTGGCTTGGCTGTATGATACCAGCTGACAGCATGTCACTTACCAAACGCTCGATTTCATCTTTTTGCACTTGTGGATACCGGTACGGCCTCACGCTCACCGGTTCAACACCTTCCTTCAATGTGATACAATGATCCAGCGCTCGTTGAGGAGGCAATCCTCTCGGCTTTATCACCACTTCAGGATATTCTTGTAGCAGTGTATTGACAGCTTGGGACACCTCCACAGCTCCTTCGTTTTCATTCTCTGACACTAAGGTCCCCAATTCAAGCAAATACCCGTGTCCTTCATGCTGTACAGTACGCATCATTGCTATGAGCGGTACCTGTTTTTTGCAAAGTCCCGGTTCTCCCTTCAGTGTTACCGTGGTTTGACCCAAGGTAAATTTCATGGTTAATGCCTTCCAATTGACTTGCATCGATCCTAGTTTCGATAACCATTGCATGCCCAGAATGACGTCTTCTTTTCCCAGTTCTAAAGGTAAAAAATCCTCTACCACTTCTACTTCAGGAAGAGTTAGTAACATACCTTTACAGATGCCATTGGTATGCACTGTGCCTTCTGTTCCTATTATCACCTTGTATGCCGTTGTCGCCGTTATCGGCAGATTCAGCCGCTGTATTATATCTTTAGAGATGAAGTTATGTGATGCTCCGCAATCTATCAGCACCGTCACCATCTGCGTTCCAATCCCCCCTCGCAATTTCATAGTATGGGGATCGGTAAACCCCATTACGGAGTTCATAGAGAGTTCAATTGCTCCTTCTACTAGCTCAGGAACTTCTTCCAGTTCTTCCTCTCCAGTTTCTTCAATCGTACGGCATCATCCACAATTAACACCTAGAGCTGCCGATTTTTGCACAAATGACCAGGAGAGTATTTTTCATCACAACGGAAACACAACTCTTTCGCGCGACGGCTTAGCAACTCAGAATCAGTAAATTGTTTATAGGTTGATGAATTTTGGTTCGTCGTCGTTGACTCCGGTGCCGTCTTTCTCTGGTCTGGGCCGGCGTGACCTGTGCTTGCCGTCGAAGATGGTCGTACCGAGTTTGAAGGAGGAGACGCATTTGTTGTGTTGTTTGCTGTAGACCTTGGGTTCGTATAAGAAGAACCTGATGGTGGTCGAAACGACGTCGTAGTATACCTTGGGTTCGAATAAAAGGAACCCGACCCATAACCTGTTGATCTGCCTCATGACCCACTGGATCTAGGTCCGACCCGCGATGCTTGGAAGACACTGTTCTTATCTTTGATCATTCTTGCTGCCTTCATCATCTTGATCAGATTGTTAGGCCTGAGGAGACACACCTCCGCTCTGATCACCGACTTCAAGCCATTGAGGCAGGTGCTTTCAAGAACCTCCTCCGGAAGCCCCTTTAATGGTGATGCCAGGATTTCAAACTGCTCCTGATATTCTTCGACGGTGGTTTCTTGCTGGACGGCGAGGAATTTCTCGCACAGAGATCCCTCCATCTTCGATCGGAACCGGTTTAAGAAGGCCATTTTGGATTCGTTCCAAGTACGAAATCTGAACCTATCTTCTACGTATTGAAACCATGCAAGGGCTTTGCCTTCCATGCTTAGAACCACCGCTTCTAGTTTTTCTCCATCATTCATCTTACTCAAAGAAAAGTACCTTTCAGCTCGAAAAATCCACCCATCCGGATTTACTCCCGCGAAAATGGGTAATTCCAATCTTCGATACGCCCTATTCCCAAACGTCTCTGTCACAGCTCCTCCTCCCATAGTCTGCGACTCCATCAACTGCGGTTGTTTTATCGTAACTTCACCCTCCAATGTTTGCGACTCCATCAGCTGGGTATTTTTCTGCTTCTTTTCCATTCGAGATGAAGAGCACAAATCATACCTCCGTCCCATTTGATCCATCTTTTCCATCAAAATAGCCATCGACTTCTCTAAGCTCCCTACTGACTTCTCCATGCTCCCCACTGTCTTCTCCAAACTCCCTACTGATTTCTCCAACCCACCGATCTTTTGAGCTTCAATTTCCATTTTCTCCTCCAATGCCTCCACCTTCCTTTGTGCCATCTTACCCCAGGAAAAAAAATCTGCTCTGATACCACTTGGTAGAACACTTCACCAGCTGGAAATATCTTAGTGATTATGATAAAGAAAATGGAAGATATAGTAAGATTAGAAAGCTGAATGACATTAATCAGGAATAGCAATGGAAAATACAGGAAGAACAGTAAATGAAAGCTAGGATTTCGAGAGCCTAGTCTCTCCTCTTTTATCTCTTAATATTCCCTGCCCTCCCCTTTCCTCCCAATTCCTATTTATATCTGAGCCTCAGCCCACAGCAGCTAACAGACTCACTAACCAACAAAAAATAACAACTCAATAAAGCCAGCTCATCTAACAAACTCTCTGCTAACAGAAATTGGAAGCTTCCCCTGTAACTAATTCTTCATCACCTTGTTGAGCCTTTGCCGCACATAAGTGTTCTTAATCAATGGTCTATCAGTAACTTGTTGGATTCCATTAGATAATTACATGACTGAGCCTTCTCAGCGGTTGTCATGTGTTAGCTTTTGACTACTGTATTTGTATTCAGAAGTTCTCTTGATGATTCCTGCTAAGATGACCGAGTTGTGAGCTTCTCACACCATTTCTTCTAAATTCAGCATCCTAGTACCAGAAGGACTTTGAACTTTGGTGGAATTAGATGTTAAGTGGGAGATTTGATACTTGGTCTTACCTCTCAGCATTGATGCAAGATGCAAGATCATGTAATTCAATCCATAATCATGCTGATGATTACTATAAATGAAAATTATGAATTTACTGCTGCTGTTTATTTTTATGACAATGGAAGTGCAGCCTTGTCTGGTATTTGGTTCAGTATATCAGTGTAGTGATTTTAGGAGATTCACAGCAATAGTTATGTTTGTAGCACTAGTACCTAGTTTGCACGTCAAATAGGGTTTCTTAATTGTCTGTCGCTTTTTTGGAAAGTTGCCATACTTTGTTGATCTCTAACTATGGAAAGGTCGCAATTTATCATAAGAGCAATATCAATCTTCTCTTTAATGATTGTGGGATCTGTTGAACTGATATGTATGTACCTGGAATATATTTGCAGAATCTGAACCCTTGTATTTCAGGTTAAATTATACAGTAAACACCCACTAAATGAAATAGCCGATAAACGCAGTGCTTGTCTGTGATTCATGTGTCTATGTTTTGCGTTTGTAAAGACAAAAAGGAGGGGCTAGTGGTGGAGAGTTTTTAATACATATTTGGACTAATACCAACTACAAAGATAGATGAGATTTTGAGGCAACCTTTCCAGTATGTTGCGTTCCATTTCCTTCTATAAGTTTATAACTCTGATTCGGTGGTAAATACAAAGTGGTCCATGTCTTACACGAGTACCAGCTCTGTGGCCATTGGCTCTATTGCTTTATATATATATATATATATATATATATATATATATATATATGCGCGCGCACACATACATATATATTAGTATCAAGCGTTTTTACTGCGAGTATTTTGGTTGAAGGCTTGTTCAACATCCATATATTCACTTGTGCAATTTAATTCTAGCATATAGGCAATTCAAGCCATTACAAATCATCTGCTCTCTTGTGTGGTGCTTCCCTATACATTCCAAAACTGAGTAACATGTTCACTTATTTTGTCCTGCTTAAACTATATTTTTGCCCTAACTAACACCCTTTTCTTTTTGGCTTTTATTTACTGTTTCAGTTATCGCCTGTACAGAGATGAAGATATCTTGGGAACTCTTCATGAGTAAACTCCTGATGGGTGCTCTTCCATTTTATCAAAGAATTGGATACGAGATTGCTCTTGAATGGACTAGTTTTAGGCTTTGGCATTCTTGTGATTCCTTCAGTATTCTATAGCTCATTTAAACGTGTCGAACTTTGATATTTCACAAATCTTGAGGGAACAGGTTTAGGATTAAATACGTTACCTCCTGGCCCCCTCCTATAATCTAAGACTTGTTAGAGCTTTTATCGTTTTAAGGGAGCTTGTGGTATTATCAACATCATCATTTCTTGTCAGTTCATGTTTGCTATTTAGAAGTCTTCCTCTTGCCAAACTAATGAATTTCGGAAGTGTTTGGTATGTGTCTCTGAGAACAAATTTTTTTTCATAAAAAATGGAAAACAATTGTAAATAAAATGAAAAAGTATATAATTAAATATATATTATATATTTAATTACAATTTTATCCTCATAAATTATAACAATAAATTAAATTCTCAAGTTTTAAGATTCAAGGTATAATGGTAAAATAGTTTACAAGTAAAAATTCTAACTCTTTATTTCTTATAGCTCAATCGTTAAATCTTAATCTGTTTTGAACATTGATAATTGAGAGAGAGAATTTGAAGAAAAAGAGATTGATTGTTTAATGTTTTGATTATTTTAGTTTTCATTCGAAAGTTTATACTTTATAAGTTATTTTGAAGTATTTGAATGTGAATCAAACATTAAGAATTTTAACTTGGATTGATTGAATTATACTACACTTTAATTAATATAGCTTTCTTGAATTAATAAAGTTTTAATTTTTTAGATTAATTGTGGTTAATTGTAAAATTTTGATAATCAAATCTAAGCAAAAATGTGATTACAAAAAAAAAAAAATAGTTAGATTTATGATTACAATTTTGAATAAATAACTATAATGATTATGGTTCAATTAAATTTTAAGTTTACTTAACCATGCCCACCGCCACTCACTTCCTCTCTCCCTCCCTGCTTTGTGGGCTTGGGCATCTTACTACTTATAACTGCGTTTGGATTCCCTTCAACATGTCTTCGTACAAGACATTGTCATCCTCTTAAAACCTCCATTTGAAAATCCAACAAGTATACAGGAATAAAATTGGCACATCAATTATCAGTTTTGCCTTGGGCCAAATCACATTCTCCTTTCTTTCAAAATAAATTATTCATACCATAACCAACTTTCAGGAGTACAACGAAGGTTATTAACCATTCAAGACACTACTTTCCTGCAGCATTTTTTGATGACTTCACAAAGTTCCTTGCAGCGTCCAAACTTAGCTCTTCATAAACCTGAAAACCAATTGAGAAATTAAAATTTCCCAGAATCCATATTTCTTTTTATAAGCTCCCAGAATCGATGGTAGGAAATGGAAACTTAACCACAAAGATAATGTGATTCTCAGAGGCTAGTACACTTACAAGTTTGCCGTGAATTTGCTGAAAAGCCTTGCAAAATCTTTCAGCTTCCATTTCACCAACCTTGTATAAGATGAGTGCCCGTCAGTTTTAACATCACGTTGGCTTACTGCCAACCATTTCATCAAATATTCTAAACATATACAGATCATTATTATCCTCTTCACTTGCTAAAGAGAAATATGATTTCATATCCAAGAAACTACTGAATGGCATCAACAAGTATTAATCTCTAAGTATCTCAATATTAACATAATGAGCTATAGGTAAAGAAAAGGGGTTAGCAAAGTTGATGAATCTTGTCATTAATGATTAGGCAATCACATTATCAGATTACCGTGGAAGACCAGCTTCTCCACATGTTTTTCATAAGAACTCGAATCTAGAGGATATCAATCCAATCATAAAAGTAAAAAGTTGATCAGAATAATTGGAGATTAATGGTCCTATTAGCAATTCCAAAGCCAAAAGCCACCTGATCATTTCCAAGAAACAAGTCTGCTAATTTTACTCTAAATCAAGGATGTAAAATTTCGGTTCGGACAACATTTCGATTTAATTACTTAAATAGAACGTTTCGGTTTCGGTGAGCCGTTTCAGATTTGACGGTATTTTCAAATATATATCTATCAAATTACATATATTTAAAAAAATATATTTAATTATAAATATAAATCATAAGAAAACAATCACCATTCAAATATACAAATTAATCTTACCCAAATTTTTGCTTTAAAATCAATTACGATTTTTTTTTCTACAAATCCAAATTGGGGCTTTGTCCTACAATCAAATTACATACCTTATATATATATATATATATATATATATATATATATATATATATATATATTATAATAAAACAACCATTATTCAAACATCAAATGATAAAGATAATACACTATCCACACCATTTAAAATCCAAAGTCTAACACAAACAACACCAATATGATAATTTATCACCCACATCATCCAAGATAGAGTTGTTGTTTTTCCTTATGAAACAATCAAACCGGATTTGATCAATCCTCAATTGAAGAGAAAAAGTGAAAATTTCCCAATTAATCCCTTAAAATTTTCAAAATATAAAAGAATTAGCATTATAATATTTCGATTGAAATATGATGTTTCGGTTGAAACCGACCGAAATGGGCAGAAACAAAAAGTGAAACAAAGTATATGGGTGATTCGTTTTGGTTTAGTGTTGAAAACGAAATGTTTTGGCTGAAAAAGAACAAAACTGACAACATGGCTATAAATACGGTGAAAAATGAAAAATTCTTGCCTAGACTTAGTCTATGGAATTTTCCTGGACAAGACCTACTCTCCACTATCACATGGAGCGAGAATGAGAAATTTTCTCATGCATCTCTCTCCATTTGACGGTGGAAAGTACCTTTGGTCCAAAAAAATTCCATGGACCAGGTCTAGGCAAGAATCTCTAGCAAAAACATTGTCGTTTTTTTGGGTGCTAATCTATAAAGGGTACTGAGGAATGGTTGATTATTCAATCTCATGCTCGCCAGGGAGCCTGACAAGAGAGGCCTAGATGGAGAACCACAGGCACTCCCTCAAGCCAAAGCCCGACCAAGACACAAGGATAGGAAACTAGCCACTAGGCCACTGGCTTCAGTTTCTGGAAAGAAGCAATTCAGGGGTATCCATATTATCATCAGCAATGACTCACTGCATGCAAGGTTGTGGTTGAAATGCTAAAAAGAACATTATTTTCCATTTTTCAGTCATCTGTTTCACAAATTCGTTATTTGAAATCTTTTACAACAGAAAGGAAGACTCCTTAGTAGCTTAGTTAAAGACTGTGTGTGCGCATATTACTCAAAGTTGTTAAGTTATTAGCACAACCAACAAAGCATACCTTCCTCTTAGCAGCCAACTTCAACTTATCCCAAAACGCATCTGTCAGAACAAACACGCATATGAAAATTTAATTACACCCAATTCCATTCAGAAATAATTTCCTATCCAAAGTAAATGCCTAAAACTCATTGTTTATCTAGTACAGAGTTATATGATACTTAGGAACCAGGGAGAATTATTATGCACAGATTTGTTTCTGATATCATACCTTGCAGGTCGATTCCTTGATTTGCTATTTCTTTTTTGTCCCCATCATTCCATGCATCTTGCCATTCCTTTAGCTGTTGCACAAATGTCAATGTATCAAGCAGTGTCAAATATGTCTGAATCCAGCAGAATATTGTATACTGCAGTAGAAAGAAAGAAGCACAAAGCAGTTTCACTAGTACCTCTTCATCCTGCACTGACTGAGAAGTTGATTGTCTTGACGAATCTAACTCAGCCTGCGATGAAATTAGAAATGTTTATTTTGAAATAAGAGCCAGATGCAAATACAGGCACCAAAATGAAAGAAACTTCTAACACAATCACCATATTTCACCATATACTGTAGACTAGAAGCAAAAGTGATATTACAGCAGCATATGCAAGCAGGTAGTTAAATTAACTTGTTTGAGAAAGTCTCCACATTCCATTTTGATTTTTCATTATTTGAAAATTTTCACATCTCCATATTAAGAAATTTTACCTCAACTGAAAAGATTAAAAAGCCTCATAAATAATAGTTATCAAACTTCCATTTCAACAAAGGAAAAATCAGTGTGAAATAAATGTTAAAAATTGATGCAGAATCTCTTCATCATAGACAGTTGATTCGTAACTCACAAGTTAGGAACACTGATAAAATCAAGGCTAGGCACATGTAATGCGAAGAATTATACAGATTATGCGGCAAGACTAAACTCGCCAACTACATCCAATAAAATTGCAAACTAGGCACCATGCTAAGTCCTCAGGACTGAATCCAACATCTCAGGACAGCCATTGCTCCTCTGAGATGTAGCCATGCTTCATAAAGCTATCTTAACTTGGCCTATATTGTCAGGTTTCAAAGGTTTTCTTCAAATTCTCGTATTTATGGGCATCGATAACTGAAACCTAACCTCTACATTGAGCTAATAAGAAAGTGGAGTCTCTTCATGTCTACTTCAATGATAGTCCTCTTCTGATTTATTTTGTTTCCTTTTCCATGTTAGTATGTCAGCCCAGATCACATCTCTCTAATCTCTTACTACTTAATAGGGATGATTGATGATCATAACTAGTTCGCTCAACTTACTTTAATTTAAAGGGAAAAATGAAAAAGAAAAGAAAGTTTTACTAATTAAAAAGAAATAAAGAGAAGCAAGTACAAAGCTGTGACACTGTATTCTTATGACTGGATTCAAAGGAAAGAGAAATAGCTGCCTATTTCTCCTCTTCCCATCCAGTGTCATCATTCACTTAATTGATCAGAAATACTTTTATATAGCTGTTTTCATGACTCTCTAACCTAATTTAACTGATACATATAGTTAAAGAAATATATATGTTTTAGCAGTGAAATGTCATTACAAGCAAGCCGTTCAAGATTAGATTTTACTAACCTAGCTTGAGTTTAATAAAAACTCTGAATCAACAAAGTACAAACACCACTAATTAACCAAATTCAGGTAATAAAATCGTCTGAAGTAACAGTCTAAGATGCTCGTGGACTAGGCATTTGTGGGAAATGGCTGTTTTGGTATCTCTTGGGTAAAGGCGAAGTCTTTGGAGTACGAATTATGGGCTTGGAGAGTTTTTTTTGGGGGGAGGGGGAGGTGGGGTTGGTGTCAAAAGGGTTGAAGGAAGCTTTAGCTTTAATTCCTCTCTCTATCATTTGTTTGGCTTAGCATGGGATAGCCTGTGATGGAAAGGGAAATTTGGTTTTGGTTGTTAAGGATAGATGGCTCCATACTCTTAAATTTTTGGGCTAATGGCCATTTTTTGTAAATGAATTTGAGCCCATAGATTCCTTGAAATTTTTTCTTGAAAATAATTTTAACATGAGTTGGCATCCCCTTGGTGCCCTTTAGTTATATACCTTTACTTAGTAAAAAAACACTTTGAAGAAGGAAGGAAGAATGTGAGAACCGGTGTCCAAAATTACACTATGAAAACCATAATTACTAGAAACTTGGTACATGGTACGAGTATAGGAACTAGGTACACTACCCTGGTAAGTTTTCAGTATGATGTGGGAAGACTTAGATGGTTATGTATAACTACATGCATAAAAGTAAGAAATGAGATGGATCTATGAGTATAGTTTGGATAGAGTTTTATGCAATAGTTGAGAATATAACATGAGTTTGACAACTAGTAAAGTCAATAATCACTTTTTGGACAACATGTTTTAAAATAAATTACGAGCCATTCCCTCCATTTTTTGCGTCTAGAAATCATTTTTTAATGTTATAGCTAACAATCTCTCCTTTACCTAATCACCAAGAAAAAATTTGAAATCCTCAATTTTGAGGATCCGGTGCGCAGAAGTACTATGAATCAGAATGCCGAGGTTCCAGGGGGGTATAGGGATCTTGGTACTATGATTTAAGAAAATATCAAATTATATTTGGAAACATTTGAAGAGATGGTAGCACAAGCTCATCCAACTTAACCACATAAGACTACATTTAGGGCTCCATTAATTCATGATCGGACATGACAGTGCATTGAAACATAGAGATCATTCGTAAAAAGGTATCTTTAAGAATTGTCAGTTTGCAACAGCATGAAGATCTCAAATACCTTTGTAGACACCGCTAATTAAGTTCGAAATTTCGATAAAAAAACCCTACAACCGGAAAGAATCACCTCAGCAACATGGCTACTCGGAATGATAACCACTCTTGATCAATTAAACAAAGTTCTATCCGACGCACATAGAAGTATTTGAATCTTGCCCCAAAATTTATCATGATGGTAAGCTTATGTTCAGTAAGATAAGAGGACAGGGTTGGGGAACTTAGAGAATAAAAGCTTCCTCAAAAGCCATAATAAACTGATATGAAATATAAAATTTAATAAAAATTGATAATTAGTTAAGAAACTAAGGTGGTTGGTACAAATGTTGAACAGTAAAATAAACCTAAGGAAAAAAACAAAAAACAAAACAACACTGAAATTATATTTTCGATCAATGAACAGATATAATAGTGAATTTGCAAAACTGGAATGTTTGTCCAAAATTTTATACACTTGAGCTAAAACCCTCTAACAAAATGTTATAGGCTTCAGTTATTCATCTACAATCAAATGATGGTGACAAATCCGATGGATTTCCAAACCCTTAACGTTCCAGAGCTTATCAAGTCTTCTTAGGTAATGTAAGACTTCTACATAGCAATCTGAAGCACACTTAGGCACACAAAAACCAGATTATTCCCTAATCAAACAGCTTTGTGTCTAACCAATCGTTTTAAATAATCTAACAAGCTTATCCAAAACATTATGCAATCTGACAAACTCATTTGCTGATAAAAAATCTAATAGTGGATAGCTATGTTACTTGGACTCCTCAATTTACCCTGAGGTACCTGCGTTGATATGGCATGACCTTGGTTATGGTGTGCTACTGGGCACTTCAAATTAGTTGGAAAACTATGCAAGAAAGATGAATCTGTCACTTGGTCGCATACCCACCATCAACACGGCACCTGAGTCCAAATAATATAGGTGGAGAGCACAACAAGCTCAACTACTAGCACTAGCACTTCTCATTCATCAGCAGCCTTTATATTTATTTTGGTCACCCGCAAATATTTGAATAGATTTGTATTGATAATAAAATCTGAAATCACCAAGAATGACCCGTATGCAACATTACTCTCATATAATTTAAAATATTTAAATATCTCCCTAGATTATTTAAGCGCTTCTAAAGTAGCAGTGAACTGGATAAGGAGATTTCTGTTAGTGGCCCTACTCAGGAGGCACACCCAAGATCACCCGTCAATACCCAGAAAGGCTTCAACTTTCACCATTTTGGAATCTATTCTATTGAACTAAAAGAAAATGTATTCATAATAAGTTACAGCACCGCAACTTAGGAACATAATGTAAGTAAATAACCACTGGATTAACAAGTTATTGTGGTGAGAACATAAACTTAAAAAGTTCGCTTCAATCTTTATAAAATCCTATTGCGAACTTGGCAACTGGATACATGCCATAAAACCTCAGCAATAAACTACTGTAAGAGGAACAACAAAGTAAAACGGATGACATAATAGATTTCTTTCACCATATGTATGTATATATACATATACACCCACTGCAATTTGGGTATCGCAAAGATCACCCAATACCCAGAAAAAACATTAAACTGGAGAAAAGTGAGGGCACTTAGTAATGTTGATCAGTACATAGAAGCAATACAGCAAAAAAGCTAATTTTGTAGTATTAATTATAAAGTACACATAAATAAATAAATATATAGAGAGAAGTTACATGGTAATCGCGAGATCGGACAACAGGGAAGAGATCAAGAAGGCGTCGAAATTCTTGTTCATCCATGGCTGCTGCTATTTCTCTATCTCCAGTAATTTTTCTTTTTGTAACACTAGCAATTTCCAATTTCACTCTCTTATAAGGCTTTTTTACTTTAGGAACGGACCGAACAAGTCCCAATTGGGAGTGTAATTAATAAATATAATGACTGAGTTGCCCTTAGTCGGCCTCTGGTGTTTTTAGCTCAGTAAGTGGGGCATTTTGGGGATTTTGAAACTTCCATTTAAACTTTCCTTCCTCAATCTTTGCTCAAACCAAACACAGTGGGTTTATGTGAGGGTTTTAGCTCAACCCTTTGTAAACTAATTGTAGCCCATCTCTTAAAACATCTTTTGCTGCAAAATACGTTTTCTTGACGACTCAACTCTCTCAAGTTCAGTACAATCAAGTAAGCTCTCCATCTCTTTGTACTCTTCGAGTCGGCTTTTCTTCACAATTGCCATGTTGATTAGCTTGTGATTGCAATATTGCTCTTCAATCTGTTCTATTTCCATGTGGGTATCTGCGATTAAGTTAATTTTTTGTAGAAAATCGGTTAGACATGTTCAGCTAATACGATTCTACTCGGTCTCGGCTCTTGCCCAATTGAACCCCACTAGGTCAGACTCTATTGTAGAAGAAAAGACAGTCAATACACAGAGCGGAAGTAACCATTTCGTTGAACTAGATACAGTTAAAGTTGCTCAGACTTTGGAAAGTTTGAGAAAAGAACCAAATCTTGCTTTGTCGTTTTTCTACCAATTGAAAGAAAGTGGATTTCCCCTTGATGTTTATACGTATGTGGCCATTGTTAGAATACTGTGCTACTGGGGTCTGGATAGGAAGCTGGATTCGATATTGTTGGAACTCATTAAGAAAGAGGACCAGCACCAAGGCTTCAAGGTTATGGATTTGATTGGAGTCCTCGCAGAGGGGCTTGAGGATGAAGGGTCAAATATTCTTGCCCGAGTGTCCGATGCATTGGTTAAAGCATATGTCAGTGTTGGTATGTTTGATGAGGTTATTGATATTTTGTTCCAATCTAAACGTCGTGGATTCGTTCCACATATATTGTCATGCAATTTTCTTTTGAACCGTTTGATTGAATGTGGAAAAATGGATATGGCTGTTGCCATTTACCGACAGTTGAAGAGGCTTGGGTTGAGCCCAAATGATTATACTTATGCAATTGTGATCAAGGCCCTATGTAAAAAGGGTAATTTGGAAGAAGCATCCGATGTGTTTCAAGAGATGGATGAAGCAGGGATAGCACCCAATGCATTTGCTTACACAACTTTTATTGAAGGGCTCTGTATGCATCAGAGGTCAGGCTTAGGTTATCAAGTGCTCCAAAGATTGAAAGATGCAAAAGTTCCTGTTGATCTCTTTGCTTATGCTGCTGTTGTTCGGGGATTTTGTAATGAAATGAAACTGAAAGAAGCTGAGAATGTCGTGCTTGACATGGCAAAACATGGGGTTGATCCGGATGCGCATATTTATGGTGCCTTAATCTGTGGGTACTCGAAGTGTGGGAATGTAATTAAATCTTTGGCTCTTCTTGATGAAATGGTGACACAAGGTGTTAAAATGAATTGCGTGATTGTGAGCTTGATCCTTCAATGCTTTTGTCAGATGGGCATGTCTTCTGAAGCTTTAAATAAATTTAAGGAGTTTAGGGGCATGGGAATTTTCCTTGACAAGGTTTGCTACAATGTAGCAGTGGATGCTTTGTGCAAGCAGGGAAAAGTGGAAGAAGGCATAAAACTGTTCAATGAGATGAAGAGTAAGCAGATGGTTCCTGATGTTATCAACTACACAACTTTGATTGGTGGGTACTGTCTTCAAGGTAAACTTTTAGATGCCTTGAAATTGGTCGAGGAAATGAAGGAGAAGGGCCATAAGCCTGATATTATTACTTATAACATACTCATGGGTGGGTTTGCTAGGAATGGCCGTGTACAAGAGGCACTTTATCTTTTAGATTATATTGAATCACAGGGTTTGGAACCCAATGCTGTTACACACAACACGATCATTGAAGGCTTATGTATAGGAGGTAAAGTCAAGGAAGCTGAAGCTTTTTTAAGTACTTTGCAAGAGAAGTGCTTAGAAAATTATGCTGCTATGGTTAATGGTTACTGTGAAGCTTCCCTTACAAAACATGCCTTTGAACTATTTATTAGGCTCTCTAAGCAAGGATATATTATGAAATGGGGTTCCTGCTTAAAACTGCTCAATAATCTTTGTATGGAAGGCGAGAATGACAAAGCTCTCATGTTATTGGATACAATGTTGGCTTTAAATGTTGAACCTAGCGAAATTATGTACAGTAAGCTGATAGGCACTTTTTGTCGGGCTGGAGATGTGAGAAAGGCTCAGTTGTTGTTTGATGCTATTGTTTCCAGAGGGCTAACTCCTGATCTGGTTACCTACACAATGATGATAAACAGCTATTGTAAGGTCAATTGTTTGCGAAAAGCCTGTGATCTTTTCAATGATATGAAGGAGAGGGGAGTTAAACCTGATGTTATCACTTACACAGTTTTACTTGACAGCCATATGAAAAGAAAATCAAGAAGGTCTCATCCCAAGTCAGATTCTATACCAAACAAAGAGGAGGTTGTGAATGCTTCAACTTTTTGGAGGGAAATGAAGGTCATGGATGTAAAACCTGATGTTGTTTGTTACACTGTTTTGATTGATGGACACTGTAAGACAAACAACCTTCAGGATGCCGTTAGACTCTTTGATGAAATGATTGGCAGAGGTCTGGAACCTGATACTGTGACATACACAGCTCTTATATCTGGTTATTGTAGTAGAGGACATATAGATAGGGCTGTAACGCTTGTTGATCAAATGTCAATGAAGGGGATACAGCCAGATGTCCATGTGATGTCGGCGTTACAACGTGGTATTTTGAAGGCCAAGAGAGTGCAGTATCAACATTAAGCCCTCTGACAACTCATGAGGAGCAGATGACCTGGAATCTGTATCAATCAGGTGCTTCAAGGTAGAAGAGCATATCATGCTAATGAATGATTTGCTTAGGTTTTTCACAAATTAGAAACACTTGAACGGACTTGTTTTCTTGTATCACACTGAAGTAGTATACCTAATGTTGTTGCAGGCCTGAGCCAGGGAAGCTTTCTTACTAGACCAGAAAGTCATCTGTTTGCAGGTATAAAACAGCTCTGTTTTCTACTTAAAAATTAAGTGTGCATACGCTTTACTTTTTGTTATATTATTTTGTAGATGTGATATATTGTGAGGCTTCTCACTTGTATCTTTTTTGCTTTAATCTATTAGTATATCCCTCTTCTGGAGGCAGATTATTTTATGTGGTTAGTAGGTCATGACTTTTTGCTAGATGTCTTCTGTTTATTTTACCAGGCTTCTTAGGTCGAAATGATTGAATATGTCTGTAATCTTGATTATGGAAGGTATTCCTCTAGCAGCCAAAGTCAATATGCAATTTCAGACACTGCGGGGAAGGTGTTCCTCAATAGTGTATGTCACTTTTTCTTTTTCCTATCAAATATAAATTTTGACTATTTTTTAAATGCCTTTCATGATAAGAGTTTTGTTAAGGGAAAGCTTGGATGTGGCTATGCAGTAAAAAGTATGGGTCAACTTAGGTCACTGCTGCATGACCTTTTTTCCTTTTATTTTTCCAAAAAGTCCACACTCCAAAGTAACCCATGATTGACCAATATGTAGATAGTTTTCCCATTCATAATGTAAATTGTGTTTTTTGTAAACAGTTTTTGAGGGGAATTGGTTTGAAACGAAGCTTGTTGAAGTTATCAACAGTCAAACATGTGCTGATAAAGGTAGGTCAGTTTAGACTCCTGATGTTTTATCCTGAACTGTATTTTGAAAGTTTTTTCTAATTAGTAAGCAGTGTGAAATTTTAACTACATTAAGTTTGGTTATGCAAACGCTTCTTGTTCAGTTAAAGTTGCAGTCCTGTTAATGACATAACTGAACAATTTTTTATAAGAATGACATAATTGAACTTGTATATGCAAGAAAGATTCATTTTTTAAGTTAGGCAGAACAGTGTATTATGGTAATATAGTTGCATACATAACACGAGTACTTCCTTTGAAGTTGATGACACTTAAGTGCATGTCATCAATATCCATATCTTTAGTTCGTAACTTCCGCACAAATTTGTGACTGGGGCTGTATTTCTTGGTGTTTCAGTTTGTGTAGCTTGATTAATAAACTTGTTTTGTTTAAACAGTTAATTGATCTGCACTTTATATCCCTTTTATGGGTTGGGCCCGTGCTTCTCGCTTCTAATACCACTTCCATTAGTGTACTGGGCTGGGCTGGGAGTCTGTTCTTGCTATTAGCATGCCCTGTGCAGGAAAATAAAATATCTTTTCTTGAATGCACAGGTTGCAACTTAGTTTGGGTTTTCTAGACAGCATATACTTTCTACTGTTGTATATATTGCGCCCTTGTCTTGCTCAGTAACTGAGATGGTCTTCTATGCAGCCTTAACTAAGAAGAAGCTTGACCTGCCTGGAACTGTATCAAATAAAATCAAGGTTTTCTTCTCTCTTTGTATATGCTTTGTTTCAGGTCAAATATAAATTATTACATGAAAAGTCTCACTCCTAAATGGTGCACAAAACTTAAGTTTATATTTTTGTAATCTTTTCTTTTGCTTCTATATTACTAATTGCATGAAGCTAGTGACAACTGACTTCTCTAGTGTCGTATTTGAGTGAAAGTTTGCCAGCTTGCGATAGATCTCTCGATATACTTGCTAGAGCTTGTCTGTTTGTAAAGATCTTGATGTATCATTAGGCTAAGCAGGACCCGAGTGAAGTCACTCAGGTTGAGTGACTTATGATGATGTGTTATCATTCATAATGTACATCTATTTTAGTTTCTAAACTTGTTCGCAAACAAACTTAAGTGTCCCACAGTGTTTATGTGATCAAAACTCTCCGTTTCTAGTGCTTTAGCTGTTCTGAAAGATGAGCTCTTGCATTCTAGATTACCCAAAATGTCACTCGTGGGATATGCCTGTATCAAGTAAGCAGATTTTGTGTGCGTGTTTTCCCTCGTGTGTACACATATAAGTACTCGATGCTCCAGTTTATTTGGGGGAAAGAATGTCTTGTCAATATTTCCTCATTTTTTTATTTTTTTTATATGTAAATGTCTAGTATTAGAAAAGGCACCAAGGGGTGCCACCCATTTACTAAATCAACTATCTACATATAGTGCTTCTATGAATCTATTCTTGAGGGTCATTTCCCCAAAAAAATGCTCCTCTAACTCAAACTTAAGGGCATTGAGCCACCATCCTTAAGAGAATCAATTGATCATTTCACACCATCAAAGGCTTTCCTATTTCTCTCCAACCAAACCATCCATTAAATGGAGAGAGTGAGATCAAGGTGATGACCTTCTACCTTTAGAAGCTCGAATTCTACTCCAAGCCCACACCACTTCTTGAACTGAATCAGCACTCACCCAACAAAGCCCCAAAACCTAGAAAGCCATATTCCAAAGTTGTCTTGTCCAAGAACACCCAAAGAGAATATGAGATAGGGACTCAACATTCTCTTTGCAAAGGTAGCACCGGTTTACTAGCACTTTATCTCTTTTGTTGAAGATTTTCAATGGTTAATATCTTCCCAAACAAAAAATGCCAGTTTAGTTGGAGCACAATTCTTCCATATGTTTCTAAGGATAGTTGGAAATTTCCATCTATAGGCAATTTGGCCTTTTGGTAGGAACCAACTTTTTCTCATTGTATGTACTAGTGATATAACTGCCTACATAATTATCATCATTTTGTAATGAAGAAGTCTTATTAATGCCTGATCTTCAAACTCTAATTTCAACGTCTACGATTTTGACTTTTTGATGCTCTTTTCACTCAAGCACTACTGTTTATCATAGTTCCGTTGTTGCTATGATAACTTGTTATGTTGAAATTGCAGGTACGATCAGTTTGATATTGCAAAAGAAACTTTGAAGTTTTAGCAGGCTATGTAGAAAGTGTGCTTGAGCTTTTTATTACATCTCAACCTCAATGCAGATCGTTAAGCTCAGACAGTGGAAGAAGAAGGTTCTGATCCGGAACTTTAGAAGTAAGGAAAGATTGTTTGGTCAAAACCTTATACCTGCAGGGAGTGACAGTTGCCTAATGGACTCTGATGGTTAAATCTGTCTGACGACTCTGATAGGTCCAAGGGGAATGCCCGATGGTCCTTGATGGGTCAAGAAGCTCTGACAAAACAATTTGCTGGTTCCACTGCTGCTATTGATGAGGCTTTCAGAATAATTTAAGAAAACAATGGATGGTGCTGCTACTGATGGTACTGCAAAACGAGGATGTAGCATCGAAAACTTTATAGTTACAGTTTATAGTACAGAGACAAGCCTGCTGTATTTATCTTAAACCATGAGGTCCATTACAAAACAGACTACAAATTAAATACAGCACTATAGTTTGTACATCCCTTGCTCGGAAGTATCACATCTCTTAAAAAGCAGAGGCTTTCCCCTAAGAAAGAATGTTACTACTCCTGTCTTTTATGTACCAAGTCAGTTTTTCAATACATATTCAAGTTTATTTTCTCTTCTGTTTATTCCAGAATTAGCTATGTAAAAAGCTAATAAAACGTTATCATGAACTTAAACAAAACCTTAGTTGAGTATTTTTCATCTAATGCACATAAGACGAAGGATTGCGTAGCTGGCTTTGCTGCTGATCTCCGAAATGGGCACAAAATGATTGCTCGGCACCAACAATTATATATGAACGCAAAAAGAGCTTGATATGAGGCTGGCTTGCCCGTCAAAATTACGTTCACTATTGGAGGAATTTTTGCATGGACTTATTCAGGATCATAATTACTTTCCACCATCACATAAAAAGAAAAATTTCTTGACCCAAGTCTAGGCAAGAAATTTTCCTTGTAATATCAAAACAGCAAAATCTGAGCAGTAAACATCTCTTTGTATTTTAGTTCAAGAGGACCAAAATCAGGGCTACTTGATTCAAATCTCCCAAATGAAAATGATGATCTCGTTGACATCAAAAAATGGAAACGGAAAGAAACATTTAACATAGAACATAAGTATAGCTTCTCAAGATCAAACAAATCACCAAAATTGGCTGCTTAAGCTGATATTTAGATATTGTTCTACATGTGGTCTTTGAGTTCATGAAGCAAGAGAAGCCACCAACATATCATATTGGAATATATGTTATGTTACACAATTTGTTAAAACCTTATCAAGGAGTATACTAAAATCATTCGAGCTCCATGACCGCAAATAATACCTGTAACAAAAATTTGTCAAGACTCTACCCTTCTAAAAGTTTGCCTCTTTGCATTCAACGGCGCTTCTTCCCACCACCTTTCTTCTTACCTTTGTTCTTCTTCCCACCTCCCTGCTTCCTCTTCCCATTATTCATCACATGATTACTACCATCATCATCCTCTAGATGAAGCCGGATGTAGCAAATATTTCACATCAAGTACACCGTTTCTAAAACGACCTTCACTAGCCTTCAGCACCCTGTCCTCAGGTCTCCGCTTCTCCACAGAATTTTTAGCACTGGCACCAAGCTTTCCTCCAAATCGTCTAAGGATCATATTCTGAAATACATAAAAAGTTAGTGAAAGTTTGAAACCTAGAAGGGTGATAAAATTATAAATCACCTGTTCTAGCATTTTTTCTTCTCTTTCCTTTTGTTTCTTCATCATTACTCGTGCTATGCTTAAAGGTAGTCTCTGCTTCTTAGGAGGCTGTGTCCAATAACCATAGATTAATATTCAAGAAGTCTTAATACATAAAGGATAGACTAATAAATAAAGAATAATTTACTCTGAGCTCACTGCAGGACAGCTGTGTGCTTTTTTGCATAAAAAGTTCTTACCTTCCCTCCCAGTGAGACTACCTTTCTGTTTTCTAGCTCCTTCTTCTCCTTCCATGTCATCTGTGAGGAGCCTGAAATGGATGGATATCAATATGATGGGAAAAAAGTACGAACTTACACTAATTTATGACACCAGAATAAAATGTCTGGTGCTCAAAAACAGTACACAGCATCATGATTCTCTACTAACTGACAGTTTTCACAGTTCCTTCCCCATGAAGCACATTAATCTTAGAAAGCTAGGGCTAAAGAACTAGATAAAAACATGGTGGAATTCAGATGATCAAACTCCTTCCTTTACCACCATAAAGGAAAATTCACTAGCAGTTATGACAAATAATTTGAGTTGTGCTGAAGCTGATCTAGAGCATAGTTCTACGTAGATTCATCCTGTTATAGGAAACCTTTTTACGATTTCATACTCTTAATCCCAAGCCCAGCTCATTACCAACCAAGTGGAGATATGGGCCTGCATAATTCATTAGAACAAAATAGAATAAAACACTCTTATCGCAATAACAAGAATTTATGAGAACATGGAGGCTCATTTTGAAAATGCGAGAGAAAATGAAGAATTTAAGAAAAATGAAGGGGACTTCACCAGCTATATGTTCCATACTTCAATACCAAAGTAGTAGAAGAAAGTACAAGCAACTATTATTTATCAAGCCAATATGTCAAAGGATTTAACACATTTTACTGAAAATGTGTGCCTTCCTTCTATCTATATACGCATGCCAAGCAAAAAGCTTTTATCTGATACTGACTTGAGATTCATAAGAAGCATATGTAGCGTTGAGAAGATAATCCACTAGAATGGAATCAGACAACCCATTTATCAACAAATTTGATGTGTCTTCGTCCTTATAGGGAAATTGCTGATATTGTGTTCAAAATTTTATAGAATTCTAGTTAAATAAACGAACAAGAATCCATTCTTTTTTCCTTCGTCTTTATCTAAGACTTTATCAAAGCCAAGAATACCAATAAGTACTCGACGCAGTTTCCAAGCACACATTTTCATGCCAACTAGTTAAAGCGTCCCTATAAAGGTGTGGAAGAGCACTTGGATATTCTAGCAATTACTCCAGAGTCTGAAAACCCTAATTACTAGTATTATATTTTTATTGATATACATACCAAGGGTTTAATGAAAAATAAATAAAGATCCAAACGAATAAATTAATCCACCATATTTAAGAGTTTGCTTCGTAATTTAGTACTACAAAATTAGGAAATTTTCTTCTAAAAATCAAACACGTGATCATTCTGCAAGACTGCTTTCAACTTAAACTCAACAGAGTTTCCAAATCCTAAAATAAATCGAAGGTATCAAAACATGCAATTATACAAGATAGAGCAAGAGATTAAGCAATTATCTATAAAATTAAGAAATAATGCATTGCTGAAGAACTCGATGTCTTTCATAATCTTCTTGAAGTTCATTTCGGGGTCTTTTGCGTCCATAGAACTGCATTCCTTTTGCTTCCACTGCTTCGTTTTATTGGTACTTTGATACTTTCACTTTTAAGAGTCTAACAACTGAACGGTCTATCTGGACTGGAGCAGCTCAATCCTAAGAGACAGCAAACCCAAGTTCTAGAAACGAATAGCTATCTGAAATTAAAACCCTAATCCTACACAGAAAGAAGGAGAAAGAGAGACAGAAATTTATCTTATTTATTTTCTGAATCAGAAGAAGAAAAAGAAAGTTTTGGGCTAGAGATCCGACCCGAACTATATAATTATTGGATTAGTCCACTTAATGGTCAAGAAGAAAGCCCAACATTGTTATCTACAAAAAAATCAATATTTATATGCAATTGAAAACGTTCGGGTTCTCCATTTCAATGCCACCAGAAGAAAATGTGTAAGGATTTTACAATTTAAAGATAACATTTCAATCTAATTAAGTTTTTTTTAAGGTTTAAATAAATTCATGAACTACTGTAATATTACTACAAAAGATAAGGTTTTTGCCCATAAAAAAAGTAAATTACATTAACTTACATGAGATTAATTTATGATTACGCTTCACGCATTGAAATTATTAAAAGTAAAATCAGGTTTTCAATAAGTTTTGATGAGTTGAAATAAAATTTAATATATTCTTATATATATTTTTTAATAGGGAACTCATTAAGTTATTAGATTACACCATGAAAAGTAGTTTTTTCTTATTTTTTATCCTTAGTGTTTAGTGAGAGTGAAGTTTAATATCTGATTTTTTTTTTCCATGCAAGTGACTGATCCATTGAGTTAGTTGACACTCAATTGCTTCTCTAATCCTTTTTTATAGGGCTTCTCTAATTCTCTTATGTTCATAAAAAATTCACCAGAAAACATGGTATATGATTGATTTGTATTTATTAATATAAAGTACATGTATTTATATTTTAAATTAATTTTGAAAAAAAAATGCAATGGGACAAACTTTCAACTGTTTTGATTCGCGGTCATTAAGCAGCTTTTAAGAAATATCATTTCATTTTCTAGCGAGAAAGAAACTGCTGAAGCAAATGAAGTTAATTGGTTGCTTTAGTCAATCGAGTATTAGGGTTTTGGAAATTGTTGGACACCGTTAAGAAAGAGAAAATGAAGCTTTTCTTTTTCTTTTTCTATGAAGTAGCCTTTAAAATGGGGAAAAAAGAATACAATCTATAATTTTAAGCACAGCTTTTGGAACTTCAGTCTACTTAAAACATCCCCCTAAAAAAAGGAAAAAAAATCAATCTTATTCCCATAAAAAATTACTGCAAAAAGGAAAAAAAATGATGTCCTCTGACTCGGTCCCCGATCCCCTCCCCACGAATGTACCCAAAGAAAAGAAAAGAATAACAAACTATAATGGCATCATTCAACCCTTCAATATACTATCGTTTATCCAATATGGTTCAGCAACAAATCAAATCATTGCAACTTGACATATAAGAGGTTCAGCATCTCTATAAAAATGTTGCACTTCAAAAAATGAAAGATTGTGACTTGCCATACAACTATTATCATTTTGCATTAAGGTAATTCAATATTGGAAGCTAACTGAACATTTGATGAAAATCCCAATTCGCAACATCTTGGGACATCATTTTATATCAAGTGTATCAAAGATCCCTGTGATTTGCTATCAATTTTTTTTGCTCTGACCGTCTGTTTGCCATCCTTTTCCTTGCCAGGCAAGGCGGCATGGCATAACTTTTATAGAACCGTTCCCGTTTTGTGAATGAGATTTACAAATGCTGTCATGAATGTCTTTTTGAACAACCATACCTCCAAATTGTCTATTCAGGTCGCTTGGACATTTTCTCGGTCCAAGTTTTCAAGGATATCAATAGACTTTTTCAACAACGATTTCGCCACCTCATTCTTTTCCACTTCAAACAGACCAAGAAGCTCACCCTTAAATCCAATGTCTGCCTGATGCAGTGATGAGATGTGTGTATACAGCTTGGTGACTTCCAGCAGGCACTCTGATGCAGCAATGTGAACCTATGATTGAAAAAAGGGCTTAAGAGTAACATATACAAAGGTATCTAAAACAAAGTGGAAATAGTCACCATTTTATAGAATGCTGAAAACAAAGCAACCTTGCCCAAGAAACAAGTTGGGAAGGAGATAGCAATGAATCTTTCTTCTATTATCCAATTTACTAAGACAGTTTGTCTGCATAAATCCAATGAGAGGCAAAAAATTGTGCTTTTCTGCTTTCCAATTTACTAAGACAAGTAGTTTGTTAGCATTCAATGACAAACAAAAATGTATGCTTTTCTGTTGTCCAATTTACTAAGAAAGGTATTTGTTTGCATAAATCCAATGAGAAACAAAAATGTACAAGTACAAGGAATAATATTCTCTTGCACTAGCTATATTCTTAAAGCTATGTGAAACATTCACATGGAAATATGAACAGAAAGATGAATAAATTGAAATCTAGAACCTTGGTGATTTCCTAAAAAATTTTGTTTAATGACATGCTTCGGTTTGGCACAAAACCATGACCAGAAGAGTCCTATAGGTATTGCTCCAAAAGACAAGCTAAGGGGAAAAAAGAGAGAGAGAGAAGAAAAAAATTTGGATAAATAAAAAAGTATATTAATAACGCACCAAGAGGGCGCAACCCATTTACAACAGGACTATCTACAAGATAACAAGTCTAGGAAATCAAAGAGCTCTTCCTCGTGTACAAAATAATTCCCCTTGAATCAAAAACCAAGGGTATTTACCCATTTAGGGGGAATTATTTTTAATAAGTAATATTTAGGAGAAATGTAAAGGAATAGGGAGTTCCAAAGGCATATTCATTACGAATGCTGCATGCTTAAGTACAGAATCCACCAAATAGATCCATTCAAAATAAACTAAACTACAACCATCACTACTGTCATATATCACCAACTAATTTGAATAATTTACTAGCAATATGCTGAAATGTAAGCTACACCATCTAAAATAATTAAGTAAAATTAGACTATCAAAATCATTGCATGAATCTTTCACTCTTCAACAGCACATACACCCCCCCCCCCCCCAAACTAAAAATCCTATGGACTATGGACGATTGGCAGTGTCCATCTACCTCTGGCTCCATATGCTCTATTTGAAAGCCTGAAGTCCTGATAATAAGGTGCCTAAAAGTCCCTAGATTAAAGATCCAGGTTTTCGCCAAATAAATTATTCACCAAAAGATGAGATATGAATCAATAATCAAAACATGGAAAAGATGATAATATACCTGGGCAATCTTTACCGTGCTTATGCATTCAAGTATCCTAGGTGATCCAGACTGGAAAAGCTGAAAGCAAGCAGCATATTTAATCAGATGTTAGAAACCACTTCAAATAAATATAGAATAAGCTAAGGCAACTCTGATTACCTCCTGAACTAAAGAAGTTGCGTTGCCATATAGAGAGGTTTCCTGAGAGTCAGTGAAAACGTTCTGGAGCCTCGAGCAAAGTTCTTTTACAGATAAAAATGCTGACATTTTGACTGCCCAGAATATTTCAATTGGTAAGGGTACTAAGCTTTTTGCAACTAACACGAGAAAAAAAAAGGGACAAAGAAGATACCTGTCCATCGAAAACCAGGCGACAAGGAAATTAATAGTACATGCATCAAGTTTCTTTTCTGCTCAAGAATATTGTTTACAAATGCCACATGAATGCAAGCCTTTATGCAGTCCATTATTTTTTCAAGGGGAGCAGAACCATCTTCAACATCATCTGATTCTGTGTACAAAGAACTGCATGCTCAGAATACTAAAACAACTTGTAAAGCCTTAACATACAATTAACATATTTTATAATGATTCAATGCATCGAAATGATGGAAACAGTAAAACAAACAAGCACAATAAGTTTTGTGCACCCACATGCTAGAAGAGCTGAAATCAAGATGTTAGAATAATAAGCTCTCCATTAGAGACAAAAATATTTTTTCATAAGTTTCCATAGAGATAAAGAAATAAAAATTTCCCAGCACAGTGAAAGACTATCAAATATTTGCTCAAGTTGATAATAAATGAAGCTATCAAAGGGATAACTCAGTAATTCCAACCAAATTACAGAATCAATACATAATGACTTTAGTAAATTTTACTTGTATCTATGCACTGAAAACAAAGAGAAATTTGATGACTTCTGCTATCACAAGAATTTTTTGGATTACAATCAACTCAACTTAGTGCCTTCATCAGAATACTTGGAAGTATAAAAAGGAGTCAAAAGGGTTAGTTATACAAATAGAAAGAAACTACAAAGAAAACCATGATATTGCAAGGGGTATACTTATAGCAAAGACTTACCAAGGTTAGATCTTGACCAAGGCTTCAGGAAGCTATGACCAACTATTGATGCATCAGTATTTCTAATAGGTATTGCCAATGAGGCCTTGGCTCAATGGTTAAAGTTGAGGCCTTGGGACCTTTCACAGGTTCGAGTGGTGTGTGTGTGTTTTACCAGGAAAAAAAGTATCTCTAATAGGTATCTAATAAATTATTGACAAAATATAAATATAACAGAGACATGTTCAGTCTCTTGTCATGGAAAATTGTTTAAGGGTTTCCACATAGAATTGCTTGAAATCAATATTATAGATGCTTGATCATTCTTTTAGAAGTGACAGTAAAAAAAAGACCAAGTTGCATGCTCCAGCACGCTGAAAGTATGATGCCTCATCAAGGTTAGTCAAAAGAAGGGGTTATGTGCCTATACTTGGTTACAGCTAAGGATCCCATATTAATAGGATGTTTGGAAGCATCATCCAGCCCTATATTCAGAGGTTTTTTTTGTAAGTGTATATTAGAAAGGCACCAAAGGGGCGCAAACCCATGTACCTTGCTATTTATAAGTCAAATGCTCAATGAAATCTAAGAGCTTAAGCTCATTTACAGAAAAATGCCCCTTTACCCAAAAATGAAGAGTATGGAACCACCTATCTCAAAAACAGCAGTAGGGCTTTCCACACCCTCAAAGGCTCTTCTATTACTCTTGTTCTAACCCACCTACATCTAATACTATATGTTAATGATTTATCGTTTATTCTACACCCAACTCTTGTCGAAGCACAAGTTTTTGTTACGAACTTCCTTTCTTTGTCCAACTGATGTACAACTTTAGATGAAATAAATTTGGTGTAGTTAAAATATATATGAGTTTGATATACATTGTAAATCTGTTTTCTATCAGCTTAAGCTTTTAGGATCAATGGTAGTTAACATGGTATCAGAGCCAACGGTCTTGTGTTCGAATCTTGATAATTTCTGCTTGTCTCTATTTATGATAAATACTTAGTTTGGTCTATGTCTCTGTTTCGGGCTTCACGTGCTACGTCCATATCGTCTCTGGGGCTATACACGTGAGGGGGAGAGCTAAAATATATATATGAGTTTGATATACATTGTTGACCTATTTCCTATCAGCTTAAGCTTTTGGGATCAATGGTAGTTAACATGTGTCATTAAAATAAAAAGAAATTTCTAAGTTTACATTAGATGATATTTGTAGTTCATCTTTAAATCATATTTGGTTGCATTTTCACTTTACCATTCAAGTTATGCAGTTTCATGATTCCTAAGAACAATAATGAAAAATCGAGCATCTATATGAAAAATTAGAGTAAAGTAATCACCTGTTTTAGTAGTATCACTTGCCAAAGGAGGTTGTCTAGACATACTGAGAGAGGCTGAATTGCACATCTCAAATAACAATGGAAAAACAGAATTAAAAAACTCTGGATTACCAAAGGCTTTTATAACCTGAAAACATGGGAGCATGTGGAACTCATGTATTTGTCAAGGAACAAAAATCAAATAAAGATAAACCTCAAGTTAAAAATTAGAACAGATTGTAAAAGAGAAAAAAGAGAGTAAAAAATCAGCAACCGTGATCATATTCCATGATCCATCATATAATAAAAGAAAAGCTAGGAGCTGATCCAAAAATATTACAAGAAAATATCCATTGTCAGAATTGTGACATCTGGCTTCATCTTCCTGTCAGCCTACCAGTAAATTTATACTCATGCAGCACCTTTAATGTCTTTAATAAAACATGCAGACCTATAAAAATACACAACTTCAGCATGGGCGGGGTTGGTTGCTATTAAGAGTTAGGGTAATATTGAATCTCTCTATATTGTATTATCTATAAATACTACCACTAACCCCTTAGGGTTAGCATGCTTGTTGTGTGCAGCCCCCTCTTTCTGTCTATACTCTCTGTGTCTCTTCTCCCTCTATTCCCTCACTGTATCAACACTAAAACCAAACTTCAACATGGTATCAGAGCAACATCCTTAGGACCCTGCTGGCCTTGAGTAAACTCATAAAAAAACACAAAAAATATATATATGCTTAAATTCTGCTTTTAATTTCTGTTATTTTCTCCGGCCAGTTTCCAGCATCATCTGTTTGTTTTCTTGTGATTTTCATCTTCTCCGGCGTGTTTTATCTTATCCAGCAGGTTGTTTAATCATCTCCAACTGATTTTGGTTCTTTCCGGTATTTTCAGTATCTACGCAGTCACCTGCGACTCTTTTCCAACACTTTCAGAAATTTTTCGGCAAGATTCCGGCAGTAGTTTTTGTTTATCTGTTTCTCTCTTGGAGAAAAGGAAGAAAGAAGAAAGAAGAAAGAAGAAAAGAAGAAAAGAAAAAGGAAAAAAAAGAGTGGCCAGCAAGTGGGGGAGAGAAAATACAAAAAAAAGGGAAAGTGGCCGAAAATGGTAGAAGAAAAGAGAAAGTAGGAGAGAGAAAAGAAAAAAATGTGTAGTAATGATGATGCTGGAGAAAAAAGGATTAAAAATGTGTGATGTAGTGTTTTTACATTACCCTTTATTACACCGTGTTTGTTGAAAACGACCCAATCTGCTTGTTTCGTTGATCCAGCCATTGATCACAGTCCAATCAAAGTTACTGTCTCAAACAAGACGAAAAAGTCAAAAGTCTTGTTGATCTATTTCTCTCTTGGAGAAAAGGAAGAAGAGAAGAAGAAGAAGAAAGAAGAAAAGAAAAAAGGAAAAAGCGAGAGTGGCCAACAAGTGGGATAGAGAAAATAAAAAATAAAAAATAAAAAGAGAAGAGCAAGTGGCAGAAAGTGGTAGAAGAACAGAGAAAAAGAAGAAAAAAAAAAAGAGAGAGTGGGAGAAAGAAAAGAAAAAAAAGAAAAAAAATGTGAGATGATGTAGTGTTTTTACATTACCCTTTATTACCCTGTGTTTGTTGAAAACGACCCAATCTGTTTGTTTCGTTGGCCTAGCCATTGATCACAGTCTAGTCAAAGTCACCGAGACGAAAAAGTCAAAGTCTTGTTGAGTCAGTTTCAATCAAGAAAAGTCAATGTTTTGTTGATCCGATGTTGCCCGGATCTTGTTATCATTAGCTAGTGCCAATGTAGTGACCTAACTGTTTGTTGTGTCATGGTGTGGAACCTCGACCTCTCATAGGTTATTGTAATTTTTGGGTTTGCATTTATTTGTTTCAAAATGTATTGGGTATGTTTGTTATGTTATGGGTTTATTTGTAACAAGTTGGAGTATGCCCCAACTTGAGGGGGGTGCTAAGAGTAAGGGCAATATTGTAATCTCTCTATATTGTCTTATCTATAAATACTACCACTAACCCCTTAGGGTTAGTATGCTTGTTGTGTGCAGCCCCCTCTCTTTCTCTCTATACTCTCTTCTCCCTCTATTCCATCACTGTATTAACACTAAAACCAAACTTCAACAGTTGCGATTCAACCGGTTGAGAGAAAAAACAATCCATTCAGTTTAAATAGTCTGACAAATAAGGTGAACACTGATCCTAGTTAGAATTCCTCAAGAAATCTGATTTGATCCGATAAGAAATTAATCACTTCTGGTTATGAAAGAGAGAGGAGGTGATATATTTTTTGTTTGATAAATTAAAGTTACAAATAAAGCACCAAGGTGCACCCTAAATCCACAAAATCTGTGAGATCTTCTCTCTTTAAATAAAAATTAAAATCTGTGAGATCTTCTCTCTTTAACAAAAAAATTACCCTTAAACAAAAAATTAAGGGTTTTGAAGCATCTCTTAACACATGAAGACCTCTCATCACCAACAGAAGCCCTTCTACTCATCTCATTCTAAACAACACAAAAATAGAGAGGGAAATCAAAGAGTAACATCTATTAACAAGCACGAACTCGACACACTCTTTACAAATGTAACATCTATTAACAAGCACTTTTCTTTGAAGATTATCAATAGTAAGAATCTTCTCCCAATAAGCTTCCCACACAAAAAAAAAAAACAAAGTTTTTTAGGAGCAAAAGAATTCCAAATAACTTTCCACGAAAAGTTTGGTGAATCTCTTCCATTGGAAGCTCATCCAAAAGGACTTACAGAAAGCCTTCACCTCAAACCCTTTATCCGGATTAGCTTTCCAGCTAGCCAAGTCTCCTCTATTCACTTCAAACCCCTTAAAGAAAGACTTCACCTCAATCCCTTAGTCAAGAGGAGGTGATATTGTAAGATGGTTTTTGGTCTACTGGCATCTCTTTTAAGTTTGAAGTTGGATACCTCAACAGACTTTAGAAAAAATGGGCAGTGCACTGCTTTTCGAGTTCAAACAACGAATCCCCTGCTACAGATGTGTGACTGCATTGTATGTTTTTCTCTAGGAACCCTATCATATGCCCACTATGAGGCATTGAAAGAGGGTGATTCAACATAAACTAAGAATCCCCTGCTGCAGATGTATGACTGCAATGTGTATTTTTCTCTAGGAACCCTATCATATGCCTACTATGAAGCATTAAGAGAGGGTGATTCAACGTAGACTAAGAAGTGATACAAAATTTTTGGCCAAGCAATTCAGCTCCATGCGAAGCTGTACCACAAACGCTATTTTCCTACTTAAAGAGGTGACACAAAAAAAAAGAAAAAAAAGAAAAAAGCCCCGCATGATTGTTATCAATTTGGAGAAAGCATATGATAGGGTTCCTAAAGAAGTTCTTTTGTGGGTAATGGTAAAGAAGGGAGAGTCTATTAAGCATATTTATGAGATCAAGGATACGCGATGGAATGCATACCACTGTCAGAACTTGCGGAGGCAACACTGAAGATTTCCAATTATAACTGGTTCACATCAAAGATCTGATTATCTATTTGCTATGGTTATGGACGATTTGGTTTTTCATAAAAAAAATAAGCTATAATGTTTAGAGGCACCAAAGGGATGCCAACTCATGTAGATAGGAATTTTTGTTTTATAAGTGAAAAGTATTAAAGAAAAAAGCACCAAAGCGATGGAATGCATACCACTGTCAGAACTTGCGGAGGCAACACTGAAGATTTCCAATTATAACTGGTTCACATCAAAGATCTGATTATCTATTTGCTATGGTTATGGACGATTTGGTTTTTCATAAAAAAAAATAAGCTATAATGTTTAGAGGCACCAAAGGGATGCCAACTCATGTAGATAGGAATTTTTGTTTTATAAGTGAAAAGTATTAAAGAAAAAAGCACCAAGGGGGTGCAACCCATGCACAAAGGCTATCTATAGGAGAGAAACTCCACAAAATCTACAAAGTCAAAGTCATTTACAAAAGAATTCCCTTTGACCCAAAAAAATAAGCCATTGAACCATCTTTCCCTAATTATATCAATAGGTCTCTCGAAGTCTTCAAAAGCTCTACAGTTCCTCTCAAGCCAAACAATCCAAAAGATAAAAAATGGGATCATGGAGTAAGCTTTCTTGAGATTCTTAGGGGCCCGAAGTCCACTCCAAGCCCACACTTCATCTAACACTGATCCGGCGCACACCCAAGGGACCTCAGGACCACCAGATTGATTTTTCTGGATCTATGAATAATGGCAGTACTTTACTGAAATAGTTCTGATCCGGAAAGATTTTTCTGGATCTATGAGTAGTAGAGGATGATGACAACATGTACCATACATCTACTTTAGGTGGAACATGTAACTGCTGGTAAAGTTGCAAAGTAATTCAATAGTGGCGATAGACTTCATGGTATTTCTTCGATCTTATTAATGCATTCTATAAAAGGGTAAATGTTCTGGCTAAGGGTGAAGATAGTCAAAGGTGGCTTGATGCTCACGTGAACAGATATTTTATATTTAAAAGAAAGGAGAGAGAGATAGCACTGCAAAGAATGGTCTAGAAGGTAATGGGATTTGTTGTCCTTTATAAATATCATATTATAACCTAAAATTCCATTGTCATACATTCTCTTACTATTAGCAAGCAAGTGATTATTGACTGAGCGTCTCCTCTTAAGCAATTGTCAAGGTTTTTTTAGAAAATAATAACCAACTAGGGATATGATATTTATTTTTTCAATAAAGAACAAGCGATAAGGTATTTTTGTTGTAATACATTTTTAAGAGATTGTTAGGCTTCACTTTTCTGAAATGAATGATTTATCTCATAAGTGAAAACTAAAAGATAACTTACAAATGAATGATGCTATACAAACACAATAAACATTCATATTCTATCCACAAAAACACGTTCCTTCAATTCAATATAACACTAAAAGGAAAGACCTTTAATTTCCATCAAGGAGGGGTAGTTAAATACTTTTGAGTTTTTGTTTAACAGGCATTATATTGTAAATGATGAAGACTTCACAGACTTACTATCTTTCAAATAGTTTTTTTTTTTTAAATGGATGGCACCCCCTTGGTGCCTTAGAAATACGATATTCTCTTTATTTATAGAAAAAAAGCTTAATTACATGTTTCATCTTTTATTTGGGTGGATTTTGTTATAAACGTGAGGAATTTTTCGTGGTAAAATCCTGAGATTCCAATAGTTAGCAAATCAAACCTAAAGTTTGGGAAAATCAAACTCTGAATGGCCTGTGAAGGCAAGCAGCCTCGGCATCGCAAGCTTACAAGATGGCTGAGGCTACTGGGCAGCCTCACCATCTAGTTCCGGCCATGGTTCAATTTTTCCAAATCTAATGGTTCGATTTGCTAACGAATGGAACCTCTAGATTCGATTTGTCCCTAAAAATTCTTCAAGGTTTAAAATGAAATCTAACTGAAATATGTAATTAAGCCAAAAAATACTAAATTCTGAAATATAATCAGTAGGTAAATGTTAGCATAGAAACAAAAAATCATTGATTCACAATTCAGTATAATTTACAGAAGTTTAACTATAAAGAGTCTGATGAATGTCAATTTCAACACGATGGAATAAACTGAAGCAGGACTAGACTGCATATATAGGACCAGTAAAGTGTTAAATGAACTAATGAAGAACAGAACTCTGAACTTGTGTTAAATTGAAGAAGACTTAGCAAGGGCAGCTGTATAACGCATTGCAAGTTCAAAGACCCGTTGCAAATATTAGGAATAGTTGGTTTAATACCCTTAATTTTTGGTTTAAAGGAAATTTCTTTGTAGATACCGACGATTTACTAGATTTTGTAAAGCTTCTTCATAGTAATTAGCCTTTTGCTTTGAGTTGCACCCTCTTGGTGCTTTCTAATAAATTTTTACTTATCAAAAAAAGAAGTTTCTATTAGCATATGAGACTCAGCCCATTACTTCCAGCACAAAAAAACATCTTCAGTGAATGCATTAACTACTGAATATTTACCTGCTCAAGACAGGAGAAAGCTGCTTCACGGTATTTCTTAACTTTCTTTGTGCATGCAGAAGACACTGCATTCAAAATGGAATTGGGAGTGCCAGGATCTTCAGCGGAAATTGCTTTATGGCAAGATGTCGAAATAGCACCTATTGCATACAAAAGAGCTTCCTTCCCCTGAAAAATTTGCGAGCATTGGTAAAAGAAATTAGCACTTTTAACACAATAAAAAACAAAAATCTTATCAGATTTACATTTAGTCAAAAAACCAATCATGCAACTAGATGTAAAGATAAACATATAAATTGCAAATTTTATGGGAAAATAAAAGAAAGTATCTTTGTAATTTTCATATTCAAGTGTCACATTTATCGTCCACGTTCAAAAAATAATCGTCCCACCTCCCATAGACGTCCAGGAACTTCCTTCAGAAGAGGTTCGAGAAGAACGCTATGATATGAAGACAAGTCTTCACCCAAAACCTCACTCAGTTTGCAAATTGCCTGGGCTGACTGAAAGTATGAGTAACAAACAAACATCGTATGAGTACTACACCAAGGACAAACTGCACTCCAGAGACGAAGAAGACTGGAAAAGGAGCAAGGAAAATGCAATAACCTTTTTTTTACTTGCCCATGACGATGATGTAATGCTCTCATTAATAAGACAAACAATTTCTTCCAAAAACAACTGAAGGGTGACCCGTTCACCACCTGTGTTCTCTTCCCACAACTCCTCAAAGAGGCCAGAGACGTACTTGTCATCCTCAAATCTGCACAAGAATCAGCATATGGACATCCAAGGTTACAAGATTTCATTTAGAATAATTAATTTTATTTTTCAAAATACTAAGCAAGATCTCGTTAAAGAAAGTAAGATAGCTTTTGAGTGTGAGCCTGTAATTAATAGTCATGGAGGCATTTGAGGATCAGAGCAAAGCTCTAAATGAATGATAGAATGATTTTCAGGATGATACCAATTTAGAATAATTGGTGGGAAAAGTTCTGGTAACTTGCATATATTAAATTAGAATAATAGTAGATGCACAATTTTAATCTCACAGTTAACAAAATATGGAAATCAGTGGAATATTAATATTTCACAAAAGATCTAGGCAGCTCAGGTACCATATGGTCTTTTATCTTCCTTTTTTTGATAAAGTTAAAATCTAAAATGAAAAGACACCAAGGGGGCGCAATCTTGTAACCCATTTACAAGAAGACAATCTACAAGAAAGTGAATCAATGAACTCTATAACATGAAGTTCATTTACTAAAAAATTTCCTCAATCCAAAAAATATGAAGATTAAGCCAACCTTCTATAAAAAAGGCGCTATCTTTCTCAACATTCTCAAAATCCCTCTTGTTTCTCTCCAACCAAACCATCCACATAATAAAAAGAGGAATCAAAGAAATGGCTCTCCTCTTCTCTTTGGAAGCATGCCCAAGTTTCCTCAAGAATGGACCCAGCTCACAAGAGCATGCTATAAATATAAAAATAGCCCGGTAGTTCTAGAAAAAAATCAAAATGTAGATGGGAATCAAGAAAATTTGAATTTTGACATATTAAAAAAAAGATAAATATTTATTATGGTTTGAAAAACGAAATTCAGAAATTTAAATTGAAATTAATAAAAAGATTAATACATAGGACAAATACAATAAGAGATAAGAAGAGATGCGACTCCACTGTACATATTTTATGCCTTCTCCTACAAAGAAACTCAAAATATCTACCCCAATGGTAATTCCATCAATTACTCGTCTATCAAAAAAATGAGTTAGTTCTGTTGTTATACCCTCAGTTAAAGATATCGCATAAAATGCATCTATGTATCCACGATTATATGACCAATCATATATCAAATTTATTATTTTGTCCCACAGAATTCTCTTAGGACCCCTTTTCGCAAATGAATTAAGTTTGTTTAAATTTGGTAAAGATGAATAAAAAGGCTTATATTTAAAATTAAATTGAAGTACTTAAAGTTTTTAAGGGCTATACTGACAATTTAAACCTCCAAGGGTTTCATTTTAGTATTTTTTTTTAACTTTTAACCCCCAAAAATAAGTTTCTCCAAAATAACTCAAAAAAAGATCAAGTATTTTTTTGGTTATATGCAAAAAAAAAAAAAAAAAAAAATTAAATACGATTTGAGAAAATTTTAGTTCCATGAAGAAAATTTTGAAAAATTTTGACTGAATACTTTGACCCCCCAAGGAAATGGTCCTGGATTTGTCACCCTAGAAATACCCATATAACCCAAAGAGCCATCTCCCAAGGTTGGCGAATCCAAGAGCATTAAGAAAAATGTAGTGAATGGATTCGGCTTTCTCCTAGCAAAGGTAACAACGATTCAGAAAAACTTCTCCTTTTACAAGATTGTCAATGGTAAAAATTCCCAAACACAAAAAGCCACCTTACACGGGAGGCAAGTCTTCCAAACAGCTTTCTAGGAAAGTTAGCGGTTCCTTCTAAGGAATGAGAAGGGCCTTATAAAAGGAGCTAACATCAAACTTCCCATTTGTCGAAAGGCACCATTTCACTCTATTTTTCCTTTGTGAGTCAAACTCTGCATGATAAATCTTCTCAAAAAAAATCTTTTAACTTTTTGGAGCTCTCAATCTTGCACTTGGCAACTGAACAAAATATTCCAAGCCAACACAGCATTAGTTAATGATGTGCAGTCACAAATCAAGGCTTCTTTATCCCTTGCTAGAGCATAAATACTCAGAAAATAGTCTTCCAAAGTGGTGCCCACACACCATACATCATGCCAAAAACTAATAGAGTCACCATTCCCCACCTCAAGCACACCTTAGGAAAAAAAATCATCTCATCCCTTAGGTTTTTTTGAAACCCATCAATTATGGTCCTCCCCATATTTTGCGCAAAGAACTCTTCTCCAAAGATGCTCCTTTTCATTAGAAAACTGCATAACCATTTCCCGAGTACGAATTTATTAAACATTGTGAGTGATTTAGGCCCTAAGCCTCCTCTTTCAATAGGTTGCTTTACAACACCCCTTCTAACCAAAAGATACTTATATCTCTCCCCCATATTACCCCAAAGAAATCTACTTTGGATGCTTTGAAGCCCTTTTTCCACCCCACAAGGCATTTGGAAAGAGATGTAAAGTAGATGGGAAGGCTAGACAAAGTGTTGGATCTCCCTCTTAAAAAAAAGTGCTTCTTCCACCTGATTAGCTTCCTCTCAAAACTCTCAACAATAGGATCCCAAACACTTTTGTTTTCAAATTTAGCCCCCAATGGAAGACCCAGATATTTAATTGGAAGAGATTCCACGAAGCACCCCAAAAGGAAGCATTCTCACTGATAGGAATTAACGAACTCTTATTAAGGTTGATCTTAAGTTCGAAAATCACTTCAAAGACTGTAAGAATGCATCTAAGATTGCACTTATAAAAAAATGCATCTAAGATTGAGTCTATCAAAGAGGGATAGCTCAACTTATGTTTTGAGATGCGGGAAATTCTTTTGTAAATGACCTACAGTTTGTAGAGTTTATGGAGTCACTATTTTGTAGATATCGTTTGTAAAAGGGCTTTACTCCCTTGGTGCCTGATACTTTTTTATTGCATTAATGATATTTTACTTATCAAAGAGAGGAGATTAAGAATTTTCTCACCCTTCGCTCCACAAAAAAATAGAGACATCGACAAAGAGGAGGTGAGAGACTAGAACCTCATTACCACTCCGACCCACTTGAAACCCTAAAGTTGGCCATCATCAACCACTTTGGACAGCATCTTGCTAAAAGTTTCCATCACCAACATGAACAAGAAGGACGACAAAATGGTCTCCTCACCAAAGACCTCTAGAAACGAAAAGAACACAAATGGACAGTATTTGATCAAGATAGAGAAGGAAGCGGAAGAGATGCATTTCGTAATCCACTAACACCAAAAATTACCAAACCCCATCCTCTTCAACAAATAAAACATGAAGTCCCAACAATTACGATCATATACCTTTTCCTCATCAAGCTTGCAAATAACACGCTCCTTTCCTTGAGATGAGAGTCAAAAAGACCAGCATCCATAATGTGAATTCCCTCAATGAAACCATTTTGATGCAATCCCACCACTTTTCCAATCACATTTTTCAATCTAAAGTGTTAACACCTTAGAAATGAGTTTGTCCACTTCTCCCAAAAGATCAATAGACCGGAAATCTCTAATGCAACTAACTCCATGTTTCTTCGGGATAAGAGCAATAAAGGTTGTGTTTAAGCTATTAACAAACTCACAAATGTTGAAGAATTCCTCAAAATGCTTAAGAATGTCGCCTTTCACAACCTCCCATTTATTTTGGGAGAAAGCCGAAGTGAAACCATCAGCCCTAGGGCTTTATCACATGACAACTTCTAAGAGCACAAAGAATCTCTTCCTCCTCTAAAGGACTTTCCAGCCACCTAGTTGAAACCCCATCAATACACTTAAAAGTCAACCCGTCAAGAGAAGGTCTCCAATCACAAGGTTCACTATAAAGGTCCTTGTATAAACCACAAATAGCTTTCTTCACATCTTCTTTCTTCTTGCTACTTTCTTCACATCCATTATTTGCATGAATGAGACTCAAAAACTATGTGCTCAACCAATCAACCTACCTAATAAAAGAAACTATATGGCACATACTGAACGCAAGGATAAATTGAATCGTATATTAGTATAAAAGAAGTATATGATTCTACCTGGATATAAAAATAGCTGGAACAATCACCGCTTGATATCTGCTCAAGACATCTGAGGCTGTGGACGAATAGCTTTTGAAAAGAATCGCACATGAAATTTGAGCATTCCTGTCACCAGTATGCAAAACTGCAGTATCTTCAATCAACTTTTGGGCCTGAGAGGAGGCAGCGTACTTCAATACTATGGCACAAGCACTTGCGAAGGCACGTTTTGCAGCAGAACTTCTCTCTTCATTTACAACTGGAAACAATAGCCTCACCAACATGGCTGTAAATGGCTTCATATCCACACCGACTTTTTGAACTAATGAGCTGATAAAGTTAGCAACACCAACCCTGACACGGTGAAATAACAAGATCGCAGATCATCATTAACCAAAGTTGTCAAAACACGATTCCCATCTTAATTGAAATCTTATTTTTGTGAACCGAAAATCAAATCGAATCCATAACAGCAAGATTCAGTACAAATTCTTAATATCAATTATAAATGACATGTAATGCATGTAAAACAACAAAATAAATTGAAAAAAGCAAGATTTAGTATAAATTCTTAATTTCAATCGTATAGCATTGGTGTTGTTGTGTCTAGAGAGGGTGTGGCTAGATGGAAGCTTAATCCGGAGAAGGGATTTGAGGTGAAATCCTTTCTTGAAGCCCTCCTGATTGGTTTTCCATTGCAAGGGACTTCTAACTTCCCTTGGAAAGCTATTTGAAATTCTTTTGCCCCTAAAAAAGTTAACTTCTTTGTGTGAAGCCTCTTGGAAGAAAATACTTGCTACTGATAATCTTCAAAGGAGGAAATTTCTTGTTAATAGGTGTTACATTTGTAAAGGTTGTGCCGAGTCCGTGTTTCATCTTTTGGAGGAGTGCTCATTGGCTAGGAGTTTGTGGGAAATGGCTTATAGTGTTGTGGGGGTTTCTTAGGTGGCAGCCAACTCCGTGGTAGACGAAGTATGGGTTTGGAGTGGTATACGTGCTCCTAAGGAGTTTAAGAAGGCTTTCCTTGATTCCTCTCACTATTTTTTGGCTTATTTGGGATGAGAGAAATAGGAGGGCTTTTGATGGTGAAGATAGGCCACTAGAAGTGATTAGAGATAGAATGCTTAATACCCTTCATTTTTGGTTTAAAGGTAAATTATTTGTGAATGATGTTGATCTTTTAGATTTTGTGGAGCTACTATCGTGTAGATAGTTTTACAATTAGGTTGCACCCCTTGGTGCTTTTTTATACAATTTTAATTATCAAAAATCTCCATCAGTTGCTTCTCTCTCTAATCAAAAGTGTCCCCTTGATTTCACCACTCCAGTCATTCTTATTGCCAATCTTAAATTTAAAACCCTTTTATAACAATAATTACAGAAATAGCACTGGGTTCAGTTTAGCTCTAAATTGGAAGATTCAGGTACAAATGGATCTAGTGAACAAAAGTAGGGGATTCAGGCACAGTGACTTTGGCAAAGGCGAGGAATTTAGAGAACCTCTGGATGGAAAGGTGTGAGCTGATTACAGATATGGGGGTGGGGTTGTGTTGTCATTGGATGAAGAAAGTAGGAGCTGATTAGCTAGAAATGGTGCCTGGGTGCTCGAGATTTGGGGTTGGCTTGGTCGTTAAGTGTAAGGAGATTTGTACTCTTGCTGGTAATTCTTTGTTGCATTTTTTTTTTATAAGCAAAAATTTATTAAAAAGCACCAAGCAGGTGCACCGAAAAGCCAAAGGCTAAATACAATGAAGGAAATCTACAAGATCTACAAGATCATCATTATTTACAAAGTAATTTCCTCTAACCCAAAAATTATGAGTATTAAACCAACTATCTTTTATATTTACAATTGAACTTTCAAAACCTTCAAAGGCCCTCTGATTCCTTTCTCTCCACACAATCCACCAAATCGAATTAAGCCTAAGGCCTTTTTGAACTCCTTGGAAGCTCTAACACCACTCCAAGCCTCTATTTCATCTCTCACTGACCCCACCATCACCCAAGAGACTCCCACAATTCTATAAGTCATTTCCCACAAACTTCTAGCAAAAGTGCATTCCACCAAAAGATGAAAAATAGATTCAGCCTTCTCTTTGCACATATAGCATCTATTGACCATAATCTTCCCCCTCCTTTGAAGATTATCTATAGTAAGAATTCTATCTTAAGAGACCTCCCAAAGAAAAAAAAACAAACTTTCAGGGGCACCCGAACACACCAAATTCCCTTTCAAGGAAAATAAAGAATCTCACTAATGAGGCTTTTATCAAAAGAGTATTATAGAAATCTTTTACCAAGAACCCTTTATCCGGTCTTGGTTTCCATCTCAACTCATCCTCCCTCCCCACCACAATCTTAGAAGAATAAAGGTTTTCCAAAAACGTCGCAACCTCCTCAACTTCCCAATCCTGAACATTGCAAACAAAAGGTACAACCCAAGTGACTCCTTGGTTGGTCAATAAAAAACAAGAGTTAATCCGTGCTTATTTATCTCTCACCAAGTTAAAAATGCATGGAAATCTATCCTTTAAAGGGATATTCCCACACCAAGTGTCAAACCAAAGCCTAGTTTTCACTCCATTGCCCATCGAAATCTCAACATAAAACCGAAATTCCTCCAAACTTTTTCTAATAAATTTCCACACTCCTAATCCATAAGGACTCTCAGAGGCTCCTTAGACATCCAAACATCTAGATCCATCCCGAATTTTGCCTCCATCACTTTCCTCCATAAGTGATCTTTCTCAACAATAAACCTCCAAAGCCATTTACCAAGAAGAGCTTTATTGAAGAAAGATAAATATTTGATTCCAAGACCACCTTTCTCCACAGGATGCTTAACCAAATTCCAATTCACCAAGTGGAACATGGCCTCCTCCGTCGTATTACTCCAAAGGAATCTTCTTTGAATACTTTCTAATCTCTTGGCCACCGAGCTAGGGATTGGAAAAAGAGACATAAAGTAGACTGGAAGACTAGATAGAGTGCTTTTGATGAGAGTGAGTCTACCCCCATTAGAGAGGTAGTGATTCTTCCACCAACCCAAACAATTTTCAAACTTCTCCACAACCGGATTCCAAATGCTTTTCTCTTTGAAAGTGGCCCCAAGAGGAAGATCAAGGTACGTGGTAGGAAGCGAACCTATCTGACACCCAGAACACTAGCAAAGAGACTCCCATAAGCACTTCCATCAAGAGGGATTAGAACACTTTTGCCAAGATTCACCTTAAGACCCAACACCGCCTCAAAACAAAGGAGGACACCTCGAAGATGCAAAATTTGAGTGAATCATCAACAAAACGAAGATGGGAAATATTAATGATATTACTAACACCTCCTCCTTAACCCATTTCAACCCCTTTCACCAGAATTTTGCTTAAAGCCTCAATAACCAAAGAGAATAAGAACGAAGATAAAAGGTCTCATTGTTTTAGTCCTCTAAAAGCTCGAAAAAAACTGGAGGGACACCCATTAACCAATATAGAGAAGGAAGTAGAGGACATACACTTAAAAATCCACTTATGCCATATCTCCCCAAATCCCATGCGATTTAATAAATAGATGACGAAGTTCCAGCATACATGGTCAAACACTTTTTCTATATCAAGTTTGCAAATGACCCCTCCCCCTCCCATCTTCAACTAAGTATCCACCACTTCGTTGGCTATCAAAGCCGCATCCAATATTTTCCTTCCCTCTATAAACGCATTCTGCATAGGACTCACTACCTTATTCATCACTCCTATCAATCTAGAGGTTACTAGCTTCGAAATAAATTTGTAAATGCAACCCACTAGACTAATGTTAGGCACCCCTTTCTTTTTCGGATTCAAAGTGACAAAAGGGGTATTTAGACTGCTCACAAACTCACCTGAAGCATGAAACTCCTCAAAAAGTCTAATAATGTCCCCTTTAATCACCTCCTAGTTATGGGTTAAGAAAGACATCCTAAAGTCATCAAGACTCAAGGCTTTATCTCACTACTTTAGAGCTGCAAGAATTTCATCCTCAATAAAAGGTCTCGCAAACCACCTAGCATCATACTCATCTTTTCTGGAAAATTCCAAGCCATCCAAGTTCGGCCTGATCTCACAAGTCTCCTTATAAAGGTTCTCATAAAAACCAAAAATGGCACCTTTAATGTCCCCTTTCTCCTCGAACATCATACCATCCACCTCGATAGAATTAATAAAATTCAACCTTCTATGAGCATTTGCCATTTGATGGAAATACTTGATATTTTTATCACCTTCTCAAAGCCATAACTCCCTAGATTTCTGTCTCCACAAAATTTCCTCCAAGGTGAAGAGATTAGCCAAATCTTTTTTTGCAATTGTCCTATCCAAATCACTCCTCAGCAAACCCTCTCTAACTTCTTTTCCATCGAGCTCATTAATTTCACCCACTAGAGCATTAATAGTAGAATTAATATTGCCAAAGGACTCTCTATTCCAATTTTGCACTTCTTTTTTAACTCTTTTCAGCTTCTTTGCCATTATAAAGCTAGCAACACGACAGAAACCCGGACCCTCCCACAAGCCCTTTACAAGATCACGAAACCCTTCAACTTTCAACCACATATTCTCAAACCGGAACGGCGTCGGACCCCACATCAGACCCCAACTTCAAGAACAATGGGGAAATTGATCGAATGTTGGTCTATGGAGAAGTTTTTGGATCAGGTTAGGACACTGGAATCCCAACTATCAGACACAAGAAATCGATCAATTCTCAAGAAAGAAGGAGAATCTATGGAATTCGGCTAGGTAAAGGCTCCACCACATAAAGGCAAATCAATAAGATCATTACCCCTCACAAACTCCAAAAAATCCCTCATGGGCCTGGATTCACAAGTCCCCCCGATCTCTTATGAGGATAGAGAACAACATTGAAATCACCTCCTAAGACCCAAGGATGCTGCCAACGTTGTCTAATAGACACCAACTCATCCCAAGAAGACTTCTACTATAACTCGCGCCAAGACCATATACGCCAGTCATAACCCACTCCACACCCTTGAAGAGACCTTTGAAGACACAAGAAACAGAGAACGAACCAATCTAAAAATCGATCAAATCCAACACCCGCATGTCCCACATAATAATAACTCCAACTGAAGCACCAATCGACAGTAAAAATTTCCATCCACAAGACCTTAAACCCCAGAAGCTTTGGACAATAGAAACATCAATAAGCTCCATTCTCTAAGAAAGTGTTTGATAGTACCCCTCTTTGCCACATCATTAGCCCCTCTCACATTCCACAAAATAATTTTCCACATCATTGGATCTCTAGTGGACCCCTCGACTCCTCTTTCTCTCTTCTACAAGTGTCCCCATTCAACTTACCGTAGTTGACAGCAAATTCCAACCTCTTCAGTTCTCTACTACTCCCCTTAGCAAGTTTCCTACCTGTAAATTGACCACGGCACTGGGTTTTACACTCTTCAACCCTAAGACGCTCAATTTCCTCAAATAAACTAATAGCTTAATCTTCAATTCCTATTATTGAAACCCCCACCAATTTCTGGAGTTTTAAGTCGATGCTTTCCTGTTCACAGCTAATTGCAATATTTTGCATTAAAAGCTTGAACTAACGAATGACTTTTACCAATTCTAATATAATGAATATTAATTTTCTAATCACAATTGCATTCCTTATTAAACATGACCAACCTCCAAACAATGTAAGTATAGCTTCACTATAATGATGATTAAAGCAAGACTGATACTGGGGCATCACATAAGCTCTCAAATTGTAAATTGTCCTTAAATTCAGAAAATTTACTGACCTGGTATTGAGGCCGACTCCAGATTGAACCAACTGAGCAAGACGAGGGACCAAATGATCCAATGACTCACTATTCACAACATTTATGCACAGGTCTAGAGTTTCCCACATAGGAGAGCCTTTTGCAATTGAAATTCGCAAACTTTCAAGTTTTTCTGTTTGTATTCCAACATTTGCTGCATGCAACTAGAAAAGAAAAAGTTAATAGAGACGATATTAAAAAAGAAAAGCATGAATTAATCTCAGAATGCTTCAGTGGCACACAAATTTCAGTCAAACCTCAACATAATTGAGTCCTTGGTCTTCAAGGCTTGATAAACTTTCCAGCATGCAACAAACTAAATCAGATAAATGCGGACGAAGAGCAATCCCTGCACCCTATGAACAGGAAACAAACACCACATTTAGTAAAACAAGCACAGCCTTTTAAGGCTACAAATAAATAAAAGAAGAATCCAACAGACCTAATGAAGTCAAAGGAGTAAGTTAATAACAAAACAATCTGTCTTTGTGTATATATTTTGAACTGCATCTGATGCAGCACCAGATCCAATTTCTACAATACACGCACGAAGCCAAAACCCCCAAAAGAGCAGAGGCCAGACACAGAATAAATGGAACATCAAGAATTCAAAAGGTTTTACGTTTTTACATATTTCATTCCAATTCTCTATCAAATGAGAGAGCAATATTTATGTGCTTAACCCAAAAGGTCAAGATAAGGCTCCATTATTGAATAATCAGTATCATTCTTCTAGTATCCTATCTGACAAGTTACATTCACGTAATTAAAGATGAGAGAGCGAACAAGGCCTTTTAATGTCATTCTCATATGATATTCAAGCTCTCCAGTGTGAATTGGAACAAGCACGAGCAAGGACAATTTAACTCTATATAAGCAAAGTACTCAACCATCAAATGTTATATTTTTCCGAGGACAATTTAGATCTTAAATGACTTGAGTTTCATACTAATGAAACTGCTACCCCTTCTTTTCACAAGGATGAAACTGATATCCTATTGTTGCGACCGGAATCTACAATCATAGCTTGGAGACCAAAAAGAAATTTAACTCTTTTCGGTGCAAAATTTAACTAACCGCAGCTCAATAACATTGCAAAATATTCCTGACCTTTGCAAGCTTCATAACAACTCCAATTGAAGCCTTACGTATGCTCTCAACTTTACTCAATATGCCTTCTGAAAGCAAAAAAGGCAGAACAATATCCATTGCCTTTCTTGCGTCTGAAACTTCAGTAAGTGAGACATCACAAAGCCTTATCGTTAATGAAGTTACACCACGGCATAATTTGTCACCAGCATTTCGAACAGTCTCCTTTATGTCATCCATGGCACGAAACGCAGCTGTCCATAGTCTTTTCAAATGCTTCTCAACCTATATCACAATAATACATTAAATGAATACCATGACATTAATTTTGTTTCTGATGAGTAAATAATTACACTGCAAGGATCAGAAATCAAGCACAACCTTCAGTTATTTTAAGAAAGCAAGAGGGTAGGGTTTCTTAAAGACACCTTAAAGGTTCGGTAGATAGTGTAATATTAAAAGTGGAATGGTAGGAGTATTACATAAGTTAGATGAAAGTTAGATTACGCTGATGAGTTTGTAAGAAACTTATCTCAGAATGAACAGTAGCAATCCTGTAGATTGTTACAAGTACTGATGTTTTTTAGGTATTCTATGTGATTGAGAGAGTTGAATTCTAAGGTGAAATGAGGAAGTGCTACTAAATGACACCTAACATGGTTCAGCTATGGAGAGCAGGAAAAGTAATCGCTGCTCCTAATAGCCAAAGTTCGAAGATTCAATCTAGCAATCCTGAGAGCATAAGATGAAGACAATTGTAGAATGCAATCCAGGACATCGAATTTAGAGGAAAAAATATGAACTTCAAACTTTATATGCTGGAGAGCATAAGATGTGTACCTGCTCAAGTTAAAACTTCCTTATTCTAAGTGAGAGGCAGTAGCACTATACCCGGAAGAACACGAACAAGAAAACTTAAGATCATCCCTATCATGGTTAACTGGCCCTTCATTGGTTAAAAATTGAACCATGAATCTCTGTTAAAAATCTATTTCCCAAAATTTCTCCGCTTTATTGCTAGAATGGAAGCCACATTGGGTATCATTTATTGGTAAGGACAACAGATCAAAATACTTATAGAAGAAAACAGATTATAATAATTGATAGTGGTTACAAAAACACCCTTACAGTTTGGTGCAAATTACAACTGCACCATTCTAAATTAAAAGTATACTAATGCACCCCTAAACCCCAACCATGGTTAGTTCAAATTGGTCAAAAATACCTCATACGATCACTTGTCAACGATTGAATGTTAATGGACTAAAATACCCTCCCTTCAGGTAACCTTTATGAGACCTTTTGACCAATCTGGTCTAACCATGTTCGGGTTCAAGGTGCATTAGTATACTTTTAATATAGGAGGGTGCAACTGTAGTCTGCACCCAACTATAAGGGTGTTTTTGTAATTTTTTCTAAATCATAGATATATAGAAAGATCTCGTCAGCCAGATTCGTTAAACACTCATGAAAAGTTTTCTGGCATTCAAGAATAGGAATAAATCATGTTATGTTTCATAACAATCCAAAGATAACAGCTCTTAAATTCCAGATGAACAGTTGAACACATAACACCTTGTCAATGGAACAAACTTAATTGCTTAAAACACCAAGCTAGTTAGTTTCCATTATATTACAGTAATGAATTCAGTTAAAGCAAGGTAGCTCAGACTTCAAGCAGATTACACTGATGAAGACATTATGCGCATTTAGTATCACCTAATTGAAATTTTTTTTTGGTTAGAATTTTAAATTGCATATATTGATATCGATATGACATGAACCATGGAAATGCTGCAAGATTAGAAGTTAGATACTTCTATTAATTAATCTATAAAAATGATAACAAACCATACTTTGATGTACCAAAGCAGAAAGAAAGCTTACAATTTTTTCGTAAGTTTAAAGTATGTTATAAAAGAGCACCAAGGGAGTACCAACCCATGTACAAACAAAACAAAACTTAAAAATTTTGTTTCCAATTCACTACTAAAAACTGAAAACAAGCTCATCACCTGATCAAATTTTCGTCCCTGGATAATATCTGCAAGGGCAAGACAAGAAGCCTCACGGGAACGCCAAAGCCTTGAACCACATTGTATTAGTAAATCATCAAAAATAAGGTCCAAGTGTTCATCAATGGTTCTCTTTGGGTCTTGCACTAGTGCCTTCCATATGTGTGCCATTGCATCCTGAAAATATTGCAGGAATAAGGACCAACAAGTTCAAGATTGATCACTTCTGCCAATCATTAATAAAGAAGAATTATTTGTCAACTTACCATGGTATCTAAAATATATACATATATATTTAAGAAATTGTATGTGTGGAAGATGCATGTTGAAAAATAGATGATTAGAGTTGCTTGTTCTAGTGACATTTGGGCCAAATATTGTCTCCTGATTTCATAAGAATTGGGTGGGGACAGGACTCTGGAGAGTGAGTTTACGGTTCAATCCAGCTTGGTGACAAAAAGAAAGAAATATATATATATATATATATATATATATATATATATATATTTACGAAATTGTATATGTGGAAGATGCACACTGAAAAATAGATGATTAGAGTTGCATGTTCTAGTGACATTTGGGCCAAATAGCATCTCCTGATCTCATAAGAATTGGGTGGGGACAGGACTCTGGAGAGTGAGGTTACGGTTCAATCCTACTTGGTGACAAAAAGAAAGGGGTGGTGGTTGGTTGGGGGAGAGGGGAAAGGACAAAAGCTGCATACATCTAATCAGATTCAATGTAGTGGTGAGTATTTTGGTTCAAACCATCAAACCAACCACATCTGTCCAGTTTGGTTTCGTTATTTGTGACCTCAACAAAAATCCAGTTCAGTTCCAGTTTGCTAATTTAAAAAACCGAATAAAAACAGACCAATATATATTGGATGCATTTATATATAATATACCACATGCCAAATTACTATTGGTAAATAAATGAAGAAGAAGAAAACTAAACTTCTCTTTCTTTCATTTCCACACACAAATGCATGCACACATATACAGACATACAAGCAGTGTCCATTAAAGGAAATGAAATTCTCAAGTAATGCAAAAGCACAATGTAATTTTGAAGCCCATTAAAAAGCTGAACCGATAACACTAAATCCCATGTCCTTGAAATTCAGTGATCCTACCTGCACATTTTTGTCAGGATCATATTGGTAGCGAATAAGCCTTGGAATCAACAAACGCAAGTGTGGCTGAAGAGCATCCCCAGCTTGCTTGGCTATCTTAGAAAACCCAAAAGCAGCACCTCTCTTCGAATTAAGAGAAGCTTGATAGTTAGCCAAATCCATGAATTTATAAATCAAGTCTGGTTGCCCCATCTCATTGGCAAGACTGCAAAGCTCTTTGTAAGTGCCAAGTTTCCCCCCGCTGGGACTCTCACCAATAGTCCCCTCGTGAAACACCTCAGAGTCTTCAACGAGCTATACAAAAATATTATAGAACTTTCAGATTCATGCATAAAAATAAGGAAGAAAAATATAAGAATCAAAAGAGAAGATGTCACAGCAATTTCTTACCTTGATAGATCTTTTCCTTTTTCCAGTACCAGTCAAAGTGCTTACAAGTGCATCTACCAAGTTTTTCTTCATTGATGCATCACCAAGTTCATAGACAATGCTCATGCCTTGAGATGCTAGCTCCTGTGTAAGTTCATTCTGTTCGCCTAGTAGGTGTGAAAAGGCCTCCTGCATTCATTAGTAAATTTTTAAAAATGGGTACCCCAAATCCATATCGGTGATATGATAAAGAATTGGGGAAGTTGTTTCTCATATCCAGCTAGTGTTTCAAAAATTTATAGGACAGTTTTCTATGGTAACATATCATGCAAGTGATGGAGACTCCAAACACCTCCAGACAAAAATCAAGCAGTCAGTAAATTTTCGACAGAAAAAAGTATAATAGATTAAAATATAATAAATCATCACAAAAGAGGGGGGACAAAGATAACAGCCTTGTGCAATAATGACAAACCTGAATTTCAGGGAGCATTTGTTGGATGGTTGGGTGGTGGCCACAATACATTGTCAGAGACAGTAGCCAGACAGTTCCAGCACAACGCTCCTCCTTTCTGCTACTGTACAAAAGAACATCAAAAAGCCTTCTAGTAATTGCATCTCTAACCATGACATGGCAATCTTCATCAGCAGCCTCACTTTTTCCATTAGAGTTATATTTTGACAAGGATGAGCTCACATCTCCCATAAGAAAGTTTGAAGTCATAGAAAGTGAAGTATAGTTAGTTTTAAGAATCACATCAGCAGTCACAGGGACACCACCCCACAGGAATGACAGAGCCTCCCCAGCAGCAAACAAGATATCTTCAACCTGTACAATTTCAAATTTGTTGATGTTTGAGGTCTTTCAAATTGTTTTTACCATCTAAAGAAAATGAAGCACGCTTGCTAAAGAAAAACTTTAATATTTACATGCACTCTTAAGAATAAAACTGGTACATTCAACTATAAGAGAATTTAACAATTCTGTACCCACCTTTGACCGGGAAAGACTAAATATCAGATCGAGGGCAGTATTCAGGTGTGAAGATGATGTTTCTTGTGCAGAAATATGTCCAAGTGAGATAACAACTTTCTGAATAGCTTTTATATCATCACCAGAGATTATCTTGCTCAACTTTTCATGTAACGCTCTCAGGACTTCAACTGCAGTTTCAACAATAGGTTAATTGATTATTGACCCACGCTTGGTGTGAAAATGCTAGCAAGTCTCTGGCTGTACACGACAATAGCAGAGATATAACTTCACCTGGACTAGAATTGTTAACAAGTGGAGGTAATGGCACGCGCAGACCAATATGGCCTAGAGCTTGCATTGCAACAGAGGCCAGTGGGGCAGTCTCAGAATTAACAATATCAATAAGGGATTTAACTGTATTCTGAAACACTGTGTCTGGGATCTGTTTAATAACAAATGTGAGTACATAAATTCTAAGATGAAAAATGAACTTCCAACGTAACTAAATCGAATTAATAGCATTTTGAAAGGTAGGTGGAGCCGCAGAGGGAAAGCAATGTAACAGAAAAATTCAATTAACAACAGGGTTGGTTGCATTTAGAGATGAGGTGAAACTGCATGGCGCCTGATGTAACCAATACAAAGATGATAGAAGAATCTAAGACCAATGACCAAGTCATTCAACATTTCATAACTAATACTAGTATTAAAGCACAATAAAAAGAATCTTTAGATACTTTTCATAAACAAGAACTGTCCCAATTACGTACATTCATTCCCTTCAACAATAGATTTAGATCCCTTAAATCTCAGAATATATAAAATATGATCAACAATGAAAGAATTATTCTTGAGTTCATGTTAACAAAAAGATAATCACTCTTGAGTTCATGCGCAAACTGCCCCAACGAACATGCATCAGACTCTTTATATCATTACATGGTCAAGAACAACTTAAACAGTGCTTTATGACATTTGATTTGAAAAGATTTAATATCAAGGTTCTGCTCGAATAAAATATTAAACACCTCAAGAAGTGTACAAAGTCAAACAGACAATGCCTCTAACTTAGTGAACAAAGACATTCCGCTTTCAGCAGTTTCTTTCAAGGCAAACTATGGTCTTTGATCCTTTGCGCAACAGCTGAGGGACAAACACTTCATTCTAATATGATGTTACATAATCAAACACTTCACAACATAGCAGTTGATCACAACCACTCTCACACTTATCTCAGTTATATAGCTTAAATGCTTACATACATACAAACATTTAAATATTTATCAAGAGATAAGAAACAAAAAGTTCCACAATAACCCTATCAAAAGGCATTTCTTCTCTAACATAGTCATGAAGCTGTGAAGACAAATCAACACTCAACAAAAGTTGAAGCGCCATATAAGTTGGATATAAGAAATACTCAGTGGTGGACCCAGGATTTTAATCAAGAGGGCGCAAGATTACTTCATACATAGAAGTACAGGCTCACTCTCCTCACCAAAAGTGTTTGGGTTCCCATCATTCCGCTACAGTGAAGTAAGGCTTGTTTGTCTATCTAGTATGAACCAACACTAACCCCGCGTGTGGAGACACTCACACTACATTGATAAAGACACCACCCTCTCCCTCCAAACATTTTTTATTTACCAAAAAAAGAACAATCAGAATGTCCCTTTTGTAAGTATGCTTTTCTAATCTGATCCCTATCATTAGGATGATAATCTCATTATTTTTCCTCAATCCAGGGTCTATTGGAAGATTAGCTATTATCACTTCAATGCGAGTTTGTTTAGAATTTGGTAGAGTTTCATCGTAGTTTTGGTCTTGCTTAAGATCTCCCATAATTTCAAATAAATACAAATTCATATTTTCATAAATATAATAAATATCAATCCCATTAGTTTATAAAAAAAAAAAATTTAAAAACAAAATAAAGAATCATATTTTATTTTTTTAACCCCAATAAATGTAAAATAAATACGAAAAAAATTTACGTTAAAATGAAATTTATGTAAATTAAAAAGTATTAGAGAAATAGATGAAACACTAATTTTGTTTTTGTTTCTTTTGGTGCTTAAAATATGTGGATAATTCTTTTATATTGAAGAGTAATTAAATAATGTTTTAAAAAAGAGCAAACAAAAAAATCAAAAACACACCCAATGTGCAATGGTACTTTTTTTTTGTTGTTGTCATAAATTTCCTATTTTTCTTTTTGACAATCCTATCTTTTTAAAATTTTAATAGCCTAATATACCTTAATTAGGCAAAGTTACAATTGACAAAGTTGTCCACTACTCCACATTTCACAACCAACGCAGGTGCACTACCTTAATTCTTACTTTTTAATATTTAAGGATCTATACACTTTAAAGATAGTCCATTTATTTTCAAGTTTATTTAAGTGGCTCAAAAACTTACACTACTACACTATACGAAGGAATTTTTTGCAAAAAGTCAGGGTGGGCATTTGACCCCCCCCTCGCCACCCCCCTCCCTTCACCTATGGAAATACTGCATATGCATAAGTCAGATATTAGGCAGTGAACACACCAGAGTAGAAAAATTCTTTGCCTGACACCATGTCTCCAACAGTGACTGAATATATTATTTCTAATGAAAAGTTATCCAGATGCAAATGTCAATAACTATAGTGATAAAGCATAACTCGCAAAATTGTTCAACACTCCTTATTTTTTATCTTAAGAGTAATTTTTTTGTTAAGGATGAAGATCTCATAGATTTTGTGGATTCACTATTGTATGGATAGTTTTTGTACCTGGGTGCCTCTTTGTGCTTTATTTATACAAATTTTACTTATCAACGAAAAAAGGATTGAAAAGAGCTATTGCCTTAATTCGACTTTCTATTTTTTTGATAGTGTGGAATGAGAGGAATAAGAGTATGATGGGGAAGAGAAGTCAGTACTTTTGTTAAAGGATGGTTTCATACTCCTAATTTTTGGTTAATGGCCATACGATTATTAAACGGAGAAGAGTTCAGAGTTCATATCTTGAAAATGATTTTTTACATGGTTGGCACCCTCTTGGTGCCCTTATAGCGATCATTTACTTATCCAAAAAAAAAAAGTATTAAGGATGGGGTGAAAACTCCAGACCTTCATATCCTAATTCATGATCAACAAGACATGTTTTTGCGCTTGATTGTGACGATATATTATCAGGAAAACAGATGCAAGAACTTCCAGGAAAAGTCATAAAAACTCTGGAAGCTGCATCATATAGATAATACATTTGATGATGTTACTGAGAGTCTCTGGCAAGGAAGACCAAAAATTTTCTGTTGTTGATATCCTTACTATAGATTTTCCAACAATCGTATTTCGAAAACCATATATGCAAATTGCAATTGCAAGTCTTTTTAATGATTTGGTGTTAACATAAGTGATATAATGCAATTAAACTATGGGTTGTAGCTTAGCAGCTTCAATCATCCCTGGACAACTGTAGTACATTGAAGCTGAGAAATCTGTGTATGTCTTTTATTTTATTTCTCTTCTTTTAGGGGGGGGGGGGGGGAGGGGGATGGAAAATCCACAGCAAACGCATGCCAATTACACAGGTAGACTTGTAGAAATCATACAAGCACAAAGGCTTCGATTAAGATGTGTAATGACTGACTAACATCTATGACATATGGTATTTTATCAAAACATATGAGAAATTTGCAACAAAAAAAAAAAAAGCTGATTTACTCATAGGTGAATAAAACCTGAAGCTCGATGAGCCATAGGATTAGGACATGGAACTGTCTTGCAAAAGTAATGTGGTAGATTAGGGTTATAGGGAACTTTCAATGATCTACCGTGTATGTTGTAGTAAAACAAAAACAAAACTAACAAAAAACTAATAGTCATTGGGTTATAAAAAGAAGAGAAGTGGGCTAAATGAAAAGAAAAAAAAGATAGTAAAAGGTTTAGGCAAAAATGCCTTAAAAGCACTCAAAATTCAAATAGTCCAGATTTAAATTCATTTCAAGTACGATGAGGCACATTTTCAGTCTATAGAAAACAGGGTAGCAAGTAAAAGCTGTCATAAAACAAGATGGTACAATGTCTAATCCACATTGGACTTACTTTTGATAGAAGTGAACACCTAATAAGTACCACACACATATAGAGCAGCAACTACTAGAAAACAATAACCTAGCCAAATCACAGAGTGACCCTAAATAAAATTCTGCATATGGGTGAAGACGGCCCACTGAACTCTTTCTCTCTCTATCGTAAAACGACTACGAAAAACAAAGAAAAAAAAGGAGAGAAGAAAGCGCTAGCACACCGATCCCATCATAACTCCATTGTTAAGCATGCTTGGGCTCGACCGATACTGTAAAAAAGGATTTAAGGGCTTGGAGAGGCATTCGTGGGCATAGAGGACCAAGCTGGAGTATGATAGGGTTAGAGGGAATTTCGGTGGAGTGGTGAAATGCATAGAGATCAGAAAGAACACCAACGGTAATTAAAGTAAACTATAACATTGAATCCACTCTCAATTTTTTAGCTAGTCTGGAATGAAAAGAATAGGAGGGATTTTAATGGGGATGAGAAGCCATTAGCTTTGATTAAAGATAGACGGCTTCATACTCTAAACTTTTGGTTTAAGGGCCATTCTTTCGTAAATGAGATCGGCTTTATAAAGTTCATAGATTTTTTGTCTTGTAAGTAATATTGTGCATGGGTTGTCACCCCCTTAGTGCCTTTTCACTTACCAAAAAGTGGAAGTTGTTTCCTTCATTTTATCACTCAATGGTGTAAATAGAAGTTTAAAATGAATTTAAATTTCAGATAATCCAAACACGAGCAAAATAGAATTTTACATGAATTTCATTTTTAGGTGGCTCTTTTACACGAAAACATAGCCTTAATGAGTGGCAACCAAATTGCCAACACGGTTTTTTGTTGCTATTGTCAAAATTTCCTTTTATGAGCAACCAGTCAGACAATTAGCCTACCTGCTAAACATAGAGTTCTACATGAGGTACTTTGCAAGTAAACAAGGTACAGGACAGAAGGATACTCTCTTCTGGTAACCGATGCAATCAAAGCAAAAGATGATGATAACTTACTATATCAATATAAATCATATTAATAACCAAGAGAATAAACTGAGGACGCCATTAAATTGGCCATATAATTAAGAGGTATCACTATATTTGGCTTCCAATTAATAGAAGCATTGGAGGATGAATACAAGAGCATTCCCTTGTCTTGCATGAATTTCTTAAGAATAACTTTCTAGACTAATAAAATAAGTGAACAATTCTAATCTTGATCTGAGTTTGCATAATTTTCTTTCTTACAATTTGTACCTGGTACCTACACGTTTGGCCATGACTTTAAGGAGCTAACAAGGACCATATGAAACATGCAATTGCTCATGCAAATGGCCGAATACCAAATTATGGGTTATGGTGCAATTGCAAGAATAATCAAGATCTGACAATCAATCTAGTGTTTTGAAACTCCAACCTTCCCAGTTCTTGAAGCAACCAATAATAAGTAATATCCATCTATAAGGCGCCATCCTCAAAGCAAAGCAACTTAAGACAAAATTTAATTCAGAATTTACAAAAAAAAGTTAGAAATTGCAGCAGATTCCTGGCTGGTCTAGTTTGAATGCAAGGAGTGCAAAAAAGTGTAAACTGACTCGTCGGAACTTGATATTACAACATTTAGGCACATAAAGGATTACCAAATTATGAGATACTTCTATACCAGGAAACAACTGTAACAGGTTAAAATACTTTCAAAACAGAAGATATGCAACTGCTATGTCGAAATGATGGCATAATGCAAATTAGACAAGTGATGATAGAGACGGATTTTGCAGCTAACAAACAAAGGAGAGGACGAGAGAAAATAAATCACCCTATATGTAAAAATAATGCAATGACATTGATCACAAACTTATACAACTTACAGCAGCCGTTCTAGACATACAATCAGCAGCAATGTATCCTATACCACATAATGCCCCATGCTGTGCCTCAAACCTGAAGAATATGTTATGTCATGTCTTGCATCACAAATAAAACTATTGCCTCAGCGAAAATTATACAAGGAAATATCTATTGCAAATATCAAATTTCTTAAATGTGTGGGTCACAAACCTTAACTTGTGTGTTCCACTAACTGAAGAGACTAGTTCACAAAGAAGAGCAGATGATTCAGAATTAGGAAGAGCAGAAGAAGCCATGCCAAGTAAGCGTGCTGCAGATTCACGAGTATCCAAGTCCACATGACTAAGCAATTGCTTTAGCCAAGAAATTCTGAGAGCATAGTGAGCTGCTATCATCTATATAAGAAATAATAATAATTCAGTAAAGAAATATGCAACAAGAAACAAAACCAAACAAGAAAGAAACCAAGCATAGAATATTGAGGTAACAAACCTCTGGAAGATGAGATCCAATGGTAACCAATGCCTTAGAAGCAGTGGCATGCAACTCAACAGAGCCTTCAAATGCCATAGCATGCTCTAGTAGTAAACACGTTGTTTCCACTGAAGATATAAACTCAGATGATCTCACTAGAGAGTTGTTCTGCTCCAACTCTGACTCAAAGCACTTTAACAAAAATTTGATCATAACCACATACATTTTTGAGGGAAAAAGAAGCTTCTGACCCCTCATTTCAGAAGAATCTAATAACTTTGGTTGCTGCTTAAGAATATATTCTAGCATGTCACCAAGTTTTGGGTACTTAGGATCAAGATTTGAACTGATAACGTGACCTTCATCTTTAAGGAGGAGTCCTTCAAGCGCCATTTCCCTTGAGAGAAAAAGAAAAGCAGAATTAAATTTTAAGAGTAATATATAACAAACCCAGGATAAAATATTGAAGATACCTAGAGAGAGAGAAAACAGTAATACGGTAAAGAGAGACAAAGAAATTAAAGTCCTGCTAATTCCAACAGATATATTAATAGGGTGTTTTTTATCATTCATTTCCACATTGTTTTAATTTTAATTTTAATTTTCTTGGTAAGACGGGTTAAGAAACCATTTGGGTTGCCATACACCACTTCTTTTTTATAAGTAAAAATTTTATTAAAAAACACCAAGAAGGGAAGGTGCACCAAAGCCAAAGGCTATATACAAAGCAAGAAATCTACAAATCTAAAAAGATCTTCATTAATTACAAAGAAATTCCCTCAAACCCAAAAATTAAGAGTATTGACCCAACTAACTCTAATGGTTGCAAATGGATTTTCTACACCGTCGAAAGCCCTCCGGCCATAGACCACTTCAATTTGATAATATCTTAAAAGTTTTTAAAGAGATTTTAGGACCTTCTGATATAGTAAAGTACTTTTTCAGGAATTTAATTGAATCTTGAAGGCATTTTAAGGTTGAAAGATTCAAATTGCTTTGCTTTAATATAAACATTATCTCTGGAATCACTATAAAGTGACTTAGTAGCAGTTCATGCTGTGCAATCTTTTGCTGGTGCATCTAGTCCTTCATTTCATGCATGTCATATTCACAGTATGTTTGGCCATCTAATATAAAAGCCTATTTGAAGTTTTATGATTCTTTTTTCCTATTGATATTTGACTAGTGATATATTTGGGATGTTGACTAGTGACACGTATTCTGATGAAGCCCCTTATCCTCTACTGTAACAGTTTGGATGCAGATTACATTCTCTAAGCTGAATGAATACGGGAATAGTTCATTTCAATTAATATTGCCATTAGCCAAAGGGAAGATAGACCCCAATATAACCATTTATGATAAATATGAGCATTACACGCATCTAATTAGTATGTTATGACAACAAAATTAAAACTTCCCTACCTTATATCCAACCTAGAATCTGCAGCCCCAAGCATGCAAATAAAGCGGCTTGGGCAGTGTTGTGAATCAAACAAAGATGTCGCCCATCTCACAGCACAAAAACGTACTTCACTTTGTTCCTGGTCAGCACGAACTACCAAAATATTAGATTTACATGACTAATTGATGAAATCAGAATCAAATGTGAAAGTCCTATTTCTATGCAGTGGAACAGACACAATTCAAGCACAGCTAACCAAAATTTAATAATCAATACCGCTTGAGAATTATTCAGCAAAAGCGTCTCCAAATCCTTCAGTATAGTGGCTGGTGCTTCCTGATGTTTAAATGATGAACACATATTAATGGCCTCCTTATAAAACGACTGACAAAATTATTTAGAGAAGGAATTATGTGGTGATAGATGATAACTTTTTTATAACCAAACACTAAAAGTATGAAACCCTATCTCAGGTAATTTTGAGTAACAAATTATCAGTTTTTATAAGTTGAATTTTGGTCAAATAAATGTAAACCTTGGCAATGCTGAAAAAAATTCAGAGAATAATGGCACAAGTGCACAGTATGATAGAGTAGTAAGTAGGGGTGGCAAACCAAGCCATTCACGAGCAGCTCGATCTGGGCTTAGCTAGCAGCGCCCTTAGGCTCATTCGTTTAACCAAACAAGCCGAGCCCAACAACAACTAATCTTGAATCAACAAATGATAAATCAAGCTCCGTTGATATTTAATATATCCATATTTATTATTACTATTTTCTTCAACTTCCATTACGAGAAAACTGAATTTTTTTAATAAGTAAAGAAGTATTATAGAAAAGCACTAAGGGGTGCAACCCAAAAACAAAAGGTAATTAAAAGAAAGAAGCTCCACAAAATTCTTCCCAATTTACAAAAAATCACTGTTGAACCAAAAACTAACGGCATTAAACCAACCATCCCTAATGGTCTCTATTGACCTCTCAACACTATCAAAAACCCTATTACTATTTTCTTCAACTTCCATTACGAGAAAACTGAATTTTTTTAATAAGTAAAGAAGTATTATAGAAAAGCACTAAGAGGTGCAACCCAAAAACAAAAGGTAATTAAAAGAAAGAAGCTCCACAAAATTCTTCCCAATTTACAAAAAATCACTGTTGAACCAAAAACTAACGGCATTAAACCAACCATCCCTAATGGTCTCTATTGACCTCTCAACACTATCAAAAACCCTTCTATTCCTTTCATGCCAGACAACCAAAAAATAAAAAGTGGTATAGGCTTTCTTTAACTCCTTCGTGATGTAGTACACGATGAAGAGTAGAATTAGGGATTTTAATATAAGAATTTAGGGATATTTTAATTATGGGGATAATTATGTAATTGGAAAATACTATGGGTATTTAGAGTTTATTTAAGTTAAGTTAGTTTCCTTATTTCAGTTTTCCTTATCGGTCTATGATTAGGTTTTGTCAGTTTCCTTATTTTAGTTTTCCTTTTCAGTTAGCTTATAAATTAATAAAAATCAAATTATTGAAATTAAAACAACCCTGTGATTGAGTTTGTTCTTCGCGCCATGCGATTTGGTTGCGGTTTTTCGAGTCCAAGTGATTTGGATTAAGGTTCACATGTGATTTGGATAAAGGTTCTCACGTGATTTGGATTGAGGTTCCCACATGATTTGGATTGAGGTTCCATGTGATTTGAGAAGATCTATGTGATTTGGATCAATCTATCCTTATTTTCTTGTTCTTCTTCAATTTCTCTAGGTTACTTGTGATTTTCTACCTATTGTTCTACATCACTTTGGGGAACAAATACCGCTCCATGTTCAAATCTCATCACACATTGAATTGGACACCACCCAAGAAATCCCCAAAACTTGATAGGCCATTTCTTATAAGTTCCTTGCGAAAGAACAACACAACACAAGATCATTGACTACCATTCCTTTGTAAATTTAGCACTAGATAACAAGTACCTTCCGTCTCTTTTGTAGATTGCCCATAATTAGGATTTTACCCCAAAAAGCATCCCAAGCAAAGAAGCTCACTTTCTTTGGCGCATAGGATTTCCAAGTGGCTTTCCAAGGGAAATTAATGCCTCCGAGCAGATTACCGTCTAAAAGACTCAAATAAAACAAGCGAACTTCAAAGCCCATTTCCAAGACACCATATCAAATCTATCCGAATCACACTTCAAATTATACAAGGTCACAAAAAAAATTACCCACACCCTCAAGTTCCCAATCATGGATATTGCTACAAAACAGCACAACCCACAAAACCGAGGAGTTGTACCCGAAGAGGCAAGAACTAATAAGGGCATCCTTTTCTTTAACAATAGCAGGGACATCAGGTATTGCTCTCGCAAAGACAAATCTCCACACCAAACATCATCCCAAAGTCAGGCAGCACTACCATGAGAAGTTAGCTGAAATTGAGACAATATGGTAACTTAGATAATAAGAGCTCCTGTTGGGCTCCCTATGCTAATATGCTGGCACACGTGGTTACAAGTGGATGGGTATTTATAATAAAAGCCCCCCTGATGGAGAACACAAAGAATTTTAAATATTAGTCTTAATGTATTGGGATATTTTAGAATTTTAAATATTAGTCTTAATGTATTGGGATATTTTAGAATTTTAAATATTAGTCTTAATGTATTGGGATATTTTGTAATTAATGAGAAATATGTAACTTTGATATTAGGGATATTTAGGTAATTAATATTATTAGTAGTTTCTTAGATATTCTAGGATTCGGAAATTAGGGTTTGATTTAGTTTGTCATTTGGTTTATGTTTCCGGTTTGGATGATGTTGGGTGCTTGTATAATAACACCCCTAGTAGTATTCTTTTTTTCTTGGACCTCCTCTAGCAGTATCCTATAGAGACCAGATTTGAGAATTGAATTTGATCAAGAATATCAAATTGGTTCTTAGGTCTACGTCTTTTGCTCTCTATTCAATAATATTCCCCTATTATTCTCTCAGTTCTTATTTTTAATCTCTATTTGCATCAAACCCTTCTTGTCCTACATCATCCCATTCCTCCCGTGTTTATAGTTGATGTGGGATTGAAGTCTTCCTCTTCAAACATCAATCTACTAAATGTCACAGTTATTTCTATTTGAAAACTAACATTAATTTTAATTCTCTTTTTTTTTTATAAATAAAAGCAAGTATATTAAAACTTAGGCACCAAGGAGTTGCCACTCAATTAAAAAAAAAAAAAAAACTATCTATGAGATAGTATCTCAATGAACTATTGAAGTCTGATAAATCCTTTTTTCTTACAAAAAAGTTCCCTTTATACCAAAACCCAAAAGTATCCACCTATACTTTATGGAATCCAAAGGACTTTTTGTCCCATGAAAGGCTCTCTTATTCTATGGTTGTAGAATTCCCACTTTCAATACGATAGCATGTGCTCACACATAATAACAGTGGCAGCAGCAATTGGACACAGATAATGATGAGTAGTGGCAGAGTCACATTAGTTTTGTACCTAACCCTGGTAGCAATAGTACATGATAAGTAGTGGCAGAGCAGCAAAACTTAAGTTCCTATGCCCTAACACTGGTAGCAGTAGTATATGGTAAGTAGTGACAAAATGTCAGTATGTAACTCAAGTTACAGGGTTGGGTAGTGGCAATGATGGTGGTAGGGACAATACAATAACGGTTGATTGGTGAGGCTTGAGGTGGAAGTGCTTAGCTGCCTCATCAAGTATAATTCAAACATACACCCTCTGAATCCCTCCTTCAAATCATTGCAGGAGTTTCAAATGCAACCAAGACAATTATACAAGGGAGGCAACTTAACAACAACAAAGAATAGGCTTGCCCGTTACCACAAACAAATTAGAGCATTCTCCAACAAAACTTCAGTATTTTTTTCTTCATATATTCCCTAGACTATGTGAAATGAATGAGTAACTAGATCATATTGCCCCCAACAAGTGAAAGCCCCAACTTTCCATGACATAACCCAATCACTAAAAATATGAGAGAGAAGATATCAAGAATTCTTCATGCTGCATTTATCCATATCGCAAAAGTTTCCAGGGGAATTTTAAAGCAAGTATATTTTACACGTTCCAAAAAGAAGAAAAGGTAGATGGCCCAATGATTTTTCGTAAAAATAGTATCTCAAAAGTTTTCCCCTGACAGCACTCCAACACAAGAGTTTCTAGATATCCAACCGATTACTGCAACAAAATACAGACATATTTTCACAAGCACATGAAACATTTCCTTCTCACAAAATAACCTCTTACCAATAGGACACAACTAGCCAAATATAATTTACTAGCAGCGTCAACAAATAAAAGCTTTACGATTAGGTTTTTACATGATGGAAACAAATGTAGAAAACTAAAGAAAATATCTTCAAATGAAGCAAAACTAGCATACCTTATAGGCAGCGGCAAGCGAATTGGTTGATTCTTGGATGATGATACGAAGAGACTGTGTCTCTAATTTCAATGCATCAAAAAGACGAACAGCCATGTCAATCTTGTCTCTGAGATTATAGGAACCACCACGAGTATATCAGAGAAAATGGTTATGGAACCAGCATGGAGCAAAAGCAATAGGTACAACACCTGAAAAGTTGAGGCAGGCGCTGTGCAAGCAATCCAATTGCTTGGAAAGAAAAAGTTTTGGTCTCCCTTGCAATAGCATCTAAGTAAACATGCAAGATAAATCAGACAGAATTTCACCACTCCTAATCAAAAAGATAGATGCAGAGAGGAAGTTCAAAGAATTTCATCTATGTAGTGGACCTGATTCTGAGCTCGAATAACCATCAAGTAATTTCAGAATCCCATTCAATATAACAGGGCCCATAAGCTTCAGTTGATCAATTTTTGCCTGCACATAAAAAAACAGATTATGGGAAACAGAAAAACTAATGCATCATTCCTAAAATTTTCTTTACAAGTATTAAATTTCCAGGGGAAAAAAGAAGAAAAAATATATTAAAAATAAGAAAATCCATTACGTAGAAAATGCCAGTGCATCCAAGAACATTATGGAGGGAATTGCTAGTTAGTCATAGTATAAGAATCCTTCTTAGAACCCTTTTTTATAAGTAAAAAAGTATATTAATCAAAGGAACCAAGGGGGTGTCGCTCATGTACAAAAACTATCTACAAGATAGTGTCTTAATAAAGTCTAAGATATCTTCATCATTAACATTCCCCTTGACCCAAAACCCAAAAGTATATAGCCGCCCACCTTTAACGGTGGCTAATGGGTTTTCCTAGCTATCAAAAGCTCTCCTATTCCGTTCGCACCAAATGACCAAAAAAATGGAAAGAGGAATGAAGCAAAATTCCTTTTTCTTTTGCTTTGATCCTCTCAAACCATACCATGCCCACACCTTATCTTAGACTGAGCTAGCAGCCACCCAATGAATACCCACTATACTAAGAACCATTTCCCAAAGATGCCTAATGAATGAGCATCCCAAAAGGTCGTATATAGATTCGGCTTACTCTTTACAAAGATAACATTTATTGACCAACGTCTTCCCTCTTTTTTGGAAATTGTCAATCGTGAGGATGCCACCCCAACTAGCCTCCCAAGCAAAGAAAGAAACCTTAGAAGGAGCTAAGTTTTTCCAAATCGCTCTCCAAGGGAAGTTATTCTTGCCCTTCGTGCTTTCGTTCGAGAGAAGAATCTTGTAAAAATACAACCTCAAATTTTCCACTAGAATTCAACTTCTATTTAACCTTGTCAACATCTACCAAGTTCACTTTCGCCTTATGGATACTCTTAAAGAAATTATCCTTAGTTGCCAATTCCCAATCATAAGCATTCCGACTCAAGGCTATGTCTCACACAATCGCCTCATTATGAGAACTCACACGAGCAAACTAAAGCCCCCTTATCTCTATCAAGGGCAAAAATCTTCAAAAATTGATCCTTCAACAGAATGTCCATGTGCCAAACATCAGGCCAAAACCAAATGTCGTTCCCATTGCCACATCCAAAGAGGACATAAGGAAGAAAGTCACTCCAACCCTTTCTAATCCACCTCCACACCCTAACACCATAAGAACCACGCCTCTCCCTAGAAGTTCAACCATTATGCTCCACCCCAAATTTGGCCATGATAACCTTATGCCACAATTGATCCTTCTCTACCATGAATCTCCAAGGCCACTTCCCTAGAAAAGGTTTGTTGAAAAGAATCAAGGACTTAATCCCAAGACCCCCACGAACAATGGGCTGGTTAATAACATCCCACCTCACCAAGTGGTATTTGTGGTCTTTCCCCGTGTTACCCCAAAGAAATCTCTCAATCTCTTGGAAATCTCACATGGGATAGGAAAAAGCGACAGAAAGTAGATGGGAAGGCTTGTAAGGGTGCTTCAAGTCTCTTCACAAATCTCACAACAAAGAGAGCCCACATGCTTTTGTATTTGAATTTAGCACCCAAAGGAAGTCCCAAATAAGTATGAGGGAGAGATCTGACTTCACAATCCAACATATTTGTGAGCAACTCTCCGTTAACCCCCTCACCAATAGGAATCAAAACACTTTTACTAAGGTTCACCTCTAACGTGGATACCGCCTCAAAGCAAAGAAATAAGCACCGAAGATAAAGATGAACCTTCACTTCCAATCCACAAAAAATAATAGTATCATCCGCAAAAAAAAAAAAAAAAAAGATGTGACACATTTAACTCCTCGCATTCACCTACCACAAAACCATTTAAGAAACCCTGGTCCACCGCTCTATGAATCAACTTGCTAAGTGCTTCCATGACCAAAGTGAAAAGACAGGTGCACAAGGAATCACCTTGTCGAAGACCACAAGATGCTTTAAAGAAACCAGAGGGACATAACAAGAATTTTTCAAAAGGCTATCCCATTGCTTGCAAAAGGATTTTAGAAAGACGATTAAAAAATATAAAAGTATTAACGCAAATCTCCGAAGAAGTTTTCCTCATCAACGTGACCTTCCACTAACAGATCTGTTATAAAGATCAAGAAGGCATAGAAACAAAGGATTTTGCATAAAAATTGCTGGCACGCATTTAATATTGACATACGAATTTACTTTCTGCTCTCATTTGTAAGTATCATTTCAGCAAAAGTATTTAAAAGATAAAAAGAGAACTCAAGCCAAAAGTACGTAAAACAAGTAATGTCCTTACATGTTTAAATACCCAGACGGTGAATTCCATACCAAACTGCTTCAACCTTGAAGTGGTACCACTTCCTATCACATTCCACAATTTTAACAAACTCAATAAGAAATTTGAATGCAAAAATTTCTACCAAAAAATGATGATGCATGCATGGTATATTAAATATTGGGCTTTTGATGTTATGGGTTATTTTGTAATCAAGGGGAAATATGTAATTTCTATATTTTTCTATGGATTTTAGAATGTTCTAGGACTTAATAATAGAGATTAGAAAAGAAAGGCATAGACCTTAAAAACCACATTCGATATATGAAGTTCAATTCTCAATTTTCAGGTCGACCTGAAAATAAGCATGTCTAACATATAGACATTTTAGAAAGTAGAAATCTTAGTCCTACATGAATAAAGAAAATAAATAAAACCCAAAACAAAATCAAATCCCTAATTTCCAAATTAAATCATAGAATATTCTGAAATCTCAAATAATAGAAAACTAACAAAATTACGTATTTCCTATTTATTACAAAATAACTCGTAACACTAAAAGACTATTTAATATTTCATGCATTCGTCATCACAAAATAAGCATGAAGCTAGAAAATAAAGAATACAAATGTGTATTTATTTAAAATACTAATAATAATAATTCTTTAGTTGCTATACCATTATTGCGATGTCAAAGTGAGAACAGAGAACAATATCACATTGTTATTGCATTATAAAAACAATCTACATTTCCAGCCAGTAAGAAAATGGCCTCCTTATCACTATCTTCAAATTGTGGAGTACACAAGCCAACTAATTTACAAATTCTGACCAGCTCTTAAGTGTTTAAGGCTGAAAGACTCTCTCACAGAGGCAAGCAAGTTCAATAGAAAATCCTTACAAATTCATCTAGCAAACAATCCATGTATTCCATATAACTATTACCATAGAACAAAAAGAAACCTTTTATAAAAAGAATAACAAGAAAGTAGAACAGGGACTCAGTAAAAGTAGCATCAAATAGCAGGTGAATTAAAATTCAGAAATGCATGAGAACTTTTATGCCTAAACAATTACCTACAAGAGTAGAAGGCCAAAAGGAGTCTCATATTCAATATTCACGTCATTTGAAAGAACTTTCAAAACATGGAGCAACAGTTTCTGTTTCTAATGGTTTAAGTGGGTGCTTATAAGCTAGTTTGACCAGCTTATAAACTAAGCCAAAACAGGCTCCTAGGTTTTATTATATCAAGCTCAGGCTCAGCTTAAAAAAGAATTCCAATGCACACTATTTCAAAACTAATTTATACTCGGTTGAAATATTATGAACATTCCATTAGCTTGATACAAAACAATTCAACTTAGGGAAGGAAAGCAACTAAAATTTAGCAATTCAAAGAAAAGTTGGACACAAAGTATGTGTTGTGTACCATATATGCAGCCAAAAATGCACTGCAATGTTGATGGGAAACTGTTGGCCGCCGTGATAGACCGAGAGAAAATAGCCATCAATTTCACTCTCAACGCAGCATTTCCAGGAGTTACTCTAGATTCCGGGGCAACATTTTCAGGCCCAGTCGTACCTGCAGAGTGTTAATTGGTTACTAAAAAGCTATTACAGCGAAACATAGAAGGAAAATAATTTCTTAACACATATGTCCACCAAGCTAACACACAATCTAAAGAATGCCCACTAAAATGTCAAAAGCAAATGCATTTACTCCTCTATGTCAAGCTACCTACCCAAGCATACTAGCACAAACAATCCTTAAATTTAGATGCTGCTTGTACTCTGCAATTCAATGGGAGCCTGTCATAGTCTTGATATTATTATACAACCTTATTGACAAGGTTACTTAAAGATAGTGGCTTTTTCCTCACCTTGAGTTCCACTTTTAGATGTTTATTTAATTTTAGAAAAACAAAATTTAATATCAGTTATCCAAACGTGTTCTCAGTGAAAAACAAAAGAAAATTGTTTTCTGCTCTTGCTTTCAAAAACAGTAAACAAATCCAAAAATGCCCTTAGTTTTGATACTTAATAGTCATGCCCAAGAAAACTGAGTCTCACCTAAGCAAGGTACACCCCCAACTTCCGCAGTCCAAAATTCAGGACCTTTTGCTTGCATGCATGCACTACAAGAATGGAAATAAATCTTACTTCTCTCTTGACAAAACTTCTAAACAGATTTGCTAAATATGCATGAAGCATCATAACATAAAATTACTTGATGGTTCCTACTAGTGGAACTGTTGAAATTCTTTAACATTGTACAAAAGACATTGGATAGAATCCACCTTCACCTAGGACTAGGTATTTGAAGGTCACGGAGGGGTTACCTCATCAATCATCATAGCCCAGACACTGGACCAACAAAAGTTAACTATATCTATAGTTTGACATTTAACAATGAAGCCATCACCAAAGAAATCAACATAAATAGTTTTAAAACAATAACCTACAGTGGAAAATTAATAAAAAGATTCATGTACCATTGAATAGTAAGAACAGTCTGGTTATCAATTTTGGATCATCTAAATTAGCACCAGAACCCTTTTTCTTTAGAAGCTCCTCCCCTCTCTTAGCAACAGGCTCTTGACTTGAATAAATAAATCATCAAATGGAAAATCACAGTCAAAGCCAAAAAAAGATACAGAAATTCAAGGTAATAATAATAAATGGAGATTTAAGTTATACGAGGAAAATGGTATATACCTATCGACACAAGCAGCCACGTATACAGGATAAGCGAGTTCAGGAGCCAGGTCCATAGCTTCAATGACATTCAAGATTCCTAACTACTTAACAAATAATCAAACAAAAATATAAATCTCATAATAAAAGCCTGAATGTGCTGATCATTTTATAAATGTATTGGACTATTGGGATTTTAGGAGAACAGTTAGGCAGTTACGTGCATGCTTGGTCATTAGTAATTTAGGATCGCTTGATTAAAATAGGGAAAGCCATTTATTAGTCTCCAACAGTATGATAATCTTTAACACACCTTTCTCATTAAAAGCATATCAATTTTCAAAGAATGCTTCCCAGTAACACGGTTGGTTTGAGCAATTGAAAGGCCAGGTGGGCATCCTCCACTGCAAAGAAAGCACGAGTTCTTCTGTAATGTCGGAAAGAAAGAAGAAATGTTTAAAGACAATAGACTACCAGGAACAAAATGAGTCTCAGACCCTTGAGAGGGTGGTTGATACAAAAGTGTATGAAGGCAGAATTCAAGAAACAGTTCCCTGTCCTGAGAACCATCCACTAATCTATACTTTGCAGCAACATCATCATTGATCTGACTTGCATGACATTCACCAATCACCTGAAACCAAGCAACGGTTGATAAAAATGGAAAGCAATGTACAAAAGAGAGAGGAGAAATATTGAAATTAATGGCCGAGATGAAATATATTTGTAGATGTCCAATGATACTTTTTTCAATAAATAAAAATGTACTAACAGATGACAAAGTAGAGGGGCATTTTCTTTAGAAATTTATTGGAGAACACCCCAAAAATAATGGTAAAGACAGAAGAATACGGAGTACTCCGCTCCTTCACGGCCCCACAGACCTTTCACCTATAAGCTACAAAGCTCCTGTAGAGGAACTACAGCAAAACAAGAAATATGCTGCCATTAACACAAACAGACTGCAGAATCCTGTTTCCCAAATGCTCTTCTAAGGAAACACCCAAGGGAGTTGATTTAAGAACTTCATATTAATGGGTCAAGTCCAACTATTGCAATATACAATCCCCATATTAACTACTACCAGCAATGATATCCAAAATCTGCACAACTCCAACATAAGAAATCACCTAGCTTATGACACTACTGACTCGGAGAGAGCTTGCACTTACTGTTAAAGATTTGTGTACACTCCCGACCAAACTAATGGGTCAAAAGTGTCCAACATCCACTGTCTCGTTTTCTTCAGGATCAAAGCAACTGAAGAATCAAATATCTTATCAAAACTGCAAGTTTGACGTAACTCCTTATCAAAATAAGTTTGATGAACTCCTGGTATACATTCATCACTTTTTTCTCAAGAAACCGCCAACAAGATTTGGAGAAACTCATTCTGAACTCCCTTCAAACTTTCTACAGCTGCAACAATGTCCTTTTCTTCCAAAAATTCTCTATATCAATCTTTATCTATCTTCGAAATAGTCAAGATTTTTAGCCAATCCATCTTCTGTCTCCATGCATTTGTATCTATGAATACATTTTGATTAAGGTTGAATATGTCATCCTTTATCTCGTCTTCCAAACTAAGCTCCAAGCAGTCCATTTTAAGCCTCCAAATACATTCATATATAACACATAATTCAAAAAAAATCTTAATTCCGACTAATGGTTTGTGCGAAAGAATTTGAGTGATGGTGTGTGCAGATGTTGCCTAAAAAAATACATACACAAAAAAGGTATTTTCTTCAAGCCCACTATAGCCCTCTCTCGGATTCTTAAATCAGAGAATTGGTGAAGAGAAATCTTGTTTGCTCATAGCTGGTGACCTACATATGGATAGACAGTGTATCATTTACTGCTACATCATACTATTGAAAGAGAGTACAGACAATGTTCTCCTCTCTTTTTGGCAGCAAACAGTTTACGTAGACAACATTTTTTTATCAGTGTGTGTTGACAACAGTTGTTGAATTATTGGGAACATGGATTAGAATATTTGGAAGAAAAAAGGTCAGCACAGTGTATGGTTTTACTTTCTTTAATATAGAATCTGTGGAAGGAGAGGAACTGGGGAGAAAAAAAGATATATATCACAGAACTCAACTCAAAAAAGTATTAAGAGGGGGAAAAACCTTAATTCCAACTAATAAAACCCTTTGCATGAATCATTTCATTCATTTAGTTGTCCAAATCCATATACCTTACTAACACTCCGGTAACGATATCCTTTCTAACTACGACTGCCATATCCTCCCTTTGCCTCTTTGGCCTTTAAACTTGAATCAAATCATTCTTGCACAGAAATGAATTTATCGGTCTTCATTGTACATGGGAAAATTATCTAAATCAATTTTCTCTCTTCACACTCGATTGGTGCCACCACAGCCTTCCTATAGATGCATTCCTCTCATTCTAATCTCCTTTGTTTCCACCCATTACCTTCTTCCAACCACAGCCATCTTAGGAAAATATTGTTCCTAATCTAGAGAATAAAAATATGTTGATAAGGTCAATTCTAAAGAATTGGATAATACTGTACAAAAAAATGGTCCATATATAATGCACAGAATTCGTACCAAAGGTATTGATTAGCATCACAAGGTTAGAGTAGTAATCATCTTAGTGTCAAAGGCTTAGAAGCAAGTGTCAGCAGAGACAAAATGGATACAAGGCCCTTGCTATAAAAATCAAATAAAATTTGCTTCTCCAAGTAATCATTCAAAAGAGACTCCATAGAGTTGTTAAAACCTTGTCCAATGAGACAAAATGCATAATAACAATTTTTCAAAAAAAGATTGAAGCAGACCTTCATAACGATTCTCATGATTATCTCTTGGTGCTGTTGAGAAAGCTTTGAAACGTTTGCCACCAACATAAGTGCCATATTTTCCTTTTCCTATAAAAGAAGCAAAGATTAATTCCAAATGCTTCAGCTGTGAGCAATTATTCCAAATCAAACAAAGTATGTAATTTTGCCAAAACTTTGAATTTCAGAGAAAGATGAGCAGACCTTTACATGTACACGTTCAAACGCCATCTCAATATACACAATGCAAAAGTTCTTAACCATGGGAGCGGTATTAACTTCGGTATACATTTTCCATAAGTCTAACAATGGCAAACCGATTTCCGGCTGGTGTTTCACTCTCTTGTTCACATGACTCAAGATTTCAAGAACCTACCATTAGTCACAATGCAAGAAAGTTAATAGTGATCTGTGAGTATATAAATACAGTATTTAGCAGTTAAACCATCACTTTACATATATAGATATTAAAGAGCGGAATGCATTTAGCAAAGAAGGATAAGAAAAAAATACGACTAAATTAAAGAATCTAATGTTGTGCAAATGTTATCATTTCATGAGACCTCCTTGCCAGTTTGAATAGCATGGTACCCACGTTTCCAATTTTGTAAACCCTCCTTGCATAAACAACTCGACACATAGAAACATTCTTTCCTCACAACTTGCAAGCCCAAAATTACGGAGTTAAAACCCTAGAAAATTAAATATAAAAAAAAAAAGTAGTAACAAAAATAGAGGGACAAGTCTTTAAATAACCAAAACCAACACGAATTTCACAGAACTGAAAGAACTAATTGCAACTGAGAATTCTCAGATACTAATCACTAACTGACGAACAACGACTCAATCAAATATACATACACACAATATATATACACACACACAAAAGAGATGGAGAGAGGAATAGAGAGAGAGGAACAGGCGTATTACCTTGTTGCGGACAGATGAGGAGTGAGAGGAGAGAGAGGAGATTGTGAGAGGAAGGAGCTTGGAGAGCAAGATTTCGAGCTTGGAGTCGTCACAGAGAGCAAGTCTCGTTAGCATTCTATCCAGCAATTCTTCTGTCTCTGCATCGGATCTTGCTGCTACTGTTGACGATGAGGGAGATGATGACTCCGCCATTTGTTTGGATTTTCCTCTCTTCGTTTCTTCTCTTTTCTTTTCGTTTCTTTCGTGTCAAGACAAATGTAAGGAAGAGAGAAGTGTACGTTCGTTGCTTCAGTTTTTACTGTGCGAGAAAGTTAACCCTTCGCTGTAAAGGATCGCCATAGATATTAAAATATATCTTGGGCCCTAGTTTCCTTGCTCTTCATGGGTCTTTGATTCTTGAATTTAGGTCCGTTTGGTAAGATCAATTTTTTTTTAAATGAAAAAGATCTAGAAAATAAAATGTAAAATTTTTTATAGAATTTATTGAATATTAATTTTACGATTTATTTATAATTTTCCTTCATTTTATAAACTATAAAAATATTATTTTAATAGATTTGGACTCATTTTTTCTTATATAACTAAAATTAATTTTATATAGGTTTTATTAATAGAAAAATATTTTAACCTAGATACCGAACATATTTTTAGGTATGGGAAAAAATCAAAGGAAAATTAATTTCTAAAACATAAATTCATATCCCAAAACATTTGATATGATCACGAGCCAACCTTTCTAAAAATTGAAGAATCATATTATTAAGAATGTAACATTTTAGTTTTTGATTGTTTTAGGAAGAAAAAAAATGTTTCTTTGTGTTGATTTTTAATGGAAATGTCACTGTTCTTGTCAGAATTCACTAAAGTACACTATTACTCAATGCAATATTCTTTTTGGATTATTTTACTAAAAAATCCTTAATTTCTAAAATAATTTTTTTACTGAGTCTAATTGAATATTTTTCACAATTCCAGAATGCATTTGACTAAATGGTAAATTTATAAGTAGTGTGAGAATTATGTAATTGTATTGAGGTTTTTTTCTTCAATTTAAGAAAATTAAATTTATCAAAGGGAAAGGGGAATCACTTTCTTATTTTCGGCAAATTATGTTTTACAAATGTCTAGAAAAATCAAATAATAGAAAATGGATTCTTTTTTTTTTATTACCAAATAAAAATCGAAAAGAGAAACATATTCGATGATTGAAAAAAATTTGAAAAACAAGTTACTACTTATTAGCATCTTCCATAAAATTGAACGATCCATAACCATTAAATCGGTTACGACAACAATTACAAGAGTGATCACTTCAAAAACATACATATTTGTTTTTTTTACTTACAGTAATGTTTTAATATTGTTTGTTTTGAAAAACTACATTAGTAATATTATTTTTTGAGGTTTACACTTATACTAATATTATTAATAAAGTTTTTCAAAATCATCAATAAATTTTCTCATAAACTCCATCTAACCAAGAATTGTTCCTTTAATGTATTCAAATTTTCTTCCCTGCCAGGCTGTCAAAACAAAGGGAACTTGGAAAGCAAAAGTGAGAGGATGCAGGGAATATGGCAATTGAACAGAACCACAGTATTAGAAGAAAAATTGGGACTCAAGTAATCTCTCAACACAAAATCAAACAGAACCTCAGTTTTCTTCTTGAAACTTTCCTATTTAAATAAAACATATATTTTTTATTTTGAGTAAATTACATTACATTATTTTTAAATTTATTGAAATGACACTGACATATCAAATTTTTTTTAAAACCTATGATTCACCCAAAATACAAATTTTCACCATCAAACAGTCCCACAATGAATTTCTTTGAAGAATTAAAATTTTGATTGGATATTACTTTTTATGATGACTAAAATACCCTTAGATATCATAAAATATTATTTTTTTTAAAATAGAAGTATTAGGGATGAAACATATTTAACAATAAATTTTTTAAGCATTTTTATAAAAAAAAAATTTACTTTTTTTTAGATTGTTAAAAGCATATTTTAAATTGATTTATATTTTATTACATGGTATAAAACAAATTTTACTTCATATATTTTATATTTTAAAAGATATTATGATATCATTACCTATCACTTCCAAAAATAAATTAAAATAAAAAAACATAAAAATTATATATTTTAAATGAAAAGTTTGTTGATATTTTTTTATAAATTTAAAATGCCTAAAATCTCAAATAAATGAATATCAAATACCATCATAAAATAAAAATCAAAGACAAAATTTTATATTTTAAAAATTAAAATGATATTGCATGTTTTTATTTTTTATTTTTAGAAAAATATGAATTCAAATAAACTAAAAATCTGTGTTATAAACAATTTTAAGATAAATAACAGATAAATAGAATTATTAAAGTTATCATAATCATTTGGAGATATTGTAACACTAAAAATACTTTAGTCATGAAAAATAATATTCAATTAAAATTTTTGTTCTTCTAATAAATTCATTTTAGAGTTGTTTAACGGTAGAAATTGAGTTTGTTTTTAAAAAGTCTGATATGTTAATGTTAAAAGCAGTTATAATATAATTTATCCTTTTGTTTATAACAACAATTTTACTTACTTTTATTTTTCAACCATCCACGCAAATAAATAAATAAATCGTTGACCTGAAAATAGCTTTAATACAAAGAAATAATATATCTATGCTCTACGTTATAATACAACAAGTGAAGTAATCCCTAACAATACAAACCATTCATGAATAGAATCATGTAGAAATAAAAGAAAGAAGAAAAAGAAAAACCTCAAACACATCAAAATAGGCAAATAATCCCCATCAAAATCAAAAACCCATTTAATCTTTTATCCAAGAACTTGACGATTAAAGAAACAGACCCAGAATCATTCTTAACATCATCACTTTCTTCTTCGTCTTGAGGATTATCGAAATTAGAAGGCACGATGGTATCGGGCGCAGATTCATCATCTCCAGCTTGAGGACCACTATCTGGACCTGGGGATGACACTGGCAACCCTTTGCCGTGAGTAACATTTATTTTGAAATGCTGACCATACTTGCATTGCTCTCCGTCATAATCTCCTGAGAAGAAATAATTCATGCCTTCCTTCACCAATGGAACGGACACCGACACCGGCTGTGGTGTCGTCGCTGATGGATCCGCAGCCGACCATTCGTAAGTGCCATTTGTTAGGTCGTCATCGTAGTCACAAAGCTTGTACGTGGTGAAATTGTACGTTTGAACTACTGAGTGATTGTTATCTGTGTTGAAAACTGCAAATCAACCAAAAAGGAGAAAGGACAATACAAACCAATAAATCAAATATGTTGGAATTGTTCTTTCATTTATTTTCTAACTCACATGTTCCGTTATATGAATTATTTCCACGTCGGACTCTTAGTACTTGAACAATTTAATTAAAAAATATATAAATCTGACACTCGAACGTGTATCTGTATCCGACACTCATAACTAAATCCAAATAACATAACTCACGAGTGAATATATACTTCAAAAGTACAGTTACAGGATAATTATTAATCTTCTTTTGCCGACAAACCTCTGCCAGGTTGGAGAGGAAGAGAATGTTCATTTTATCCTCAAAGGAACTGATAGTTCACCCTTTAATCGGTGAGCATTTATCCTTATCACAACAGAGCACATGGGAAGACATCTTGCTATTCAATTTTCCACTCATCTTTTGGAAATATGCTACTGATTTTTTTATTATTATTTAACTACTTGTTAAAAAAAACAGAGAGAAAACAATATTTGTTACGAAGGCAATGGTTATAACTTGCAACAACAGAAAAATTCTTACAGACCTGGATTATTGAATTTTCTTAAATCAAATATTATTTACCTTCATATAAAAAGAAATAAAAAAAATTTCTTTTTATTTGACCAAAAAAAATATTTATAGTTTAAAAAGGCTTCATAAATCATGTCCAGACAAAAATCTCTTACAAACAAAAAAAATATTCGAGTATTACTGGATAACTGGTAATATTAAAAAAGTTTTTGTATGGACCGAACCAATCACATCTCATCACTATGGTGAGTTGAGCTATCGGTCTAAGTAAGCTCGATTCATGAAAGAATTTTTCGTATAAACTATAAATTTTAAATAGTAATTATTTCATGGATCTAGTTCATTGAAAGTTATCACAAAACCCAAAAAAATCTATTAATAATTATAAAAAAATTATTTTTTTTTCATAATGCCACTTTTTGAGTTTAAGCTTTTCCACTAACATCTATGCTTCTTATGTGGGAAAAGTATCACATAATGTACTAGAAAACTACTAACCATTAGTTAAAGATGCCTAAAAAGAATGGAAAGATTAGATATTTCCCATCTTTTTGAGTTTAAGCTTTTCCACTTACATCTATGCTTCTTATGTGGGAAAAGTATCACATAATGTACTAGAAAACTACTGACCATTAGTTAAAGATGCCCAAAAAGAATGGAAAGATAAGATATCTCCCACTTCCATGTACTTCCAAATAATGGGGTAAACTTGAAACTACTACCAATTCTCCTTTTACCCTTTCCAGCTTTCAGTATGTCAGGAAATCAAGGTAAATTGGTCAGATTTACCCTGTACTCATGGAATACTGAATTAAGGAAAGAATATTATTCAAAAATGCAAAAAAAAAAAAGAATTAGGAAGGACTAGATTTGGGAGAACACAACTTGAATCAGAAAAAAAAAGGGGTATTTGAGAACATAGCAAGAGTAATTTACCCATTTATCAGTGTCTCTAATTCTATAAATCAGATCACGTAAAGATCAAATATCAAATTTCTTTATATGGGTTGATACAATTTTTTTCCTATTTTAAGGAAATCACTTGATATCCTTAGATTTAAGACAAGAATACTGAAAGAAGAAACTCAAAGAAAAAGCAAATGCATATTACTGATAAGTGAACACAAGCTATAAAGAGATCAGAACAAAAAAAAAAAGTATATAACTATAACAGAAACAAAATTTTGAGTGCTTACTGAGGAAATCTCCCAAGCTGAATTTCTTGTCAGCAGCCCATTTCTGGTAATCCACATCAGGCTTTTGAAGAGTGTCATACCAACCCAAGGAATCACCAACAGTGTAGTTCTTGTAAGCTTCAACAGATCCTGAAAAGAAGAGAAGGAGAAGAAGAAGAAGACAGGAGAGGAAAGAGAAGTCAAGGCACAAGTTGTACCTCTTCTGTTCCATTATTCTTCACAGGGTATGTGGCAATGGTGGTGGTAAGATATGGAGAACCGTGGATTCTTTACCTCTTATGGGGAATTAAAGAAATTGGGATTGTAATGTTGCCAAAAGCTACTGTCATGTTGTAATTTAACTATGTATACTTATAACCTTGCTTTTTCTATTGAATTACTAAAATGGTCTCTCTCTCTTGTGTAGGTCCTAATTAATTACAGTAATAGATTCAAAATTACGAACAAGCTTTTGAGTTACAGCTGTTGCTTCAACGATTTTGCAGCCAATAATTGAAGCAAGCACCCAAAAATTTTGTTCGAAATTTTAAAAATATTGTAAAACTTAAAAATTAATATTATTATTTAAAAAATTTAAAATTATTAATAAAATTTTAAACATATATAAAATATTAATTTTAAATCTAATTTAACTAAAAAAATTTCGGTAAACACTTCACCCCCTAACAAAAAGACTCACATTATGGATTATTTAACTAAACTAAATCTCGTGTACATGTAAATCGCTAGAAAGGTAACGTGTTGAAAAATTGGTATAAAAATTTATTTAAAAAAGGTAACGTGTTGAAAATAAATCCTATAAATAAAACGAATGGCATTTTGGTAGATTTGATGCGTAGGTTGTCCATTTTAAATAGCATGTTACAAAAAGCTGATATTTCCTTTTTGGACAAATCTATCCTATTAACTCAGTCGGTCACATTTATTTTTTTTTTAGCACAATCCAAACATAACACCAAAACTTAGTAGTAAATTCATCGAAATGCTTTTTATATAAAAATTAAATATAATTTTTATTTTTCAGTTTATGAGTTTTCTCGTAAATTATTTTTTTTACGAGTGTTTAATTTAAATTATATTTTTTGAAACCAAACATTGTTCCGAAACATATAACATATAAGTCATCATTTTGGATTTAAATATCACTTAAAGCACAATCTAAACATAATCATAATATAATATAAATATGTATTTTGTTTATGAATATCGTCGATACAATAAAATGAAGGGGAATGCTTCCTTACAAACCTTTTATTATAATTTAGTAACGAACATTAACCTTTGGAGACTTAAACACTGTCAATAATTTAAATTTTCAGAACAAAAATATATAGAAAATATGGTAATTCAATAAATATATTTATTTAGTTATTTTCACTATTTAAATTTTTTTGTGATATTGGTTGAACCGTTAGTCGGGAAAGTGTATCCCTAACATTATTGGAAAGCTCTCGTTTAGATATACAAAATAAGATTTGAAAATCTCTACCATTATCGATCCTCCGTCATCACATGTTGCCGGCAACCCTACCACGAATTGAGTAAGCATTTTCTAGAGGTACACATTTTGGGGGTATTTTTAAAAAATTAAGACCATCGCTCAGTCAAGATAGTGAAATCCAACCATCTAACTCTATCAAAATCGAGTGCTTGCATCTCACGCACCATAAAAGTTTGCTTGCCGCACGTGGGGCTCGACTATGCGCACACCAAATTTGACTTTTTTTATAAAAAAAATTAATTAAATTATTGAAATAATCTTAATTTTTTTTGTTTATATACAAAGATATTCTGCTTAAAGACGTTGCTTTATTGTTTACCTAGAAGCTCGGTTTATTGAAGAGTGGAGTAGTTATTTAGGGTATGAGTGTGCACATGCAATGTTCTCTATTAGCTGCAAGTAATATAGTGGAGGAGCGACACGCAAGGCTGTGTCGGTGGCATACCGATGGGTGCATGTGATAAGATTAGGTTGGATCATTACTTTCGCACCCGATTCTTTCATGTGGTGCTCATTCTAAAGATACGTGCTTTTAAAATAGCAAGGTAGGTAGCGATTTGGAAAGTGTATGAAATAGTATTTTTTTTTGTAAGTATAAATTAAATCAAATAATTTATTATTAAAGTTGTCTTAAAAAATTTATTTATAACATCTTTTATCAAACATTAAATAATTTTTATTTTTTAAAATTTTATACTCAAACCTAATAAATCAAACTTAACTAAAATATCGTATTAAATTAAATCAAATTATAATAAAATAGTGATACATACATCGATGACCAAGAATTTAATTTATCTATTATTTTTCTAAATATGTCTTTAATTTGATTTCAACATTATATTTGTATTCCGGAAAAATGAAAAAAATAAGACATTTATATGTACAGTTAAATATTAATATTTTTAAAATATTAAGAAAAACTATTCAAAATAACCCCCAAAATGAATACAATACCATTTCATCCGATTCTTCTCCGAGTGAATACGGTACACAGATGATGGAATGGAAAGGTATAATCCTTGCCTCCATCCTGATTAAGGCGGTGATCTTTATCCGGTGAATTGGTCTCGGTTTTCACTTCTATTATCCCTAATTTGAAAGATTAAATCCTCAAATGATTGAAATTTTGGAGCTATTCCTATAAGATAATAAGAATATTAACCGATGTGGAAACTTTTACTGGAATAAAAAAATTAGAGCATTACACATAAAAATTGTAATAGTAAAATTAAGAAAAAGAAATATTCGATGGTTTGTACCATTTTTTTAACCATCTAATATGTCAATTAATCATGAGTAATTCTTGGTTAAATCGGATATAAATTAATGTTTTAGATGCGTTCGAAACTTCATAAGTGATTTTGAGAAACTTCATCGAAGACATTATTTTTTGGATCCCGCAACTATATTGAGGTCATCGATGAAATTCTCCAAATTTTTCAATGAAATTTTAAGCGGATCTAAAAGATTGGTTTTAAATATGATCTAACCAAGAATTTTGTATTATCACATGTATTAAAAATCAATTGTAATTATGAGATTTATGTTTTACCATATATAATTATTCATAAATAATTAAATACTACAAATTTTACCATGATATTCATTTTTTCAAGAAAAAAAAAAAGCAAATTGTACTATTTCACTATTTGAGAAACATTGTCAACTTTCTTTTCTAGTTTTCATCGTCGGTCTTTTTGGCAAAGGTAAACCATATAAAAATGCATGTTGTTTTGTTATGATACTCTTTTACGTGTTAAGGAGTGTATATTTGTGGTGCCCAAATGTTTATATTTTATTGACCACATTTATTTTGATGCATACACTTCTTCTTCTTTTTTTACCAAAATCAATATATATGTATATATTTTCTTTCAAGCTCACTTTCAACTATACTTGGGATGCCTCGTTTTCTTTCAAGCTCATTTCTTCACAAGTTGCTTGCTCTTAATTTGAAAGTAGAGACTTTTTTTAGGGTTTTAATTTGAGGGAATTACAGAGCATTACACACAGCTATCCCAGCTGGTAAATAATCTAATAGAATACACTGGAAAAAAAAATCAAGCAACTTGTCATAGACTTCATCCCTGCAAGGCTCACTTGCCACCAGGTTATTCCTTCACACTGCCTAGCATCAAATTTACAAGTTTAATCACTGATTTCTCATTTCTGAATCATTTCTTCACCATATCCATTCTCTGCCTTTGCTCCATTTCCAATCTCTGTTTCATCTTTCTTGTACTTGTACCATGAAGCACAGAAAACATAGATTACAAAATTAAGGGTACTAATAATTGCTAAGAACCAATAAAAGAGATTCAAGTTGTTATCATTCAAATTATTCCCATGAAGCCACCCTTTCTTGCTTGGAGTAATCTTCTCAGTGACAGAGTTAATAATGTTGACAAAGGCACTACTCAAGAAATAGCCGAAGGACAGTGATAACCAAGCAAAAGAAGTAGAGAGTGATTTCATCCCAGAAGGAGCTTCCTTGTAGAAAAACTCCATTAACCCAACAACTGTAAACATGTCTGCAATCCCAAAAATGCTGTATTGAAAGGAAAGCCAAAACAGACTGATGGGCTGCAATGGATTCTTGATGCTTTGATCCCTTCTTTTTACTTCAACTAAACCAGCAACAGCCATTGAAATTATAGAGAGAACAAGACCAACTCCGACTCGTTGAAGTTGTGTGATTCCTGATGGATGGCCAGTGATCTTCCTAGCAAATGGTACTACCAAAAATTCATAGATGGGTATCAAAGCTGACATGAAAACTAGAGGAATTACGGGTATCGATGCTGTTGGGAACTTTTTTCCAAAGATGTTGGGATCCATGAAATGCCCTTGGTAAACTGAGAAAGTTTGTAATTGAGCTAAGCATGTGTTCATTATGATTGTGCTAGCTAGGATGGGCATCATTCTTATTAGGATTTTGACTTCTTCAATTTGGGTCACCGTGCAAACTTTCCATGGCTCTGAAGATTCCCCTTCAGGAAGAACAGCAGCTTTGTCTAGTGACCTGATTAAGGAGTGAAGCCATTGATCAGCAAAGTCAAAACTAAAACATCTAGAGCTTAGTACTGTAATGAAAATTAGTTGCAACATTCCTTGGGCTATAATTGGTAAGAGAGAGAAAGTGGCAGGAAGGAACAGGGAGAGGAAAGAAAAATGAGTGGGGCAACGGTTTTCTATCATTTAGTAGGAAAAAAAAGTAGGACGATTAATGTTTTCTTTCGCGTTTAGAATTTACAATCCTCTGATTGGGGAGTTAAATCTAAAATAATCTCTTATTTTATTTTCTTCTTTTTTTTCATTTTTCTATTATATTTACCAAACGGATGAGATGAAAACACCAATCTTATTATGTTTCAATCCTCTCCCTCTCCCTTTCCCCCAGTTTTCTTCTCTACCAATCAACCTTATGTAATGGATATTTTTTAGTGTCAAGAACACATGATGGATTTATTTAGGCCATATTTCAGTTTACCAACAAGAAATCAGATGTTATAAATGGAAAAGAACTAGCACTAATAGTAAGTAGTACTACCTAAACTGGTTGGAATGAGGAATTTTTTCTTCAGACGGATCTCTGTCTTTATCACTGATCTCGAAAAGTTCATCAGAATTTTCTGGTAGTGATAAGCTTCTATTCTTGACTGCAACCACTATAACCTGAAAAACCCGCAAACGATTTTCAGAGAGAGAGGGGAGGAGATAGAGATAGAGAGAGAGAGAGAGAGAGAGAGAGAGAGAGATAGATTAACCTGTGCTATCTTCAACAACGGGCTGTTTCCGAGGGGTTGAAAGCAGTAAACAGGCTTCCCAAAGGCAAGAAAAATGAATCCAACAATAGCAGTAACAGTACCAATGAAAAAACCCCAATACCAGTCTTTGTTCATGCTAACCCAAACAATGATTGTGACTCCAAACATTGCTCCAAAAGTTGTACTTAGTAAATACCAATTGAAATAACTTGCAACAAGTTCCCCTGCCCTTCGATCTTTTCGATTGAACTGATCTGCTCCAAGCGCCGGTAGAGCACCCTTAACTCCACCTGCACCTAATGATAGCAGACAAAGGGAACCATAAAACATAAATGCTATACCGCCTTTTACACAACTCGACTTCCCACAAGGATCAGGCTGCAGGTTCTTGTAACGCGCTTGAATTGTAACCAGTGACAGTGCCTGCAAATAAAAAGAGAATTTTAAGACATAAGAGACAGAGTTTCATTGTAATTAAGATTCTGTGATCGTTAAAGAACTTAATTACCAAAACTTCCAGTACTCCAAAAATCAGAATCGTAAACAATCTGTTCAGGTAAGTGTCTGAAATGAAGCCTCCAAGGAGAGAGAGCAAGCAAACTGATCCCATGAAGTTTGTAAGAGTATTTGAAGACGTTGATATATCAAATTGCATCACATACTTAAAGTAAAGAACCATGCTAACCATGTTAGCGACGAATCCCATATTCTCAAAAGTCCCCAACACTACATATCAGAAATAAAAGTATACATGAATTTGTTGATCGTATCATCTCATCAGCACTTCATTTATAAGTACAATTATAATTTTCAAGCTTTTAAAATTCTCTTACCGAAAACAAATGAACAAGCCTGTAATCCACCTTTCTTCTTGCTCCATGGGGTGAGGGACATATCAGAATTCTTGGCATCCTGGATTTAGAATATCAGCAACAAAAGGTCAGTAAATGAGAGAGATTATCAAATATAGCTTAAAGGGTTTTCTTTTTTCTCTTCGTAAGTATCAAATATAGCTTAGATTTACCATTTCAAGAGTTTGGGAAGAAACAATTGCTCTTGATTCTTGAAGAATGAAGATGAACTTGTCTTGAACATCTTATCAAGTGATGAACTATAAATAAAATGAGTGAGACAAGATTCCATCTACCGTGTCTATTCTAATTTCTAAATCCAAAGATCCTAAGACGGACATTTTCTTCCTCGAGTTGGAATCCAAGCCGCCTTCTCTCCTTCTGTCGCTCACACACACAAAAGAGAACTGGTAGACAATTATTCCCTATTTGGTACTTTCTAGTCTCTGTCTTGTCGATACAATCTGTTTGATTACTTTCAATATTTTGTACAAATTTCCCTCCTCTTCCTACCCATTTCTGTCCACGCTGTTAGATTATAGTTTCCAAGTATGTCTACTTTCTCACATTTTGTCTTTGCTAAACATATTGACAAAGCAAGGGAATCTGTGCCTAGAAGATCACCAGCCCCATGGAAGAAGGTTTTTAATTAGGAAAAAATATATCACCAAATAAAAACAAGACTTGGAGAGATGCTTACCATTGTTGTATATTATATTTATATATCTTGAAGTGATTCATTTTTATCCAGAAGTTTTCTATTAACTTCCCTTAACAATTTTTGAAACATTATCCTTTCTCTCTGAAGTAGTCAGTTGTTTTCTCCTAGGTAATGTCAGAAACGTGTCCTACGCATTTTTCTGGCTATCAGCTCTATTCAATTAGTAATTAAACTAATCAGCCACAAAACAAAATGATTGAACTCCACCATCTTCTCCTCTTCATTTTTTATGTATATTTTCTCTCTTTTTTGTGATTTACTGTCGCTTTATTAATCAAGCAAGTTTGACAGAGCCATAGCTTCTGCATATTTTGGGGAAGCGAGCATTCCACGTAATAATGTATTCTTCTCTAGCTCCATCTCTCCTATAGACTAAAACTAGTTTTAATATTTAAAGGGTAGATTGGCCAAAATATCCATAAATAAGTAAATTATGCTCTTTTTTTAGAAAAAAAAATAAGTAAATTATGTTTAATAGCACAGCACAAGCATAATCTCGCGTAGCAAACTCACTAACAAAAGATCTTGCCAGAGTAATTCTTCTCTTTTTCCTTCCGTTTAGGCTTTTGTTTCACCCCCCAAAACCCGGCCCTTTTTTTTAGGTGTCAAGCCACCAGAAAACATAGTACAGAAATAAGGGTGTGTTGGTAGATAGGATAAGGAGAGTAGATGATGAGTTTGTTTGGTAGATAAAATGAAATGAAATGTCTCATCATCGGTCAGATAAAATCTTTGGACTTCAGAGAATAGAATGAGATATTTTTTATCTCTTACTAATCTCTCTCATCATTTCCTGCTTATGTTAACCAAACACACTATAAGAAGAAACCATACGGGCCATCAAAACCTAATGGAGGCTGGCTGACCCTGGGATAGCCCGTGGGAGCAGAGGCAGCCTGGTTGACCAGCCAATCAGAGCACAGGAATCGGCCTCACAATGAATGTGCCTTATCGTGCACCAGTCCTCCATATAACTTTTCGCAAGCAAAGAGAAGGCCATACTTTTCTGTGGACTGAGCCCCAGGCGACCCTGAAGCCATAGAATAGACCCCACAATAAAGTGAGCACTTAAGTTGTGCCAATATTTGGAACAAAACCTTCGCTGCCATTCACCAAAGTTATCAAAGTTCCTTTTAAAAGAAAGTAGTTATCAAATGCTACTCACCTAAGCCCATCATCGAGTGCAGAATCCAAAGAGATAGGTCGAGAACAAAAGAACACTTTTGGTACTGGAAATCAAACCCAGATCATTGTAAGACTCAAAAGCAACCACTACACCAAAAGGTCCAGGAAATAGTAACAAGAGGTTGGGCAAGTGAACAGTTCAACAATACCAACGACCTAGCCAACGAACACATTAGGAACAAAATGGTAACAGACAAGTAACAAGGTCACAGACAGGCAGAGGTAGGAAGCTCAAAAGGCCATATCAACACTATTACTTCACTAGATTTTAGAAATGGACAGAAAAGCAAAAGCTGGATTTCAAATACAAATAATTCACTTTCACATCTCCCAAACACTAACATATAACTACTGAAACTAAAAGGAAAATATTGGCATTTTTCCTTTCCGACTCAATATTAAAACCATTGTAATACGAGGGTTCTAAACTCAGAAGTCGTCACATCTCAATACCTTCCTCCTCATCCTCATAGTCAACCTCCTCATCAGCTGTGGCATCCTGATACTGCTGATATTCAGAAACAAGATCATTCATGTTGCTTTCAGCCTCTGTGAACTCCATCTCATCCATGCCTTCACCAGTGTACCAGTGCAAGAAAGCCTTCCTCCTAAACATAGCCGTGAATTGCTCACTGACACGCCTGAACATCTCCTGAATGGAGGTAGAGTTACCAATGAAGGTTGATGACATAGAAAGCCCCTTAGGAGGACTATCACAGACACTTGACTTGACATTATTTGGAATCCACTCAACAAAGTACGAGGAGTTTTTGTTCTGAACATTGATCATTTGCTCATCCACTTCCTTGGTGCTCATCTTGCCCCTGAACATAGCTGAAGCTGTGAGGTAGCGGCCATGACGCGGGTCTGCAGCACACATCATGTTCTTGGCATCCCACATCTGTTGGGTGAGTTCGGGGACAGTGAGTGCACGGTACTGTTGAGACCCACGAGAGGTGAGAGGAGCAAATCCCACCATAAAGAAATGCAGGCGGGGGAAGGGAATGAGGTTCACAGCAAGTTTCCGAAGGTCGGAGTTAAGTTGACCAGGGAACCTAAGGCAGCATGTGACCCCACTCATGGTTGCAGAAATAAGATGGTTCAGGTCACCAACTGTCACAATGATCAACAAATCAAAGTACATCAGCAAACAAACAGATAGAACACATCTTTACAAACAAAAGCCCTGAAGACCCATCAGTTGTAGTACTTAGCAGGAAGTACCACTGACAAAGCACATCAAACATGAAACAACTAACATCATTACTACGCGAAGATAACATGATATACTGAAAAGAAGCCCACCAAACCCTCGCATATGCAACAGAAACAGAAAATAGAATAGATGAATGATAGTAGAACTAAATCACACCATGATTACCATCAAAATAAGTAGTACTATGTTCTTTCAAAGCATAGTCAAGAGATAGTCAACAACCACAAAATTGAGTCAACCATGGTTATGTTCTATTCTACTGACATGGTCCTAGAAAATAGAAACAAAGAGAAAGTGAATCGAGATATTGCAAATTAGCAGAAACCTCAAACTAAGAAGTTGTTGCATAAAACCAAAAATTAAAAACCTTTAAAAATTCTTCATAACCCAAAATGATAAATTAAAAGGGCAAACCAGACAATGCAAATTAACTAGCCACATGCTTGGCATTAGAACAAAACTCTTATTAAACTCGGTAAATGACTAACTCATAGAAAATTAAAACTGTAAGAAACAGTTCGAAAAGAAACGACAATATGGTTTGAAAACAAACAAGCATAATAATGGCATGCCAGCTCAAAATCGTATTGACCCCACAACATACAGCTTGCAACCAACCAGATAGATGTCATAATTGTTTCAAAAAAAACAATAATTAAATGAACAACCTCACACTCCATGTGCTCCTTTCTATTATGAGGATTTTGTCTCCACTTGATAAGATGCAGGACCACATAATAGTACAATACCATCTCCATAAATTTGATTTGAACTGAAATAGCGTGTATTTAATCACCACAACTGGCATGCACATTACTAGTTAATCAAACATTGCATGCATAGTTGGTAGTATGAAATAATTTCAAAGTAAATTATTTAATATTTATGACATTAAATCAATAGGCAGTCATATATGCTAAGGTAGACAGCAAGATAAACTTACAGCTAGGGGTGGTCAATTTAAGAGTCCTGAAACATATATCGTACAAGGCCTCATTGTCCAGGACCATGCACTCATCGGCATTCTCAACAAGCTGATGAACTGAAAGGGTGGCATTATATGGCTCAACAACTGTATCTGAAACCTTCGGTGATGGGAAGACAGAAAAAGTGAGCATCATTCTATCAGGATACTCCTCCCTGACTTTAGATATCAGCAAAGTACCCATCCCAGAACCCGTTCCTCCACCGAGTGAGTGGCACACTTGAAAACCTACAAACAATAAAATATAGAAATCAATCTGGGGCCAATTAGCTATTTTAGCATTATTACAGTCACAAAGAGCATTTCCTTTTCTCCACACACACACACACACAAGCAGTGACTAAAAAGAGTAGATTTAATTCATTTGCAGGGGCAAAAAGGAAAAATGTTCAAAATAAGATATAAACATTCCATAAAATATTATCTTCGGTGTTTTAAGAAACAAATACTTTCCTTAAGCACATGTAATAGTATATAATTTCTTTTTTTTAAAACCTAAAAAGCAAAGCAAACAATTCTTAGTTCCCTTAACTGAAGAGTCTAGATCCAGCGATGCATAATGAGTATAGATCCCAAATCAAACTACAAGAAAACGATAAAAAAAAAATATTTAGAGGAACAAAATATAATTTATATACCTTGAAGACAGTCGCAGTTTTCAGCCTCCTTCCGCACAACATCAAGGACGGAATCAATGAGCTCAGCTCCCTCAGTGTAATGTCCCTTAGCCCAGTTATTACCAGCACCAGATTGCCCAAATACGAAGTTATCAGGCCTGAAGATTTGGCCATAGGGACCAGTCCTCACACTGTCCATAGTACCAGGTTCAAGATCCATGAGCACAGCACGAGGCACAAATCTCCCACAAGAAGCCTCATTGTAGTAGACATTGACACGCTCCAATTGCAGATCGGAGGTTCCCGTGTATCTTCCAGTGGGATCAATGCCATGCTCATCGCAGACTACTTCCCAGAACTTGGATCCGATCTGGTTCCCACATTGTCCACCTTGAATGTGAAGGATTTCCCTCATTTTTTTACTCTGAAGCAAACATGGGGATCAGAACATAGCAGAAAAACAATACAGGTAGTTTAATACCCTGAACAATCAGATAAACAAAGCGAAGCCAGGGAGAAGAGATTTAAGCAGGGGGGAATGTGGGAAAGAAAATAAGTTTGAGAGAGTTGAACAAAAAGAAATTCGTCAGAAAATTTAATAAGAAAAACAATTTGATGTAAATATGTAATAGATCGACAGCTAAATAATTCAAGAGTTAAATACATGAATTAACTGTTTGGAAAATACAGATCAGATCCATATCTTTTGAAGCAATGTATAGCAAAATCCAAAGAAATAACAGAAGAAAGGAAGAAGAAGAAGCAGAAAACGAAATACGCAGACTGTTTGGTAACCAATAAAGAGGCGAAAAAGAAAAGCTACTGCAACAAAACACATAACAAGACCAAAGCAAAACAAAGAACATCAACAGAGGGAAAGCGAAATTCAGATCTGAGAATCATACTCACCTAATAGATGAGATTTCCAGCGACCGGAAGTGAAAATTTGAGAATCCCTGCAGAGCTTCTGGCAAGGTTTCCGGCGATCGAGCGCGAGAGAAGCTCGATCGGGGTATGAGATATAGGAGCTGTCCAAGAATGGAGTAAGGATGCTATGGCCCTAGAAATGTGGGTATATATAAGGGAGAGAGAGGAAAAAATATGAGATCGGACGGCTGTAATTGTTTCCCTCCTTTTTTCCGTGTAACGACGTTAGATGCCGTCGGACGGTGGCGTTTGAACGGTGCAGATAGCGCTTGGTTTTGACAAGGAAGGATATTTTGTTTTTGAAATTGAAACATTAGGTATATGTTGACGAAAATGACCATACGTGAGATGACGTATTCATCCTTCCTTAGTTAGCGTTACAATCCTTACTCAACAATACGAATCAATTAAGATATAATGCAAAGAGAGAGAGAGCTTAAAAAATCAAAATGAATTGGAAATGAAAGAGATGAGAAATATAAAAATGAGTGGAAAATAATAGTTGAAAATGAACTAGGAAACAAGAATGGAGAATTTAAGTTTAAGTGAAATTTTGAGAGAAAAAATCAATAGAAAGTTAAAATAAATTTAGTTAAATATTTAATATAATTTAAATATTTGAGTTATATAATTAAATAATAATTTTTAAGACATTTTAATAGATAAAATTAAATGGGACTTCAGACTTAATAATATATGTAAAAAGTATGTATATATACCAAATTTTCAAATAAAATAGGAGTAATTAATTAACAAATCATGTTATTAGTAAACAGCCTTCCAAAATTGAGGAAAATAAATTAATATTACTCAGCAAATGCGTAGCCTAAGGATGTAAGAATACTTTGCACCCGTTTGGTTTGTAAACTGGATTACTATGAAATAGGATCGAAATTAACATTTGATAGAATTAAAATAAATTTAAAAAATAATATTTTCATTATATGTTTAATTCATGATATTGGTAAATTAAGATTAAAATAAAATAATTTTGGTAAATACTAAGATACCCTCATTCTTCAACATCATCAACAATTCACAGCCCCAATTTCTTCTTCTTATTCTTCCCTTTTCTATTCCTCCTTATCTTTCTTCCTTTCCCCTTTCTTCTTCTTCCCCGTCGATTTGTCCAGATCTACATGAGGCAGCATAGCCTCGCGCAGAGCCAGCACTGTCTCACACAATGAGGAAGAAGAAAAGGGGGGAAAAGAATAAGAAGATGAAGGATGAGGGGGAAGGAAAAAATGGAAGAAAAAGAAGAATGAAAGGGTCCGTTAAGGGCAAAAGGTGAAGAAAAAAATAGTTCAAAGAGCTATGATAGATTTTCTCTCACGAAAAAATGTGGAATTATAAATAATTTATCCCACCTTAATTTCACATTAATAATAAATCCCTCAAATTAAATGTGAAATTAATTTTATCTAATCCTATCTCAATCCTCCAATCAAATAGACTCTTATTTTTTATTTTCTATAACTAGTTACATATAATTGGGTTAAATGTTTTTTATTATATGGATAGTTGTATTGGAGGTCCCTAAACTTTTAATATTTAAAATCTCAAACCATATATATATTTAACACCAGTGGTTCTTAAGCTATCAAAAATTTACAATTAATTTCTGACAACCATATCGGTTTAGTTTCATTGTTGGATTTAAGACATTTTACATGTTTTATTGATGATATAACTACAACATCCTTCAATCAAAATTTCACTAATGCGTGATTATAACAAAACCAATTTTTTATTTAACTTAAATCCATAAATTTGGTATTGATCATGCAAAACAAAAATGATTTATAGAATTGTCTCTGACGTGTGAAAACTATTGACAAAGGTTATGCGAAAATATATTTTTTTTACGTAATGTTTTTGGTGATCTTTTTTCTAAAATCCGACCACGAAATTTAACGGAATTGATTAATTGAGATCTGATTGTAAGTTTTATAGTTTAAGGTTTGTTAATACAAAATTGATAGTTGGAGGTTCAAATGCTAAGGGGTAATAATTCAAAAATTACCCATTTATGATTATCCATTATACTAATTAACAATGCTTTGAACTCTTTCTTTTATTTTCTTTTGTTGAAATTACAATTTTCATCCAATAACTATTATATATTAATTTCGATTAATCTCTTTCATAATTTTAAGGTCTTTTAAGGATTTTTATAAATTTAATTAAAATAGTTTGATGCTAGTAGGATTTTTTTTGTACACCGTAAAGGATGGTGTGATTTTATAACAAAATACATTATAACTAGAATAACTCTGCTTTAGTACCAAATAACCAGAGGAAAAAAAACATTACCATCACTGCAGCGTCGTTTGGAACCTTCTTATAAAGTGATTAAAACAATCTTTTTAAAGAAAATTTACGTAACAGGATTTGATAACAAGTTTTTTTTTGTGTGATAATAAATTATTTTATTAATCAAATTAGGTAAGACTCACTTATGCTTATTTTTTATTTTATTGAAATGATGTTATATACAAATGATAGAATGATTGATTTGATTACAATATAAACATATATCTCAATAATCATACAGAAATCGATAATACCATCACAACCAACCTAGTGTGAAAAATAACCGATATATAAATCAGATAAATAACTCACACACCGTATTAATCAAATTTAAAACCTTATAGTCTCAAAACCTTAACTTTGACTATTAAATCAAAATCTCATCAGCACCCACTTGTATTTTTGTACATGACTTGAAAGTAATTTTTCAAACTCTCATTTTGCAAAAAATCTTGGTTGGCTCAGGTCGATCAGCAAAAAACTTTATTGATAATCTTGAGGGGTTTTATTGATAACATCAATATAGATGTGAGACCCACAAATTAACATTACTAATAAAAATTTTAAGATTATTAATAAAAATTTTAACTAGTCTAAACCATTAGATTTAGACCCGAACTAATAAAAAATCCTCATCCAATAAGTCATTAATTAGGTGACAATATGGTCATTTCATATTCACAATTTCCAGCCAAGCTAAGGACACTTAGTGAATTCAATATAAAAAATATATATTTTAAAATGAAAACTCCTAATGATTAATAATATTGGGATGTCAAATAAATGGGAATAATTTTTGACAATAATGGGCATATAGATATTTGTTTGTTGTGTCCGCCGTGGACCGAAAAATATAAAAGTAAGGCGGGGAGAGCTTTGCTGGAAGGGCCACATGAAAGGGAGATATGACCATGTTCACATGTGACATGCTAACTACTCTTTTGACCCTTAACCTCATTTACTTGACTACCCACTACCTATTGATTTAATTATGGTTTCTTTGTGGGGTACATTTGCTTAATTAAGATTTTAATACTTGAATTCAATATTTTTTTGCTTAGATTTGAGGTAAAGCATAGCTCCAACTAATTACATCTTGTTCGTTCTTAATTTAGTATCCATTATTTTTCATCACAAGGAAATTGGCATAATTAAGAGTTGATTGGTCATTCTTTCTTTTCTTCTGAAAAAACAAAAAAAAAAAAGTAAAATATCTTTAACGATTCGAAACTTGTCAATTACATGAATAATGAAAATAAACAAAAATAAAATAATAAAACACAATATATTAGGTTCACCTCATAATAAGACTACGTCCTGCAAAAAGTTCCACTATAATTAACATCCCAAATCTATCTACATTGTGCACTCAGTACAGAGAGAGTATTTATAAGCTACTTAAGTTGCCTGAATTAGAGTTTCCACCCTACTACAAAACCACGATTATTCATGGGTCCAAACTCAAACCGTCAAGCAAAAAATCCAGACCCAAAACGTGTATAGGGTCTAGAATTCCCGGAAGCTACTTTTCATTTGTTCACTGGGGAGCGGAACTCCTGTGATCGTTGGAGGATTTACAGATCTTAATTCGTGAAGTATGCACCAACTCTAACAATATCAACACTACTAAATTATGTATAATAGAATACTTTGTAGGATTAAGATCATTTTCGATAATTGATAGGAATTTTGAATTAATACATGTTTGGATCAATGCCACATCAACATTAGCGATGTTTGGGGTTGGATAATCAAACTTAAATTCAACTTTTTAAATCTCTTAAATGCAAAAAAATTAGATTTAAACCAGATTAAGTCCAACTCCAAATGTCGTTATTTATAAATAATGTGAGATTCATTCCACAGTATATTGATAAACTTTTTTCTTAGTTATTGAAAATTATTTTTATCCGTTTTCTTATATCTATTGAGATTAGTTTGTACCTAGCTATACATTGGTAGTGGTGGAAAAAATATTCTTAATACCGAACCGAATCAAACTGGAAACAAATTGATCAATTTATTTTGTTCGGTTTTGGTTTGATATTTTAAAAAAATTTAATAATCGATTTGAAAATGGTTAATAATTTTTAAAAATTACGGTTAATCCAATCAAAATGATATTAATAAAAATAATTTTTTACATACGTAAGCATTATATATATATATATATATATATATATATATATCAAATCACGTACATCTAATCATGTTAAAGGGGTTAAGAAATTTGAGAATATTCGGCTCAAAGTGGTTGGTCGATGATTTCAATTCATGATATCGTGTAACCGATTCATATGGTTCCAAAGTTATCACTGTTGAAAATATTCGGTTCAATAAGTACTTTTATTAGATGGTTTGGTTACTCGAATTATGCCCACCTTTGAATATTAAATTATTAATATAATGAATAATTACAAATAAAAATCATATCTTTGGTTACACTACAATTTCATTATTGAAAGTGTGGGTGTCAATGTCAATGTCAACGTCAATGTCCAAAATTGATACAAAAAATCTTTAAATTTTAATTGCCGGATTGTCACAAGTACGAATACACTAAAACCACCCGTTTTATTTTATCTTTTATCTTTTCAATCTTCAAGGGGCAATAAAACTTAAGAGAAAGTATACTTTTGACGGAAATGTTTCTAGATCAAATCTCTAATTTATTACGATGGCGTTTGAGAATTGTTTATAATATGTTTAAATTAATAAATTTAAGTAATTTTTATTTTAAATTATCAATTTAAATATATTTTAATCAATTCTTAAATATTGTTTAAAAATATCATCAAATATTTTATTTTATTTTTTTATCATTAATTATATTATTTATAAAAAAAATTATAATATATATCTATATTATTAATAAAGTCGAAATCTCTATTTGGTGTTCACCCATCAAAATGTCTCATAAACACTTACTTAAATATATAAATCAAATAGTTAAATAAAGTTGTATATGCAATTCAATTGACTCCAACTCCCAACATATTTATCCCATGTTTTCTTTCTTACTATCCCATTCAAACTTAACTTTTATACTCTCTTTATCTCTCTTATCTTCAACCCATGATTTTCTCTCTCATTATCCCACTCATACTTAACTTCTCTATTTTTCTTATCACATTAAAAAAACATATCAACACGCGCGTAGTGTGTGCTGAGATGCTAGTATATATATATTATACTATTAAAAAAACATAAGTGCCATTTGATGTCCACCCCTCAAAATATCTCATAAACCCTTCTTAAATATATAAATCAAATATTTAAATAAGATTATATATGTAACTGGGTTAAACCCTCTCACTACACTTAACTTATCGGCTCTCATTTTATATCTCTTATCTTCAAACCATATTTTTCTCTCCCACTATTCCACTCAAACATAACTTATCTCTTATCTTATCACATAAAATAGCAAATCAACACACGTGTAGCGTGGGTTGAAATGCTAGTTATTATCTGTAACGACCCACCTCGGGTTGGCCACCCCCGAAACGGTGTTATTACATTTTGAGAATCTCAACACGACACATATATGCAACAACGAAATATAAATAACACAAAAAGAAATTTTTACATCAATCTGATCGTTAAATATTCTATACAACGTAAAATGCATGAATAATTACAAATAATTTTTTTTTCATCTTTATTATGTCATTAGTCTAAGGATGTTGACACGCACGTGGCTTACAGAAAATGGTTTCTTCTGAACTTCAACTCACCAAACTATTTGTCAGACCTGATACCTGAAAATCATTGTACAATGAGGAGTGAGCTTCACAAGCTCAATGAATTAAATTTACTAAAAGTACTCATTTATATAAACAATCTTTTAATATTTAAATCAATTTATATCTCATGCACTTGATATTAGCACTCTACTATTACTACACTTGTCAAAATATCAATTCTCTATCAATCTCTTCCTCTATTTATTTGTTTACCTCAAGACCATCAATTATCTCATAATTATCTCGCAATGAGGGTCACATCATAAAGTCTATCATTTGATAGTTCTTATCACCATAAAAATAACACACCACACCTCAGCATTTAAATCATCTTATTGCCATAACTGTCTCTTTCTATGAGACTCATAAATCCATGATTAAATTCACAATAACACACTACACCTCAGCATTTCAATAATCTTATCACTATAATTGTCTCTCTATATGAGACTCATTCATCTATGATTAAATTTACAATAACATATCACATATCAGCATTTCAATAATGCAAACAATAATTAAAATAGATGCAATGCATGAATGCATATGATGGGAACGTCATCCCTCTTGTCGACGGGTTGTTATTATCTTAGACCGGCCCCTTCCCGGTTCTTTACTTTGCAATTTGTCCCGATTGCCACGGAATTTTCTCAACATATACCGGCTGGCAGGGTGTCCCTTTTGTTTTCAGCATATACCGGTTATCACGGTTATTTCATTAGACCGACCCTTCCCGATTTTTTTTCTTCTCATTTAATGCATATACATATGAACAATGATATAAAATATGCATTTGAACAGTAATATAAAAAAAAAAAACATGAACTCAAAATATCTAAATTGACTATCTTGATTTTTCTCAAATTATATAAAAATTCCACTAAAATCCTCTCATCTCAAATCACATCACAACATCCATTAAAGCTTGTCAAAATCTACTAAATTTCATCATAATTCACATAAAATCATCATGATTTTTATCAAATTATATAAAATTCCACTAAATCTCTTTTATTCCAAATCACCTCAAACCATCTATTAAAGCTTGTCAAGATCCACAAAAATTTATCTCCTCAAAATTTGTATCAAAACATCAATATAACTCATCAAAAATTTCATTTATTTTTTTTATTATTAAATCAATTTAGTATCCAAAAAATATTATTTCTCTCATAATAATTTTCTACATGTTCAAAATTCATATCATAAATATCAACCAAATCTTTATCTATCACTACAACATAAGCTAATAATTTATTTAATATTATCACTAAATTTTTCATTTTTATTTAGACTACATAACTCTTAAAGCTACCCGTAGATCACCTCCTTACTTTTTCCATTTTTTTCAGAAATTCTCCCGGTTGTAGACCGTCAACACTTGACATCATATTTATATAAATTTTCTAATTTATTCTTCAATTCGATATAAACCACACACTTTGAAAATTTTCACTTTAAATTTTGAGAAACTTCATAAATATCAAAAATTTAAAAATAAATATTGTTTTATTACCTTCTGTTTTTCTAATAGCTTATCGTGATTCTCTGTAAAATTTCATAGTGAACCCCTTTAAAATTTTATCATTTCAACTCTTCTTTGGGCCTATGATTATTTAGAGAAAAACAAAAATTGAAAAGAAAATTATACGAATTCGTAACTTTCAAATATATATATCACATTTTTTTTTCTCTTCAACAACCCCCCTCCCTCAACAATTTCAAGCTGCCGCGTTTGCTGAACGTGGCTTACATGCAAAGGCCACCGTTTCTTTGGCCACCACGTTTTTTCCACCCCCAACCCTTTTTTTTTTTTTGACTTCTTTTTTTTTTTTTTTTCTACTTGTTGGACGTCTAGGGGACGTCCAAATTTCTTTTTTTTTTTTTAAAAAAAATTTCTTTTCTTTTTCTTTTTCTTTCCTTTTTTTTTCTTTTTCTTTTGAACATTCACGTCTCGAATTTTTTTCATTAACTATGCTATCATGCGTCTAATTTTTTTTCAAAAAAATTATTTTATTCAATACTAAATCTTTCACATAAAAATATTTTTTTAATTTCAAGTTATATTTATTAAATTACTTATTTATCCTTTACGATTATGGGTATTACATTATCTATACTTACTATTAATAAAGCCAGAACCTTTATTTTGTATCCATCCCTCAAAATATAAACTATTATTAAATATATAAATAAGATTATATATGAACTAAATTGACTACAACTCCTTATATTTTTTTTTTTTCTCTCGCACTATCACACTTAAACTTAATTTCTCCACTCTTGTTATCTCTCTTATCTTCAACCCATGTTTTTCTCTCTAACTATCCCACTCAGACTTAACTGATCAACTCTCATAATCTTTCTTATCTTTTTACCTATAAAAATATTAAATATAATAATTACGTAAAAATATAGATCAAGACACATGTAATGTGTGTCAAGATGTTAATATACATAAGTTATAATATATTACTTTTAATGAGTCATAATAGAACCAATATACAAAATACAAATAATAGATGTTTTATACTTTTATTAAGAAGCAAGGCATGTGCCATGTGACATTAAAAGGTTGATGCCCTCATAACATCAAGGTTTCACGTTTATAGACAGTCCCTAGACAGCTGATATAAAGTGGTCCAATTCTCAAATCCCTTAGAAGTTGATAGGAACACTTGTGTTATCAAGAAGGAAAAAGGACTTTGCCATATGTCTCAATCGCAACGTCACATGCTTTCTCCCTTGTAAAGCCGGCCTCTTATTGTATTGCAATAATAGATATGACTTCTTCCTTTAAATTTTTTAGAAAGCTCTGCTGCTTTTTCTGGAGACAGTGCCATTTCTGCCACAGATCCAATCAAATCTTAGGAAGTACTCTTTCTATTTCAGTGTATGTTACTTTATATTATTTATCTAATTAAATAATTATTTTTAATAATAAATTAACGAAACATTTAAAATATTATATATAATTTAATAAAGTTTATAAATATTTTTTATAATTTTAAATAAAAATATTCAAAAAAATTAATGTTAAAATTACTTTAAAAAATAAAATATGACATATAAATTAAGATAAAGAAAATACTATAAATCCAGCACAACAATTTGTATTATATTGATTGTCACTGTTATAATAATTATTTTTTCAATAATAAATTAATAAAATACTTAAAATTTTATATGTAGTTTAATAAAGTTTATGAATGATTTCTTTTAAAATTTTAAATAAAAAATATTCAAAAAAATTAATGTCAAAATTACTTTTAAAAAGTTAAATGTGACATATAAATTGAGAGAAAAAAAATACCATAAATCTAACACGACAATTTATATTAAGTTTATCACCATTGCTATACTCAATGTTTTTATCAAGATGGTATGATTTAAAATAAATTCTTATATAGAACAAATCTTATAAGGTCAATATGAAGTGAAATGATAAAATGATGTATTTGGTATAATGTTATTAATGGAATTTTGGAAGATCTTATAAAACAGGTATTATACAAGAAATTTTGTGATAAATCATCAATGTACAATAACCAAAAAAAAGAAGCAATTAAAGTGTTTATTTTCTCTTTTGAGTACCATCACATATGCAACCAATATATAAATGGCTGCCAATACAGTTCTTTTGCTATCAAAATGATATTCAAAACAAAATTCGGTAAGATAAATGTAGAGTTTTACGTTTGATAAAACAATTGTTAAAATATTTTAACATAAAATTAGTTAGGATAAAATCTCTCGAACAATGTTGTTTATCCTTGGATAGAGTGTTCCATCGACGTATTACAGGTGCTAAACGATCTTGTTTTTCATTGAAGGTTTGGGACATAATTTTATTTAAAGTGATAAACAAACCGAGAGTCCTTGAAGTTGTTTTAATTCGTCAACTTGAAATTGTTTTTTTTTTCATTTTTAAAATCTACTTTTATTTTGCTTGACTTAATTTTTGTTTAATAAGAACATAAATAGTTTTAAAAAACTTTACCAAAGTGGATCAAATACAATTATATCATAAGGGTAAAGATTTTGAAAGGGTATGACATAGGATTAGGCCGTTTGGAGCTTTCTAATTCAGAGCAGGGAAAATAAATTAAAAGTTATGTTAAAAAAGAAACTTCAAAATTAGTGTTTTTAATTTATTTGGTGGACTTATTTTTTTGAAACTTTATAAGATATTTTGGCCGGTTGTAAATAAGTTGTCGCCGTTTGGAAGACTCGGTTACTTATAATATTGTAGCTTGTCAAACATGTTTTTGTTTTTTGGGGTAATACTTGTCTAAGATTTTGATATTGAGCCGGCCAAGCAATTTCCAATACCCCATATTCAAGTTTTATAAAACTAATTACATTATTATTTTTTAAATAAAAATAATTAATAGCATTAAATTGCTATAATTTTACATTTTTAGGTGTTGTTTGGGTATTTGTTTAAATGCAACTTAAATTATTAAAATTTAAAATTTTTAATATTTTAAATTATCATAAATTAAGTTGCATTTAAGCAACTCGCAAATAAAACCTTAAAACTGTAACCAAATGCAACCATAACTCATTTCTATAGCACTTGCAATTGAATTACTTTGTAAATTTGGGTGGGAGATTGTAAAAGAAAGTTAAGCATATAATTTGAGTATAAACTCCTAAAAAAAAGATAAATAAGGCACGAGAAAGTTAAAAAAAAAATTTATTACAAACTACAACTGAGAGTATTTTTTTTTTGGTACATTAAAAAATAAAGACTGAGCTCAAGTTTTATATATAAAAGATTCAAATATGATTATTAGGTCAAGATGCTCAGGCTCATTTTTGAGAATTTTTCAGATAACGCAATCTACTGCATCATATTGGACCTTTATACCATTTGACTCTCTTTTTGCAAAAAAAAAAAAAAAAAACATATTTTTCATGTTTGTAATTCATTTATCTCATAAAAGCTTACAAATCAATTTCTTATAAAACAAATGTTTTCATGGTCTATGTTTTCTTATTTTTCATTTTTTTAGAATTACAGAAGATTATTAGAATCAATATTGCCCACAAGCATTTCAGATTTGATGATAATTATAACTTAATGTCAAGTGATTTTTTTAAAAATAAAAAATAAATTCATTTCATTGTTAAGAATTTAACAAAAAAATAAAGAAACACACAAAATTCTTCAATTAATATCTAATAACATGTGTAACAAACTGTTCATATTTCAATGGAGCATCATATATCCCATGTTCTCATGTGACATTGCTATCAAAGGAAATCTTTATTAGTTTTTCCTCTAATTGTTAATTACTTTGGATGTAATTACTATATTAATTGAAACATTGGATGTAACTGTAATGTTAATCGAAACTTTTAAGAGAGAATGCTTTTTTTTAAAAAAAATTTGGTGTTGAATTATAATTAGGGTAAATTACATAGATTTCCTTTGAGATAATATATAATTATAAGCACATCTCATATATTTTTTAAACCTTCATTTACATCCCGTGTAAGTTGAATCATATGAAATCAAACTTAATCTTTTTTACTAGGGAGTGCAAGTACTTACACCCCATGGTAAAATAGTTTAATTACATGAAATCAAATTTAATATTTTCTATCAAGGAGTGTAAGTGAATATTTAAAAAATGTAAGAGAGATGATTATAATTATATGATACTTTAAGGAAGGTATATATAATTTATCCTTATAATTAATATCAATCTTAAGGGATGAGATGTAATTGTATTTTAGAGGACTTCATGGAATAGAGCCCATAACGAAATAGATTGGGCCTGGACCAACTCTGACCTAACCTAACCCACGTGGCCATATTTTTCACTGTTCATTCAAAACGGGAAAGAATGATAGAGAAAACGGCAAAGCCCAACAAAAAAAGAATCCGAAGAAGGAAGAAGGAAGAAGGAAAAAGGAAAAAGGAAAACCAAACGCAATAGGGGGGATTCACCAATTGCCATGAAAAAGTGTCTGTGAGAAGAATCAGAGAGGAGAAGAAAAGGGCCTGAAACGCAGGTAATCATCATCTTTTTCTCTAAAATAAGTAGGAGTATTTCTTTTCTTTTATCAAGCTAGGTTAAAATTTTATGTCCGTGGAGGAAGTTGACGATAAGCAAATACTGCAGGGAGTGAAAGAAAATTAATTTTTCTTTGTTGTTTGTTTTTTGATTCGTTTAGAGCAAGAGAATATTACTACTTCACCTTTGAGTGATCCTAATACAAATAAAATAACTACTTTAGCTTAGTTTACATTCAGAGAGGTTTTTGGTGAGTGTAATGAATTTGAATCAGATACCTTATCAAGAGGTTCTACTTCTAGCTGAGCCTAGAGAGTCAAGGTAGATACACATGTCTCCATTATTTCTTTCTGGGCTAGAAATCCCTTTCTCCATGTTAACCTTGCTGGTTTTGCTGTAATCTGGTGCTCCATATTTACTTCCATTTTGCATGAAGTGATTTTATCTGCAAACAATATACATGCCTGTGTTTCCGGGTGTTAATTTTTTTCTCTTGAACAATTGCCTAGTGTCCAAACCTCTGTTGTGTTAGCATTGATAGTTTAACTAGTTTCTCTGTTGATATGCCTATAACAGGGACCTTTCATTCCTTAAGCCGCAATGATAATATGGAAGAACGATTTTCTTCCGATAATGAAAGTTATCATTCTTGAAGTTACTGAGTTGATCTGGTCAATGAATTAATCAGTTTTTGAAGGATATATCATCATTGGGATCAGATACAATAGACTGAGCACTGGAATTAAGCTTTATTGTTTTGATAGCTAATTTTTGGAGTGTCCTAGTGAGTATGTCACATCTGTTAATATAGAACCTTTTGTTATCGTTTAAACTAGAAGAACATTGATTTGATGTTTCATATTGTCATGCTAGATAAGCTCAATTTTTAACATCTATGTAGTAATAAGATATCCTTTTAATTTTCTCTGATCTCTCGTATCTACTTTTCCGTTTTTACCCAAAAAAAATTGGTTCTTTTTGTTTGTTATTCTCATATTCTTTGTTCCAAATATATGTATGACCATATAATGGTCATGACTTGTTAGATTAGCTGAGATGTTGCTGATTAGACATTGAGGGGCTGTTTAGGAAGTTGAGAAATACTGCCAGCCAGGCACAACCATATGTCTGGTATATGTAGTCTAGCAGCCTTGGTTTCATTACCCACAAACCAAAAGGCTGTAGGGAAAAAATGGTAAGATTTACCACCCATAATTCCCTTCAATGGCCAGCTAACTATGTCTCTGGCCCTGGAATATGAGTTTTGGTATTCTATGCTACCCTGAGATATTTTTTTTATAAGTAAAATTGTATTAAAAAGAACCAAGAGGGTGAACCCAAAAACAAAGATTATCTACACGATAGAAACATCACAGAATTCATTGACAGTCATTATGCTGTTTATCTTTTGCATTTCATAAATAAAACATTGTGTTACTCAATAGTTCCTATATGAACTTTTTCAGGAATGTATCGTACGGTATACCGGACTCGTAGTTGTAACACTAAAGAGAAGGTAAATTACATGGCATGGACAAGCGAAATGGACCAGTGTCTTTCCAAGATACTTGTGGATCAAGTAAAACAGGGTAACAAAACAGATAACACTTTCAAGCCTGCTGCATATACGGCTGCACTTACAGTTTTAAATGAAAAATTTAAGCTTGATTTAACGAAAGACCACATCAGGAATCGGCTAAAAACATGGAAGAAACAGTTTGGAATTTTAAAGGAGCTCCTTTCTCATAAAGGATTTGAATGGGATGAGGAAAATAAGATGATTGTTGCAGATAATTCTGTATGGAATGACTACATTAAGGTACATTTCTTGCATTTAGATACCATAATTGTGCTCTTGATCAGGGTTTTGAAGGATAATAATTTTTATTTAATACTTTTAGTATAATCTTATGTCTCCCACAGGCACACCCTGATGCTAGGGCTTTCCGGGCAAGGTTCATTGAAAATTACGATGAGTTTTGTATTATTATTGGCAATGATCAAGCAATAGCAGGCCATTCTGACAATCTTGCTGAAACTGATATGTCACTTACAGTCAACAAGGAGGCCATGGATACAGCCAATACGCCCGAGGTTCAGAGTGATGACAGGCAGAAAAAAAACTTACGGTGGACAGATGAGATGGACAGCTACCTTGGCAATATTCTTGTAGAGAAAGTGAGGAAGGGTTATACAATATATTATATCTTACAGTGTGATGCATATGACTCAGTTCTTCCACAATTAAATGAAAAATTTGGGCCTCATTTGACCAAAGATCACATTAGAAGTCGGTTAAGAACTTGGAAGAAACAGCATGGGATTGTGAAGGGACTCCTTTCTCATACTGGGTTCCAATGGGACAAAACACAGAAGATGATCCTTGCAAATGATTCTGTATGGAATGACTATATCAAGGTATGTCAGAGGTTTAGTCCAACATTTTAACATATGTTATTTGGAGATGTTTATATAGTTTTAGTTGAGACCAAAAGTTTTCCTATGTTAATTGTCTTTTTGATGTATAAATACTTTATTGAAAATTCTGAGTGTCTTCTCCAAGTCAATTTGATGACTTCTGGAAAGTACTCTCAAATGATATACTGAAACGTTTCTATATTTTGCAACAGTTTTTATAATTAATCAAATTTATCTGTCCCTAAATTTGAAGGTTTTGAGACAATTTGTTTAGAATTGATGTTGATAAATGTTGGTCAAAGTAAAAAGCAGTACCAAAATTATTTTTCGCCACTATCATTTTGTGCACAAGAAAACATGAAAGATATCTATAAAAAGTGATAGTGGGGCGAAGTATTTTTTCTATGCTCAAATTAGGGAGAGAGATCAATCAGTGTTGCAATGTTCTCAACCTGAAGTATTATGCACCTTTTGTGTTTTTTAGGGAAAGATAAAAGCATCAACAGTCAAGATGAGGATGAATCTACATTTTTGGATTCTTTTTAAGTTGAATTTGGAAGTTTGTGTACACTAGACTCCGTTATTTCAGTCTTGTTTGGGTGATGCATGCTCTGACCATGTTATTCATCTAAATCTTATATTTTCTTCACAGGCTAACCCTGATGCCGGCATTTTCCGTTCAAGACTGATCGAGAACTACGACCAGTGGCACACTATTTTTAGTGGTTATAATGAGGCTGCAGAGGCCGTTGAAGCCTCTCCTATTCGACGTAGTGGCAAGGTGAAAGATCAAGTGAAGAACATGATGTGGACAAATGAAATGGATTGTTGTCTAAGCAAGGTTCTTGTGGACCAAGTGAAACTGGGTAATAAAAGCAAATCAGATAACAAACTAAAACCTGCAGCATATGTGGCAGCTGTATCAGCTTTAAATGAAAGGTTTAAACTTGATTTGACAAAAGAGCATGTTAGGAACCGCCTCAGAACTTGGAAGAAACAGTATGAGATTCTGAAAGAACTCCTGGATCAGAGTGACTTTGAATGGGATGAAAAACAAGAGATGGTCATTGCAAGTGACTCCACATGGAATAGATATATTAGGGTACATTACATATTTAAAAGATTAATTATAGTTCATTTAAAGATTTGCATGATGATCTTTTCTGTTATGCTTATACGGGAAAGTGTCTTATTCTAACCCTTCTTTTAACAGAGAAACCCTGATGCTAGGCTTCTTCAAGGACGTGTCATTAAAAACTATGATGAGCTTTGTGTTATCCTTGGTTATGATTATCCACCTGAAAGTTCTTTAAACGGGGTTGACACTAACTTCGATTTGACTGCTGATAATGAAACTGTAGAGGCTGAGGATATGTTTTACAATGGGAGTGACTATGCAAAAGAGAAAGGTAAGTATATAGCATGGACAGATGAGATGGACCGTTGCTTAACAGAGCAGCTGCTTGAGCAAGTGATGCTCGGAAATAAGCTTGAGAAAAGTTTTAAGTCTGTAGCTTTGACAGCTGCTCTTGCAGTTTTAAATGACAAGTTTGCCTTGGACTTAACAAAGGAAAACATTAGAAACCGGCTGAAAACATTGAAGAAACAATATGCACTTGTCAAAGAACTCCTCTCTCATGATGGGTTTGGGTGGGATGAGAGAAAAAACATGATTATCGCTAGCGACTCCAAATGGAATGAGTACATTAAGGTACATTTCTGATCCTGTCAAACTGATTTATTGTGTTTAAAAGCTTTTTTCAGATGTATTAAATGTATATACTCACATATTAGGTGTTAATCTCTTCAATTTGGATTTCAAAGTTGAAATGATTTCTAGAAAAGAAACATATGTTTTTATGATTTGCTTTCTTGGGAATGGATCATGTTAGTAAGTACAAGTCTGTTTCTCTATTTAATATTCCTACATTTACGTTTTTTCTTTTCTTCAGGGAAACTGAAAAGTGAAACATAAAATAGAGTTATGAAAGACTAACACCTTCTTTTTGTATTTTATATTGATTGCACATTGCTTAATTAGCCTGTATTTATTTTAGAGGAACCCAAAGGCAAGGCAATTACGAGCACAATCTATTGAGAACTACAACGAGTTACGTATTCTCGTTGGTGATGAGCAGGCAAGCGGACACTGGTCTGAAGTTGGCACCAGAGTTGTTAGTCCTCCACAGGACAAGGAAGGGCTCATGGAAACCCCAATAAAAATGTGGGTTGATCAAGAAATGAGCCATGATGATGGGATCCAAGATTCATCTCAGAAGACAAGGGCTAGGCCTTCTTCATTGTCGCATTCCAAACAGGCATTGAAGAGGAGACGTAGCAGTGATGTTATGTTAGAGATGATGAGTGTAATGGCTGCAAACATCAGTAGGATTGCTGCTGCATTGACGGAAAGTAACAAGTCAGTTTGCTTGGACGAACTATTTGAGATGGTGCAGGCTATCCCGGGCTTCGATGATGATCTTATAATTGAAGCATGTGAATACCTTTCTTTTGATGAGAAGAGGGCAAGGATGTTCATGAAATTGGATGATAGGTTAAGAAAATTGTGGTTGTTGAAACGGTTGCGCGGTCAGGGTAGTTAAAACAGTGCATTATTTACAGAGTACATAGATATTTGCTAATGGTTCAGGAATTACAGGTCAACTTTGCTTGATTTTTGAATCAAATTTTGCAGGCAATTCCCGCAAATCTGTGGGAGAGTTTCCTTGATTTATGACCGAGTCAGGACTGCATTACAATCAAACATGGTCGATTTAGTAGATTTTAATCTGACATGAACAGCTTTTCGGTACCTTCACTCATCAGTTTCTTGCTTTCATGTTTTTCCATGGTGCTGGGAAGTGTACGCTGAAGCTATCCACCCTATGAAGCGGTAATAGGAAAAATGGAAAATCGGCCTGTATGTAATCCCCCCTTGTGCAGCTATTAAATAGATGGGTAATTAAATGAAATTCATTTTTCTAAAAAAAAAAAAAAATTTCTGTGCTCAATTACTTATCTAAAAAAAAATCATTTTTCTACTACAATGTATCACTATATGTCTGCTATTAAATAGATGGGTAATTAAATGAAATTCAAATAAACCATTTATAAAACTCAATCGAATTTTAGTCTTTTATCACTTTATTTAGTCTATGATAAATGATTAATGTGGGAGTTTAGATCAAATCTAAAAGATCGTTTTCAACGTCTATTAGATATATGTATATGAATGTGGAGTATTGTGTGGAGTCACTAAATAATAGAGTGAAATACGACGTATCTTTAGGTCTTAGACTGTGGGCACTGCAGACATGACAACATTAACAACAACAGTACTTGCCTCAGCAAATTTCAAATAAATACATACGACATGAAAGTATACATAAGTACGTCCACGTGAACACTGTACTGATAATAGAAACTGATTTAGTAATGTTTTATTGGTGTTTTCATTAAACAATCAATACTTAGATTAATTTAAATTTGAATTTATTCTTATCTAAAGGAAATTCAATCCCATATCATTTTACCTACAAATAATAATTTTTTTATATTAATTTATTTTTAAATATGATGTTTTAAATTGTATAATCAATTTTTAACTCTTATGAGTTAGTTTGCATGAGAAATACAACAAAGATGGATGAAGAATACATTAAATTTGTTGAAAAGGAAAACGTTAAACTTGATAATAGATATAATGTTCCTCACAATAGAGTTATAATGGTTCAATGGTACAACAAATTTAGAGCAATTAAACATCTATTCAAATATATAAACAAAAATCCTAATAAACGGAAAATTTCTTGTATTAAATGTTGAAGCTTATTTTGATTAGTGCTACATTATTGCTATATTTTTCATTGTCTTCGATTATAGATTTAATATATTATAAACTTTGTTCTTTATAATTTTAGTTTTCTTTATAATGTTTAACAATATTAACGATTGCAATAATTTTCCTAACAAAAACAAATCAACTATACTATTCTTAATTCTTAACAAAACCATGCATAGCATGGATATATAACCTTTTAGACATGGACCAATTCAAACATACATTCGAAAATTAAGATATTAACTTGGATTCTATAATAGATTGTCAATCAATTTATATACTTAGAGATTTTCATAAAATAAAAAAGCTGAAGTGTTAACTGTCAGATAAATTTTATCAATAAAGTTTTTTATTTAAATTTAAATTTCAAATATATTTTATCTTACACAAGATCCAATCCTAATTATCATATAAATTTTGTTAATTTTTATTATTATCAATTTTAATTTCAAATATCTGATATAATCATTATCTTATTAAAGACTTCATATGCATTCAGAACTCTTATTATTTAAAATTAAAAACTATATTAATTTTTCCTCTCGAAAAAAAGAATTAATTTTACTGGTACCAATTAAGTACAGTATGTTAATTTTTTTTCCTAATATAAGTAAGATTCATTTTCATATATCTTTTATCATATGATCGTAATTGATATAAACAAACCTTTTTGATAAAAAAAAATATGAGTTTTGAGATGATATAAGATCAAATTTATATTAAAATATACAAATTTGAATATAATGAGAAAATAAAAAAGCTTAAAGATATATATAAAGTTAATAGATAAATATTACAGGATTCTTAAGATAAAAATAAGATAAACTAAATATTAAAATATATAAAATTTTAATATATTGAGTAGATACAAAATTTGAATGTAATAAGAAGATAAAAAAGCTAAGAAATATAAAAAAGCTAATAAATTGTAGAGGAAATTATGGAACTCAATAACAAACCGAACTGTAGCTGTCAACTGGAGGAAAATAAGGAGGAGAATTAGGAGGACAACCGATCCGATTTGCTGCTATTCTCTAAATTTTTAAAAATATTATGTTGTCAGTTTTATCTTGAAATGATCTTCTTGTTGTTATTTAAATTTTGTAATATCTAGAAGATAGCTACTCTATTGCACCATTACTCTATAAAGAGTTATCCGTGTATGATGTTTCATATGATTGAAAAATATCAATTCAAGAACTGAAGCATTTCCAACATCCTCTGTTTCGTATTCTCCTTTACCTTCATCACTTCAATTATCTTACATGGTATCAGTTTAAGCCACAAAAAGACTAGCGTCTCATCATGTCTTCCTCTCCTTCTTTTTCTCTCACTACTGTTACTCCTCTTTTCAATATTGTTTCAATCAAATCGACTGCTGAAAATTATCCCCTATAGAAGGCACAATTAGTGCCCTATTTCCGTGGCCAGGATCTGTATGGCTTCCTTTATGGTACTTCCAAAATTCTTCCTCAAATTATGACTTATCTGTAACCTGATACGAATATAACCACTCACCTTCCAAATCCTCCGTATTCTCAATGGGTGCGACAGGACAATCTCATCTTAAGCATTCTCATGTCTTCCATGATTGAGGGTGTCTTAGCCCAGGTTGTCTCTCATGCCACCTCTCATGAGGTCTGGCGTGCTCTTTAAACAAATTTCTCTTCGCAGTCCAGAGCCCGTACCATCCACATTCGGACTCAACTTGGAAATGCTAAGAAAAGCAGTCAATCTGCCAATGATTATTTTCTATCCATCAAAAAATTAGCTGATGAACTTGCTATGGCTGGTCAACCTCTCAAGTGTGACGACATCATTTCATATGTTCTTGCTGGACTCGGGCACGAATATGACAGCTTCGTATCCTCCATCTATGCTCGCACTGACCATGTCACACTTGAGGAGGTATACTCTCTGCTCATTGTTATTGAATCTCATCTCAACCGTCATCATCTTTCCACTCCTACACCACTTGCTGACGCAAATGTCATCTAGAGACAATCGAAACACTTCAATAATAGGGGGCGAAGTAACTCTCGTGGTAGAGGCTGCTATAATAATTCTCGGGGAGGGAATACTTCCTCTTATAATCGTAGTGCCACCTCTAATTCTTCTTTAGTTATATGTCACGTTTGCTGAAAACCTGGCCACTCCACTCGCAACTGCTACCATCGTTTCGATCTCAACTATCAGGATCCTCCTCGATCTCAGAATAAACAAGTCTTGGTTGCAGCTAATAATGGCGGCTGGGAGAATGACTGGCATGCGGACGCAGGTGCAACTCACCATATCACATATGATATGGCCAATCTGAACCTAAAAAGTGATTATTATGATGGTACAGACCAACTTCAGGTTGGCAATGGTCAAGGTTTGCATATCTCTAAAACTAGCAAATCCACTCTTAATACATCCTCTCACTCTTTTGTGTTAGATCAAGTCCTCTTGGTCCCTCAAATTCAGAAAAATTTACTTTCAGTTCAAAAATTTTGTATTGATAACAATGTGTCTTTCGAGTTTCATGACAAATATTTTCTTGTGAAGGATTACTCGGCGAACATCCTTCATCGCGGCCAAGTCAGTAATGGTTTATACCATTTTTCCAACACCAACGTTCATCCTCAAGCCCTTTCGAGTATTCGTGTTTCCTTTTATCAATGGCATTGTCGACTTGGCCATGCTGCTCCTCACGTTGTTCAACGTGTTCTGTCCTTCCATAAGCTTCCAGTTGATAAAATAAAGAGACATTCTGTGTGCTCCGATTGCCAATTAGCCAAGAGCCATGCTTTGCCTTTTAGTAAATCTACTTATGTTTCTCATGATCCCTTAGACTTAATTTTCACAGATGTCTGGGGTCCGGATTCTGTAGCCTTCACTACAGGTGCTCGGTACTATGTTAGCTTTCTAGATAATTTTTCAAAATTTTTATGGTTCTTTCCCATTAAATTAAAGTCTGATGTTGAGGGTGTTTTTCTTCAATTTTAATGTTATGTGGAAAAACATTTTGAACGTAAAATAAAGTCCATACAATCTTATTGGGGTGGGGAGTATCGTAGGCTACATAATTATTTTCAAAAAAATGGCATTGCACATCGTATAGCTTGTCCTCATACTCACCAACAAATGGGCTCCATTGAAAGACGACATAGACAAGTTGTGGAGATAGGACTTAATATGTTATCACATTTGAAGTTACCTCTAATTTACTGGGAAAATGCTTTTTCTGCTGCAACTTATTTAATTAATCGTCTTCCCACACCAACTCTCCGCAATTTATCCCCTTACCAAAAGATTTATAAACGAGCCCCTGATTTTTCTTTTTTACGAGCATTCAGATGTGTATGTTGGCCTAATCTTAGACCATATAACAAACATAAATTGGATTTCCGAAGTAAATCCTATGTTTTCATTGGCTATAGTGTTAATCACCATGGGTATAAGTGTCTTGACTTATCAATTGGTCGCGTTTACGTCTCTCGTCATGTCATCTTTGATAAACATTTGTTTCCTTATCAGAAAATTTCCTCACCCCCACCATCTTTAACGTCAACCTCTTCCACACATGTAACATTGCCTTTAAATCTCACAATACCATCCCCTGCCAGTGTTATTGATATGCAATCCACACCCTTACCACCTGAAAATAATGTTAATGTGCCTCAAATGTCTCACTCTACAGGAACAGATGAAGAAGCACCTGTCAGGCCTGCTGATTCTGCCTCCCTACCAGTCATCATAACTGCTGATCCGTCTTTCTCTTTAAGCATCCCAGAAGCTGCACCTCAGCCCACTTCGGATCCTGCTGTTCCACAACAAAACAATAACACACATGCCATGATGACCAGATCAAAAAGTAGTATTTTCAAACCAAAATCCACCTCTGATGACTTTGTGAGGTACCCACTTCCGAAAGCATTACTTAGCTCTCTTGAATCTACTGGTGTAGAACCATCTTATTATAGTGATGTAGTAAAATCACCACATTGGTTTACAGCCATGAATACTGAGTTTGATGCACTTTTACACAATGGAACTTGGTCATTAGTTGCACCACCTCCAAAGGCTAACATTGTTGGCTGCCGCCGGATATACAAAATTAAAAAGCATGCCGATGGTACCATAGAGCGCTATAAGGCAAGATTGGTTGCCAAAGGTTTTCATCAGCAAAAAGGTGTTGATTTTAATGAAACCTTTAGCCCTGTTGTCAAGCATGCTACAATTTGTATTATCTTGTCCATGGTTGTCTCTGTTAACTGGCAGATTAAGCAAATTGATGTCCAAAATGCTTTCTTGCATGGAAAATTGGAAGAAGAAGTATATATGGCACAACCTCAGGGCTACGTTCATCCACAATATCCTCATCATCTTTGCAAGTTGCATAAGTCATTATATGGCCTGAAACAAGCTCCGAGAGTTTGGTTCTCTCGTCTAACTGATAAGTTACGAGAAATAGGATTTCATGGTAGCAAGGTCGACACTTCTCTATTTATTTGGTGCAAGCATGGTACTCTGGTCATGATTCTTATTTATGTTGATGATATTATCATCACCGAAAATTCTAGTCATACCATTCAACATGTCATTCGATCCTTGCACTCTGACTTTGCAGTTAAAGAACTTGGTGATCTTAGCTATTTTTTGGGAGTAGAAGTTTTGCGCACAAGAGAAGGCATGTATTTAACTCAACGTAAGTATGTCGCGGATCTTTTAAAACGCACTCACATGGCAGAAGCTAAGCCGTGCACAAGTCCTATGTTCACTAGCTGTCAACTTTCTGCAACTGAGGGTGCTCAATTTTCAGATCCTCATCACTATAGACAAGTTGTTGGAAGCCTACAATATTTAGCTTTCACCAAACCTGAACTTGCTTTTTCAGTACACAAAGTAAGTAAATTTATGCATAACCCGTTGGAACCACACTGGCACGCTGTGAAGAGGATTTTACGTTATCTCAAACATACCTTATCAACAGGTTTATTCTTCAGCAAGTCATCTCATTTTGTAGTTGAAGCATTTTCAGATTCCAATTGGGCAGTTGATAGTGATGATCGTCGGTCAGTAGGTGCATATTGCATTTTTATGGGCAAGAATCTTATTTCCTAGAGGTGCAAGCAACAATTCACAGTTGCCCGTAGTAGTACCGAAGCTGAATATAAGTCCTTTGCGAATACAACTTCAGAACTACAATGGCTGCAATCGATTTTATATGAAATTGGCCTTCAAATTCCAAAACCACCTGTGTTGTGGTGTGACAATATTGGAGCCACATACTTGGCTGCCAATCCTTTGTTCCATGCCCGTACCAAGCACATTGAGATTGACTTCCATTATGTGCGTGATCAGGTTCAAAGAAAGCAGCTTATTGTTCAGTTTATATAGAGTAAAGATCAACTTGCTGATTCATTAACAAAGCCGGTGTCTCCTCGCAAGTTTCAAACCGTATTGGCCAATCTGAATGTTCGACCACTACCCTTCATATTGAGGGGGTGTGTAGAGAAAATTGTGGAGCTCAATAACAAACCAAACCGTAGCTGTCAACTGGAGGAAAATAAGGAGGAGAATTAGGAGGACAATCTATCCGATCTGCGGCTATTATCTAAATTTTTAAAAATATTATGTTGTTAGTTTTATCTTGAAATGATCTTCTTGTTGTTATTTAAATTTTGTAATATCTAGAAGATAGCTACTCTGTTGCACCATTACTTTATAAAGAGTTATCCGTGTATGATGCTTCATATGATTGAAAAATATCAATTCAAGAACCGAAGCATTTCCAACATCCTCTGTTTCGTATTCTTCTTTACCTTTATCACTTCAATTATCTTAACATAGATAAACAAATGTTCTAATAAAAAAAATTAATAGTTCAAAAGCTAATAGATAAAAAATTTCTTAATATAATAAGGAAAAAAAAAGCTAATAGATATAGATTAAGGTAATAGAGAAGAAAAAAAAACAGAATTTTTAAAATGAAATAAGTTATAAGTTTGAATATTGAAATACACACCAATGAAGAGATAAAAAATTAATAGATATTGCTAAGTTTATTTCTTAGATAAAGTAAGATAAATTTGATATTGAAATATACAAATCTTAATTATGATGAGGAGATAAAAAAAATCAAATAGATATAGACAAAAATAATAGATAAAAAATACAGGAATTTAATGATGACATAAGATGAATTGAATATTGAAATATTCAAAATTTTAATATAATGAGAAAACGAAAAAAAGTTAATATATAAATAAAAATGCTTTGATAACAAATTTAAATATAATGAGTTGTTGAAAAACAATAGGTAAAAAAATGTCCCGATAGAAAAAGATAAAATAAAAAATCAGGATTTTTAAAATAAAATACGATAAGTTTAGATAATGAAATATACATGTCTGTGATTTTTTTTTTAGAAAAAAACTAATAGAAGAAATCAAGATTTTAAAAATAAAATAAGATAAGTTTAGATATTGAAATACAAGTCTATGATATTTTTTTTTATAAAAACTAATAGAAAAATAAAAATTTTTAAAATAAAATAAGATAAGTTTAGATATTAAAATATATAAAAATTAATATGGTAAAAATACAGTTTGGATAATGCATTAAGTGGAGATTAAAGCAAATTTAAGTCCGTGACAGGTGCATGCTTTTGTAGTTGGAGAGTGGAGAAAAATGGATGGAGGTCTTTGGCTAGCAGATTTCGGTATCTATGAAAATTAATGTTGGGACTCTGCCGCAGAAGATAGGATGTGGTATGAGATGGCATTTGAGAAATAAGGCAGAACAGTCATTCATTGTTACAAGGTGATGATCTTCACATTTGTGTTTTGTCATTGACGTTACAATATTGTCATTTGTTGAAACTTGAATTCTTTGAAAATTTAACATAAGAATCATTTTCCTTTGCTCTTCTTTAATCTGTAATTTGTAATATGAAATTCTTGAAACAGCAATTTGTTTTTTTAAGTAGCGTATTTATTTGTCCAGGTCCATATCATTACAGAAGCCACTCAATAGCATCAAAAACATGTTCTGATGGGTCAGAGATAAATGACAAATCCCTTCCAATTTTAATTTTATATACATCATCTATTCATCACCTTATTGCTATTTATCCAGAACATGTCCATAGTGACCTTTCGGTGACTACCTGGGTATTAGTATTTTCATCTACTTTCAAAATTAACCTATATCTGGATAGTCAGCTTATGATCATAAAAAATGCATAGATATTTCAATGTAACAGCCAAATATTATCTTTCTATATCATTTCAAATGAGTCTAAATAGAAACCTGGAAAACTCTATAAAAAAATACTAAAAATTTCACTAACAGCATCCCTAACACAACCGGCAATCATCTGGATAATGATGTCCCAAGAAAGTCTCCAAACTGTCAGCCTGAAACTTGAAAGTAAATTCAAATTACTCATCTGCACGTTGATACATCCAATAAAAGAATGCCCTTTTGCTGCCTGAACTTTTACCAAAATTCCTATAGCTCTAACATCCAGTGAATTTCTGCTACTGCTGAAGGTTCACCCTCCAGTGGTCTATAAAATCATGATTCCTGGAGTATCTAACGCCAACCAAAAGGGTTTCTCTCCAAATTAATGTCAACAGCTTCAGCGTTACCCATGGAATAAGCATACATGACATTCCCATCATGATTGTGATAAATGGTGCCAACTCTTGTACTCCTCAATGACCCAAAATTGATCACCGATCTGCATGCCATCCCGATTACCATCTTACTTGGTGTAAAAGAATACTGAGCAATATTGGTACAGATGATGTACAAGGATTGTTATTAACTCAAGGACAACATGAATTAAAAGTTGCAGATGCTATGACCGATGACAAATGACAGCTATGCAAGAAGCATCACCATCTATAATCCACATATTCAACTCTTCAAGTTGCCTTTTAATGAAATTTAGACCCATCTCAGCAGACCAATAAACCATCTTCTTCCCAACCCCTAACGACTGATTAACATTCTTGATACCAATATTCACAGAAAAGTTTGTCTCATCAACTGTCTTGATCTTTACACCCTTCTGCTCCAACAACTTTGATACTACATGCACAAAACTTCTGCTCTCCCTTGGGGATGAGACTTTATTCAACATAGCTGCAACATTGTACAAAAAATCATCGGCCCAAATCTTCTGAGCAGAAGATGTGCTCCTGACAAAGAAAAGTTCCAAGCTCTTCCCGGCATAGAAGTCATAGGTGGGGTTGACAGACTCAAGAAACAAGTCATTACTGGCAAAAAGCATGTTACCATTCACAACCCAAGAATTGTAACTATCTTCTAAGCATTTCTTGACAACATATGCCTTCACCAAGTTCTCCTTCATAGGCTTCACATTGGAATCTTGAACCTTCATCAATTTGTATGTTTCAATGTTGTCGAGAAACTGGTCTGCATCAATCACAGCATGTCCCCTTCTTGCAAGATCAAACAGTAAGTCAGAATGAGGACCCACAAAGATGTAGTTCTGAGAATTAAACCTCTCAAAGTGGCAGAGCATGTTTCTTATGACCATCTCAGATGCTCCAAATAGGCTCACAAGCATAATGGTGCCCTGTCTCTGCACAGAGTGAAGAACAGTCCCAAGTTCATCTAAGTTCCTTACAACTCTTCCAGGAAGAACTTCTCTGAAACAGAAATCATACCACTTGAGATTATTCAACGGTTGCATTTCCAGTAAATTGAAATCAAGAGAACTTTCATCCAAAAGTTGGGAGTCTGGCCCGGCTGTTTTCCCATAGTTAACACCAGCATCCCTGTGAGAGACACTCAATGCTCTCTCATGAAGAAAATTGGTGTACATATTAAAATAACCGCGAGAATGAATAAATTTAATAAACCAAGGAGTCCATATCCTTTCTCCCATCTTTTTGTACCATCCTGTTGTGACCTGAATACAAATTTCAGACTTTTTATTAAAAGACAAAAACAAGATTAAATATGACCAAGAAAGATTAAGGGAAGGAGTGAAGGACAGACAAACAAAACAAATTAAATTACCATGCCATCAAGAATTGGCTTGATGCCCTTTGCCTTATGCTTGTCATACCACAACCTGAACTCTTTCCAAGGTTTTGGGAAGAGAAGCTGCCCCCAAGTTCCAATCAACTGGTACAAGAAAAGCTGTGTTCTGCTATCTAGCTGCATTTTATTCCCATGTTTACCTGTAGTTATGAACTAAATGAATCAAACGAAATTCCAAAAGAAAGAGAGAGGCTTCAATGGTCAAAGGCATAGGCTTTTGCCAAAAAAATGTTACAAGAAGAGATAGGCATAGTATACTTCCTATTTTACTTTTGTCAAGGAGAAAGGGAAAAAATAACAAAAAGATCTCCTTGGATTACACTTGAAATTCAAGTAACTGGAATGCAATCAACCCAGAAAGATTCATGTAAAAGACAGGTCATATTACTCACAGACATCTTCAACGTACGGTAACTTGTAGATGCCTTGGGATCAGATTGATACAATGGGTATTTTCCATCATGCTTTTTGTTTTTCGTTTTCATTTGAATTGTCTTGCCAATATTATGATCTCAAAAGATGACATATAGCTCAATATATTAAAGCACAAATAAGAGTTTTTTTTTTTTCTCTTTTCTTTTCCCCATTTCCTAATACAATAATTCTCCTCGACATCCAATATACTGCCCAATTCTATGTCCAGTATGATACCAACATGTAAATTGTAACAAAGCAAGGCAGCTATATAATTGATAAGCCATCAAGACATCAAGATAAATAATGAAATGGGAATTCCTTCATATGGGTATATTCAATATGAACAATAAAAACAAGGGCAGTCTAAAAAAAATGGTACCTGGGACAAACCTTGGTCGCTGAAGCGAAGCCCCGTAGATGAAGGGACTATAATTGGAAGCATTGTAGTAGTAGTTGAGGATCACACTCTTAAGGAAGCTATAATAGAGAGGAGAAACTTGGAGATCATCTTCCACCACGAACGCAAACTCGTCGTCGGAGCTCGGCCACCACGCTTCCAGCCACTGCGCCTGCAGCCCAGCGTTGTTGGTACGATAATGAACGAATTTCCTCCCGAACTTCCAATCGAACCCATCTACAAACTCCAAAATCCCACGTGACTCCTCCACCTTCTGGTCCGCAAGGAGATCGTCGGTGGCGAGGACAAAATGGTCAACATAGACATGGAGGTGGACGCTATCGGCGCCGTAATCCGCCAAGGCGAGGGAGCGTAGGCAGCGGGAGAGGGCGTGGAGGCGGTTGAAGGTGAGGACTTTGATGTGGAGAGTGAAGGTAGGAGCATGTTGGGGGTTATGAAGAAAGTTCTGGGTAGTTGAGGGATAATCGAGATTGGAGTTTGCGACTGTGAGGGAGGAGTGGGAGCTGGAGTAGATGAGTAAGGCGCAGAGGGAGAGAAGGAGGAGGAGGAGGAGGGGGAATAAGTGTTTCTTTGGTGGGCTCACCGTCACCATAGCTTTGTTCTTAGGGTTAGGGTTTGAGACTGTTGTTTGGGAGAGGAAATAAGCATTTTTGGGATGATTGATGGAGTTGAGAGGAGAAAGAGGAAGACAGATGGATCTCAAATCTGAAAATGACCAACTTCACTTCAGTAGAAGCCTTGAAGCAGAAAAAGAGTCTGTTACCTTGCCTATATGCATGTGCATCCCACGTGCAAAAGAGGCTCTGGAGCTACTACTAGATATCCATCATTATCCAGGGTTGCAATTGGGTTGGGGATAAGAGGTTTTCAAACCAGCCCAATTTGTTATTGACCCAAAAACAAAACTAATTGTTTTTTGATAAGAAAAACAAAACTAAATGTTTTTCAATAAACAAATGTTAGGCCTGCCTAAACTCCTCATAAAACCCATACATCTAAAAGAAGATATATATATTTTTTTATCAATATGATGAATAAAATAGCAATTTTGTAATACAATCATCTTGATCTTGATCTGACATACAATAAAGATTCGTAATTTCAAAATATATAAATATCTCTTTAAAATATACATTTAATACATATATCTTTGGAATATGCATTATAATACAGATATTTCTATAATATACATTTTTTGATGAAAAAATATAGATTTCTCTCGAAATATGCTTATCCAAGAGTATCTGTATATTTTGAAACTAAGAATCTTTATTTGTAAGTTAAGTCAAACTTCAGAAAACTAAATATAATTTACTCTTAAATTTAATTAGATAACTTCCTTTCTTTTGGATGTTTTTTATAAAAAAAAAACCTCAATTGTAAGTTTTTAAATCACATTGACACTTTGGATTGCATTAAGTCACAAAGGAGTAATCTATAATTTATCCTTAATATCTAATCATGAGAAGTTAGAGCAATAGTATATGACATACTTCTATGTCTTAAAAGGTTTGGTACTTGAATCTGTTTTATTTTTAAGTGAAAAACATGGACAATTCGATTAACAAAATGGCTAGCAAACCTTCAACATTTTGCTCTCTAGATAAGCGATGATAAAGGGACCTTCAGGACATGTCTGTTTGCGATTTCTATCAATCAAGACTCATCACATAGATTTTCTCATTTCCCATTTATGCTTTTGTGCATTCTCACTCAATTTTTGAAAAAAATCACCAGTCAATGTTTGAGTGACATACGTGTCTTTCGATTTTTATTTTTGAATTAATTATTTTATTTTATAATTGGTATTGTTATCAAAATTTGAATTAATGATAGATTTGAGCTGAGTTTTGAGTTCGATCAAAACTCGAGTCAATCGAGCTTAAACCTGAAAATTATGCTAGATTAACTTACCAAACCGAACTCGAATACTTTAAAGTTCAATTTGGAAGACTGTCAAATAGTTTAATAAAGTATTATCGACTTTGAACCGAACTGAGTTCGAGTCAATATTTATTAAAATTAAAGTTTATACTCAAGCTCGAGTTTAAATGGACAATCTAAGACTCGAGCAAGAATTGAATTGAACTTGAACCATTAGAAAATTGATCGGGCTTGAGTTCGAATCATAAAAAATCGATCTAACTCGAACCTAATTTTTGAACATAAATTTATTCATTTTAAATCGAATCAAACTCGAATACATTAATATTTAGACTCGAATTTATCTGAATTTAACTTATTATAAGTATTTTTTTTATCTTGACAACTTCGTATAGACTTCCAACACAAAAAGGAAGGTGCGATTATATTAGATTAAGCCTAAGTTCACTTGACTTTTCTCAAATTAAATAATAGTATCATAATGACATCAAATACTAACGTAATTTAGTTTAACTAAGTCTATCTCCATGAGAAAAATTTTATTTTTTAATTTAAATTAAAAAAAACTTTAAATAGTAAATAATTCTTAATTTGGTTGGTAGCTATTTTAAAAATGAAACACTACAAAAACAGTAGTATATATTATTATAATTATGGCCCCGGAGCCAGAGGCCCAGACAGCTCTGGTCAACTAAGTTATTATGGTATGCATTTCCAACCGGCGTGTTTTTTTTCTTCCTTTTTTCTTTTATCTTTCATGTATTGCTACATTTTACCTTAATATTTGAAAGTTTTTTCATACATACACTTTACTCTTAGGACTGGAATCGACTCAAACTTTTATCGAATTATTCAAGTTCGAGTTTAATTAAACTTCGATTTGAATAGCTTATCGAACCAAGTTCGAATATCTTAAGATTCGGTTTGAAATGCTCTCGAACAGTTCGATAAGGTATTATCGAGTTCGAGCTTTCATAAAATTTATTGAACTCGAGCTCAAGCTCGAACTCGAACTCGAACTCGAGCCTGTTCATTTAAAATCGAGTCGAGCTCGAATACCTTAATATTTGGACTCGATTCTACTCGAATCCACTCCTACTTAGTTACTCCAATGATTTTCAATTACTATAATTTTTACTCAATATTTTTATCTTAATAAAAGCTTTATATTGATGATATTTGAAAACTGATTAAAATATGCTTAAATCGGTAAATTTAAATCAATTGAAGGAAAAAAAAACGCTTGAGTTTATTGATTTAAGCTTAAATTAGTTCACAAATATCGTCACTACCTACAATGAGATTAAAATTAACCAAGATTTTATGTATAATTAATCGATATATGTGAATTTATATACAACACATGCCAAAATTTAAATACGTTGCATGTGTTGTTTAATAATGAATTTACAAAAAAAAAAATGAGAATACCATTCACTTAAAACAATCTTCATGTTTTTGTCAAATTTAATTTATTTTACGATAAATTTTAATTCTAACATTTACTTAACATATACAATTAGGTCTCACATATGCTTCACATGTAATAAAGTTGGGTTAATTTTAATTATACCATGAATTGACATGATGTTATTGTGTACTGAAATAAAATGCATAATGAGTCAGTGATGTTTAGGTTCATTTTAAAGTCAATTTTAAATTATAGTTTATATTTTAAAAATTTAATCAAATCAATTTTAATTTTTTATTAATTAATATTTAATTGTTATTTAATAAAATTTAACTAAATTTTGACAAATTTTAAGATAAAATTATAACAAGTTAAATCCAAACGTCAATAGTAACAAAAGTAATTAAAAACACGAGGTATAAATGGGTATTTATTTTATTTTCTAAAAGGCCAAGTGCCCAAAGGCATTTCTATATATGGAAGACCAATTTTAGTCATATTTTCTATATTTCTTCTATAGGCAATAGTAATTGGCCATTTCTCAAACCACCCCCCGGCCCCAAAAAAAAAATAAAAATTTGGCCATTCCCTCCGGGCAAAAAGCTAAAGACTTGACGAGAGAACAACACGTGGGACCCGCTAAGAAGTTTTAAGTTTAAAGCTTAAGCATGACACCGCAGTAGAATCCAATTCAATTAATTTGAAAAAAAAAAGAAAAAATTGAAGAGAGTGGGCGGCTTTTCCTTTCTCTCCCTTCTTTTTTCTTTTGCCTTGCTTTTTCTAAAAGGCTAAACCAAACGCAAACAAATTACCTTTTGCATATTCTTCCTCTTCTTCTTTTATTTAGAAATCTCTCTCTCTCTCTGTTTGGACTATCTGAAAATTTGATTGAAGATAAACCTTGCATCTGATCCAAGAATTTATAATCAAGCTCTCAAAAAGCACCATTGTTTAATTTCTGTTTGTGGTTGCTTTTTGTATTTACATGATCTGTAAGTCCAAATTTCCCTTTCTTTGTCTGTTGTTAACTTTTTATTGGGTTCTCTCTCACCTAAATAATGTCTAAGTAGGGTTTCAGTTTCCTTGTTTGGATTCTTGCTTTCACGTTGAAGAGCTAAGGGTATTCATATTGATTGCAGTCCCAGTTTAATTTTTTTTTCCTTTGAAGTTTGTTCTTCTTTTGTTTAGAATTGTTTTGAGTTATCAACAATTAGTGTTATACAGTGTGTTATGTTTTGGTTCTAACAGTTTCTAGTTCATGGATGATACTAGAATTACTAGATTGATTCTGATTTCTGACCGGCTGTTTGGGTGGCCGAAAGGAAAATTAACTGAAAACTAAGTAATTTTTAGCTTTTATATTGGTTTTAATTGAGTGATGGATTTTGTTTTCTCAGCTTATGCATAACGATTTATGTAAGGCTAAATTTTGGTCTTATTATTTTCTAAAGTTATCCTACATATTTGAGCGATCAAATGGTAATTTGGTTTAAAATTAGAATCTGTATTGAAGTTATTTAGATTGGTTAATACTGACCCACTTATCGTTTTTAGGTTAAGAAGTCTTTTTTTTTTACAATCATTACATGGTTAATTCTTTGTGATTAAGTAAATCTGTTTGGTGATCAACAGAGTAGTTAGTGTGGAATAATGACGAGGGTTAGCCGTGATTTTGGTGACACAATGCAAAAAGATGCTGTCCCTGCAGTATCAGTGGATGTGATATTTGCTTCTAGTCGGTTTCCCAATTATAAACTTGGGGCTAACAATCAGATTGTGGATGCAAACGGTGACCCCAAAGTACTGTCAATGAAGGAGGTTGTTGCCCGTGAGACCGCACAGCTGTTGGAGCAGCAGAAACGCCTCTCTGTTCGGGACCTCGCCAGCAAATTCGAGAAGGGGTTGGCTGCTGCTGCTAAGTTGTCTGAAGAGGTTGAGTATATTCAAAGTGTGTATTTTTTATTACTTTTTTTTTGTGATTTTACATTTAAAATAAAGTGTTTTATTTCGTTTGACTTGAGTTTTGAGATGAATTTTAGCCTTGTATACTCATTTGGTTCCTGGGAATTTTAAGGTTGTGCAAAAGTAGCACTATGAAACTTATGGTTTACGTTGGTTTCTTGAAGAATGTAATGGTCATTTCAATTATGCTAGTTAGTGGTATTAAGCTCAATTAAGATGGTTTTTAATATTTTGGGCATAAAAGAATTCACAATCTAGATTGCAAAATTTTAATTGCATCTTCTTTCCTGAATTGTTTTGAGTGATCATTTGGAGTATTAAAGTTTATGAAGTGTGAAATAGGCTGAAACACCATGTTTTTTTTTGATAAGTAACTGAAACACTGTATACATATGCTTATGAAGTGTGAAATAGGTTGAAACACTACAAATTTATTTTTCCCCTGTTGTTTCTGTTTCAAGTTGAGAAGCACAAGGAATATTGATTTCCAAAGAGAATGAATGATCATTTGGAGTATTTATATTTATAAGAAAAAGTCATTTCTGAGTTCAGGCTAGATTGAGAGAGGCAGTGTCATTGGAAAAACATGTTCTTTTGAAGAAGCTTAGGGATGCACTGGAATCTTTAAAAGGACGTGTGGCTGGCAGAAACAAGGATGATGTAGAGGAAGCTATTGCTATGGTTAGTGTTTTCTATTTTGTTTATTTTCTCAAATTTGCTCCTTTTGGCACTACCAATAAGTCAGTTACTATTCTGATGTTGCCTTGTGGTTATTTGTTGAAGTATAGAAATCCTGTTTAAAATGCATTGTTAAGAGAGTTAAAACATGATATCTGATTTCAAATTTGTGACAAAAATAATTTTGGTATGGTAGTGTGGCGACCTATGATATGAATCATAAAACTTTGTTCTTCCATCTTCATTTTATCTCTCATCAATATGATTTATATGTTCTTCTGTTGTATGCAAATCTTTTGCTTGTATGAAGAAGATAGAAGTGATTTCTTATTTATCAGGTTCTTAGTTTCCTATTTATCTCACATTGGACCCGTAGCTCCAATATTTTCTCTCTTTTCTTTGGGATTTGTTTACTGGGTGGTAGACCCGGCATTAAGCATTTTCACGTCTTCCTGGTTCCCTTGGTGATTTTTTCCTCCTTTTTTTTGGTTCTTTGCTGAGGGCGTTGCATATGGTAACAATTTGTGGTTAACTACTTATCCAAAATTTGTTGCATTTAGTACCAAAATAAAAGATAGAGAAAAGGAAGACTTTTCACCATTTACGTATCTACATAGTGTCCAGTTAGGTGGTTGGTTTGTTACATCTAGGAAGGTTATTTAACCATAAAATAAGAAACTTTTTAAGCTAATACAGTGATTTACTGCATTCTTACTTATCAAAATGAAAGTGATTTACTGCATTATCTTAGTGGAACTAGAGTGTATAGGATATGAAGGACATATAGTTTTCCAAAATCATGATTGTAGGAGGTAGTCCTGCGTGATTAGGATTCATACATGCTGCATTGCTTCTGCATTGAAGTAATTATACTGGGATATGGGTCTAGGGTCCTCGTTGCTTTCACGCGACTCATCTTAGGAAACTTGGTACCAAATAGCGTGTCAATAGCACAAAGCTAGTGACAGGGAATGCTTTGGAGTTGCCATTTGGTCAAACTTAGGGGACCAAGACCATTTTAACTGGTCCACAAAAATTCAAATCCGAGAGATTGGGGTACAAGAGAGGTAAGGGATTATAGGACCCCCTCTTGCCTAGGCCTAAATCTAGCACTCTTAGTTTGGGATTACATGCAAAGGTAGAATAGTACTAATGCAACTACTTAAACTCATGCAAGACTAGAATTAACACTCAATTCAAGCGAGCATAATAGGCACGGATGAATTCAAATAACAAAAGAAAAGATGGTGCATGCTTACATGAAATCAAGCCTAATTAATCACATTTTCCTAAATGACAACCAATATGCAAACAAATCAATACTCCCATTTCATACCCTTACAAAGACTACATCATGTTTGATATCCAATTTCTGCATGGACATATCATCATTTCATGCTATATGAACACTTGATGGCATGCTTATAAACAAAATAAAAGGTGCAGCCTTACAGGCAAAAAATGTGAGCATGCCATGATATTGATCATTTAAGCATATTATGCAAAACTTCATACTTATGTAAAAAAATGATATTGCGTTTAACCTATGATTCAAAATTATAAAAGCTTTCGGTGACTTGCTAGAAGAGAGACAAGGAAAGACAATGATGCAATTACTAAGCATACATTTCTAAGTGAACATACAATGGAAAAATAAAGAACAACCTCTTGAAGCCTTAATGTGAGTAATGATTTTTGTTTGAGAGATTCCTCAATAGATTCTCAATGCTCTTCGCCTCTTCGTATGAAACCTTCTCACCCCGCCGGTCTTTGGTGTTGTATGGATGAATACCCTCCAAGCCTCCAAGAAGTGCATGCACTCTCCAACCTAAAGAATGGAATTAAACCCTTGTGAAAACCAACAAAACTCTCAAGTTTCGTGGCTGAAGTATTGCTCTTACAAGTTTTGGGCTATGGATTGGAATAGGTGCAAAGTTGGTGAAAATGGGCATAACAATACCTATTCATTGACTTTGGAGATGGAAATGGATGGTTGAGATTCCTTGACTTACCATTGTTGAATGGACGTCCAAGATAGGCCAAGAATCAATCAGAAACTGTGTTTGACGAATGGGAGGAGATGGTTTTCAGGAAAATGAGCAAACTGCACTGATTGCATGTTTGTTCCCATGTCGAGCCAATCAGCTTGGTCAACGAGGCAATTGGCTTTACCAACCAGCCGATCGGCACAAAGTTGTAGCCAATTGGCGCATGAGCTGAACTGGGCAGCCCAGTACGGTTGCTGCCGATCGGCTCACTCACTGAACCGATCTGCTCTCTAAACTGGCCGATCGACTTCCCATTTTCTTTCCATATTTTGGTTCAGTTTAGGTTTTATCCTCAACTATTTCTCATGTTTGGGCTTTTCCTAATGACTCTGAATCTCTTTTTAGGCTTTTCCTAACATTGTCATCACTTCTTTTAAGAACATGAGCCTTGGAGGACATCATTGGGCTCACACACAGCCTGTTCACTACATGGAATATGGCGTCTGGCACATTTAAGACACGAAATAAAGGTTGTTTTGGGTAGCCCATGGAGCAATGGATGGATAGGTAGGGTATCTGTGATTTAGATGCTTTTGCTTATGTACAGAGTAGCTATCATAATTGGAGTAATATCACTTCGATGAAGTAGTAAGTTACACATGCATTGATAGTAAGTGTTAGTTACCAATTATCCCAAAAGCTTAAGCGGGAAATGGGCCGACAATATAAATCAAGCTCATATACACTTAACAATAAGCATGCTGTCAAATTAGAATAATTAAGGTGTTGGGCTACTATGGTGCGTTACTAACTCTACTCAATTAAGATATAATTCCAACGAAATAGGGTTGTCTGTACCGATCCCTTTGTGTTAGCTTGCTGTTTTTGAAGCAAAAACTCTTTTTTCTCGTCTTTGACATTGATTTCTATTCTGTCCATGATGGCTTTTTGGGCTTTCATCTACTTTTGAAAGAAACTTTTGCTTGATTCAAGCTGCTCTTCCTGATAGATGAGTTCAGTCCTGAACTACAATGTCCTATATATTGCAGTATGCATCTTGTAAGTAAAAATCATGTACTTATTGTTGACTTGGTCAACTATCAAGATTCTGTTGAACAGAGCTTTCACTCAAATGATATACTTTTATTTTTTTTAAATGAAATATGTCTTGGGTGTGCTTATATGCTAGCTAAGAATGATTTAATTGAATAATGAGCGTTGCTAGTAATCACAGATCTCAATCTCTAACTAATTTTTTGTGTCTTAGCCTTTTCTACTGACATTGCAGAATAAGTCTTATGCATTAATCATTATCATTGGTCAAATGACTGATCACATAGTTTTTTTTTAATTAATCTTAGATGAATTGGTTTTGCTCGGATATATTTGCATTGGAAAAGTTCTCAAAGTGACTCACAAATGGTTTATTCCTAATTTTTTTATTCACCCCAAATGGTTCTTTTGGCACTATTTATTTAGATTTTTGCTTTCTTTCATGTCGCCTGTGTAATCTTTCAATTTAGCAATTAATGTTTTCAAATTATAATCTCCTCCAGGTAGAAGCTTTAGCAGTTCAGTTGACTCAAAGGGAAGGAGAGTTGATTCAAGAAAAAACAGAAGTGAAGAAACTAGCAAATTTTCTTAAGCAGGTAAAGTGTACCTATAATAGAAGTGCAGCGGTGTCCTTCTCTCTTTGTCATTTGCATAGGAAAATTCTTCTAGCATTTTATATTGTTTTGGGGTTCTATTTTTATGAGAGAAGATAATTTCCCGTGAAATAATTTTCGCATTTCTGGTATTTGGTGGCAACAGAAGGAAATAAGTTAAATAAATTATCTTCGTGGTCAACAAAATATTAAACTTGGATATAAAAAAAGGCTTCCTCTTTTCAAGTTGTGAACTCTTTTCTTCTATCTTTTTGACGATGCCTATATTCTTTCTAGCGGGTGCTAATGGAGGAGGGGGTTGGAGTGGTGTCGCAAGGTGAGCAGACCCATTGTGTTTATTGTGGAGCGGTTGACTGGAGTAACAGGAGAGCTTTGGGGGAGTAGAGAAGCCTTTACCAAATCAATCTTAGGAAATCTAGGAGATGCCTTCTTTTTTAATATTTGTTAGTTGTTACCCTTTTTTCTTCCAAATCTTGTTCTTGTTTAGAATTTCTAGGTTTTAGATTTCTTAGTGTTACGTTTCTATATTTTTGTGTAAATAGGATTGTGCCACCATTTTTTTCTTTGGTTCGATTTAATCTTCTTCTTTTTTTTCTTTTTCTTTTTGAATTTTTGGGGTAGAATAGTATAATTTTGTTTGCAGATCAATTATGAGCTAGGGCTCTCTTTCTTTATGATTCTCTCTCACACCACACGTATTATAAACTAAGTGAAAGAATATCTATTACTGTATTTGCATTCAGAGCTTATTATGGTGACTGTTTTTTCTGTTCTTTATTCTCAAAATTAAAGGACAGGAGAGGAAAAAAGTGTTTTATTTTTCCCCATTCTTGTATAATTTAATTTATTATTGAAATTAAATTGCAATATCTCTCTGGAAAACTGAAGAACTTCTAGCAATTCTAGTTCACATTATTTAGTACCCAACAACATCTTCTCCAATAACTTTATGTTTATCTTTTTTAAAAAAAAAAAACTTCCCCAGGTTTGTGATTCGGTTGTTTTTGTTGCCTAAACTATTTGCTTATTTATTACTGTTGTTAATTTGTTATGATTGAGCCTCTTAGCTTGTTTTCTAGATATCTTTATGCACATACATGTACATCTCTTTTTGGCTTGCTACTGAGTACATATGTCCTTTAATAGGCTTCAGTAGATGCTAAGAAACTCGTTGACGAGGAAAGAGCTTTTGCTCGTGCTGAAATTGAGAACGCAAGAGCAGCAGTTCAGAGAGTGGAAGAGGCTCTTCTGGAACATGAACAAATGTCTCGTGCCACAGGGAAGCAGGTTTGTAATTTGTGAACTTTTTACTGTGCCATTTTCAAGTTATCATAGTGTTACTTGACTCTCACCTTCTGATTGTTGGAATTGTGCATTAGTTGAGCTGCAAGTGCTAAATACTGTCAGCTTCATGGTGGATATATTCACATATATATTTTTTATTGCATTGCCTATATACATATATGTATTACGCACACAGAAGGGTTGGCACTTACTGGATTTAAGAATAACGAGTAGTATTGAGTATCAATTTCATATTCTCTTTGGGGGCCTGTCGTGTTTCATACATGCTGATGCAGTAACTTGTGCATTGCTTTTTTGTTTTTTTAATAAGAAAAAAGTAGAGTATATCAAAGCACCAATGAGGTGCAACCCATATAACTTTGCATTGCTATTGTTGCATACTTATCTTTTACTTTTGTCTTTCTAACAAAAAAGTTTGTACATGTTTCTTAGGACTTGGAAGAATTAATGAAGGAAGTTCAAGAGGCTAGACGGATCAAAATGCTGCATCAGCCAAGCAAGGTTCATATCTGATCTCTTAATCATAGACACAGAGTAATATCCTTGTGAGTTATTTATGACATCATTCATGCTTATATGTGCCTTCTGGAAGCTTTTAATTCTTCTATTTATCAAAAGAAGAAAATTGTTAGTCTTCTGTCAATCTGTGATATTCCTTTGTCAGTGAAGCGTAATTTAACAGATTTAAGTAATGTGTGAAGTGTTTGACACACCGTAAGCTATATGTGATTATACATTTTAATCTACAATGATCAACATAATGTTCTTATGGTTGACATTTTGAGGGGATGTTGAAATGTCTTTTGAGACTTGATGGAACTGAGGACTTCTCAAGTGTTATTTGCTGTTCCAATCCTTGTCTCTTTTAGCAACAAATTCATATTGCTTATTGCGTTCATATCTGAAAAGAAGATTTGGAGGGTGTTCTAGGACAAGGATTACTTTTGTTTGGGAAGATATAGTAATTATAGTGATATAATAATTCAGATCGTGTTTCACTCTGGAGATATGAATGATTAAATGTCAGTTGTGCTGTTTTTGGTTTTTCTGTAGTTTCACATTGTGTCCTGTGGTTATATTTATTAATTGAGATAAAGTCATTTGTTGATAATGGGATGAGCTGAGCATAAATTTGCAGGTTATGGACATGGAACATGAGCTTCAAGCATTAAGGTTTCAACTTGCAGAGAAGTCTAAACATTCTCTTCAGCTTCAAAAAAAGGTTTGTTCATTATTCTTATACTATTTAGCTTATGTTTTCCTAAAAGCTTCAATCTTCACTCTAGTTATCATGTTTCAACGCATGTTTATGTTAGAGTGTTAAGAGTATTAGGGTTTAAGGGTATTGATATAATTTTATTATATTAAGTTCTTTATATATATGACTACTAAGGTTAGTAACTAGTTTACTGCTTACTATCTCTCTATTTCCTTTTTTTCTTGAAACCTTAATCTTTTTCTAAACCCTAAACACAAACGTTAACATGGGAGCCAATGGTTTGGGACCCCTGGTGGGATTCTTAGGTAAACCAAAGAAAAAAAAGAAAAAAAATATATAGCTAGGTTTAGATTCAACTTTTATTTTCTATTTTTTTTCCAGTGAATTTATCGACGTTCTTCAAGTGTTTTCCCTTTTCTCCAGCAATTTTTGTTTCGTCTCCGGTAGGTTCTTTTTTCTTTCTTTCTGGTGAGATTGTGACATCATGCTGTCGGCCATGAGTCCACTGTTATGTGTGGTGATGCTGTGTGAAGAAGAAAAGAAAGTTTTTGGGTTTTGTTTATGTGTTGACCCGACCCAGATCCAAGTCAGATTTGCTCGTCGACCCAATCCAACCTGTTTTGTGGATTCAGCCCATGTGAAGCAGCTCATTTCAATCTGTCTTGTTGTCTTTTTGTCTTGTTGACCCCTAAATTGAGGGTATTGTTTGTCTGATGTCCTTGGACCTTGTTCATGGATCGTGTTGACCCATTATCGTTAGGTGGTACGACGTGGTGACCTAACTATTGTCTTGGGCCTGGTTGCCCCGAATTGTTATAAGTTTCGTTGTTATTTGGGTTTGAATTTATTTGTAATATATTGGATGGGTATCATTGTAACAAGTTGGAGTATGCTCCAACTTGAAGGGGAGTGTTAGAGTGTTAAGAGTATTAGGGTTTAAGGTATTAATGTAATTTCATTATATTAAGTTCTTTATATATATATGACTGCTAACCTTAGGGTTAGTAACAAGTTTACTGCTTACTGTTTACCATCTCTCTATTTCTTTTCTTTCTCGAAACCCTAATATTTGTTTAAACCCTAAACACAAACGTTAACAATTTATATTATTTCTTTTCCATGCACTATCTGAGGATCAGCCATTCATATTTGACTTCACCTTGCATGGTTCTTGACTTCTTGTCCTCTAATCTCTGAATTGCTTTGAGTTTACAATGTAAATTGTTAAGCAAAGAGGGTTTTCGAGCATTGTTTGGATTTTAGTGGGCCAAGTCTATGCATCTTTGAGGTAACAGGTTTCAAATGGGTACTGGTTTGAGTGTATCAAAGCCCCCCAATAGAAATGGGGTGGAGGGTGTTTGATTTTACTAGGGCGTGTGAGTTTATTAACCAAGAAAAAACAAAGTTGAATTTTACAGTAAGTTGAAGGCATTTTATATTGTTCTTTTGGTTTAGATGGGAGCTACCGGCCTACTGTTGCTAGTGCACATGTTTTTGTGGCCTTTTTGAGAATTACTGTTACTTGTATTACATTTTATGGGAATGAGGAAGACATCACTTCTGTTATTGGCTTCTTGAACGTATTTTTTTTCCTTTTGCCTTTCTGCAGCTGGCAACAAGCAAGAGAGGCGAGGAAAATATATCCCTTTTATATGAATTAGATTGCCCTGAAGCTTTAGGTTCATATTTGCGGATCAAACCTTGCTCTGATAATGCTCCAGAACTTTCTAAATGTTCAATTCAGTGGTATCGTTTATTGTCTGATGGTGGCAAAAAAGAGCTTATATCAGGTATGTAAATGTATTAATTTTTCTGCTTCACATGGTTCCATCAGCAACACCACTCAGTCCAGTTACCACCATTTCCAGAACATCTCCAATGTTAGCCTAATTTAATCTTCATTCTTGATTTAGGGGAGCGCAATTTTTCAAAGTTGGAAGTCTGTAATTTTGAAAAACTTAGGAGGCTACCCTGATTTTCTATTTTGCACTCTTTTGTAATTAATTTCATTTTGACTTGCCAATCTTGTACTACTTATTTCAACATATTTCATTTTGTACTAGTTTTTGTGCTAAAACATTTTTGTAGCTACACTTTAAGCCTGAGTTCCTTGATTTGATTGTAGTATCCGTTGTTATGGGGAGAATCAAAGATATGAAACATATACTCCAGGAATTATGTTAAGTAAAATTAATAGCTACTGCTTTAGCCAATATATCTGTTTAAATATAGGGGAAAAGCTTCTCTTTCCCTTTGTTCTTTTTGTACTGGGGCTTCATTCTTTTTTTGGGAAGTAAAACTAGATTTTGGGGGCAAGAGCGAAGAGCAAATTGTCCATTTAATTGGAGGTTTTAAATGAAAACAGGATGTTGCTTATGTACTAGTGTGGGATCAATGAAGTAGGAACATACTCTTGCAGTTGTGCGCGTACAATGACATATATACAATCGATATCTGTTAGTTACCAATGGGCCAACAATGTCTGTCAAGCCACACTTTAACACTCCTCTTCACATGCATAGCCTTAGAGATGATACGGGCCAATGTGAAGCACGAAACAAATACAATACAAGCCCAAACTAGCGGTAGAGACCAAACCAGATATTTATGAAACAAATGCAGGTTATCAAGATTCGAACACAAGACTTTTAGCTCTAATACCATGTTAACTTGGGATTAGAATAATGTGAGAATGAAACGGCTTACAGCCCTAAGGCTGCACCTCTGATATTTGTATTAAGCCAACTTATACAAAGCCTATAATACCCTTAACAGGGATGAAAGTGGTATTTTACCTAATTTTGTTGTTATCACCTTTCTTCTCTTAGGTGCTACCAAAACAGTCTATGCTCCAGAGCCCTTTGATGTCGGGCGAGTCCTGCAAACTGAAATTGTTTTAGATGGCCACAAAATCACGTTGACTACCAATGGAATCATTGATCCAGGTCTGCTTTTCATCTTGCTTCTCCAAATTGACTTCTAGTAATGTAAATTGTCAATTTGTGCAGTTTTTATTTCTTTTCAACTGTCAGTTGTTAACTTGAGGTCTGTGTTTGACTTTCTCATATGTGAATCATTTACATGTCCTTACACTGTCACAGTGAATTGAAAAAAATAAAAAAGCTAATGTAGTGTTTTTGAGCAGCTGCTGGTCTGGGAAGCTATGTGGAGTTACTTGTGCGGAAACATGATGTTGAATTCAATGTATGTTGTCCTGACTCCTGACCGTACTCAACTTCTTCCCTTAAATAGCTAAGCATACATTGACTTATGTATGTGGGAATTCTTTAGGGTGCGTTTAGTTGTAGAAAATGTTTTTCATTTTCCATTTCTATTTTCCTTAACACTTTCTTTAACAATTTGCACATGCTTAACATAGTTTGGAAAACAAAACTTTACTTCCAAACATAAATTGGAAAAGTTGGGAAACCTTTGTGGTGGTGGGAGGAACTCTTAAGGATGTCTTCCTAGAGTTGTTTTCTATTGCAGAATACAAGTTTGCAACTGTTGGTAATTTGTTGATGAACTATTTGCTTGTTTATTTGAATTGTAGAAGGTAGGAGTAGCCGTTGTTAGGGAACCTTTTAGGAACCAGATTTTTGTTGTAAATCCTATTATCTATTGCTAACTGGTGTACAGTTTCATACGGAAGAATATTTGGCAAGTGGGTTCCCACAAAAGCTAGTTTCTTTGTGCGTAGAGCAGCACTTTCTCGAATATTTACAGTAGAGAATTTGGTGAAAATAAGGCCATATAGAGCAACAATTTGGATGTGCTGGCTTTCTATCTCTAGCTATTGATTTGGCATGCATTGATGTGGACAAAGGCTTCGATACATGCAATTTACCTTGGGTTTTATTTATCATTTTGTAGCTTTCCTAATGGTTGGCCAGTGACAGCAATAGAGTTTGATTGGATTTTGGGATGTATTAGGTGTTTAAGCTGCTAAAAATGTATGCAATAATTGAAATAATGCCTTATACAAGTTATTACTAATAATCAGAAATGAGACAGGACATGTGTATGTGTCATGTGTGGACTTCCCTAATTTTCGAGCAGGATACTAGAGGAAATGGAAGCTATTAACATTTTTATTAGGTCCTTAAGTCATGATTCTGGCACAAATACGTTGGTGTCCTTTTAAGTGAGTTAGGTTGAGTAAATGCTCACATTCTTTTTGAGTGAGCTTATTGCTTTCATCTTTCGTTGATGAATTTTGACTTTGATACTACAGTCTAGATAATTATGATGAAATTGAAACTGGAACACCCTGATCTCCCTTCTAAATTCTGTTTATATTTCTTATTATTTATATGTTTTATTTACTAGTGTACTTTTTGATACTCGATGTTAAATTTACTGAATCAAAACTTACTTGCGGATACACCTACTGCAATCCTTGTCAGAAGGTCAGGTGTTTTACTTGATGAGTCTACATTTTCAAGTGCTTTTACTCTTGGTGAGTAGTTCGTCATGTGGGAGTTAGAGCATGAGTGTCAGTCCATACAAACATTTGAGTGCAAGAGTCAACATTTTCAATCTTGTGATAAATTAGATAGTTCTAAACACGGAGAGCTTACAGAAACAAAAACCTGGTGGTTTTGCTTGTCTTTTCCCCAGCTAAGTTCTTACTTCATCTTTGTCTTGCATCATTATTTGGTGTAATGTTATCATTCAGACCCCTGTAGAGACATGAATGAGAACCATTGTGACAAGTATGGGAATTGCTCAATTAGAAGCTGAAGTCAACAAATGTGTTTTGAAAATGTTAACCCACAGAGGCACAGATGGAGAGAGGATCCATATTTCTGTTTGGATTATTATTTAGCTTTGGAATTGATTTACAATATGGATCAGAAATCGGTTAAAAATGGGTTTTCGCATAAGTTTTGAACATGATGTGTTTTATTGATTTCTATTTTCATTTTTTTCCTTACAGGTAGTTGTTACCCAAATGAGTGGTGTAGATCATACGTCAGAATCTATTCATGTGCTTCACGTGGGAAAGATGAGGATAAAGCTTTGTAAAGGAAAAATGACACTCGCTAAAGAATACTATTCCACTTCAATGCAGGTATGACCCTTTGAAATTTTTTCCCAATTACTGAAGATGATTTATATTTATGGAAAAAGAAGAAGAGAAATCGATAGAATCTGTGAAATTGAGAATGGTTTAGCAGTCATCTCTGTCCTTCATTTCTTTTTCTTTTTAGTTCATCTGTGCATGTGCTTGTGCACGCGAATTCACTCAAGTGCTTGTGCAACTGCACATGGAATCGAGTGCTAACATATAAAGAACAAACATCCGAGCCACTGAAGAGAAGTTCCATTGAAAAAATTGGGGGAGGGGGGCATTGAACATGAAAGGATTAAATTATTAGTTTGAATGAGGACATGTAGCTAGCACAAATTCTTTCTCTCACGCACATATTCATGGACAAAACATGCTGAGAAGATGGTTTTCATGCAAAACAGGACCTGTGTTTCACAATTTACCTATATTCGGTTGGAATAAGTCAATTTGCCACTTCTGACGCACTGTTTCTGATCCTTTAGCTATGTGGGGTGAGAGGAGGTGGGAATGCTGCAGCTCAAGCATTGTTTTGGCAATCGAAGAAAGGAGTTTCCTTTGTGTTAGCATTTGAATCAGATCGAGAAAGAAATGCTGCCATCATGCTTGCCCGTAGATTTGCTTTCGACTGCAATGTAAGTGTTTCTCAAACATTTTTCTGCTGGTTTTATATAAAGATTTTATCATTGTAGAGTCATTTTTTGGGTACTTGTTTGCCCTTTTAAAAGAATTTTAAAATGGCAGATCATACTCGCCGGGCCAGATGACAGAACTTCTTTAGGTTCTTAAAAGACCTTCAAAGTATTCCTCCGTCACTAAATTGTAATTATGTTAAGTTTGCATCACGTATTGTAAGTTTGTAATAGTAGGGTATGGCATTTTTTGATTGTGTTATGGGTTTTCACTAATTTTTTTTTTCCTTTAATCCCCCAACCCAAAAAAAGAAGAAAGAAAACACCCAAGGCATTGTCTTTATTTGCCCGTTTGTCCTTGGTGTAACATATTCCCACTTACATATAGTGGGTTTATTTAGAGTTGTTTGGCAATCTAGAAAACATTACTCGTTGGTGTTGAATGATTTATGTGTTGATTGATGTGTTGATGATATTTTGCCTAATAGAAACTTTATTAACTTCACTTCAAAATTTACTAATTTTGTCAATTTTGCAATTCTCTCTTTTTGGGTATTTGCTTCAACTCTTCATTCCTTTTTTCTCACTCCCTAAGTGAGATTTTCACTGAGCATAAGAGGGCTAATACAAATAAAACACCAGAAAGTAAGACAAACTAGCTCTTTATGTCAATTTGAAGCATTTTGGGGTAATTAAATATTCATACGTGTTTTCTTTCTCTATGCTTTTGGATCTATCCCGTGCCTCTCTCAAGTTGTATCGGTGTAATAAAAGATTCTTCGTAATTTCATCACTGAAAAAGTGATTTTGATTATTTCAATCATTTTATTAAATTTAATGGTTATTTTTATGATAAATGAACAAGATTACTTAAAGTACATGAAACTATTTATTATATTGTTTAAATCTTTTCAATTTTTTTATTTTCTCAATAAGAAATATTTCACTTTTCTTTTTTCTTCTATTCATTCTTTTTATTTAGTTATAAAATGATAACTTATATGAACCACACAAAAGGAATATAATAACATCAATATAATCTTTATAGATCTAATTAGAAACTTTTGGTTTATTTTTTAATGTTTTTTAAAAAAGAAATTTTGTTTGGAGATTTATTTTTTAAAAGTTATTTTTTAACAAGTGGTTCATTTGCTTTGAGTGATCTTACTAGTTAATTTTTTACATCTCTTTTGCATTGGTAGAACCTCAAATAGAAATAGTATATGAAAAATAAAAATAGGAAATGAAATATTTTCTATTGAAAATAGTATAAAATTGAAAAGGTTTAAATAATATAATAGGAAGTTTTATTTACCTTAAATGATTTTGTTGATTTTGTATGATATTGACCATTAGATTTAACAGGATTGAAATATATGTAAATTTTTCTTATGTTTTCTGTACAAAATTAAAAAAATAAGATCCCAAAAAAGATATCATAAAAAAACCATCAAGTGAATTAGAGATATTTTGTATAAAACTCGATCAAATATAAGATGGGGAAATTATTACAAGTTCATGACTCTTATGAAACAGTAATAATATACTTACGTAATTCTTGAAAGTCGAAAGGTAAATCTTGAAAAATTGAGTTGTAACAAGTATTGGTTCGGATTAATTAAAAATTTTACTGATAATTTTAAAATTTTTATTAATAATATTAAATTTTACTTTCATATTTATACGAACATTATCAATAAATTTTTTCATAATTACTCGGAAAAGTTAAAGTTGAAACTCATTTCTCTTGTAACAAAAAAACTATAGCCGTCCATAGCATAATTGATTTTGACATTTGATGTGCCATTAATGTTGTAACACGTGCAAGAATTTCATTAATAATTAATTATTTTATTTTTAAAAATCATTTTAACTTGAGGGTCTAATTTTGCATGGCGGTTTTTGTTTTCACTGTTTTATTGAAATTCTTTAAGTTATCAATAAAAATTTTAATCGGTCTAAACCATATCCTTTAACTGATTGTGTGCTTCTAACTGACTAAGATAAACTGAACAAACCATATCCTTTAACCGCAAACTGACAATCACCATCGAAAGAAAAAAAAAAGTCACCAGAAAACCATGGAAAACTGTGGAGTTCGAGAGAAAGTGAAGGTAATGGAGGGAATCGAGCAAAACACAGTGAAAGTTAACGTCATAAACATGCACGTGGCAGAGAAAGGGCAAGGCCCAGTGATCCTCTTCCTTCACGGCTTCCCCGATCTATGGTACTCTTGGCGGCACCAGATCACTGCTTTAGCTTCCCTCGGTTACCGAGCCGTGGCTCCTGACTTGCGCGGCTACGGCGATACGGACGCTCCGGCTTCCGTCACCAGCTACACCTGCTTTCATATAGTAGGCGACCTCATTGGGCTTCTCGATGCAGTGGCGGCTGACCAGGAGAAGGTCTTCGTGGTGGGCCATGATTGGGGTGCCTTGATGGCTTGGTACTTGTGTCTGTTTAGACCTGATAGAGTCAAGGGCCTGGTAAACTTGAGCGTTGTATTTAATCCAACAAATCCCACAAGGAAGCCTATTGAGAGTTTGAGAGCTTACTATGGTGATGACTATTACATCTCCAGATTTCAGGTTCTATTTTTTTTTTTAATTGCATGAATTTTTTTTATATTCCAATTTAAACAATCTAATACGTGAAACTGATTACCTCTAGTTGGGTTTGATAAGCCTCAGCTTCCAGAACCAAGCCCAAAAGAGCAAGGAAGCCATCAATGTGCGCCGCGGCTTGGACCAGTGAGGGCTACGACACCCAAAGCATGCACAACCATCAGAATCAGACAGAGCTGTGGCCTGGACAAGGCAGGGCCGTGACACCCAGAAGCTCTCCAGAACAAAGACTAGCCAGAGCCGTGGCCCATATAAGTGAGAGCCGCGGCGCGCACACGAACTCCTGTTTTCCTAATTAGGGTTTTAGTTGATTGTTTAGACCCAAACCACCCTTGGACCTTTGCATTATAAATAGATCACTTAGGGTTTGATAAAGAGGGCATCCATGAAGGCTGAGAACGGAGGAGAGAGCTCGACATTATGGTGTTCAAGCATGAGCCCCATGGCCAACTAATCTCCAAATAAGGCAAATGGATGAATCCCTAGGTGTAGTTGCTCTTATTTTCATTATTGATTCAGTTGTAAGGATTTATTGTTAAAACATTGTTTATAATTTACTTTTTGCTTAAACAAGAAGAATTGAGGTTCATGTGACAGCTGCACTTTGTGTTCTTCTTATCTTAGATTTTCTTAATCCGGTGATTACACCATTCTCCTCCATATAAGTCTAGTCATGCTCTTCTTATGTCAAGTTGTTTGGATGTGATTAATTTTCGGTAGATTTATCTTTTAGGTTTGTCCATTACTGCGATATTATCATTGAGATATATTGTTATTTCTTGATAAATCTATAAGATAGGTCATTGTGCTTGAATCGAAATCAAAGAGTACTTCATAGCAATTACATTATAGTTTTCATGTGCTTTGATTGAATATACACTGATTGCTTGTTTGGGATGTGAAACTAGCAATCGAGATAAAAGAACTGAATCGAGAGTGGAATAAGGCAACGAACCTAGGGAGGATTCCTGGAACCTTGTTGTTTCTCATTTATATTCTTCATTATAATTACACAACTCCTTCACACTATTTTCTTATCAACTTCAGATTTACTCATTTGGATTTTATCGTTTCGTATTAAAGTTTACATCTTCTCTTGTAGTTCACTTTTCCTCGTGGGATTGACACCTCAGCTATACACAATAACCGAGTGTTCGTTTGAGCGTAATCAGTTATCATTCGGAGCCCAATGTAGAGACATGAATGAGAACCATTGTGACAAGTATGGAAATTGCTCAATTAGAAGCTGAAATCAACAAATGCATTTTGAAAATATTTACCCACAGAGGCACAGATGAAGAGAGGATCTATATTTCTGTTTGGATTATTATTTAACTTTGGAATTGATTTACAATATGGATCAGAAATCTGTTAAAAATGAGTTTTCGCATAAGTTTTGAACATGATGTGTTTTATTGATTTCTATTTTCATTTTTTTCTTTACAGGTAGTTGTTACCCAAATGATTGGTGTAGATCATACATCAGAATCTATTCATGTGCTTCACGTGGGAAAGATGAAGATAAAGCTTTGTAAAGGAAAAATGACACTCGCTAAAAAATACTATTCCACTTCAATGCAGGCATGACCCTTTGAAAATTTTTCCCAATTACTGAAGATGATTCTACATTTTTGGAAAAATAATAAGAGACTACTATAGAATCTGTGAAATTGAGAATGGTTTAGCAGTCATCTCTGTCATTCATTCCTTTTTATTTTTAGCTCACCTGTGCATGTGCTTGTGTACGCGAATTCACTAAAGTGCTTGTGCAACTGCACAAGGAATCGAGTGCTAACATATAAAGAATTAACATCCGAGCCACTGAAGAGAAGTTTCATTAAAAAAATTGGGGGGAGGGGGATAAGTGCTTAAATATTCATATTTAAGTTCTTAATTTACATTTGTTAAGCTCTTAATTTGCGTATTTTATTCCATTTTACTTCCTTTTTGTGTTTTCTGTGTTTTTATAGGTTTTTAGAAGAAAAGAAGCATTTTGGAACTCAAAGAGCAAAACTGGAAGCTGCAGAAGAGTACGATCGAGTGCAGTGCTTGGTGCGATCGAGTGCACAAGCACTCGTGCGCGCAAGGAAAAGGCTCGAGTGCAACCTTACACTCGAGCACAACCTTACGCGTGAGCGCAACCTTACTCTCGAGTGCAAATTCATGCGATCGAGCGCACACGCATCAGTAAAACATCAAAACGACAGTTCTTGTTTTGGAAAGTAGGGTTAGAGATCTGTTTTGAAAATTAGGGTTTCCAAGTGTCCTTAGAACCCTATAAATAGACTTGTAAAACATAGAAACAGGATCTCTCCTTTTTAGTTTTAGTTTTAGGTCGGGAAGCTGGAGGTCAGAGGGGATTCTACAGAAGAATTAACGACTCTTCAATGGAGCTCTCTCGGGTTTCTTCTTTCCTTTATTTTATTATGTGTAACTAAACTTATAGTAAGGGCTTGGTTGAAGCCCTAATTATGTTTAACCAATAATTCAGTATTGGTGCATTTACAATACTTATGCTGTGATTCTTAATTTGAATAATGTCTATTTTTATTTATATTCCTCATATGTGTGTGTCTGATCAACGTATGCATGTGGTATGAATTAGTTAGTTGAATCAATTTGGATGACCGAGTCCTAGGTTCAACAACAGTAACAAAAAATATTCACACCGGATTCTTGGGTTAATCAACATGGGAAACCAGGAGTGGAACAAGCCCTAGGTCCTGTGTGATTGCCGATTTCCACAGATCATATGCTCTCTTAAGGACAACTCAGTATACACCATGCTGAATCCCTTAAGAGAGAAAATATTTAGAGTATATACCATGCCTAACTAGTTGGTTAGGGAAATCAATAGCCTAAGGAGTGGACCAAACCCTTAGGTTGATAACAAATAGGTATTCATAGCACGAGTAGAGCATTGGCATACTGTTTTGTTGGGGTAGCATGATTAGTGGTGGATATCAAGTCCCTATGCCTTTATCATTATTATTTAAATCCAATAAATATTTCTATCTATTTTTACTTTGTGAAATTAATTCTAAATCTAAATTCACCAACCTATGTGGAAATGATCTCGCACTTGCACACTATGCAACTGTAGACCTTGTACACTTGCAACTAAAACAAGTACGATTATTCGCTTATTAATTTAGGTGGATAATTGCACAACAAGTTTTTGGCACCGCTGCCGGGGATTGCACTAAAGTTCTTTTTGGAATTAATTTCGTTTATTTTATTTTATTTTATTTTTCTGTTAATAGTTTCTTTATAAAAAACCTAATTTTTACTTTCTTTTCGTTTTCTGTTGTTTTGTTTCAGGTACTGCAGCGGTGTTGTTTTTGGCCTTGTGATCGAGGGCAAGCTCAAGTGCGATCGAGCGCACTTCTACAATCGAGCACAGATCAGAGTGTGATCAAGAGCATTTGAGGCAGAGATTGCTCGAGCAACAGCACTGAAACTACTGCACTGAAGCGGTTTTCTGATTCATGTAAAGGCCTCTATCCAAGAACCCAACAGTTTTTCCACTCGATACAGAGCTTGAGCGGACCATTCAACAGAGGCCTAGAAACAACTTTGAGGAGGTAGAAAAAGAATTCGAGGGAGATACACCGATGGCATATCAGCTTGTCAACCAACATCCACTTGAGCGAAGACCTATGAAGCAATCCTTCATCCCACGGAACCTTGACCATCCTTCATGCATTGCATATCAACCTGAGGCAGAGGGCAACTATTATATATCCCCGCGGATACTCAATGCTTTGACTCACTTTAGGGGTACACCTGCTGAAGATCCATACTTGCACCTCTGAGAGTTCTTTGATCTCTGCAAGTTCCAGCATATTTGGGACCTAGACCAAGAAGGAATCGGGTTAATTCTTTTCCCTTCTTCCTTAAAAGATAATGCTAAACTGTGATACAATTCATTGCCTGCAGTTTCGATCCATACTTGGGAAGAGTTTGACTGTAAGTTCCTAAGGAAGTTTTTCCCAGCTCAAAGGACAAGACAAATGAGGAAGGAGATTCAATTTTTCCAACAGAGGGATGGAGACCTTTTCTTTGAAGCATGGAGAAACTTCAACGAGCTGCTACTCAAATGCCCACATCATAATCTACCTTAAGATGAGCTGGTACTAGCCTTTTATGAACGTCTAAACGACATGAATAAAGGTATAGTTGATTCCAGTTGTGGAAGTGTGTTGATGGAAAAAAAAGTAGTGAAGAAGCCATGGAGCTTTTTGAGACCTTAAGCGAGCACACACAACAATTCTCATCCAGAGGTAGACAAGGTGTGAAAAAGGGCATGCATGAGGTGAACCTAAATGGTGGATCTTCAAATCAGATGGCTGCTATGGAGAGGAAGTTAGATATACTTATAAAAGCCATGACTGCTAAGAATATCTCACCTCGACCACAAGCTACACAACTCCAGATAAGTTCTTTATGTTCTCAATTTGATCACACTACTGAGACTTGCCATTTATATTCATCTACAGATCCCGAGCAAGTGAACTATGTCGGACCAAACAGTGTATATGTAAATACCTACAATCAAGGAGGGCGAAACCACCCCAACCTCTCATGGAGGAATAATCAAAATGCTGTGAAATTTCTAGAGCAGCAAAGGAATTCCCAATTGGCAGCCCAATCAGTTTCGGAATGAAAGCAAAGTGACCTAGAAAGTCTTGTAAAGCAGTTGATGACCTCACAAGAACAATTCATAGCAGAAACAAGACAATTCCGGACTGAGCAAAGGGAAACCATTGCAAGGTATGAGCAAGCCATTCAAAGACTCGAGGAACAAATGGAGCAATTGGATAAGGAGCTAAGTGAAAGAAAGCATGGTGAACTTCCCGCCCAAGCACTACCTAATCCAAGAGGACATCAGCAACTAAATGTCGTGAAAACTCTCATAAATGGTAAGATCATAGGAGTTGATAAGCCTGCACAAACATCTCCAATTACAACATCCACATCAAAGGTAAGTGAAATGGAGAAGTGGAATACACCACCCTTCCCCCAAAGGTTAGTAAAGCTAACAAAAGAAATTAAAATGCATGATATCTTTGAAACTTTGAGAAAAGTAGAAATTAATATTCCTTATTAGATGCAATTAAACAAATTCCTGCATATGCTAAATTTTTAAAAGATAGTTGCACTAATAAAAGGAAGTTTCAGGAGCATGAACAATGGCTTTAACCGAAGAGGTGAGTGCGGTATTGTTAAGGAAACTACCACCAAGCTAAAAGATCCAGGTAGTTTCACCACTCCTTACAGGATAGGTACCCAGATTTTTGAGCATGCACTATTGGATCTAGGGGCTGATGTCAACTTGCTGCCATACACTATATTCAAGACACTAGGTTTGGGGGAGCTTCAATCAACCTCCATCACCTTGCAATTGGAAGACAGAAGCATCAAAAGACCAAGAGGTATTCTTGAGGATATCTTGGTAAAGGTAGGTCCATTTATTTTCCCCGCTGATTTTATTGTATTAGATATGGAAGAATCTTCCATGTCATTACTCTTGCCCATCATCTTAGAAAGACCCTTTATGAGAACTACTGATACAAAAATTTACGTGAAAAAGGGTATTATAAGTATGAAGGTAAATGGTGAGAAGGTTGAATTTAAAATATTTGATACATTAAAAATACCCCAAGATAATATGAAATATTCTAATGAATGTATGATGCAAGGTGTTGTTGAGCAAACTTTTTAGGTCCATTTCATTGCTCCATTGGAAGTAACCCTCACCCATGGGTTAACAAGATCAGATGTTGAGCCTGCATATGAAAATGTTACTGATGACATCTTTGAGGCTGCGCACCACCTAGAGGCCTCTCCAAAGCATCTATGCACCAAATTTGGCATTGAAGCAGTTGCTGATGCATTCAACTTAAGCTTTTCTGGGAGGGAATAAGAGCGTCTGGCTAAAGACATTAAACTTAGCGCTCATGGGAGGCACTCCACAACTTATCCTTTTATTTTTATTGTTTTTCATATTTATTTTTATTTATTTATTTTCAATACCTTTTGTTTTCCCGTATTACGTTAGTTTTTCTTTTTTTAGGGATAATGTGTGCATCTGTTCAAGTTTAGGGGTGTGCTACGAGCCATGCCATCCACCTAGTTCTCCATTTACCAGGTTAGATCTTTCTATGTTATTCACATTGAGGACAATATGTATTTTAAGTTTGAGGGTATAGGAGACATAGTTACATTCACACACTATGTCGCAGTTTTTTTTTTTTTTTTAGATAAATGCATATTCATATTTAATGAAAAATTTTGGTTGTTTACAATAAATCTTATGATAAAACTTCATTAGTAATCTTACAATCTAGAACACATAGTCTAGTAATAAGAATTTTAAAAGTTAATTACCTACCTCAAGGCACTTAAGAATTCACAAGTTTGACCCAGATCTGACACGAGCACATTAGCACGCATTTGTGTGGGGTATGACATGTAATTCTAATATATATGTTTCCAGGACTTAACCGTAATCAAATAACTTGTTGGATAAAATTTTTGGCATAGGCAAATAAAGAGAAAAAATGTCCATCATGCAAAAAGAGAAAATAAAATGCTCATAATGATCATTAAATAAAATTTTCGCTGAGTAACTGGACCTCTTGCCTCAGTAAGCATTGAGTGTTTACGTCAAAAGGTAGAGATTTAGCATTTAATGATCATAAAAATTTCCGCTGAGTAACTGGACCTCTTGCCTCAGTAAGCATTGAGTGTTCACGTCAAAGGGTTGAGATTTTTGCTTAGAGGCATTAAGACCTGTTAGTTTTGTCGCCTCTTTGACTCGAGTTAATAAGTCCTTAGGGGTGTCTTTACATCTAATGCCTTAAAACCATCTGGTTTAGGAGTCATTGACTAAACACTCATTACAAGGGTCAATTAGAAAGCTTAATGAAACTCAACATGGCAAAAGAATCTCACGATGAAAGAAAAAGAAAAGAAGTAAAAATTACACCATTTTAGTTCTGTCTAATGAGGAATTCGATGAATGTTAATACACTGAAACACTATACATCAAAATTATTCGGAAACTTCATATTTCATGTGCTAATTCACCACACACTAAGTCAAACTTATGATGCCTTAAACTAGCATTGTGTAAGTAATTAGAATTTAAAACCCTTATTCATTGTGACGATGTGTTTATATTTTAAGCATAATCATGAACAAATATCATGGTTTTATGTGCAACCCAAATTTTAGATAACATGAATGATGAATTTATCTTTGATTTTGTTTTTCATTTAGTTTTTAGTTTCATATTTCTAAGGGACTAGCAATATGTAAGTTTTGGGGTGTGATAAGTGCTTAAATATTCATATTTAAGCCCATTAATTTACATTTGTTAAGCTCTTAGTTTGCGTATTTTATTCCATTTTACTTCCTTTTTGTGTTTTCTATGTTTTTATAGGTTTTTGGAAGAAATGAAGCATTTTGGAACTCAAAGAGCAAAACTGGAACTGGGAGCTGCAAAAGAGTGTGATCGAGCGCACAAGGAGAAGGCTCGAGCACAACCTTACGCTCGAGCGCAACCTTATGGTCGAGCGCACATGCATCAGTAAAACATCAAAACGACAGTTTCTATTTTGGAAAGTAGGGTTGGAGACCTGTTTTGGAAATTAGGGTTTCCAAGTGTCCTTAAAACCCTATAAATAGACTTGTAAAACACAAAAACAGGATCTCTTCTTTTTAGTTTTAGTTTTAGGTTAGGAGGCCAGAGGGGATTCTATAGAAGAATTGATGACTCTTCAATGGAGCTCTCTCGGGTTTCTTCTTTCTTTTATTTTATTATGTGTAACTAAACTTATAGTAAGGGCTTGGTTGAAGTCTTAATTATGTTTAACCAATAATTCAGTATTGGTGCGTTTGCAATACTTATGCTGTGATTCTTAATTTGATTAATGCTTGTTTTTATTTATATTCCTTATATGTGTGTGTCGGATCAACATATGCATGTAGTATGGATTAGTTAGTTGAATCAATTTGGATGACCGAGTCCTGGGTTCAACAATAGTAACAAAAGATATCTCCACCGGATTCTTGGGTTAATCAACATGGGAAACCGGGAGTGGACCAAGCCCTAAGTCCCTTGTGGTTGTCGATTTCCATAGATCCTATACTCTCTTAAAGAACAACTCAGTATACACCATGTTGAATCCCTTAAGAGAGAAAAGAGTTAGAGTACACCATGCCTAACTCGTTGCTTAGGGAAATCAATAGCCTAAGGAGTGGACCAAGCCCTTAGGTTGACAACCATTAGGTTTTCATAGCATGAGTAGAGCATTGGCATACTGTTTTGTTGGGGTAGCATGATTAGTGGTGGATATCAAGTCCCTACGCCTTTATCATTATTATTTAAATCCAATAAATATTTCTATCTATTTTTACTTTGTGAAATTAATTCTAAATCGAAATCACCAATCCCTATGGAAATGATCTCGCACTTGCACACTATGCTACTGTAGACCTTGTGCACTTGCAAGTAAAACAAGTATGATTATTCGCTTATTAATTTAGGTGAATAATTGCACAACCGGGGGGATTGAACAAGAAATGATTAAATTATTAGTTTGAATGAGAACATGTAGGTAGCACAAATTCTTTCTCTCACGCACATACAAATGGAAAAAACATGCTGAGAAGATGGTTTTCATGCAAAACAGGACATGTGTTTCACAATTTACCTATGCCACTCCTGACGCACTGTTTCTGATCCTTTAGCTATGTGGGGTGAGAGGCGGTGGGAATGCTGCAGCTCAAGCATTGTTTTGGCAATCGAAGAAAGGAGTTTCCTATGTGTTAGCATTTGAATGAGATCGAGAAAGAAATGCTACCATCATGCTTGCCCGTAGATTTGCTTTCGATTGCAATGTAAGTGTTTCTCCAACATTTTTCTGCTGGTTTCATATAAAGATTTTATCGTTGTAGAGTCAGTTTTTTGGTACTTGTTTGCCCTTCTAAAAGAATTTTAAAGTGGCATATCATGCTCGCCGGGCCAGATGACAGAACTTCTTTAGGTTCTTAAAAGACCTCCAAAGTATTCCCCCGTCACTAAATTGTAATTATGTTAAGTTTGCATCACGTGGTGTAAGTTTGTAATAGTAGGGTATGACATTTTTTGATTGTGTTATGGGTTTCCACTAATTTTTTTTTTCCTATTATCTCCCAACCAAAAAAAAGAAGAAAACACCCAAGGCAATCTAGAAAACATTACTCGTTGGTGTTGAATGATTTATGTGTTGATTGATGTGTTGATGATATTTTGCCTAATAGAAACTTTATTAACTTCACTTCAAAATTTACTCATTTTGTCTATTTTGCAATTCTCTCTTTTTGGGTATTTGCTTCAACTCTTCATTCCTTTTTTCTCATTCCCTAAGTGAGATTTTCAGTGAGCATACGAGGGCTAATACAAATAAAACACCAGAAAGTAAGACAAACTAGCTCTTTATGTCAATTTGAAGTATTTTGGGGTAATTAAATATTCATACGTTGTGAATTTGAAGCCTTGTTTTTCTATTTTACTCCGCTTGCACATCACTTGGACAAATTAGAGAAGGCAAGGGAAGGAGAGAACACAGGATGTATTCGAGCCGTCCAAGAAATGAGAGTTTACTTGTTTTCTTTCTCTATGCTTTTGGATGTATCTCGTGCCTCTCTCAACTTGTATCAGTGCAATAAAAAATTCTTCTTAAGAAATAAAGATTTTGATTTTTTCAATTTTACGTAAAAAACATTGAGATAATATATATACATTTCAATTATTTTATTAAATTTAATAATTATTATTATGACAAATCAGCAAAATCACTTAAAGTAAATGAAATTGCTTAAATCTTTTCAATTTTATGATATTTTCAATAAGAAATGTTTCACTTTTTTTTTTTATTCATTCTCTTTATTTAGGGTTCTAAAGTGATAACCTACATGAAGCACGCAAAAAAAAATGATAACACCGATATAATCTTTATAAATTTAATTATAAATTTTTAGTTTATCTTTTAATGTTTTTTAAAAAAGAAATTAGGTTTAAGGTTCCAACTATTTTTTGAGGTTCATTTTTTAACAAGTGGTTCATTTGCTTTGAGTGATTTTGGTTGTTAAATTTTTTTATAAAAAATTAAAATTTTTTGCATCTCTTTTACATTGGTAGAACTCCAATTAAAAATATTATATGAAGAAGAATAAAAAAAAGAAATTAAAATATTTCTGATTGAAAAAAAAATATAAAATTAAAAAGATTTAAGTAATATAATAAAAAATTTCATTTACCTTGTTGATTTGATATAATATTAACAATTAAATTTAATATGATGATTGTAATATATGTATGTAAATTGTTTTTATTTTTTTCGTATAAAATTGAGATAACCAAGATAATAAAAAAAAACATCACAAAAAAAACACCATAAGGTGAATTCAGTGATATTTTGCATAAAACTCGATCAATCATGAAGAAATTATTACAAGTTTATGACTCTTATGAAACAGTAATAATATACTTAAGTAATTCCTGAAGGTTGACTAATAAATTTTGAAAAATCGAATTGTAACAAATATTGTTTCCGATAAGTTGAAATCATTAAAAAATTTATTAATAATATTATTTTTTTGCATCTAATAAAAATTTTCATAATTACCGATCATATAACAAAAAACAATAGCCGTCCATAGCATTATTGATTTTGACATTTATTAATAATTGATTATTTTTTTAAAAAGTCAATTTAACGAAGTACTGATGAGTTGTCCGTGCGAGAAAATCGAGGGTAGGTTCGTTTTCAGCGTTGTCTTGTAAATTTTATTGATAATGCCAGTTTTTTATTAATAAAACTTCAAACTGACAATCAGCAAATCATCGAAAGAAAAAAAAAAAGTCACCAGAAAACTATGGAAAACTGTGGAGGTCGAGAGCAAGTGAAGGTAATGGAGGGAATAGAGCAAAACACAGTGAAAGTTAACGGCATAAACATGCACGTGGCAGAGAAAGGGCAAGGCCCAGTGATCCTCTTCCTTCACGGCTTCCCCGAGCTATGGTACTCATGGCGGCACCAGATCACTGCTTTAGCTTCCCTCGGTTACCGAGCCGTGGCTCCTGACTTGCGCGGCTACGGCGATACGGACGCTCCGGCTTCCGTCACCAGCTACACCTGCTTTCATATAGTAGGCGACCTCATTGGGCTTCTCGATGCAGTGGCGGCTGACCAGGAGAAGGTCTTCGTGGTGGGCCATGATTGGGGTGCCTTGATGGCTTGGTACTTGTGTCTGTTTAGACCTGATAGAGTCAAGGCCCTGGTAAACTTGAGCGTTGTGTTTAATCCAACAAATCCCACAAGGAAGCCTATTGAGAGTTTGAGAACTTACTATGGTGATGACTATTACATCTCCAGATTTCAGGTTCTCTTTTTTATTTTTTATTTTTTATAATTGCATGAATATTTTTTTTATATTCCAATTTAAACAATCTAATATGTGAAAATGATTACCTCTAGTTGGGTTTGATAGCATGGAATTGGATGGAATCGGATGAAAATAGAGTTCACCGTTGATAAAAGCGGCACTTACGATTTAATTTCAATTTTAAACTTCAATTCTATGCTAATTATAAGATCAGATTGATTGTGTTAAGGTTTAAGAGAGGAAGTGAGACAATACAAAGAAGAGAATTGTATTGAATGGTGTGATTTACTTACAAGTGAGCTATCCTATTTATAGGAGCCAATAAGAGAGCCAAAGATATACACAACCAATGTGGGATTAAACTAACTAAGCAATAACTATGCTATACATAATCTAACAGCCCCCTCAAACTCAAGGTGGAATATGAGAAACCAACTTGAGTTTGAAAACAAGATCACGAAAACGCCCTGGAGGATGTGACTTGGTAAAGATGTCTGCGAGCTGATCCTTGGATGTGACAGAATGAAGCTGTAGGGAGCCTTGAAGGAGATGATGACGGACAAAATGACAATCAATCTCAATATGTTTGGTCCGTTCATGAAACACATCATTATGAGCAATCTGAATAGCACTTCTATTGTCACAGTATACAGGAGTGGCAGCAGAAAGTGATACACCCATATCTTGTAACAACCATCGTAACCAAAGAAGCTCAGAGGTGGTGTCAGCTAAAGCACGATATTCTGCCTCTGTACTAGATCGAGCAACAACAGTTTGTTTCTTACTACGCCAAGAGATAAGAGAGGTGCCAAGTAGGAAACAATAACCGGTGGTAGAACGACGATCTGTAGGATCACCTGCCCAATCTGCATCGGTATAAGCACACAACTGAAGAGGAGACTGAGAGGAGAAAAAGAGCCCATGAAACAATGTCCCCTTTAGGTAACGAAGGATGCGAAGAACAGCAGCAAAATGAGTAGAGCGAGGAACAGCCATAAACTGACTCACCTGATGGACAGCATACGAGATATCAGGTCGAGTAACAGTAAGGTAGATAAGACTGCCAACCAAATGTCGATATAAAGTAAAATCACGAAGAAGTTCGCCATCATGGGGTGTAAGACGAGTATTAAGCTCAGTTGGTGTGTCAACAACCTTACTGTCTGTGAGATTCGCCCGAGAAAGCATATCAGAGATATATTTGGCTTGTGTCAAATAATAACCATCAAAAGAAGACGAAATCTCAAGACCAAGAAAATAGCTGAGAGGACCAAGATCTTTCATCTCAAAATGTTGATTGAGAAACTGTTTAAGTTCCTGAATACCAATGGGATCATCCCCGGTGATAATCATGTCGTCAACATATAACAGAAGAAGTATGATGCCCCGGTCTGTGCGGCGAACAAACAAAGCTGAATCATAGGAGCTGATGGAATATCCAAGGCTAGACAAAGTGTTGCTAAACTTAGCAAACCATGCTCGAGGAGCCTGCTTAAGTCCATATAGAGCTCGACGAAGACGACATACCTTGTTTGTTGGATTAGATAGTCCGGGAGGTGGTTGCATATAGACTTCTTCATTAAGATCACCATTAAGGAATGCATTTTTAACATCCATTTGAAAAAGTGACCAATGGCGAGAGGCTGCAACAGCTAGCAAAGCACGCACAGAAGATAGACGAGCAACTGGAGCAAAGGTCTCCTCATAGTCCACACCATACTCCTGAGTAAAATCCCTGGCAACAAGTCGAGCCTTATACCTGTCAATAGTACCATCTGAACAAGTCTTAATTTTGTAAACCCATTTACTGCCAATCACAGACTTTCCAGGAGGCAAGTCAACCAAATCCCATGTATTATTCTTGTGTAAAGCATCAAGTTCCTCTTTCATCGCAGTCTGCCAAAAAGGGTTAGTGGAAGCCTCACGATAGGAGTGGGGCTCATGTAAAGTAGCTAAAGCATGAAAGCAATGAAAATTCTGGAGATGGGATGGAAGAGATCTTACTCTGGTGGATCGGCGAAGGTCTGGAGAGGAAGTGTGAACATGATCCTCATACGTAACAGACCCTGGGGGCTCAGGCGAAGCGACGTCGAGGGTATCAGGTGGAGTGGAATCAAGAGTATTAGGTGAGGGAGACTCGGGCAAGACATTACTAGTGTGAGGTGAGGGAGACTCGGGCAAGACATCACTAGTGTGAGTAGGAGAGATAGGAGGCTCCATAAGTGTGGTAAAAGGAGGAAAAGATGGCATGCTGAATTTGCCAATTTCATGAAATAGTCTATGCTCCCAGAAAACTACATGACGGGAAATACGAAGACGACGAGACACAGGATCATAACACCGATAGCCTTTTTGTTCAATTCCATATCCAAGAAAGCAACACATCCGAGAACGAGGCTCAAGTTTGGTGCGCTCATGAGGTTGGAGTAAAACAAAACAAGCAGAACCAAACACACGAAGATGGTGGTATGAGGGAACATAGCCAAACAACCGCTCGTAAGGAGTGCAATTATCAAGGATAGGGGTAGGCAACCTATTGATCGTGTAGATAGCCGTTAGAGTGGCTTCACCCCAAAATGGGGTAGGAACAGATGTGGAAATGAGGAGGGCTAGAACAGTGTCTAAAATGTGCCTAAGTTTACGTTCAGCTCGACCATTTTGTTGTGAAGTGCCAGGACATGACAAGTGAGGAACAATGCCATAACTTTTTAGGATGTCTTTAAAAGCATGTTGAGTATATTCTAAAGCATTATCAGAACGAAAAGCTTTGATAGGTTTTGAAAATTGGGTTTCAATCATTTTAGCAAAAGTACGATAAATATCCAATAATTCAGAACGAGATTTCATTAAAAATACCCAAGTGTAACGAGAGAAATCATCAACAAAAATTACAAAATAGCGTGAACCACTCATACTAGCAACGGGAGAAGGTCCCCAAACATCAGAATGAATTAAATCAAACGAAGCAGTAGCATGAGACTCACTATTATTAAAAGGCAAAGCCGGCTGTTTTCCAAGTTGACACGAAATACAATCAAAAGAACTTTTAGACACTGACCCTAACAACTCCTTTGAAGCTAAAAGTTGTACCCGAGATGCAGATGCATGACTAAGACGTGAATGCCAAAGTGCAAGGGATGGTGGTGACAAGGAGGCAGCAGCAGAGACGTTAGAGGCAGGAAGGTTGGGCAGGTGTAAGGATGAGAGTTCGAACATGCGCCCAATTCTACGCCCGGTCCCAAGGGTCTGACCAGTACGAGGATCCTGCACATTCACACCAGAAAAGTCAAAGATAATTCTATATCCAAGTTCACATATTTGCCCAACGGAAAGAAGATTATAAGATAATTCTGGCACATGAAAAACTTCAGGAATAGAAAGAGAACGAGTATTGATGGTGCCTATAGTTTTAACAGTCATAGTGGAGCCATCAGCTGTGCGAATGAATGAGGAATGAGGCGAAGGTGCAGATGTAGTAAATGAAGCTGGGAAAGGTGTCATATGGTTGCAACAAGCGGAATCAAAAAGCCAAGAGGCAGAATTACCTGGCAGGACTGAGAGGGCAGAGGAAGATGCATTACCAGAACGAGACTGGATGACCTGATTAACTATTGCCTCGAAGTCAGTTGCAGATAAGGTGACAGTAGAACCTGATGACCCGTTAGAGAGTGCAACTAAAGATGAAGCTGTAGTCGCAGATGGATATGGAACAACTGTAGAGAGAGTGCTCTCAGGATGAGCAACTGCTGCAGTGGGAGCATTGGATCTTCCCCTTTGCCAACATTTATCAATAGTGTGCCCTCGACGTTTACAAAAACGACAGAAATTGTTGTCACGAGGCTTAGGAGAAGGTCGAGGAGCACCAAACCTGTTAGAATGCTTTGGCTGAAATGATGAAGAACTAGATAATGGAGCAGCCAACACTGAAGGACTATGTTGAGAGTGCATAGTCTGTGATCTGCTTTCTGCACGAACAAGTTCAAATATAGCATTGTCCAAAGTAGGGAGAGGAGAGCGATGTAAAAGTTGCACACGAATAGGCTCAAAATCATCACGTAATGCCATAAGAAAATGGTGAAGACGATGTTGATCCCTTCGTTCAGCATACATTTTGGCATCTGTAGGATCCTTCCAAATAGGATCAGAGAGATCAATTTGATTCCATAAGAATTGCATGCGAGCAAGAAAATCATTAATACTCTGCCCCGGTTCTTGCTTCAGGCAGAAGAGCTCAAACAGGAGCTGATATTCTCGAGCACCATCAACAGCAGAATAACGAGAAGCAAGCATATCCCAAGCACCCTTAGCTTCATCAAAGCTACCAAATAGGGCAGAAATAGATGGAATAGTAGTATTACGAAACCATGTGAGAATTTGATGATGATTACTTTCCCAATCAATGAGACGAGTGAGAAAAGCATCATTAGTTTCAGTAGCCCCTTTAACTGGCTTCTCGACAATACCAACCACGTAAGACCAAAGCTTACGACTTTTGAGGAAACTTCGCATAGATTGAGACCAAACAATATAGTTTGTACCATCCAATACAGACTGAACATGACGAAAAATATCTTTTTCTGCCATCTGGTCAAATCTGGTTGTCGGTCAATGGTCAACGGTCAACGGTTGAATAGTGACGTCGATGGAGCAGCGGCTGAGATGATGTCGATGGAGAATGAGACTCCGACTATAGTGGTGACCCGACAGACATGAAAAGGATATTCAAGAAGTTTTTTCTGATGTGAAGGATCCACTAATAGTGGCAATCACAGAGCATACTCAACTCTTAATATACCGACAACCTTAAAGAAGTTTTTCTGATGTGAAAGATCCACTAATAGTGGCAATCACAGAGCATACTCAACTCTTAATATACCGAGAACCACGAAGGCTCTGATACCATGTTAAGGTTTAAGAGAGGAAGTGAGACAATACAAAGAAGAGAATTGTATTGAATGGTGTGATTTACTTACAAGTGAGCTATCCTATTTATAGGAGCCAATAAGAGAGCCAAAGATATACACAACCAATGTGGGATTAAACTAACTAAGCAATAACTATGCTATACATAATCTAACAGATTGATTGTATAATAATACCCAGATAAGAAAATGTAAAATTTTCAAGGTTTTTTTTCATCCAAAAAAGAAAAATTAAAGTTTGGTAGTGGAACCTGACGCCCCCCATCTCCATTTGAGAATAATTCGGTTTTGTATTGATTACTTTTTATAATAATAATTAATAAAAATTTATCCTAAATACAGTCGACCAAGCTAGCAGTAGAAAAGGTTTATGGTTTTCTGTATAAAATGAAGATAGTATTTTAGAAAAATTAGATTAAGATAATTAGACAGTTATTATAATTTGATTTATTTTTTTATTTAAATAATGTTTAGTACTTATACAAGAGCAGTCATATTAAGATTATAAGTATTGTGGAATAAACTACTCGTTTTGTTATCTGTTGTTTCTCTTTTCCTTATTCTTTTTAGTCTAATTTCCGTTTATCTATCTATCTATGTCTGATATATTTTCTCTTTATCTAATATTCTAGATTCTTTGTTGTTTCTCTCATTTCTCAATCCGTTTCTCTTTCTACGTATTTGTCCTACATCAAAAGGGAAGATAAGGCCTTGTTTGAGTGTTAAAAAAAATAATGGGAGGGTACAATAACTTTCCTGTTTTAATGGGAGGGTAAAATAACTTTCCCTTGTTCGGTTAGGAGGGGGAGGGGAATGAATAAGATTGCTGTTATATTACAAGTATACTCTTCCTTATAAATAAACTGCTAGGGTAAAGGTAAAATTGAAATTACAGAATATAAAACAAACCCCCAATCCCCTCCCCTCTCCTCCCATAACCCCAAATTGGGCAGTATTAAAAATGGAGCTTTGGAGGGGATTAAAATCCCCCCAATCCCCTTCCTCTCCCTAATAATTTTTTTTTCCCAAACAAGGGTTATTAATATCCAACCCCCTCTCCCCTCCCCTCCAATAGCTTAAGTCCGAAACAATGTTTGGCCTAATAAGAAACAAAAACCATTTCATAAAATCTCTCGGATAGTACCCAGTACTATGATTCTGCCTTTGTGTCTTTTTACATGAATGACCCACCTTATATTTAACATATTATTGCTTATTTGCTTTGTTAAGAGTATTAGGGTTAGGAATGTCAAGGGTTTTTACGTATTTTCTCATAATTATGTTCTTTATATATATAAAGCTTAGGGTTAGTAGGCCATTAAGTCTTATAAACATCAACATGGTATCAAAGCTTATGGTTTGAGACTCTGGTGGTAGTATTAGGTAAACCAAAAAAAAAGTTTCCAATTAATACTCTTAGCATGCTTCATGGAATTGAATAATATATATTTTTTTATAAGGGAATTGTATAATATATTAATGCAGGAGCCTGGGGAGATAGAAGCAGAGTTTGCAAATATTGGTACAGAGAGAGTTCTCAAGGAATTCTTAACGTACCGTACTCCAGGTCCCCTTCATTTACCTAAAGGCAAAGGATTTGGACATCCACCGGATACTCCAATTGTCTTGCCCTCTTGGTTGTCAGAGGAAGATGTTAAGTACTATCTCAGCAAATTTGACAAGAATGGCTTCACCGGAGGATTGAACTATTACCGGAATGTTGACCTGTAATGTTCCCTTTTAACTCTCTGGTGACTTTGAGCATACATCTAAAATTCATGCTGATGTGTCAATGGGAAGATCAAACTGTTCTATTAATTTGATAAACTTTCATAATCTAGAAGATGCTAAGAGTAGACTTTTTCAGTCTAATCTTCCTTTTTTTTCGTGTCTGGTAGGCTTATCTCATTTTTTCCAATTGTCTCGTCTGTATATACATCTAAAATTCATGCTGAAATGTCAATGGGAAGATCAAACTATTCTATTAATTTGATAAACTTTCATAATCTAGAAGATGCTAAGAGTAGACTTTTTCAGTCTAATCTTCTTTTTTACCTTGTCTGGTAGGCTTATCTCATTTTTTTCCAATTTTCTCGTCTGTATATATGTAAACTCACTCTAATTCTATGATTTGTTATTCAAGGCATTATGCATTTCTAATAGATGGATGGTAAAAACACAGATTTCGTGGTAAAATCAATACATTTGATACTAAAACTGTTTTTTTACGAATATAATTACTTTTACCTCCAAATATATTGTTTTACAAGGAAATGTATTAAAAAAGCATGCCTTGTTTTGCTCCAAGACATCATAGATTGACCCCTCACTTTATGGTTTTGTCAGTAAATGGGTCTGCCTAACTTTGTATAAGTTATTGGGTGTTCCGAGCACAGCGATGCTGTTTCATACATGCTGTGTTCACTTGTTTTGTGTGTCTGAGGGGACGAACATTATTCCGTGCACCTCAAGTATCTTTTGTTTATGGATTCAGTAGAAATAATGAATTTCTGACACCCAGGTGGTATCCAAAAGTGTGATGTTCATCAGCATCATGCATCTTATTAATAGAGGGCTAATGCATTTGTTTCTTCTTTCATGTTTCATAACTACCTTTCTTCCTTCTTTTTTCTTCCCTTTTAGCAATGTTTGCATGAACATTAAATGTTATTCCTTTAATATTTTGTAACAGAAACTGGGAGCTCATGGCACCATGGACAGGTTGCCAAGTTAAAGTACCAGTTAAGTTCATTGTGGGCGACCAAGACCTCTGTTATCATATGCCAGGCGTCAAGGAATATATTCACAGTGGTGGATTCAATAAAGATGTACCTTTTCTGGAGGAAGTGATAGTAATGGAAGGAGTTGCTCACTTTCTCAACCAAGAGAAGGCCGATGATATTAGCAAACATATTTACGAGTTCATCCAAAAGTTCTGATCTGCATTTCCTGCTCTGTCGTTCTGTTCATTGCAGAATCTGTCTTTGTTTCAATACTGTGGCTGCTGGGATGTAATGAAAGATCCTAGTTTATGGAATTTAACTAAATCATTTCTGATGAAACAGAACATTCTATCTTTGGAACTAAATAATTTCTGATGAAACAGAAAATTCTATTTTGAAACAAGGGTTTCAACTTTTTTTAGCTTGTCTTGTTAAGCGGCTATTTCCAACAATTTTGTCCATCTCAGTTTTGGATTCATCTAGTTTGATACACATGATCACACTGAATTGAATTGATAATCAAATCAGAGGTAATAATATAGTTTGAGAATTGGTTCATGGCCCGAAAAGACAAGATACGATTCATGACCCGAAAGACAAAACACGATAGATCATAATAGAAACATGATCTCCTCTTCTGTAGACAGTAATCTGATCATTTTCTCCAAGATATCACCAATGGTAACACTTCAGTTCTTCATGTAGAAGGCGAGAGTTTTGGCTGGGGTAAGAAGAGAAACAGCACCATGATCTGGACTTAAGAATTTTCTATATACTGCCTCGAGCTTACTTTCTGCAGCTGAAGCATGAAATTTGACCAACAGCTTTGCAAAATCCCTGTTGCATTTGGCAAAAACAAGACCAAGATAACTGAATATTCAGGAGCAAGCTTATTTTCTCATGATTCTACTAAAAAACAAACTGAAAACAGTCAAAATTTAAAGGCGACGAAGGGGGAGGAGACTATACGGTAGCTGATCTTCAGAGTAGCCTGTATGATGGCTTAAAGTTTCGGTCCAGAAAGGGGTCCTATCTAGGGTGCACCGTGCAGCATAAACAGCCGAGGCAGCCATCATGGAGGGGCAGTACAAAATTATGGTGGGATATTGCATCAGACCAAGCTCAGCTAGGAAGAACATCATATTCTCCATCTGCAGTATCAAAACATTTAACATAATATGTGTGTCTGAAATAATCAGGACAAGTGCAAAATAATAAAGCCTTGTGAGATTAGTACGTCCTCCTTATCACATAAAATAGAGGCTTTGACATATCGAACAAGGAGGACATACGGCGTAGGAACAGTTAAATACCACTGTAACTGTCCCAAGATTTCTTTCTCCCTGCCCAGAACCTGTTCTCTGACGTAAGCATTCAAACAAAGTCATTAACCTGCAAATTCAGACCCACAAAAGCAAGGGTAGAGTCAACCATAAAAAAAATCAAGGGAGTGATAAATTTATACTTCAAAAAGAGTGAATTTAAGTCTGATAAGAGAATATTGGATGATTGGTTGCAAGCTAATTGTAAGTCTGATAAATTATCCCCATGGCATGTCCCTTGGAACACCCTTTTTGTCACTGCCTGTGTGTCCTTGTGGAACTGCCGAAATAAGAGGATATTTGAAAAATCCTTTCTAAGCCTTTCGGTCATCCTTCCTGACTGCAAGTTCAAAGCTGTGGAATTTTTCCACTTGCGATTTCAGAAATCAAGCAAAAAACAGCGTTCTCTTAGCAAAAAACAGCCTTCTCCCCCTCATTTTAACTTGTTTTGCATTAACTCGGACGGCTCCTCAAAGATTAATTTCTGTTTTGCGGGATCGGGTTGTATTTTTGCGGGATGAAAATGGTAATTATATTAAGGGTTGTGCTAGAAGTGTTGGGCGGGCTAACAGCCTTACAACTGAGTTTTGGGGTCTTAGGGATGGCCTCATGATGGCTAAGGACCTTAAGATTAAAAATTTGGTTGTTCAGGTTGATTCTGAAAGCATAATTCACCTTCTAAATGAAGCTGATGCCAATTATTATCCTAATGGAACTATTATCAATGACTGCAGGTGCCTCATCCATCATTTCCAATGCTTTAAAATTATCCACTGCTATGGGGAAGCAAACGGGGTTGCAGATGCTCTAGCGAATAAGGGTTGTTTCCCTTCCTTTCTAATCTTTTTTGTATTTTGAATTACCTCAGGATGATATTTTGGACTGTTTCATTTTGATTACTAGGTAGGTTCTCTTCCAAGAGCTGTAAACTCTGTACAATTTACTTCCCAACATAAATTGTAAAAGTTGGGAAACAACTTTGAAAAACAACATTTCTCTTTTCAATATAATATTGTAAAAGTTAAAAAAAAAAAAAGATTTTTCCCAACTTTTCCAATTTATGTTGGGAAGTAAAGTGTTGTTTTCTAAACTATGTTAAGTATGTGCAAATTGCTTAAGAAAGTGTTAAGGAAAACGTAAGATGGAAAATGGAACATTTTCCACAACTAAATGCACCCTTAGTGTTCTCATATTTTCTTAATTTAGTGGGCATCTTATGTTAACCTTCCGGATGTGTAAGGTTAGCTGTCGTGCATGTTGGGTCTGGCTGATGTTGGTCATACTATGTTGGTTAATTTTTGGCTAGTTATTCTGAATTCAAGCCTAGATCAAAACTCCTAGGTATGGCCTTTGAAAATTGCATAGAAGGTGTTTATCTTCAGAATTCGAATAAGGTTCACTTACTGACTTGTACATGATTGTTGGGGTTGAGGAAACTAGAGAGATTTTTAGAGCAGTACTAGGCAAATGTTTATGGAGATTTAGAATTGAAAGGTGTGAGACTTTAAGAGAGTAAAGAGATATGAGAATTGAAGAGAGTAAAGAGATTGTACAAATGCTTACATGAGTTATATTACATTGATGTGATCTATTACATTGAGAATACAATTAAGAGTATATATAGGTTGTTAAAGGAAAAAGGCAAGCCTTAAAACAAGGATGAAAACATGACCTAAAGTAAGCCTTAAAACAAGGATGAAAATATACTAATAAACATAATTTCTAACAGCCTCCCTCAAACTCACGATGCGGCAGCAAGAAGCATCGAGAGTTTGTCAACAAAGAAACGAAACCGCTGAACAGTTTGAGACTTGCTGAAGAAATCAGCTATCTGCATGGATGAAGATATCAATGGCAATGTAATCGTCCCACACTGTAATTCCTGCCGAGTAGTATGACAATCAATATCAATATGTTTAGTCTGTTCAACATCATAAATTTGACTCCGATTCTTAAAGCAAAATTTGCTTCAACAAATATCTCCTAGCCTCTGATGATATTTGGAACATTATTCCTTACATTTCTACAACTTTCTTTTTCCACAGTACAATCTGTCACCTATAAGAGGCGCTCCAATTCCACAAACACCACAACCTAGCAAATTTCTCAAAACTAACATCTGAAAATTTCTCAAAACTACTTCTCAATTCCACAATACAAATTTCTTTTCTTAAAACTACTTCCCAATTCCACAATGCAAATTTCTCAAAACCAACATCTGCAAATTTCTCAAAACTACTTCCCAATTCCACAATGCAAATTTCTCAAAATTAACATCTGCAAATTTCTCAAAACTACTTCCCAATTCCACAATGCAAATTTCTTTTCTCAAAACTACTTCCCAATTCCACAATGTTCCATACATTTCTCACTAACCAAATAAAAACCCAAATGAACTAATACAATTAACTTCAGGGACCTCCCAAACAACAAAACAAAAAAATATTAAACCAAAATGCACATTTTCTCACTATTTTTTCTTCTTTAATCCTTATCCGAGCAAACTCAATTTCAAAATCATTCTTTTTCTCCATTTTACCATCAACCAATAAAATTCTACCAGAATTGACACAAGGTTACTTGCTAGTGACCTTTCAAAAACAACACAACAAAAACATTAAACCAAAATTCACATCTTTCCCAACCCTAAATATCTAAATTCCCCCCAATCTACGTATGAAATTACTCTAGATCGACAAATTCACAGATTTCGAACTCAGGGGAGTTGGATCCGCGAAGAGCATGGGTGGGATGCAAAGTTCTTCCATGGAATCTTCAATTAAATATCCCATGATCTTGCTCTGATACCATGTGAGACTTTAAGAGAGTAAAAAAATGTGAGAATTGAAGAGAGTAAAGAGATTGTTCAAATGCTTACATGAGTTATATTACATTGATGTGATCTATTACATTGAGAATACAATTAAGAGTATATATAGGTTGTTAAAAGAAAAAGACAAACCTTAAAACAAGGATGAAAACATGACCTAAAGTAAGCCTTAAAACAAGGATGAAAATATGCTAATAAACATAATTTCTAACAAAAGGGATGGTGATCTTTGGCAGTGGACAGATATGGGGATAGGGTGGGATCGATCACTGCAACGGTTAGGATTACTCATGGTGTAGGATTATGGAAGAATATTTGGAATGGTTGGAAGAACTATGTGCAAACATATTGTATTCATGGTGGGGGATGGGAGGAATTGCTATTTTGGTAGGACGTGTGGTGGTGGGAGGAACACTTAAGGATGTCTTCCTAGAGTTGTTTTCTATTGCAGAGTACAAGTTTGCAACTGTTGGTAATTTGTTGATGAACTATTTGCTTGGTTATTTGAATTGTAGAAGGTAGGAGTAGCCGTTGTTAGGGAACCTTTTAGGAGCTAGATTTTTGTTGTAAATCCTATTATCTATCGCTAACTGGTGTACAGTTTCACATGGAAGAATATTTGGCTAGTGGGTTCCCACAAAAGCTAGTTTCTTTGTGCGTAGAGGAGCCCTTTCTCGAATATTTACAGTAGAGAGTTTGGTGAAAATAAGGCCATAGAGAGCAACAATTTGGATGTGCTGGCTTTCTATCTCTAGCTATTGATTTGGCATGCATTGATGTGGACAAAGGCTTCGATACATGCAATTTACCTTGGGTTTTATTTATCATTTTGTAGCTTTCCTAATGGTTGGCCAGTGACAGCAATAGAGTTTGATTGGATTTTGGGATGTATTAGGTGTCTAAGCTGCTAAAAATGTATGCGATAATTGAAATAATGACTTACACAACTTATTACTAATAATCAGAAATGAGACAGGACATGTGTATGTGTCATGTGTGGACTTCCCTAATTTTCGAGCAGGATACTAGAGGAAATGGAAGCTATTAACATTTTTATTAGGTCCTAAAGTCATGATTCTGGCACAAATACGTTGGTTTCCTTTTAAGTGAGTTCGGTTTGAGTAAATGCTCACATTCTTTTTGAGTGAGCTTATTGCTTGCATCTTTCGTTGATGAATTTTGACTTTGATACTACATTCTAGATAATTATGATGAAATTGAAACTGGAACACCCTGATCTCCCATCTAAATTCTGTTTATATTTCTTATCATTTATATGTTTTATTTACTAGTGTACTTTTTGATACTCGATGTTAAATTTACTGAATCAAAACTTACTTGCGGATACACCTACTGCAATCCTTGTCAGAAGGTTAGGTGTTTTACTTGATAAGTCTACATTTTCAAGTGCTTTTACTCTTGGTGAGTAGTTCGTCATGTGGGAGATAGAGCATGAGTGTCAGTCCATACAAACATTTGAGTGCAAGAGTCAACATTTTCAATCTTGTGATCAATTAGATAGTTCTAAATACGGAGAGCTTACAGAAACAAAAACCTGGTGGTTTTGCTTGTCTTTTCCCCAGCTAAGTTCTTACTTCATCTTTCTCTTGCATCATTATTTGGTGTAATGTTATCATTCAGACCCCAATGTAGAGACATGAATGAGAACCATTGTGACAAGTATGGGAATTGCTCAATTAGAAGCTGAAGTCAACAAATGCGTTTTGAAAATGTTAACCCACAGAGGCACAGATGGAGAGAGGATCCATATTTCTGTTTGGATTATTATTTAGCTTTGGAATTGATTTACAATATGGATAAGAAATGGGTTTTCGCATAAGTTTTGAACATGATGTGTTTTATTGATTTCTATTTTCATTTTTTTCCTTACAGGTAGTTGTTACCCAAATGAGTGGTGTAGATCATACGTCAGAATCTATTCGTGTGCTTCACATGGGAAAGATAAGGATAAAGCTTTGTAAAGGAAAAATGACACTCGCTAAAGAATCCTATTCCACTTCCCTTTGAAATTTTTTCCCAATTACTGAAGATGATTCTACAATATGGAAAAAGAAGAAGAGAAATCGATAGAATCTGTGAAATTGAGAATGGTTTAGCAGTCATCTCGGTCTCTCATTCCTTTTTTCTTTTTAGTTCATCTGTGCATGTGCTTGTGCACGCAAATTCACTCAAGTGCTTGTGCAACTGCCCAAGGAATCGAGTGCTAACACATAAAGAATGAACATCCAAGCCACTGAAGAGAAGTTCCATTGAAAAAATTGGGGGAAGGGGGGCATTGAACAAGAAAGGATTAAATTATTAGTTTGAATGAGGACATGTAGCTAGCACAAATTCATTCTCTCACGCACATACACATGGAAAAAAACATGCTGAGAAGATGGTTTTCATGCAAAACAGGACCTGTGTTTCACAATTTACATATATTCAGTTGGAATAAGTCAATTTGCCACTTCTGAAGCACTGTTTCTGATCCTTTAGGTATGCGGGGTGAGAGGAGGTGGGAATGCTGCAGCTCAAGCATTGTTTTGGCAATCGAAGAAAGGAGTTTCCTATGTGTTAGCATTTGAATCAGAGCGAGAAAGAAATGCTGCCATCATGCTTGCCCGTAGATTTGCTTTCGACAGCAATGTAAGTGTTTCTCAAACATTTTTCCGCTGTTTTTATATAAAGATTTTATCATTGTAAAGTCATTTTTTTTGTACTTGTTTGCCCTTTTAAAAGAATTTTAAAATGACAGATCATGCTCGTCGGGTCAGATGACAGAACTCCTTTAGATTCTTAAAAGACCTCCAAAGTATTCCCCCGTCACTAAATTGTAATTATGTTAACTTTGCATCACGTATTGTAAGTTTGTAATAGTAAGGTATGACATTTTTTGATTGTGTTATGAGTTTCCACTATTTTTTTTTTTCCTTTAATCCCTCAACCCAAAAAAAGAAGAAAGAAAACACCCAAGGCATTGTCTTTATTTGCCCGTTTGTCCTTGGTGTAACATATTCCCACTTACATATAGTGGGTTTATTTAGAGTTGTTTGGCAATCTAGAAAACATTACTCGTTGGTGTGGAATGATTTATGTGTTGATTGATGTGTTGATGATATTTTGCCTAATAGAAACTTTATTAACTTCACTTCAAAATTTACTCATTTTGTCAATTTTGCAATTCTCTCTTTTTGGGTATTTGCTTCAACTCTTCATTCCTTTTTTCTCACTCCCTAAGTGAGATTTTCACTGAGCATAAGAGGGCTAATACAAATAAAACACCAGAAAGTAAGACAAACTAGCTCTTTATGTCAATTTGAAGTATTTTGGGGTAATTAAATATTCATACGTTGTGAATTTGAAGTCTTGCTTTTTTTTTTTTTTTTTAACTTCGCTTGCACATCACTTGGACAACTCAAGGGATTAGAGGTAATATTGGACTGCGTGAATGGACACTCAAATTAGAGAAAAGCAAGAGAAGGAGAGTGCACCGGATTTATTCAAGCCGTCCAAGAAATGAGAGTGTACTTGTTTTCTTTCTCTATGCTTTTGGAAGTATCCCGTGCCTCTCAACTTGTATCGGTGCAATAAATTTTTTTTTTTTTCGTAATTTCACTCAAAACTAAAGATTTTGATTATTTCAATTTTATGTAAGAAATATAAAGATAATTTATATACATTTCAATCATCTTATTAAATCTAATGATTATTATAATGATAAATTTGTAAGATCACTTAAAGTAAATGAAACTATTTATTATATTGCTTAAATCTTTTTAATACAAAATATTTCACTTTCCTTCTATTCATTCACTCTATTTAGGGTTTTAAAATGGTAACCTATATGAACCACATAAAAGAAATATGATAACACCAATATAATCTTTATAAATCTAGTTAGAAACTTCCGGTTTATCTTTTAATGTTTTTTTTTAAAAAGAAATTAAGTTTAGAGTTCCAACTATTTTTGGAGATTCATTTTTTCACAAGTGGTTCATTTGCTTTGAATGATTTCGCTGGTTATTTTTTTTTTATAAAAATTAACAATTTTCTACATCTCTTTTACATTGTTAGAACTCCAATTATAAATAATATATGAAGAAGAATAAAAAAAAAAGAAATTGAAATATTTTCTATTGAAAAAAAAAATATAAAATTGAAAAGGTTTAAGTAATATAATAGAAAATTCATTTATCTTAAATGATCTTGCTGATTTGATATAATATTGACTATTAAATTTAATAAAATGATTGTAATGTATGTATCTCACTTGTTCTTATTTTTTCCATACGAAATTAAGAAAACCAAAATTACAAAAAAAAAATCACAAAAAAGACCATAGGATGAATTCAATGATATTTTGTATAAAACTCATCAATCATAGCATGGAGAAATTATTACAAGTGCACGACTTATGGAACAGTAATAATATACTTAAGTAATTCCTGAAGGTTGTAACAAGTATTGCTTCGGATCAATTGAAACCTTTAAAAAGTTTACTAATAATATTAATTTTTGCAATAAATTTTTTCATAATTACCGATCATATAACAAAAAACTATAGCCGTCCATAGCATCATTGATTTTGGCATTTGATGTGATATTTATTAATAATTGAATATTTTTTTTAAAATCATTTTAACGTAAAACACGTACTGACGAGTTGTCCGAGCGAGAAAATTGAGGGTAGGCGGCGATTCGTTTTCAGCGTTGTCTTGTAAATTTTATTGATAATGCCAGTTTTTTATCAATAAAACATCAAACTGACAATCACCAAATCATCGAAAGAAAAAAAAAAGTCACCGGAAAACTATGGAAAACTGTGGAGGTCGAGAGCAAGTGAAGGTAATGGAGGGAATAGAGCAAAAGACAGTGAAAGTTAACGGCATAAACATGCACGTGGCAGAGAAAGGGCAAGGCCCAGTGATCCTCTTCCTTCACGGCTTCCCCGAGCTATGGTACTCTTGGCGGCACCAGATCACTGCTTTAGCTTCCCTCGGATACCGAGCCGTGGCTCCTGACTTGCGCGGCTTCGGCGATACGGACGCTCCGGCTTCCGTCACCAGCTACACCTGCTTTCATATAGTAGGCGACCTCATTGGGCTTCTCGATGCAGTGGCGGCTGACCAGGAGAAGGTCTTCGTGGTGGGCCATGATTGGGGTGCCTTGATGGCTTGGTACTTGTGTCTGTTTAGACCTGATAGAGTCAAGGCCCTGGTAAACTTGAGCGTTGTGTTTAATCCAACAAATCCCACAAGGAAGCCTATTGAGAGCTTGAGAGCTTACTATGGTGATGACTATTACATCTCCAGATTTCAGGTTCTCTTTTTTTTTTTTTTTTTTTTTGACAATTGCATGAACGTTTTTTTTTTATATTCCAATTTAAACAATCTAATATGTGAAAATGATTACCCCTAGTTGGGTTTGATAGCATGGAATTGGATGGAAACGAAGTTCACAGTTGATAAAAGCGGCAATTAAGCTTAATTTCAATTTCAAACTTAACTTCAATTCCACGCTAACTATAATATCAGATTGATTGCAGTTATATAATAATAACCCAGATAAGAAAATGCAAAATTTTAAAGTTTTTTTTTTTTCATTCCAAAGAGAAAAATCAAAGTTTGGTAGTGGAACCTGACACCCTCCATCTCCTTTTGAGAATAATTCAGTCTTGTATTGATTACTTTTTATAATAATAATTAATTAATAAAAATTTATCCTAAATACAGTCGACTTAGCTGATAGTAGAAAAGGTTTATGATTTTCTGTATAAAATGGATTTTGAAAAGTTTATTGTAAAACAGTAATGGAGCTAAACTGTTTAATGTTTGTAAGGTTGAAAGGGAGGGAAAACAGATTTTTAAAGGGAGTGGTTGGGAGGGGTAGGGAAGGGAAGGGAAGGGAAGTGAATGTGATGCAGAATAGAAAAGATTATATTTATTATTTTGGGACGTTGGATTATGTTGTAACGACAATATTTTTGGAGATGGTATTTTAAAAAAATTAGATTTAAGCAATTAAACGGTTATTATGATTTGATTTACTTTTTTATTTAAATAATATGTGGTACCTATACAAGAGCATTCATATTGAGATTGTAAGGATTATGGAATAAACTACTCGTTTTGTTATCTCTTGTTTCTCTTTTTTTTATTTTTTTTGGTCTGATTTCCCTTTGTCTGTCTATCTCTGTCTGATATATTTTTTCTCTGTCTAATATTCTAGATTCTTTGTTGTTTCTCCGATTTCTCAATCTGTTTCTCTTTCTATTTATTTGTCCTACATCAAAAGGGAAGATAAGGCCTTGTTTGAGTGTTAACAAAAATAATGGGAGGGTAAATTAACTTACCTTTTTTAATGGGAGGGTAAAATAACTTTCCCTTGTTCGGTTAGGAGGGGGAGGGGAATGAATAAGATTGCTGTTATATTACAAGTATACTCTTCCTTATAAATAAACTGCTAGGGTAAAGGTAAAATTGAAATTACAGAATATAAAACAAAGCCCCCAATCCCCTCCCCTCTCCTCCCATAACCCCAAATTGGGCAGTATTAAAACTGGGGCTTTGGAGGGGATTAAAATCCCCCCGATCTCCTTCCTCTCCCTAATAAATTTTTTTTCCCAAATAAAGGTTATTAATATCCAACCCCCTCTCCCCTCCCCTCCCCTCCAATAGCTTAAGTCCGAAACAATGTTTGGCCAAATAAGAAACAAAAACCATTTCATAAAATCTCTCGGATAGTACCCAGTACTATGATTCTACTTTTGTGTCTTTTTACATGAATGACCCACTTTATATTTAACATATTATTACTTATTTGCTTTGTTAAGAGTATTAGGGTTAGGAATGTCAAGGGTTTCTACGTATTTTCTCATTATTATGTTTTTTATATATATAAACCTTAGGGTTAGTAGGCCATTAAGTTTTATAAACATCAACATGATATCAAAACTCATAGTTTGAGACTCTAGTGGTAGTCTTAGGTAAACCAAAAAAAAAGTTTCCAATTAATACTCTTAGCATGCTTCATGGAATTGAATAATATATTTTTTTTGATAAGGGAACTGTATAATATATTAATGCAGGAGCATGGGGAGATAGAAGCAGAGTTTGCAAATATTGGTACAGAGAGAGTTCTCAAGGAAATCTTAACGTACCGTACTCCAGGTCCCCTTCATTTACCTAAAGGCAAAGGATTTGGACATCCACCGGATACTCCAATTGTCTTGCCCTCTTGGTTGTCAGAGGAAGATGTTAAGTACTATCTCAGCAAATTTGACAAGAATGGCTTCAAAGGAGGATTGAACTATTACCGGAATATTGACCTGTAATGTTCCCTTTTAACTCTCTGATGACTTTGAACATACATCTAAAATTCATGCTGATGTGTCAATGGGAAGATCAAACTGTTCTATTAATTTGATAAACTTTCATAATCTAGAAGATGCTAAGAGTAGACTTTTTCAGTCTAATCTTCCTTTTTTCCGTGTCTAGTAGGCTTATCTCATTTTTTTCTTTTTTCCAATTTTTTCCCGGTCTGGTAGGCTTATCTCATTTTTTTCAATTTTCTCGTCTGTATATACATCTAAAATTCATGCTGAAATGTCAATGGGAAGATCAAACTGTTCTATTAATTTGATAAACTTTCATAATCTAGAAGATGCTAAGAGTAGACTTTTTCAGTCTAATCTTCCTTTTTTTCCTTGTCTGGTAGGCTTATCTCATTTTTTCCAATTTTCTCGTCTGTATATATGTAAACTCACTCCAATTCTATGATTTGTTATTCAAGGCATTATGCATTTCTAATAGATGGATGGTAAAAACACAGATTTCGTGGTAAAATCAATACATTTGATACTAAAACTGTTTTTTTACGAATATAATGACTTTTACCTCCAAATATATTGTTTTACGAGGAAATGTATTAAAAAAGCATGCCTTGTTTTGCTTCTAGACATCATAGATTGACCCCTCACTTTATGGTTTTGTCAGTAAATGGGTCTGCCTAACTTTGTATAAATTATTGGGTGTTCCGAGCACAGCGATGCTGTTTCATACATGCTGTGTTCACTTGTTTTGTGTGTCTGAGGGGACGAACACCTGGAGTATCTTTTGTTTGTGGATTCAATAGAAATGATGAATTTCTGAGACCCAGGTGGTATCCAAAAGTGACATGTTTCATAACTACCTTTCTTCCTTCTTTTTTCTTCCCTTTTAAGCAATGTTTGCATGAGCATTAAATGTTATTCCTTTAATATTTTGTAACAGAAACTGGGAGCTCATGGCACCATGGACAGGTTGCCAAGTTAAAGTACCAGTTAAGTTCATTGTGGGCGACAAAGACCTCTGTTATCATATCCCAGGCGTCAAGGAATATATTCACAGTGGTGGATTCAAGAAAGATGTACCTTTTCTGGAGGAAGTGATAGTAATGGAAGGAGTTGCTCACTTTCTCAACCAAGAGAAGGCTGATGATATTAGCAAACATATTTACGAGTTCATCCAAAAGTTCTGATCTGCATTTCCAGATCTGTCGTTCTGTTCATTGCAGAATCTGTCTTTGTTTCAATACTGTGGCTGCTGGGATGTAATGAAAGATCCTAGTTTATGGAATTGAACTAAATAATTTCTGATGAAACATTCTATCTTTGGAACTAAATAATTTCTGATGAAACTGAAAATTCTATTTTGAAACAAGGGTTTCAACTTTTTTTAGCTTGTCTTGTTAGCTATTTCCAACAATTTTGTCCATCTCAGTTTTGGATTCATCTAGTTTGATACACATGATCACACTGAATTGAATCGATAATCAAATCAGAGGTAATAATATAGTTTGAGAATTGGTTCATGACCCGAAAAGACACGATACGATTCATGAGACCAAACACAATAGATCATAATAGAAACATGATCTCCTCTACTATAAACAGTAATCTGATCATTTTCTCCAAGATATCACCAATGGTAACACTTCAGTTCTTCATGTAGAAGACAAGAGAGTTTTGGCTGGGGTAAGAAGAGAAACAGCACCATGATCTGGACTTAAGAATTTCCTATATACTGCCTTGAGCTTACTTTCTGCAGCTGAAGCATGAAATTTGACCAACAGCTTTGCACAATCCCTGTTGCATTTGGCAAAAACAAGACCAAGATAAATGAATATTCAGGAGAGCAAGATTATTTTCTCATGATTCTACTAAAAAACAAATTGAAACAGTCAAAATTTAAAGGCGATGAAGGGGGAGGAGACTATACAGTAGCTGATCTTCAGAGTAGCCTGTATGATGCCTTAAAGTTTCGGTCCAGAAAGGGGTCCTATCTAGGGTGCACCGTGCAGCATAGACAGCTGAGGCAGCCATCATGGAGGGGTGGTACAAAATTACGGTGGGATATTGCATCAGACCAAGCTCAGCTAGGAAGAACACCATATTCTCCATCTGCAGTATCAAAACATTTAACATAATATCTGTGTCTGAAATAATCAGGACAGGTGCAAAATAATAAAGCTTTGTGAGATTAGTACCTCCTCCTTATCACATAAAATAGAGGCTTTGATATATCGAACAAGGAAGACATACGGCGTAGGAACACTTAAATACCACTGTAACTGTCCCAAGATTGCTTTCTCCATGCCCAGAACCTGTTCTCTGACATAAGCATCGTCTGATATGCAAACAAAGTCATTAACCTGCAAATTCAGATCCACAAAAGGGTAGGGTCAACCATAAAAAAATCAAGGGAGTGATAAATTCATACTTCAAAAAGAGTGAATCTAAGTCTGATAAGAGAACATTGGGTGATTGGTTGCAAGCTAATTGTAAGTCTGATAAATTATCCCCATGGAATGTCCCTTGGAACACCCTTTTTGTCACTGCCTGTGTGTCCTTGCGGAACTGCCGAAATAAGAGGATATTTGAAAAATCCTTTCTAAGCCTTTCGGCCATCCTTCCTGACTGCAAGTTCAAAGCTGTGGAAGTTTTGCACTTGGGATTTCAGAAATCAAGCAAAAAACAGCCTTCTCCCCCTCATTTTAACTGGTTTTGCATTAACTCGGACGGCTCTTCAAAGATTAATTTCTGTTTTGCGGGATCGGGTTGTGTTTTTGAGGGATGAAAATGGTAATTGGATTAAGGGTTGTGCTAGAAGTGTGGGGCGGGCTAACAAGCCTTACAGCTGAGTTTTGGGGTCTTAGGGATGACCTCATGATGGCTAAGGACCTTAAGATTAAAAATTTGATTGTTCAGGTTGATGCTGCATAATTCACCTTCTAAATGAAGCTGATGCCAATTATTATCCTAATGGAACTATTATCAATGACTGCAGGTGCCTCATCCATCATTTCCAATGCTTTAAAATTGGCTATGGGGAAGCCAATGCTTTAAAAGCATCATTTCCAATGCTTTAGCGAATAAGGGTTGTTTCCCTTCCTTGCCAATCTTTTTTGTATTTTGAATCACCTCCTGTTGATATTTTGGACTCTTTTCATTTTGATTACTGGGGAGGTTCTCTTCCAAGAGCTGTAAACTCTGTTTCTTAATTAAGTTAGTTCATTATGCAACAAATAAAAAAGAGAGTGAATTTATACTACCTCTGGTGCCCAAATCTCTTCATACTTGCATGCTATAAGCATTGAGCTGATGCCAACCAACTGAAGCTCCCTCCTTGGTACAGCCTTCACCGAAAGGAATCGGTCAACAAGATTTATAGTAAGGTAGAGGGTTTCTGGCATAAGTTCAAACTTGCGGTGAACTTCTATCAACCAGTCAACAAGTATTGATCTCATTTTAGCATTGACATCTGGCTGTGAGTCCATGTAGTCATGTACTCGACCCTCATCCTGCATCAATAAATTTATTATGTTATAATGTCACAAGTACAGAGAGTGAGAGACAGAGAAAGAGAGGGATTTTGGTTGAAAGATTATTACTTCTGTGAGCTTGTAAAACTTGTACATTTCATCTACATATTCAACAACTGCCAATTCATTATCGACATCAGCTGCATCGATGTTCACTATTGGATCCCTTGGCTTATTTGTCAGTCCACTAGCAGCCTGAGGAGGATATCAAATTCAGTACACAAACAAGGAATCAAGATCAACAAACATACAAGAAAAGAAAAGAGAAAGATGCAAGCAATTATCTGTCTAGAGCACCTTGCTTCGTGCACTGAGAATTGAAGTAAAGGCCCTGACTTGAATTGAAGTAAAGGCCCTGACTTCCTTCCTTGAAGGCCCTTCTTTTGGTATTCTTTTGTTAACAGGTCTGCTCTTTTCAGTTTCATCAGAGCTTATCACGATTATTGTCTCAGGTTTCGGTTTATTAACCACCTTCTTTGCTACTACCTTTGTTGCGACACCACCTTTCCCCGCTGCAACCCCATTAACTGCAGCCCCTTCTTTGATTGGCTTCTGCAAACTCAACAGAGTTCAATGTATTAGGCGAAATTCTTAAATCAGAGTCTTAATTGACAAAATGGTGAAAGACTACCTTCCCCACTTGAGCAGGTCGTTCAGGAACAAAATTGCCGATATCTTGAAGAACTCTTCTGTTTCTTCCATCTGCCAAAACATCCTTCTGCTTCACTTCCTCTAAATATGTACAATAAACTTAGATTTGTAAGAACATGAACAAAAAGGGATTAGTGGAAATTGGAAAGATATCACCATAAAACTAATGAATGAATGGGGAACAATCTTATGGTGTTTGATTGTTCACCATAGCCAAAATGCAATCATAAATGGTGAACAATCAGACATCTTAAATAGAAGACATAATGAAAAGTGCAAAGACCCTGAAGACAGTTAAAACCAACCCCTCAGGAAATAATGTTACCTGGACACAAGAATTTGAATTAATCTGAATCTAAACCCTTGATCTATCAACAATAGTTAAAAAGAATTGAAAGAACAAGAACATTCCAAAAGGAATAAAGATAAAGAAAACTACGACTAAAACATACTTAGACTTGGATCAACAGAGTCAAACCTTTATACATCTCTATTGAACCATTGAACCACAAAAATCAACTAATAACAACAGATTGTTGGTTAATTCAATTGAGAAAATTAAAATAATTTCTTCTTTTATCTAAACAGTAAGGGGTAAAAGAAGATCTAATCATGAATAGGTGAAATTGCTCTGTAATAAAAATACTATGAATCAAACCCATTTGCAAATTCAACCATAACCATGATAGTAATGACAATAATCAGCTTAGCAAAATACAATGTTACTATGAATCAAACCCATTTGCAAATTTAACCATAACTATGATAGTAATGACAATAATCAACTTAGCAAAATACAATGTTTTATAAATGTTACCCCAGAACTTTGTGACGTTTAATTAATGTTATCCATTTTCACCAAAAAAAGATGATAATAATCATTATATAAACAGTAAAACCCACAAGAACTTGAAAGAGAAACATAAAAAAAGAATGTTGCATATTTAACCCTAAACCCACAGAAAAACAATCTCCATACCAGATCAAACAGAAAAACCCTCAAAAGATCATGAAAAAAAGAAAAAATAATATGAAAATAAGAACCGACCAATTGCGGATTCACTGAAAATTTTCCAAAAAACAGAACAATCATGTGACGACTGCAAAAGAATGACCTGTATACCCAAATTAAGAAGATAAATCACAAACAATCATCAAAGAATAGTATGGTAATTTGACAACTAGAACAAAACCCGTTTGCAGATTCGCGTAGAAATGATCAATTGACGTAACTTGAACAAAAACAAAAATACCCAAATCAAGATTCAACAAAACAAAGAATTTAAAGTGCACCTCTGATTTCTTGTTTCTGAGGACGAACAGCTCTTGAAGCCATTTCTGATCGTTCTTGCTCTTGGTTTTGGGTGAGTACTCCTCCGATAGTCGCTAACAATGACGACTAGCACGCGTCTCCCCCTCTGCGTTCTCAGTAGCCACTCTCTCTGCAACTTTCTCTCTCTCTCTCTTTCTCCCTCTAAATATCTCTGTGCAAATTCTTTTTTTTTTTTCTGTTCCTTTATTTTTCTCGCTCTAGGGACTAGAAGGTTTGTGTGTAACAAGAAAGGAGCGCTCAGTTCCCCTTTTGAAGCGACGCAAGTCTCCAACGGTCGAAATATTTGCATTCAATCTCGACCTTTTAATCGATACAGATCCAGCGGCTAAGAAAGGTTCCTTATATGTTAAAGTTAAACACTCGCTTTTAAGGTTTTGGAATTTTCTAGCCTTTACTGGTACGGGCCTTACAGGTGGGTAACCAGGTAGGGTCAGCCATTGTAAGAGGAACCCAAACATCTGTTTTTTTTAATAATTATTTTTATAGAAGAGGAATTTTTTTTAGTATTAGTATTAATTTTGTTGAATTTGGATTGCACTCTACTAGTTACATACCCGAGCTATGCACAGATTTTTTATTTTTTTTTGTATTTAGTATACCTTTTATTTTAAAGGATCGATTTAAAAAATAATAAGATTCATGCATCTTTTATAAATAGTTTAAATGTAAATTTTATTCACATGTTAATTGTACTTTTTACTCTCATTTTTGTTTGATTTCTTGCTTTGGCTTATCAAAGTTCTCTAACTGTGCTAAGTCTTTTGTGACACTGTAAAAAAATATATATTATATATTCGTACAATATAAGATAAAAAAAATAGAAGAGAAGATTGAAAATGAGATAATTTCTATAAATTAATGAAATAAAATTATTTTTATATTTATTTTTAATATAAATCAAATGTAAAATTAAATGAAATAAACTCATTTTCATTTAATAATAAACTCATTTTTCTTTTTTATTTGTGCAGACAGAAATGGGTGATTGATAAAATTAAATCTGTACAATTTTAGGTGAATTAGTCTTAACACTATATATATATATATATATATATATATATATATATATATATATATATATATATTCCCCTTTTCAATTATACCCTCATTTTATGGAATCTAATGATATTAATTTCTCATATAAAAAAAATCAAATGGGATGTGAAATTGAACATTTCTTTTTCTTTTCATGAGTTGAAGCATTGAGTTTTTTTTTAATTTTTAATTTTTTTAGGGGCCTTTGTTAACATTAAATGTTTTTTTACAATTATTTTTAATTTTCTATTTTGTTTTCAAACTAAAAAAAACATATTTAGTTCAAAAAAACATCAACTTATTTTAGAATTAAAAGCATAATGCAAAAGAGATAATTATACAACATTTATACGGTAAATATTCCTAAAAAATAAAATAATGTATGTGATGATATTATTTAATAGAAAATTTTTTGTTACGATTCCCGAGGTTGCACAAATGTTTCAATTTACTTTGGTAATTTTAATTTGCGTCTAACTCTCAACCATATAAATGGTTACAATGTTTTATTTCTGACCAATTTCGATCAATTTTCACGGTTAAATCACATGTATAAAACATACGCATGTGAAAAGAGATAAAAAATTTATATCATATGACATATTTTCGAGATAATTTTGTATTTGGTGTTAGTTAATACACACTTGTTTTATACGTATAATTTAACAGTGAAAATGGATTGAAATTAGTCAAAAAGAATACATTATTACAACAAGTTATGTAATTGAACGTTTAATAATCACAAATTAAAATGTCAATGATAAATTAAAACATTTATCAAATTTTGAAGGTGGCAACGAATTTTTATTATATTTAATATAATATAATATCAATATATTAGTATATATAATAATACATTAAATAAAGATAATATAATTATCTAATTATTAAACAAGTTATGTAATTGAACGTTTAATAATCACAAATTAAAATGTCAATGATAAATTAAAACATTTATGAAATTTTGAAGGTGGCAACGAATTTTTATTATATTTAATATAATATAATATCAATATATTAGTATATATAATAATACATTAAATAAAGATAATATAATTATCTAATTATTAAACAAGTAAAGGCTCGTTATGTTAAAATGGAAAGCAAAACGGAAAAAAACAGTTCAACTTGTAAACATTTAAAAATATTTGGTTAGATTGGACTTAAAATTAAAATTTTTATTGATAATTTTAAGGAATTTCATTGGTAACGTTATTTTTGGATCCCACACTTATATTGAAATTACAATAAAATTCTTTAAAATTACTAGTGAAGTTTCTTATGAGTCTAAAATATCAATTTTAGATTCGATCTAACTACGTATTTTTGGCAAACGATGTAGAAATAATATAAGAATAATAGAAAAAAATAATGTGAAAGGCATGGAGATATCAAGAGAAAAAATAAAAAAATATAGAAGTTTTGGACAGATCTAAAACATTAATTTTAAATCCGATCTAATCAAGTATTTTTATTAAACATGAAAGTAATGAAAATAACCAGAGAAAAAAACAATTGTGTTGGAGATGCAGCGTATCGAACCCGTACCTCTCGCATGCAAAGCGTCTACCATTTGAGCTATATTCCCATTCGCAACTATGTTGTAACACAACATATAAATACTATTCAAATTCTACACGGCTGAAACTTCACGCTCTTTACTGCTCAAAAGACCAGAATCAAAACAGCACCACGCTCTATTCACATATTCACAAAAAAACCCCTCTTCAAAAATCAAAACTGAAAAACCCTTTTGTTTTCGTCGTCTTCTTCTTCTTTCTCTGCAAATCCATAGATAGATGGATTTCCAGGTGGTCGTCCTAGCCGGTGGCACTTCAAAGAAGCTCCTCCCTTTGGTCTCCAAGGTGTTTCCCTCACTCAGTTTTTTTTTTTTTTGTTTTTCCGTTTGACCAAACATTCCCTAAATAATCCATTGGGCATGGTTAACATCAATTTTCTTCTTCAATTCTAACTTCTTGTTTCTTTGTTTTTTTTTGGAGAAAGCAGGAGGTGCCAAAAGCGCTTCTTCCGGTGGCGAACCGGCCGGTTCTGTCTTACATTTTGGAGCAATTGGAACTCAGTAACCTTAAGGATCTCATTGTTGTACGCTTCTCTTTTTTCCCTTAATTTCCTTTTTTTCTTTTCTACTCTTTGTTTTTTAAAAGAGCGAATAGTGCAATGATAAATTTTGTATCTTAGAATATTCTCGAGATGCAAAAAGTATATATTCGTTTCTTTTATTTGATTTTTTGCAGTTTTCCCTGTGACCAAGACTGGGGATTACTATGAGAAACCATATTTGGGTGTCTGGTTTTGCTTGGGTTTTTACTTCTCTAGTTTTAAGGGTTCTTGATTTACCTCCCTTTATATATTGTGGTTTAGGTGGTTGAAGGGCAAGATGCAGCTCTTCAAGTTGGTGGTTGGATATCAGGGGCTTATGTTGATCGCCTACATGTTGAGGTATTTCTTTTACCTAGAATTTCATTTGTATAATAAATGTGCGTGTGTGTGTATATATATATATATTATGATGCATACTTCCAATCAATACATTAATAAGTAAACTAATCACTAGTTAAAAAAAATGCGTCCTTCTGTTCACGTGCTAAATGATTTAAGAAACTGTATCCAATGGAGGTTGTACTGGACCTAAATTGTTTTGTGTATGCTATAGGGTTGTTAGCATTTGCTGCTTGATTTTGTGAAACATAAAAATTCTCATGAAAGATGAAAGACTTGTTGTTTTGCCTTCAACTCGATCTTTTTGCATCTATATTCTTTTTATAGAAGATTAGAATGAGGTGAAGCTAAGAGGTGCCATATAAAGTAGAAACGTTGAAGAGGTGCAATAAGATAACTATTGCACCAAATCTATATGAATCGAATTCAAGGCATGGAAATACAATAACAGGACAGACTTTAAATCAAGTAAGCTGATTATGAAGCGATTTGGAGAAAACTTAGTATTAGCTTTATCAAGAGTGAAATAGTTGATGGCTAATATGAATGGAGTGTGAGGACTGAAGATCATTTAGAAATAATTAAGCTGATTTCAAATTAGTATGGACAGATGGAGTGGGCTTTATCTAGAACTAAGTTGGTTAAAGTGCTTTCTGGTAGGAAAAAATTATCCGCGAAACAAATGCAGCCTGACGACTGAAGCCAGAACTTGTTTGCTTCAGCTGAAAATACCAGTTCCACTTTATAGGAATTCGAATAAGGGATTGATAAGTCCATTTGAGCATCCAGGAAAATGATGAGAAAACCAAGTGCAACAGATGTAATCACTACTGGTTTATTATATTTTTGAGTGCATATTCTTCAAAATTGGTAGTTTTTTTTTGTGTGCTGTTTATTTATTAAAGAAATAAGTCCTCAAAGTATTTATTGCAAATGAACATTTAAGGGAAGGTGTCTTTTTGTTTAATATCATGATCCAGTCCTAGAATTTTTTTTCCATAACTTCTCTTTTGTAACCTTTTGTTTCCTTTCCATCCTTGAGTACTGTATTGTTGTAGGCTTGGTATATTCCCTTTTATAAGTAAAAGTTTAATAATAAAAGAATCGAAGGGGTGGCCTCCCATGTACAAAAGCAACTATCCACAATATAGTGTTTCTATTAATTCTATAAAGCTAAAGCTCATTTACAAAAAATTCCCCTCAAACCAAAAGAATAAGAGTTGAAGCCATTTCCTTAAGAACGACAATCAACCTTTCAATTTTCACACCATTGAAAGGTCTTGTATTTCTTTCCATCCAATTCATGCACCAAATGGAGAGTGGAATTAAAGCTATGATTTTCCTTCTTTCTTTTGAAGCTCGAATCCCACTCCAAACCCCTACCTTCTTTAAATTCGAACCAGCACTAATCCAGCAAAGCCCCATAATTTGAAGAGCCGTTTCTTAAAGATGCATTCGCTAAGAACTCCCTGACAAGGTGATGACGAACTAGGTAGCATCGGTTGACAAACACTTTTCCTCTCTTTTTGGAGATTTTTGTTGATAAAAATCCTTCTGAGTTGCTTCTTAAACAAGAACAGCAACTTTAGGAGGGGCACATAGTTTCTTGAGGGAAATTTGAACTTCCTTCTATAAGGGATAGAAGAGCCTTTGTAGAATGAAATAAGCTTAAATTTCCCATCCGCTTTAAGCTTCCATTTCATTCTATCTTCCTTTTGCAAACTAAATCCCACTTTCTAGATGCATTCAATGAAATCCCCAATTTGTTGAAGTTCCCAATCTTGATCATTGATACGCCTTTGAGGGGTCCAGCTGAATTTGAATTTAAATTATCATTTGGTGTAACTTTATCATCATTTCGAGCTATTAGCACTCTTTAGCTGTAATGTGAAAAGGGAAAGGAGTCTTTTAATCTGGCTACCCATAATAATTATTCCATTTATCTTGACTTTTGCTTAATAAGGATTGACTATATGTATGAGAGAAAAATAATGAGATTGTTTCTTTCTTTATTACCTTGTAAATATCATGAAAACTGATGGAGACTGTATCTGTACCTTTGCAAGTACTAAATGGTATGAAGATTTTGAGCTCAAAAATATTTTGATCTCAAATTATTGGCAAATCAAACTTAGGAAGTGACATGAGTTGATTTTGAGAGGTTTGGAGGATAGCAACATGCACTGGGATGAAATATATGATTTGAGTCCCACTTTGTTGGTTCTTATGCTGACAAACCATGATCGCCATTAAAGTCTATCTCTCCCTCTCTCTCTCTCTCTACACACTTATTTATTTGTCTTTGTGGGTATTGGGGATGGGTGGGAGGGGTGGTATTTTAGGGGACTGAGTTCTATTTTTGATATATGCCAGCTTTTTTGAGCTGTGACAGTGTTGGGGTACTCATCCCTAATTCCTAAGTGTGTTCTAAGATCTGCCCAATTGTAGCCTGAGCTGACAAAGAAGTACCTGGAAATAGCCCCATTTGGTTCATGTTTGTTCTGACAGGGATGAGTCATTCCCCCAGTGTGAGGGAAGCATGCCCTAATTTATAATGGGTTGGCCCTATGATAAATTAAAATAGAAAAGGTCATTGTTCTAGATGTAAGATAATTTGATATTGTGATAATCTGGTATAAGCACATTTTGTTTTTATAGCTTAACTTTCTTTTGGTCAAGATTGATCCTGTTATTCTGATTTATTTTGGAATTGAAGCTAGCTAACCCTTGAATGTGTCCTATTCTATACAGAAGTGAATATGGGGAGTGGAAAGTGGTTATGAAAACACCTACCTGTCGTTTGTACATACAGAACCATTTCTTTCTTTCTTTTTTATGTTCCCTAATTAAGTCAAGTGGTCATTTTTTTTTGTGTGGAAGCTGGTTATACATTCCACATTCACCTTATTTAGCGTTTTTTTTTTTTTGGTAAATATTATAGGATCAGGTTCCATCTAGATAAAACAGAGATTAATTTGACTTTTATAAAATTGTAGGTTGCTACAGTCCCTGAGGATGTTGGAACTGCTGGTGCACTTCGGGCCATCGCACACCACCTGATTGCAAAAGACATTTTGGTTAGCATTCGTATTCTTTCTAGTGTTTTGAGTTGTATAGAGTTGTTTCTTTACAGCCATTGGTACTTCATGTTCCTGCAGGTTGTGAGTGGAGATCTTGTTTCTGATGTTCCTCCTGGTGCAGTTGCAGCTGCTCATAGACGACATGATGCAGTAGTGACTACAGTGCTTTGCTGTGCTCCTGTAAGTGGACCTTCAGAGTCAGGACCCTCTGGTGGAAAAGATAAAACAAAGAAACCAGGATGCTACAACATTATAGGACTGGATCCCTCTAAACAGTTCTTATTATATATAGCTACAGGTTATATATCTGATATTTAGTTTTTTATTTATTGTGTTACTTGCTATATTCCTTATGTAGCTCTTGTTATTCTTGGCAGAAGCTGAAGTTGAGAAAGATACTCGAATTCTGAAGAGTATTCTCCGTGCAGTAGGTCAGGTAGTGGATTGCCATCGGTCAAATTATAATCCTTTTGTATTCTAGTAAGCCTCTTCTAGCAGCTGAGAACTAGTGGCCCTCTGGTGATTCTGATCTAGGACATGCTCGTTCTATGTTGTACACTTCGTTTGGAACCAAATGAAAATAGAATTCATTTTATTTTTAAATGAATTGAAAAAATAATTCCATTTGCAAATGAATTGAAATGAATTTTCATGTTTGGATTTTTTTAGATAAAATTGTAGAATTCAATTTAATTTTCATGTTTAGAATGTTTGAAATAAATGGGATTGAATTTAATGTTCAGATTATAAACCTTTTCATTGAAGAACTTAGTCATTTTTGTTCAACTATATGAGAGAGTTTTGGTTAACATAATTTTTTCGATGAAATTCATTGCAAATTCTATCAATTTTGATAGGATTTGCAACAAGCTAACTCAATTCCATAGTGAATTCATTTATAAAGGAATTCCGTAGTTTTTTTGTCTTTCCAAATATAACAGTAGTCTTGCTAACAAGTTTCACGGCTTATTAGTTATTATAGACTTTCTAACACCTAGTTGGTGTCAGAAAAGAATGTTTAGCCTCTTTCTGCCCTTCATGCTGAATGGAAACCTGATCTGATGATGCTTCCTCAAGAAAAATTCAATTACCGATGTATGTTTTTACGATATTTCTTAACCATTCAAGTTCCAATAAAATGCATGTTAAGTTTGTGTATTTTCTTTTTCTTTTCAAAATCTATAAAAGGAGAAGTTCTTAGATTGAATGTCCATGAGAGTCCTTGTAGATTTAGAGGATTGAACTTGGCTGTTATTCTAATTTTTTCTTTCTCATTCTCAATTTAGATGGAGATTCGAGCCGATCTAATGGATGCCCATATGTATGCCTTCAAAAGGTTGGTCGTTTTTATATTTTGCTTCCAAGTTATCTTTCAAATATCAAATTGAATGCTCTTTTCTTTATTAATTCGTCCCTTCTGTCTCTCTCAGGTCTGTTCTGCAAGAAGTTCTTGAACAAAAGAATACATTTCAAAGCTTAAAACAGGATGTACTTCCTTATCTTGTCCAGAGCCAGCTGGTTAGTTTAATAAGGTCCCTGCATATAAGTTTTGTTACGGGATACATTCATTTCTCAATAATTTCTGATATAGTTCTTGGTTCTTTTATGGGCATTAGAAATCAGAAGCCTTATTAAATGGTGGACAAGTAGAAGAAAATGGAACTGAGAAGGTTGGTTCCCAGAACAACCAAGTAATGCTATCTCGAATTCTTGCTAATGCATCCTCACCAAGCTTTCATGAACTCTATGCATTGGGTCCTAATGGTTCTGGGCCTGTGCGAAGAACCCATAAATGCTGTGCTTATATTGCAAGTGACAGTAGATACTGTGTGCACTTGAATTCCATTCAAGCCTTCATGGATATTAACCGAGATGTGAGTTTATACGGCTCTCAATGTGTTTCTCTTAATTTAAAATGTCTGTTTTACTATTATGTGAACATTTTCTTGATCGAGTTGGGCTTATTTTGGTTTTTAACATGTCAGGTTATAGGTGAGGCAAATCATCTGTCAGGGTATTCATTCTCTTCTCATAATAACATCATCCATCCTTCAGCAGAGCTTGGATCAAAAACTACCGTGAGTCTAGTCTAAAAAAGTAACCTTTCTTCTGGAATCAGTTAAAAATAGATTGGGATATATATTACCAATTTACATTAATAGTTGAACTGTAAACTGAATGTTGAATTCTTTTCTCTTTTTGTGCTCAAGCTGAAGCATTTTCTTGTGTAGTTATTAAGTGGTTGGTTGTTGTAGGTGGGACCACATTGTATGCTAGGGGAAGGTTCACAAATGGGTGACAAATGTAGTGTGAAAAGATCTGTAATTGGCCGCCACTGCCGGATAGGTTCCAATGTTAAGGTAAATGATTTCTCAACAATAAAGGTCCAGAAAAAAAATGGAGCTATATTTAATCTTTTTTTCAACGTGTATGCAGGTCATTAATTCAATTGTAATGAATCATGTTACCATTGGAGATGGTTGTTCAATACAAGGTTCTGTGATTTGCAGCAATGTACAACTTCAAGAACGTGTTGTATTGAAAGATTGTCAGGTAACCTCTCTGTCTGTCTGTGTGTGCGCATTTGTGTTTTCACTTACATGCGTATGCAGACTCTTGTGGCTAATGTATGATTGACACATTGTGCTGCGTCCAGGTTGGAGCAGGTTATGTAGTTACTGCAGGCAGTGAGTACAAAGGAGAGTCTTTGGCTAAAAGGGAGAAATGATGGGAAGGGCAAGTATTATGCTAGGAAGACAAATTACAATCTCCATGGAGAAGTTACAATCTCGACATGTCATTATTCCAGCATGTTTCATTGTAGATCAGAGCATGCCTTTTGGTAACCAGAAGCCGGGAGTACAATTTGGTACCCTTGGCAATTAAAGGAAGCGCCAGTCTCAGGAATGTGTTCTTTCTTGTACTTTTCAGCTTCATATTTGTCTTGCAATTTAGATTATTGGGCTACTTGCATCATCTGATTGAGTCTATCCCATGTAATTTTAAGTTGACTCTGGAATTTATAAGATTAGCACCAATTTTGTCTTGTCCCTGGAAGAATGTTAATGGAATTTTATTGGGCATTGAGTTGAATAGAACCTGGTTTGCTCATCCGAAATGAACAATTTCAGTAACTGGGCAAGATGAGAAGTAAGGATTCGAGATATAATTTTGTACATAAATGTGCAAAGACTTATAGGTCTCAACTCTGTCAAGTGAGTAGGGTTGTCAACCTTAAGAATTAAAATCAAGTTAGTAGGTGTAAATGATCTAGGTAAGTATCATCTTATAAAAAAATCTTGGACAGCCTTTACAGCATCTATCTTAATAATACCTCAAGTAGCTCGAAAAAAATGGCCATTAAAGCCATCAACACCCGGTGTGCTGTCCGGGTTAAGGTCATCTATGGCGTTGTTAATTTCCTCATCTTGAGGTACTTTGAATGATTCAGTATTTTGATCATCCGTGATGATCTTAGGAAGGCACTCAAACAAATCATGATCAGCTGAACTTGTAGAAACAGCCGTGAAAAGATTTTTATAAAAATCACAAGCTGCTTTCCCAATTTCAGCGTCCTCACTTATCATGATTCCACCATCTTTTTTAATTTGAATTTAGGCTTGAGTTGCTATTCTTTAATAGAAGCATGAAAGAACTTTGTGTTCTTATCACCTTTTTGAAGTCATTTTATTCTAGACTTGTCTCTCAACAAGGATTCTTCACGTTGCAACCGAGTTTCCCAATTCAGCTCTTGCTGTATTTAAATTCGGCATTTCATCCTCATTAAAATCAGTTTGTAAGGAGCATTCAGCCCTTATAATATTATCACGAGCAATGTTTACATGCTCAAAACTTTGCCAAAAGTATCCCAATTCCATTTCTTCAAACACGATCAACTTTTTTTAATTTTTGATGCAGTACAGTCACAAGAGGTCCCGTAAAATATGTTTTCCAGCGATCCTTAATAGTGTCTAAAAAGGTCGCATGTGTAGTTCACATTTTAAAGAAACTAAAAGGGTGGGGCCTAGTAGTCTGTGGAATAGATGAAAAGATCAGCACAATAACTGATCATAGCGAACAAGACAAGAACTACGTACTGACTAATAAACATAAACAGTAGCTAACAAGAATACAAGAACCAACAAGTAATAGAAATAAACGGCAATTATTAAATAATTTTTTTTGATAAGTAGTTATTACATGATATTTGATTCGAATCAATGATTATAACTGTAATTACTCAACTTAATGATTTTTATTGCTATGAGCAAAGTGCCCTCATGGAACCATAAACACTTCAAACTTATTATATCTTGAGGAAGTCAATAGTGTTCTTCCCATCGTGACCCTTGCTGAAGAAATATTGGAAGTAATCTGAAAAGATAATTTCCTTATAAATCTGTTTCTCATCATTCTTTAGCACTTCTGGCAAAGGTCCAATAACAGTATCTGGTTTAGGGTTCACAAAGATAGGGACTGAAACCCTGCTCTTGTGTCTGTTGGCAACAACACGGTGCTCAACACTTTTGTATTTGCCATTGCTCATTATCTCTAGAGTATCTCCAATATTGATCACAAGGGCTCCTTTAACTGGGGGAACATGGATCCAGCTATTGCCTTCGATTCCTCGAACATAAAGGCCACCTATTTCATCTTGAAGGAGGACAGTGATTGTTGATATATCAGAATGAGGACCTATTCCTGCGGTGAGTTCTGGGTTAGGACATTCGGGATAGTAGTTAAAGTTCATTATAAGGCCACCCATCAAAGCACACTCTCTTGCTTTGTCAATCTCTTTCACATTCAGTTTCTCCAGAAGCACCTCCAGCAGCCTCTTAATAAGGAATTTAACCCTCTTCATGTATTCTACCACTTGATCCCTAAGAAATAATCAATGATTAATCTAAATATTAAAATGCAAATAAAAGATCATGCTAATTAAGAATAACATTGTACCTATATTAAAGATTCTAGCTTCCTGCAATGGCCTAATTTTGGTCAAGAAAAATTATACTAAGCAGCACTTTTCAACTGATGGTGGGTATTTGCTACCTGCGCTTCATGAGTAGAGTTCGCTTGGGCCTGGAAAGTTGGGGGCACACAAAGCCTTTGCCCTTAGTGGGCAAGACCCTGCCTATAGGCTCGAAAGCTATGAGAGCCTCTCATGGCAAGCCCAACTGGGCCACTTTTTTCCCGCTTGGCTACAAGTCCACGCTACCAGACTCAATATTTTAAGCCCTTATTTACCCACACACTCTTCTTGGTACAGAGGAAAAGAGTTACGAAAAGAGAAAAAGAAAAATCGGTGGAAAACACTATATTATCAAATTTATTAATTGGTAAAAAAATTGATTAACGTTTTCTTTTCACTTGCATAAATCGTAGTCTCTTAAATTGAAATGATTAGAGAGTGAATATTAAAATAAAATAAATTTTTTATCTTTTTTTTAAAATTTTTAATTTTATCTATCAAATAATAAAAATGTTACCTCCCATTTTTCTTCCCTGCTAATCATTAAATCAACTTAAGCATCATCGTTCCAAAGTTGAAAATACTCAAAACCAAGCCAAACCAAGGCTACATATTGCAGGAGAAACTAATGTACTTACCAGTAAAGCAAATTATAAAGGAAAGAAAAATGATATCAAAGATTCAAAATGGAGTGAACCCAATTCCTTACTTGCAAACTGAAGGCCAAACTGCAGAAGCCTCATTTATATCATCCGCCGGAACATAATTGAACATCAGATAATCTTTCCACTCGAGTACAGCTTCCTTGTGAGGACTAAAGCTTGTTGATAAGAACACATTGTTAGTGGGTGATTTCCCTTTCAGATACTTCCTTCTTTCTTCAATGGGTAATCCGAAAAACCCATGAGCTGAATCCTGTAAATCTTCAAGAACCTCCAAGGGTTGATGATTTGAAAGAAACCCCATGTGCTTGCAGCTTCGCAGATTGACTCAGCAACTTTTGGGTCATTCAGATTTGAGACGTCGATGATGGGAATGGAGACTTGGGATAATGCTTTGCTCCCATCGAATCTTTCTTCAAGAGGTTGGATGTATTTTTCAGGGAGGCTTTCAAGGCCTTTGTCTACTAAACCTTTAATTCCATTGCCTTTGTTTACAACAAAGTCACTAATATCCACAGGGTTTGTGATTGTGGGGTGCATTGCTTGAGCTGATAGTGAAATACAGATCTCAGAGGCAAAGGCTTATCTATATCGAGTTTGTAGCACTAGACTACATGCACAAGTATTTATAAGCGAAGAGCTGTGACCAATATATAGTAATTAACTTCCAATAAAACTATATATATAATTTTTTTTTTAAAAAGGAAAACGTTTTTCCTTTTCAGTACTAAATGCTTATCTTTACACGTGTAGCACAGGTTCATCCCAAATTATTAAGTAAAATCTGTCTCATTTCAATGCAGTAAAAAAATTCAAACTCAGATACTATTGACAAAGAGAATCAATCATCCCATTAAAGCTTTTAATGATAATAAAAACATAAATTACTCATAAAAATAACTAAAATTATTTGAACAACAAACTTAAAATATTTAACATGAAATGATTAGTGTGATTTAAAATAATAATTTATTTTCGTTGTTTAAATAGCATCACTCGATAATAATAAATTTTTAATTAGTTCATTTTGCTTTTTTGTTTACTTTTAATGCAGTGGTGATAGGTTGAAATAGCAGCACTCCAAAAAGTATATTGGAGCCTAGTCAATCAAAATTTGTCAAATATATTTTAGGTTGAAGTAGCCGCATTTTCTTTGCTCTCGTCAACTTCCACGTTTGCTATTACACCTAAGAGAGATTTGTTTTCTTTCATTTTTAATTAAAATTTGTCTTGTTGATGTTTAGTCGGTCCCGTGCGAACTTTTTGTCCTCTAATTTTTTCAACACCACAACCTTAATTTGTTTTCTTCCGCTTTGTATTTTAATATCATACTTTATGCTCTTGATTTTAAAATAAAAAAAAAATAGTTGTTGCTCGAGTAAAAAATAGTCATTGGTAACAAAAAATCATATTCACATGCCATTTTGTGCATATGCACGTAGGTAATTTATAACAACGTATTAAATCTAAATATAAAAAACTAATTTCAATCATAAACCAGATAATCAATTATTTGCCATATATGTTATAAAGTCAAAATAAATGAACATAATATGTCAAATCATTTTTGATATTATCGATATATGATGAATTTTTTTTATTTTTATTTTTATGATTTGTGCTTAAATTGAAGATTTATTTGTAAATTTTTAATTAAAAAATGAAGAACTCCATTGATCTATACAAAGAATGACTGAAAAGGAAATATCATATATTTATACCAACATTTCTCTGTATGGAATTCCCCCGTATATAATAAGGGTAATTTAGACATTTTCATTTCAAAATAATTGACATTAGATAATAGGGACTGAGTTGTCCTAGTTGTTAATTAGTGGAGTGGACTGTAGTTATACCACAACAAAAAATACCTTGTGGTATATTTTTGTTAGTAAAAAATATCGTGTCATATATTTTTTTAGTCAACCACAGAGTATTTTTTGCTAACAGAAACATACTATAAAGTATTTTTTGCAACAAAAAAATTTCTCGAGATATTTTTTGAAAATGCAATTAATCACATTATATTTTTGTAATTAAGCTTTATTTAAAAGCTTATAAGGGGTTGTAATTAATTGTTTAATACCACCATCTTAGAGAGTTAAGTACACCTATAGTTAATTAAATATCAAATTAGGTTATAATTAGTTAATTAAGACTTTTTGTAAATAAATACATTTTTTCTAATGAAAAATTTAAAATAGATAAAAAATCCTCTAGCTTTTATACATATATTTCCGCAGTAGTGTCTTGCCTTATATAAAAGCTTATAACCTTAAATACCAAGTTTAAAAATTCACTAGGTGGTGAGATTCTGCAACTTTTGGGTCATTCAAATTTGAGACATTGATGATGGGAATGGAGACTTGGGATAATGCTTTGCTCCCATCGAATCTTTTTTTCAGGAGGTTGGATGTATTTTTCTGGGAGATTTTCAAAGCCTTTACCTACTAAACCTTTAATTCCATTGCCTTTGTTTACAAGAAAAGTCACAGACATCCATGGGGCTTGAGATGCTAGTTTTTATCAAACCAGGAAGGTAACTCTATGTCCACAATTTATAGGCCAGAATTCCCGGCATTGACTCTATGTCCACAAGTTATCAACTATTAAAACTCGGGATGTGAAATTCAAAGATCATCCAAATATAAGCTGATCATATGTAAGATAATAGAGACTGGTTGGAGCTTGATGTCCACCAGTCTCATAGTACATTATTTGACATGGATGTCTATCTAACTCTGTACGTCCACAATTTTATTAGGAGCATTAGCGACCACAAAATGGGTAATGTCAAGTTTTTTTTATATTAACAAAAAAATCAAATTCAAATTTCATATATAAAATATCCAAAGATAACTGTTAAATTAAAACAAGTGTCATCAAAATTCTTGACAAATTCCACCTCCATGATCAATTTTCTAGAAGATTCTATTCATTTGAAAATTTAAACCATGATCCAATTTCCTCAACCTCTCTTTCTACCTTTTTTTTTTTCCACCAAGTATTTATCTTCGGCCACCTGCCCAATGAAGGGTCTTTTCATCATGAAGAAAAAAAAAATGAAAAGATCTTTTGTATTATGAATACAAACTCTTGCTTTTCACGGCAACATCTCTCTCTTTATATTATACGAGTGCGGCATAACATTTATTTTTCTTAAAAATAACTTAGAAAAATAAAAAAATATAAAAAAGAAGAAATCCAATGTATGGACCCAGTTTAGTACAAAATTGTTTTGGGCTAACCTAGCCACACTATTATTGCAACATCTCTCTTTTTTTAAATGATTCTCTTCCATATCAACTTTCTGACATGTTGAAATTAAGAATTCAAAAAAAATTATATTATTAATTGATTGATCTGAATACAATTCAATAGACCTATATATAGACTTATAAATATCAAATCTAATAGGATTATGAAATATCAACTAGATAAGATATAAACCAAGTAAGACTAAAAAACTACTATAATACATAATAGGAAACATAATTAAAATTCTTAACTTAAACCTAATTAGGACTCTCAACACTCCCTTAAGTTGGAGCATACACATGCACCAACTTGCTACAAAGAAGCTCATACCAACAACAAACTTCATCCAATCTGAAACAAATAAACCCAAACCCATAAATTACAATAATCCATGACAACACATCGGGGCTCCACATGTGACGGAACTGAAGAAGCTAACGGTGTTGTAGAAGTAGAGGCTGCACTTGCATTCACTCCTAAGTAGCAATGGAGAGGTTGTGTGCAGTGGAGACCTCATCTGATCGCCACCCCATGCTGAGATTTATGTAGGTCAGTTGCAATTCAAGATAATCCCTTCTTGATGAACTCTTATGCAAATTTAGTCAAATTCTTTGTAATTTTGCAGTTCTAAGATATTCAACAGTATATTATATCCCAAGGAGAATCAATATCAAGTAATTGAGAAACAAACTGTATTTAGACAAAAGGAAGAAACAAACTGTGATCCTCATTTGTCCCATACCTTTTGGTCAAGAAAGGTTGCAGTATCCGTGGGGTGAATACTCTCCACATTGAAAGAACAAAGAGCAGCACGGTGAACACTTTCCGAAGGTTTTGGGCCATATATTCGAATATTGGGAACAGAATAGAGTTTTTCATATAAATAATTTGCCAGCTCCCTCTGCAAGACATAACCAAAACTACAGGTAGGAATGAATATACATTATAAACACATAAAACTTGACAGAAAACAGCTTTCTAATTTTATTTTCCCAAGGTATTCTTATAAAAAAATGTTTTCCCAATGCATCAATTCCAGTCCAAATTACAGTTTCATTGTATGAAAAGTGCATAGGAATTTTAAAAAAAAATGAATGCTCCCATGACATTAATATAATCCAATCTAGGTTTAACCAAAACCAGTGAATGTGATTACAACAAAAGACAAACTTCTATACGTGAATGGCACACTTAACATTATCAGCCTATGTCACATGGACTAGGGTATGAGAATCGGACAATGGGTGGACGTGATAGTTCTTCACATGTATACTCACCTTCTATACATGCAAATGATTCATGACTTCAGGTTCTTAGACAAATTTAGATAGTTCTTTTGTACATGGGTGGCACCTTCTTGGTGCCCTTTTATAGTATTTATAATATTATTTTCTTATAAAAAAAAAAGGAGACTAACATGATTCATCACCCAACCCATTAGTACAGTCAACAACAAAGGATAAATAAAGAAATATTTAGCTTCATCCATTGAGAGCAAGCAAAAATCTCAAGCTTTTCATCATGCATAACCAAATAATTCTGGACTGAATGTGCATTTTTTCTTTCCAGGGTTATACCAAGCATCAATCCAATACATGGATTTTCTAGGTAGCTTAAGCTGATCCTCAAAATGTGCAATAAGAATCACAGCAGGTTTTCTTTACATATTATGCAAATGCCTCAATGAAACTCCCATCCATAGTCAATCAGATGGTACTGGATATTCAGGCCTCCAAAATTGGTACAAGGTAAATGACTGCCTTCTATTTATGATCAAAGATATGAGATGCATATAGCATAAAAATGCAACTCACCTCATAGTCATGAATCTTTTGCATGCCGATCCCTGATAAGTAGTCAACTGCTGCTCCTAGTGCAATCACTTCCCCTATTGCAGGTGTTCCAGCCGCGAATCTAATCCAATTGGAAGGAAGTCATTCAACAGTATATTCTAGAAAGTAGCACTTAATATTGCATTATTGAATACAAGAATAAATGCCTGAAGAAAATAAGGCATTTATACTTATCAAAAAAAAAAAAAAAAAAAAGAGAAGGCATTTACGAACCAATTAAGTTCAGCAACACCATTGTTCCTAACATTTTATTCTTGGAAAAAAAGGAAAAGAAAACTGAGTAATGTTTAAGCCATTGAAGCTAAGACAAGGAAAATTTCAGAGTCATAAGGGGCATTCATGTAAGAACCATAGCTGAAATGATGATTGTATGATAAATGAATAAAAAATATGATCAATGAATAATTTAACATTAGAGGATAGACTCTTTTGAAAAAAAAATAATACCGAAGGAAATGAATTTAGCACTTAAGAGGCAACGAAATGATAGAAAGTTGCCTAAAGATACTTTCGTTGTGTATAATCAAGAGAAATGACTGCACCAATTCAGAGTGATCTAATACAAGCTTAAGGGGCAACAAGACAAAGGAAAGTGAAAAAGGACATAGGTATAGCCGTATAGTTGTAAGAAATGAGAACAATGGCTTAACATCAAGAGGCATACACAAAAATGGATATAGAAAATCAATGCACCATCATAAATTAAAATAAATCCAGATAAATCATGTGTTCAGAGACTCAGTCGATTCCAAGACCACTAACTGGGGAGGAAGTAGAGTAAGGCAAAACCATAAATTTGTACTCACAGGGTTTACCACTGCAGACTGGAGAAAGGAATCTTAGCGACAAAAAATCTGCTGGAGGGGATTAGGAATGTGTCCAGATGAACATGTTACCATGACTAGATGTTCTGGGTAGATTGTCGGCACTGTTTGCACTCTCAACTTTATCTCCACTACCAAAGTGTTAGCTTGTACAAACCAAGGTTGTATTATGAGGCATTATATATCAATTCAGACAACAAACATGAAGGAAACAAATTTTGGAAGCAAACACAAGGTTTAGTCAGGAGGTTGTGTAGTCTTTATCTAGTCAATATTGAGTTTATTTAGACTATTTGTTTCTGGTTTTATTTATTTACATTTTCTTTTTACAATAAGGGTATTTTTTTAAATTACACTAAGGGTATTTATAGCAGCTTCAAGATTGTATCAAGGTGAGCTCATACATTTTTTAATTTTTTTCATGTAATTAAGTTGTACATGGGTTGGGACCCCCTTGGTGCCCTTTTTTTTAATATAAATTCCCCTTTGGTTCTCTTTAATAAGTAAGTTTTATTTTACCAAAAAAAAAAAAGCTTGCATCAGTGATAAGTGTATGATTGCTAAGAGAAAACCGCGTCTCTACCTTTTTTTGGGAAAAGTATCAACTGTGCCTACTTATTAGCTAAAGACCATCAATATCACCAAAATGTACAGAACAACAGAAGTAAGGAGCTCTCTGGCTATTACCTAAAACACAATCCAAGATGACAGAACACTTTAACATTCCCGCAACTAGCATCTATGCAGATGTCCATGTAATAATTGATATGTTGAATCATATGTGTGTGTGTACAGATCTACGTCTCTAACACAAAATTCTATCAAAAAAACTGCCTGTTTACAATCAGGTCATCTATGCAACACAATTCTATATTTGGTCCATAATTGTCATGTAAGTCTGATAAGATCTATGGCCAAAAATAGCTTTTGACAAGGAAAAATCAAAAGACATGGAAATATGGACTTAATCCACTAGAAACTTTCGGACATCAATATCAATATCAATAGCGAACATATGAACAGCATCGGTTGCTTCAAAAGAAAAGTATCAATAAGGAAACAAAAATATCTTAGACTTCGTTGAGCTACTATCTTGTAGATAATTTTTGTACATGGGTGGCACCCCCTTGGTGCCTTTGATTAACATACTACTTTACTTATCAAAAAAAGATAAGGAAACAGAAACTGTCAGTGTAAAAAGACTGAGGACAAAAGAACCTACCAAGCATGTTTGAGACATGATGAACAGCTACAAGTTTTGTCTTCCTTGAAAGCATCTCTTAACTTTTCTGCATCTGGAACTTCATCTTCATTAAGACAGACAAATTTCAAAACCGCACCAGTCTTTTGAGCTACAAGCTGCCAAGGAACGATGGCACTGTGATGTTCAGCAATTGTGACTATGAACTGCAATGAAAATAACGTCATACAAGAGCTCTAATAGTACATGCAAAACAACAAAAAAATGAAAAACTATGAAAAATGTTGGGCCAAAACCAGTAAAAATAACAAAGAAGAGAACCAGTACAAGATGAGCTTACAAATATAAATGAAGGAAAAGAAAAAACCTTCACAGAGAGAATACGATCCAAAAAGTAACAATCCTTCTATATCCTAATGCATTGCCCTGGACCTAGAAAGGCAATAAGGGTCTTTTTCCTATCGGAAACTCAAAGGTTATGAATCAAGACATATCAGGATTCCAAATTTTATAGTTGCTTTGTTCCTTAAGAGACATGAATCAGTCTCGAACAAAACAAAATGGCTTAAAATCTCAATACCAACAAGCTCTGTAATGACTTAGTGGGAAACAAAACGCCGCAGCACATGATATCAAAACTAAACCAATTGAAAACTTCATAGGAAGTTATAATTGGACAAAGATACATATCGAAGAAGCAAAATGGGAGAAAGGCTATTTACTTTGGTAAAAAAAATTTCATTCACATCTTGTAAAACTTCTTTTCCTTTTTAACTTCTTCATGAGGATCTAAACTCCAATAGTACTTACAATATGCTAACTCACAACACCAATAAGTAGTAATTTTGAATCATACATTTTTTGATAAATGAAATGTATTCAAAAAAAGGAAAAGATGCACCAAGAGGGTGCAACCCATGTACGAAAGTTATCTATACGAGAGAAACTCCACAAAATCAACTATATCAATATCATTTACAAAAGCATTTCCTTTGACGCAAACAAAAAGGCCATTGAACCACCTATCCCTAATTACATCAATAGGTCTCTCAATGCCATCAAAAGCTCTACGATTCCTCTCACTTCAAACTAACCAAAAGATGTAGAAGGATATCATAGAGTAAGCTTTCTTGAGATTCTTGGAGGCTTGAAACCCACTCCAAGCCCACACTTCATCTAATACCAAACCGGTGCACACCCAAGATACCCCTAAAACCTTATAAGCCATTTCCCATAAGGCTCTAGCTAAAGAGCACTCCAAAAAGAGGTGAAACACTGGTTCACCAACACTCTCCCCCTCCTTTGCAAATTATCAAGCGTTAGAATCTTTTTCAAAGAGGCTTCCCAACCAAAAAAACTCACTTACTATGGGACTCCAGAGCACCAAACTGCTTTCCATGAGAAGTTGTTGGAACCATCCACAAGAGACCCGGTTAGAAGAATCTTACAATAAGATTTCACCTCAAAATCTTTGTTTGGGTTGTTCCTCCATCTCATCGCATCCTCTTTAGATAAATCAAATTTAAAGCTATATAAAGTCTCCAAGAAACTATGCACCCTCTCAACCTCCCAATCATTAACATTGCAAATAAAAGGCACTTTCCACGAGATAACACCATTGGCTACCGAGATCCAAGAAGAAATAAGAGCTTCTTATCCCTCACAATATCAAAGATCTCTGGACCCGGTCATTAAAAGAGGTGTTCTCGAACCATGTATCATGCCAAAGCCGCGTTCTCCTCCCACCACCAACCATCAAGGAAAGATGAGGACTAAAGGCTTCCGAATCCAACTCCACACTCCAACACCGTAAGGCCCCCTTTTTTTCTTAGACATTCACTCGCAATAGTACATTCCGAACATAACTTCCATCACTTTCCTCCAAAGTTGATCCCTTTCCACAATAAATCTCCATAATCATTTCCCCAACAAAGCTTTATTGAACAAGGAAAGGGATTTTATACCAAGTCCCCCTCTATCTAAAGGCTACTTAACCACTCCCGATCTCACCAAGTGATATTTGTGCTCCTCCCCTATATCATACATCAAACCACCAAGTTCAGGACTGAGATCTTGTCAAATGCCAGAAAAGATCATAAATATTTAACACCTAGAGCAGATTTTTCTTTTTTTTTTGGCGGGGAGGGGAGGATGGGGCAAGGATAGATGGAGCCAAATATTCCTAACTCCTAATCCTACATCCAAGAACAAACAATTCATCCAGCAAGCCCAGAAAATTGGGTAGCTTGGCCCAAAAAAATTACTTTTCAGACATCGAAATGGCTTGAGAATAAGAAGAATAACCCTAATAGACTTTCCACCTATGGGAAACGACATGCTAATTAAGTTTTACCACTTTTATCACACAAGCAATAAATATTGTGAATTTAACATGTCATCAACAAAAAAAGGATCAGCATTATCTTTGTGCATAACAAACAAAAATGAAGTTGAATTAATTTCTCATGGAAACGTAACACCAACAAGTGTAACAGCATCAAACCAAAAATACAGTGGGAGATTATACGTAAACCACACCTCATCCCCTGGTTTTAGATTGGAGAGGCCCCAGGTGTAAGCTACTAGATTGATAGCTTCAGTAGCGTTCCTCGTAAAGACAATCTCCCTAGAATCCGATGCACTGATAAAAGCAGCCACTTTCTTTCTAGCCAACTCATACTCGTCTGTTGCCATCGCACTATATTCACAAGAGAATAACAAGGAACAATATTTACCAAATAATGCAATCATCTGTAATTGACCCTAAACCCAAAATTATAATAAGAATAGGCATGTTTTTCATTAGAATTAAGTACCTTAAGTAATGGATTCCTCTATGCACATTTGAATTATAAGCTTCATAATAGTTCTGTAAAGCCTTCATCACCGCATTGGGCTTCTGTGAAGTCGCAGCATTGTCCAAGTAGACAAGCTTTGAGCCATTTACCTCCTGCAAAATCATTTAATGCCCTGTGATTATAATATCACACATCACATACAGTTTTAAAAGGATAAAATCAGAACTATGAATTTTATAGATCCCAAATAACGAAAAATTTAAAACAGAGAAGAAAAAATCCAAATAGAGACAATAAAGAGTAATAAACATGAATAACCAGTAAGAGCATCGCAGCACCCAATCCCCAAAAAAAAGAACCGATACTAAGTAGTTGAAAAAGTAACCTGGTGGAGGATGGAAAAATTGGGTCGGGTGATATGACCAAGAGAAACGGATCCTAGCGCCGGGTCACCTTCTTTGGTGATCGAATCTGATACAGAAAGGGAAGAAGAGAAGCGACGGAACTCGAACCGAGTAGGAACGGTGCTCCAAGAGGTGGCATTAAGTCTGACGAATTTGAAGGACATAAGCTTTAGAGCAACTCCTTCCATCATGAAGAAAGAGTAGAAGAAGCGCGAACGAGAAGAGAATAAACAGTGAGAGTCGTCAATCGTTGTAAAATAGCGCACCGTTTTGCTTTACCCAATCTTTTTATCCAAGAAAGGCTAAATCTCAATTGGTTTTTATCAAAACTAATTTTTTTTTAAAAAAAAAAATCAAATCTACGTCAATCAAACACCGACCAAGTCCATCAAAGTTTTACTTGCATGTTAATCATGCATTAACACCAATAGGAAATAATTTAAAATATTTAATTTTTTAAAAAATATTAAAAATAAAAGTAATTCATTTATGTAAAACTAAAAAAAGCAAATAAAAAAAATCTTCATTCTCTTTTTCTGATCCCTACAATCCCAAACTCAAAAACTCTACACATTTTAATTTAAATTAACTTGATTCATTTTGAGCTGACCTTGAACATATAAATTTGAGTCTTTCTATACACATTTTTGTTTTTCGTTAAAATAATGATTTGTTACTGTATGTTTTTAAAATATTTAAAAAAAGTACATATTTAGCGATTTAATTGAAAAACAATCACATCCTGCACCATCAAAAAGAAAATATTCAAATTTAAATTTATCAATGTGACAATTAATTTTACTATAAATTTAACCTATTTTAATTTTTAAATGAAAATATGAAAATGATCGTGATTGAAAAAAAAAAAAGACTCAAGCGGTTGACCACCTCGGTTTGGCCATCTGTCTACGGATGACAAGTGCTGCTGTATTTAAGGGATGTGTCAAATCTGTCCAAAGTGACTTCCAGAAGTGGCAAAGGAACTTGATATTACGATCGAAGGTGATGGACTTGGGAACCCCATGAAGGCGAATAATCTCACGAAAGAAAAGGCTGGCTACATGAAATGCATTTGAAGTTTTGCGGCACGGAATGAAGTGTGCCATCTTGGAGAACCGGTCGACAACCACAAAAACAAAATCCACCCCACACTGAGTCCGCGGGAGCCCTTAAATAAAGTCCATTGTCAAATCCTCCCAAATGTTTTCCGGCACGGGCAAAGGAGTGTACAACCCGGTATTTTGTGCTTGGCCCTTTTCAGTTTGGCAGACAGAGCACCTCTGTACGAATTTGCCCACATCACGTTTCAGCTGTGGCCAGTAATAACGTTCAGCTACCTGGGCTATTGTTTTGTCACGCCCCGCATGACCCCTTAAACCGCTGTTGTGTATCTCACGGAGAATCTACTGGCTCAAAGACATGCGAGGGATACACAATTGGTTACCGTGAAACAGAAACCCGTCCTGGACATAAAAATCCGAGATTGCCTCTTTTTGTTGACACTTCACCAAAATTTCCTGAAAATCAGCATCTTCCTCATATAACTCTTTCAAACAGTCAAACCCCACAATTTCTGATCAGAGAGTCAAAAGTAAGGATGCACGCTGGCTTAACGCATTTGCCACCTTATTCAACCGTCCAGACTTGTGTTTGAGTAAAAAATTGAATTTATGGAGGAAGGTAATCCACCAAGCATGCATTTGATTCAGGGTGGTTTGTGTGTTGATAAATTGCAGGGCTTGGTGATCACTGTAGAGAACAAACTCACGCTGGATCAGGTAATGCTCCCAATGCGTCAAAGCTCGGATGGCTGCATAAAATTCCAGCTTATATGTGGTCGACTTTTAGCGAGCATCGTTGAGCTTCTAGCTGAAAAATTCTACTGGCCATCCCTCCTGTGACAGAACAGCACCAATACCCACGCCCGAGGCATCACACTCAACTTCAAACAGCTTGTCAAAACTTGGCAGGGCAAGTACTGGGGCTGTAGAAAGCTTTTCTTTGATCATTGCGAAGGCTGTATCTTGTGCATCTCCCCACTGGAATCAGTCTTTTTTTATGCACTCTGTGATTGGTGCTACTATACTGCTAAAGTTTCGAATAAACCTGCGATAGAAAATGGCCAGTCTATGAAAACTATGAACATGGTGCACTGTTGTTGGGGTTGGCCACTCCCGAATTGCACGTACCTTCTCTTCATCAACCTGAGTACCATCTGCACCCACGATATATGCCAAAAACAGTAGCTTGGTAGTGAGAAATTTGTACTTCTTCAGGTTCACATAGAGTTTACTCGCGTGCAAAACCAGCAACACTTCCCGCAAGTGGTCCAAGTGCTCTACCTCATCCTGGTTATAGATTAAGATATCGTCAAAATAAACAACCATAAATTTACTAATGAAGGGTTTTAAAACCTGGTTCATTATATGCATGAAGGTGCTGGGAGCATTTGATAAACCGAAGGGCATCACCATCCACTCATAAAGCCTGGCCTAACCCGAATCTGATGGTAACCACTACGCAAATCTAACTTGGAGAAGATCTTGGCACCCTCTAACATGTCCAGCATATCACTTAGTCGTGGAATAGGAAAGTGGTACTTGACTGTTATCTTGTTTATGGCCCGACTTTCAATGCACATGCACCAGCTTCCATCTTTCTTCGGTGTCAACAAAGCATGTACAACATAGGGACTCAGACTCTCTCTGATCAGCCCCTTTTTAATCAACTCCTCAACTTGATTTCGTAGAATTTCGTGTTCTTGAGGACTCATTCGGTAGTGTGGCAGATTCGAAAAACTAGCCCCAGGAACCAAGTCAATATGGTGTTGAATATCTCTCATGGGCGGCAGACCTTCAGGTAATTCCACTGGTATGACATCTTGAAATTCAGCCATTAATGACTTTAACTCCTCAGGAATCTGTTGATACTCGGCTGGTGGTTCTCCTTTTACTACCAACGCATAGAACTCCTTTGCTGCTTTCACATCCTCAATGAACTTCATCTCAGGAACTGTAAGAAAGGTCTTTCCCTCTGCTCTAAGGGTTTCGACAGCTGGTTCACGTTCACTTGCAGGAACTAGTACAATCTTTTTGTCAAACCACCAGAAAACATAAGTATTATCCCGACCCTTATGCATAGCATCTACATCAAACTACCAAGGCCTCCCCAATAATAAATGACACACATCCATATCAACAACATCACACACAATCTTATCCTTATAAAGTTTGCCAATAGAAAAAAGAACACGACAGATATTAGTTACCCGAGTTTCAACACCTTTTTTGATCCAACCAATCTTGTATGAAGAGGGATGCTTTTCTGTTTTCAGGTTCAATGCTGCGACAAGGGCCTTCGATACGATATTCTCATTGCTGTCACTGTCAATAATCACTTTGCGCACTTTTTGGTTGATAGTACATCGCTTCCTAAAAATACAATGTCATTGGTTGTCATCCTTCTGCCTAAATAACAGACGCTGAACCACACAGTTAACATATACACCCTCATCTGCATCTGCTACTTCACCACCAGCATAATCATTGACTTCTCCAGAATAACCTTCATCTGTGCCAAAAGGATTATCCTCCTCCTCTGTTGTTTCAACCATGTTAACCTGCCAACGGTTGGGACATTCATTGGAACGATGTCTAGGTTGACCACATCTGTAACACTTTCCTGGAATGGGATAGGGATTGCTGAGCACCCCTCTGTTTTATGCTAGGGCACCGGTTGTGGGGGCTGTTGGCTTGGTGGGGTTGGTAGTACCTGTACCGAAAACTCTGCTGGTTGACAGCTGTGGTGAAGTCTGTGGCACTGAAACCTGTGATGGCTGCGATCGATATGGTTGGGGACATGATGAGTGTCTGGTCTGTTGTGACTCCATTTTCATGGCTAGGTTGACCGCCTCGGATAGGGACCACACAGTATGGAGGGATACCTGTTCTTGAATGGACACTCGTAACCCTCCGATATACCTAGCCACTTGCTGTCCCTCTATTTCCTGCAGGTCATTGCGCGAGTTCAACTTATAAAATTCCTCTGTATAATCGCTGATGGTGCGCACCCCTTGCCTGCAATTCTGATATTGCTGGTACAACATCTGTTCATAGTCAGGAGGAAGGAACCTTGCTCGCAGCAGCTGCTTCATCTTGGACCAGGAGCGAACAGGTTGCTTACCTTGTTGCCTGCGGTTATTCTGCATCTGCTCCCACTACACAGAGGCTCCCCTCTTCAGTTTATAGGCTACAAGCTTCACCTGCCTATCTCCTAGGATCTGCATATACTCAAAGAAAGCCTCCACTTCGAAAAGCCAGTCAATGAAGTTTTCAACGTGGAGGTGGCCATTGAAACATGACAGATCTATCTTAATCCGAAAATCATGATTGTTCTGTTCGTACCTGTTCTGGTTGTAACGGTTCTGACTAACACGATTCTGATTACGACCATGCCAACCATCATCATCGTTCTCGGCGCCAAGCACTTCGAACTCATCATCACTGGATAAAGCGGCATAGGCTTGAGGCCTACGCTGCGGAGCAGGAACACGTCCAGCAACCGGTTGGTCGCGAACAAGGCCTCCGACATGATCTGGGTTGTGTTCTTCACCCCTGTTGCCATTGATTCTCAGACCAGCCATGGTTTGTTATATCTCCCGCAACATGTGTTTGATAAGATCAAACCGTTGATTGTGATCATCAAACTGCTGATTGTGATTATCTATGGCTGCCCATAGGAACTGCACCCCACGATCAACATCGTCAAGGTGGTTGTTTTCATTTCCATCACCTGCCATCAGACCAGGGTAGAACAAGGCTCTGATACCAATTGACGTAAAACGCTAGCGGAAGAAGAACTAGGAAGAAGAACTGTGCCTTCAACCCTCAATACAATAGTTCTCACGAAGAGAAAAGAAACCCTAATTTTATTTAAAAAATAATAATCCCTAATATTACATGGCCTCCTTATTTATAAGGTTAAAGTAAAAAGAAAAGGAAAATCGAAATTAGGCAAGTACAAAATGAGAAATTTTCCAAAAACTGAAAACTACTAAATTGGAGGCCTAAACGTCATTTTTTGTCTAAAATCCCGCCATGCTAATTACTATGTAATTAGTTTTGCTCAGTGGCCCGTTTTCAATCAGAATAAGGTATCCATGGCCCGATCCGGCCCGATCTAGGCTGACACGTAAAACGTTGTAAATCGTACCCTTAGATTTGGAGCGATCCAACCGTTCTAGGTAGTCTAGGGCCATCTGTTCTGCTTTGTCTACCTGTTCTGCATCATTGGGATTAAGGGAAGAATGGAGAAGCGAGAAGTAGTACGAGATGAGGTTGGATTATTGTTGTAAATTTGTACGCAGTGTGAGTTGTGAAGAGTTTAGTGAAAAGTCTTTTGAATGCAGAGTTTAACTTACATCATTCAAATTTAAATTTAGGTATTAAAACATTATGTTTTGATGATTTAAGTGGTGATTTATGTGATGAAGATTTTCTTTATTTGAGAATTTAAATAGAAATTAAGTTTGAGATTTAATGTCAAGTTTAAATTTGAATATTTTTCGTTTAATGATGCGACATTCTATCTCACCATAAACTTGACTTTATTTCAAATTTCAAATGGAGAGGATTATAATCCAATTTAAGTTAGACTTAAAGCCAACCAAACAACATTAATGTTACTTTCATGGAAATTGAGGCAAAACAAATGATTCATTGTTAGTATTGCTGTTAATGTCATGTGGCATTCATCGTCGTATGGCATTGTTTGGAAGTTTTAAATGCAACTTAATTTAAAGTTTTTAACTCTAAAAACTTTAAAATTTAGTAATTTAAGTTACATTTAAACAAATGTCCAAACAACATCTATATATACACTTCATGTCTCCATTCTTTTGGTGTTTAAAACACCTACAACAAATTAAATAATAATTGTCAAGAAGCTTCTAGAGTTAAGTTGTGTAATTTATCATTATGACATTAATGAAAATCATTATAGCGAGTGAGAGCAAATGATCATATTAATAATCGATAGGAGACTCCACAATAATTAGGTGTGTTTGTGTTGAATATCTCCATTCGAGGTAAAATTAATATTATCATATGATCATGTCTAGTACTACTATTAAGTGTATAAAATTTGATTAAAAATGATTTAGGTGTTGATTAGAAACAAATTAAAGTCAACATAAGGCACATAACTTAAAATAATTAAAGACAAAAAAAATTGACTTTAAGTTGACTTTAATAAGTTCTCAAATAATGTCTTAATCAAATTAACCAAATCAATCCAGTTAAAATAGTTAATTTGATCAATTGGGTAGATTGATCAATTATTTTGATTACTTTAGAATATTAGTATTAGTATTTTACAAAGTTATTTCATTCAACTCGAGTATATCACGTCTTCTAATGAGTACTCTTAGATTGAATGTTAAAATTTATTAAAATATGTTATTTTTTGTAATTTTAAAGAAAAAATAATAATCTTTTAGTGTAAAGTAAAAATATAAATGAAACCTTACCTCATCTCATCTAAGTTACCAAAAAAATAATGATAGCAAAGTTTATTTTTTTATATAAATTTTGGGCTTAATTACAAAAAATACCTTGTGGTTGACTACATTTTCAAAAAATACCTCGAGATTTTTTTTTGTGGCAAAAAATATCCTATAATATGTTTCTATTAACAAAAAATACCATATGGTATGTTTCTGTTAGTAAAAAATACACTGTTAAATGTTTTTTTAGTCAACCACAAGCTATTTTTTGTTAACAGAAACATACTATATGATATTTTTTGCCACAAAAAACCTCGAGGTATTTTTTGAAAATGTAGTCAACCACATTGTATTTTTTGTAATTAAGCCCAAAATTTATATAAAAAAATAAACTTTGCTATCATTATTTTTTTGGTAACTTAGATGGGATGAGGTAAGGTTTCATTTATATTTTTACTTTACACTAAAAGATTATTATTTTTTCTTATCATTTAACATATAGCAACAAAAAAAATTTAAAATTACAAAAAATAACATATTTTAATAAATTTTAACATTCAATCTAAACTCTAAATTTGTTAATAAAATCTAATATTTTAAACCGTAGATAAATTATAAGTTAAATCATAATTAAAGTGATAATTTGTAGTTAAAATTTTATGAATTTGATTTATTACAAAAAAATTATTAAATAGTAAAATTAAATCTGAAATTTTATTTTTAAAATAAAAGTTTGTGCAAATCTCGAATCATCTAAACTGGTTGCCATAATATATGGACCACTAACGCTGGTCCGCTGGATAACGTACTTGTGATATAAGGGATATGGTTCCAGGTGAGTTACCACGAAATTGGAAAAGTTCATTAGTAATCATTAGAAAATTAAATAGTAATTATTTTTAAATTTTTTGGCTTAATTACAAAAAATACTCTGTGGTTGATTATATTTTCAAAAAATACCCTGAAATTTTTTTGTGATAAAAAATACTTTGTGGTTGATTCCATTTTTAAAAAATACCTTGAAAATTTTGTTGTGGTTAAAAATACCTTATGTTATGTTTCTATTAGCAAAAAATAGTTTGTGGTTGACTAAAAGAAACATATCACATGGTATTTTTGGCTAACAGAAATATACCACAGGGTATTTTTTGCCAACAGAAACGTACCACAGGGTATTTTTTTTACCACGTAAAACCTTAAGGTATTTCGGATCATAATTATACAGTTGATAAAAAAAATTACGATAATTATGCAGTTGAAAGCATTTCGGATCATAATTGGGAAACCAAATGGAGCAATATTGTAAACTTGATATGTGATTTATCAGGAATTTGTTGTTTGATGGCTTATCGATCTATTTCTTATTAAGAGAATTTTCGATTTTCTCTGTTGTTGTCCTTTTTTGCCATTTTTGCTATCTGTGTCAATTTGAGATGATTTTGAAGTGGTACGGGTCGGATAAGGTGTTTAATTATTTGTAATTCTATGTTAAATATAGCTTATATGAAGAACAAAAAAAAAGAAAGAAAAAAGAACGGATCAAAATTAAACTTAATCCATTGAAATTGGTTGCTGAGAATGGTATTTATGCTAACTGAATTTTGTTATGAATGAATGCTTTCTGCAGAATGCATTGCTAGATATCTATACTACATCACTATGGAGGTAGTGGATGGTGATAAGAAGAAAGTTTATGAAGTCAAGGTCCGAGAGAAGTCTTGGGAGAACTTCAAGGAGTTGGAGGAATTCAAGCTTATTGGTGATGCTCCTTAGACGCTGGTGCTTAGCTAATTAATTTTCTTGGATCACAATTACAATGTTGAATGTGACAAGGAACTATATCGAATAATTTTTTGTGGTCATGTGATCTACAAGATGACAACTGCTTATTAGGGTTGACAATTCAGATTAACATGTCATGTTTGAGTCGTGTCAAGTTATAGGTATTCCGTGGCATCTTGTATTTTGTTTGAATCTATTTGGCAAACACCACTAGCCTCACCTCTCAAGACAACCCCACCTTCCCCACCAAAGAAAAAGAAAATAATATAAAAGAGGAAAACGAATAAACCTTAGGCTTGTATGGTCTGTGGGTTGTAAAAGAATATTCCATTTTTTCATAATCTTAATGAAAAAATCTCATAATTTTCTTGTGTCTATCTTGAAGCAAACTTTTGGATCTATGTTAACAATCAGACCAGAAAAGACAAATGAAAACATTTACCTTGAACTTCATCAGTTCATTGGCCTATAAGTTGTTCTGTGAGGCGGATCTATTGAACTTTTCTTTGAGGTGGCCCCCTATTACAAACCTCAAAAGTGTTCTGCAAATGCCTTTTTGTCCTTGAAAACGGATTCACAACTGAAAGTTGGATGATTGGTGTTCGACTAAAACACAAGAAATGTAGATAAGTGATTTGATTTGGGAATTTAAATGAAGAAAAAAGAATTTGTGGTGATATGAGGAAGATTTCAAACATATGAAATATGAAGAGCTTAAATTTTCTACTGTTGCTCATTTACTCATGGATTAAGGCTTTATGCTTGATCTAGGGTTTTGTTGGTGGCCCTATAACTGAATACACGTTTTGCAGAAGAGGCATTAAATCGAACTAGCTAGGGTACACAAATACACCAAATGTGGTGTTGTGTTTTATGAAGTTTGTCATTATGCTACATATTGTTTCGTGCGGTTGCCACTTTGTTGGATTTGTGCAACTTATTGACGTGTTGTTTTGAAAATGCAACCTTTTACAGAGATAGTGAGCTAGAACATGAAATGAAAATTTGAAGGTGATACTACCAAAATACGACTTTCCCCTAGGATGACGACACGTGGATCATCGTGATCCCAGAGTTCAAAGAGACACGCGGGCAATCCAAGCCCAGACAGTTGGATCTCCAGGTCATGACCGCCCTTCAGGGCATCATTGCCCCCAGCTGGGCCTTCAGGTCATGACCGCCCTTCAGGGCATCTTGGCCCCCAGCTGGGCTTCCACGTCACCACCGCCCTCCGGACCATCATTACCCAACCAAGTTGGGACGTCAGGGGAAAAACACCGTCTTAACGCATAGACGGCTCTGGAGTAAGCCAGCAAGGCAAAAGCCCTACTGAACGGTTCCCAGCTTCCTAGCTGGGCCTCATAGGCATCATTACCCCACCCAGCTAGGGTATCCTGTCACAGCCGCCTTGGCCCACTACCGCCTCCAAACATCACTGCCTCCGAAACTCTATAAAAGGGACTTGGTAAGCAGTCCAAAGGACAGTTAGTTTTCACTTAAACACTTACACTTTGAGCTTTCTCTAACTTAAGCATCGGAGCATCCTCGGAGGCATCCCCTCCGTCGACCCCAATAGCTACTCTCCCTCTCTTTCCCTGTGCAGGTACTTCTATAGTCTAAACCTCCAGCTCAGCAACACATATTTGGCATCAACAGATTGGCGCCGTCCGTGGGAAACCACATCTCTCGCTGACAGTAACAGCGAAGAAGTCTAAAGAACTCATCTGTTAGCATGCCTCCAAAAACACCCGCCAGGGATCTAGGCGCTCGCGTGCTACGGTCAGGAGCCAGTTCTTCAGCCGAACCCGAGGTTCACCCGAATGAAGGCACGATCCAGACGCAATTCGCAGAGCTCGCACACCTAGTGGCCGATCTGGCGGCCGAAGTTCGCAGGCGACCTCAGCAGACCCTGCCACTCCCATCGCAGGAACCAGGCCACAATGGTTCCACTGACTGCCGCCCACCAGCGGATGTCTGCTCGGTGACCCACTCACCTCCCCCAGCTAAGTCCAGAGAGAGTCCCATGCCCAAGAACAGCGAAGGGTTTGGCAAACGGATCGAGGACATAGAGGGACGAATCAATGAGGTGTTTAAAGAACGCGGCCACAGTATTAGCGACGGCCTCGATGTACAGGACCCACCTTTCATACAAGAAATCCTTGACGCCCCCCTCCCACTCAATTTTCGGATGCCACAAATCAAACTTTACGATGGATCCACCGATCCCCTGGACCACCTCCAGCACTACCGAACCACAATGACCCTCCATAGACATTCAGACCTTGTTATGTGCAGAGCATTCCCATTAACCCTCGAGAAAGCGGCTGGGACGTGGTATTCCCGCTTGAAACCAGGAGGTATTCGCACCTTCAAAGACCTAAGCTATGCCTTCGCCTCACATTTCATCAGCAGCAAAGGACCCAGGAAAACTTCGGAGTCTCTGTTTAACATTGTCCAGTCAAAAGGAGAGAAGCTTCGCGCCTATATTTCCAAATTCAACACTGCAGCTTGGGAGATCCCAGACCTTGATCCCAATGTTCAGTTCTTGGCATTCAAAAATGGATTAAGATCCGGATTCTTCAGCTCAAAACTCATCAGACGTCCGCCTATGGATATGAATGAAGTCTTGGCGCGAGCCGAAAAATACATGCTGGCGGAAGATGATCAGGCGTTCTGAAGAGAACGCGAAGGAGACACGGAAAAGAGGAAGAGAGGCCCCACTAGTCCTCGAACCCATGGTATTCTTGGCCGAGGAGATGGATTGCTCCACTAGTCCTCGGCCCACTCTCTTCAAGGTCCGAGGAGATGGATTGCTCCACGTGTCCTCGGACCCATGGTATTCTTGGCCGAGGAGATGGATTGCTCCACTAGTCCTCGGCCAACTCTCTTCAAGGTCCGAGGAGATGGATTGCTCCACTAGTCCTCGGCCCACTCTCTTCAAGGTCCGAGGAGATGGATTGCTCCACTAGTCCTCGGACATATGGTATTCTTGGCCAAGGAGATGGATTGCTCCACTGGTCCTCGGCCCACTCTCTTCAAAGTCCGAGGAGATGGATTGCTCCACTAGGCCTCGGACATATGGTATTCTTGGCCAAGGAGATGGATTGCTCCACTGGTCCTCGGCCCATTCTCTTCAAGGTCCGAGGAGATGGATTGCTCCACGTGTCCTCGGACCCATGGTATTCTTGGCCGAGGAGATGGATTGCTCCACTGGTCCTCGACCCACTCTCTTCAAGGTCCGAGGAGATGGATTGCTCCACTAGTCCTCGGACATATGGTATTCTTGGTCGAGGAGATGGATTGCTCCACTAGTCCTCGGCCCACTCTCTTCAAAGTCCGAGGAGATGGATTGCTCCACTAGGCCTCGGACATATGGTATTCTTGGCCGAGGAGATGGATTGCTCCACTGGTCCTCGGTCCATTCTCTTCAAGGTCCGAGGAGATGGATTGCTCCACGTGTCCTCGGACCCATGGTATTCTTGGCCGAGGAGATGGATTGCTCCACTGGTCCTCGGCATACTCTCTTCAAGGTCCGAGGAGATGGATTGCTCCACTAGTCCTCGGACCCATGGTATTCTTGGCCGAGGAGATGGATTGCTCCATTGGTCCTCGGCCCACTCTCTTCAAGGTCCGAGGAGATGGATTGCTCCACTAGTCCTCGGACATATGGTATTCTTGGCCAAGGAGATGGATTGCTCCACTAGTCCTCGGCCCACTCTCTTCAAAGTCCGAGGAGATGGATTGCTCCACTAGGCCTCGGACATACAGTATTCTTGGCCGAGGAGATGGATTGCTCCACTGGTCCTCGGCCCATTCTCTTCAAGGTCCGAGGAGATGGATTGCTCCACGTGTCCTCGGACCCATGGTATTCTTGGCCGAGGAGATGGATTGCTCCACTGGTCCTCGGCCCACTCTCTTCAAGGTCCGAGGAGATGGATTGCTCCACTAGTCCTCTGACCCATGGTATTCTTGGCCGAGGAGATGGATTGCTCCACTAGTCCTCGGCCCACTCTCTTCAAGGTCCGAAGAGATGAATTGCTCCACTAGTCCTCGGACCCATGGCATTCTTGGCCGAGGAGATGGATTGCTCCACTGGTCCTCGGCCCACTCTCTTCAAGGTCCGAGGAGATGGATTGCTCCACTAGTCCTCGACCCACTCTCTTCAAAGTCCGAGGAGATGGATTGCTCCACTAGTCCTCGGACATATGGTATTCTTGGCCTAGGAGATGGATTGCTCCACTGGTCCTCGGCCCACTCTCTTCAAGGTCCGAGGAGATGGATTGCTCCACGTGTCCTCGGACCCATGGTATTCTTGGCTGAGGAGATGGATTGCTCCACTGGTCCTCGGCCCACTCTCTTCAAGGTCCGAGGAGATGGATTGCTCCACTAGTCCTCGGACCCTTGGTATTCTTGGCCGAGGAGATGGATTGCTCCACTAGTCCTCGGCCCACTCTCTTCAAGGTCCGAGGAGATGGATTGCTCCACTAGTCCTTGGACCCATGGCATTCTTGGCCGAGGAGATGGATTGCTCCACTGGTCCTCGGCCCACTCTCTTCAAGGTCCGAGGAGATGGATTGCTCCACTAGTCCTTGGACATATGGTATCCTTGGCCAAAGAGAGGAGTCATTCCACAAGCCCTCGGTCCATTCTCCTTGGCCTTAGAGCAAATTTCGACCAGACTTCACGTCTCCGTAGAGGATCCAACGCCAACCTAGTTCTGCTACTTCCTTAACCACAGTGCCGCACTTAAGGAAGTGGGGGGCCTCTGATACTACCAAAATACGACTTTCCCCTAGGATGACGACACGTGGATCATCGTGATCCCAGAGTTCAAAGAGACACGCGGGCAATCCAAGCCCAGACAGTTGGATCTCCAGGTCATGACCGCCCTTCAGGGCATCATTGCCCCCAGCTGGGCCTCCAGGTCATGACCGCCCTTCAGGGCATCTTGGCCCCCAGCTGGGCTTCCACGTCACCACCGCCCTCCGGACCATCATTACCCAACCAAGTTGGGACGTCAGGGGAAAAACACCGTCTTAACGCATAGACGGCTCTGGAGTAAGCCAGCAAGGCAAAAGCCCTACTGAACGGTTCTTAGCTTCCTAGCTGGGCCTCATAGGCATCATTACCCCACCCAGCTGGGGTATCTTGTCACAGCCGCCCTGGCCCACTACCGCCTCCGAACATCACCGCCTCCGAAACTCTATAAAAGGGACTTGGTAAGCAGTCCAAAGGACAGTTAGTTTTCACTTAAACACTTACACTTTGAGCTTTCTCTAACTTAAGCATCGGAGCATCCTCGGAGGCATCCCCTCCATCGACCCCAATAGCTACTCTCCCTCTCTTTCCCTGTGCAGGTACTTCTATAGTCTAAACCTCCAGCTCAGCAACACCTATTTGGCATCAACAGAAGGCTTGTTTCTTTCCTTACATGATTGAAATTAGTTTTAGTGGTTAGCAATCCTCTTTATCTTAGTTGCTGTTTCATCAGTTTTTTTAGCTTTGTCCCCCATTCTTGGAGCAGTGTCTCCATGTCAGGTTGTGGTTAAGGCAGAAGAGTATTTTGCACTCTAGAGGCATCAAACTGAAAATTTATTTATTTTATTGCATTGGCAGTCAACGGTATTTAAAGTTTGGTAGATGGGGTTAAAGATTTTGCATTGCAAGAAGGCGGCCTTCATCACGATAATTACCATTGCCATCGAGAAATGCAGAATCCAAATAATCCTTGTTGGATAATAAGCATCATGAATTGCTCGAATATGTTGAGTCTTGATTTTTATTTTATGCATTGAAGTGTTAGTTTGGCTCAATATCTAGACCCATTCCTCTAGTTTAACTGATGATGTTAACAATACTGTTCTTCTGTATTCAGATGACTAAAGATCACACGTAGCTTGCTATCGTTCAGGTTGCAAAAGATGAATAACAGAATATAAATGACTTTTCATTATAGTTGAAGTGTTCATGAATATATATGTTTTTTTTTTAATCTTATATTACTAAAGAAAGTTTAGTTTTATCTTTCCTATATATGGTGCTGGTGAAACCTTCCCTTGAAGAATATGCACCAAGTACCAATGAATAAGGTGATAAAATTATCTAGTGTCTCCCTTGTCAAGCAACTCTAAATCAGCTCGTGCTTCAGTTGTATAGGGTTTGTATTAACTTAAATAAGGAATTTGAAATTCGTAACTTAGAATTTCTTTGTGTGGGTGACAAATGAAAACTATGGATTTCAAATTCATAGTTCTTTTGCATCTGTTTGACTTTATAGTTGCTTCTGCTTAATTTGTTTAAAACTGCCAAGGAGCAATCAACAAGCGGGCTCAAAAGGCTATTATGTTCATTCGCAGTCTTAGGTATGGTTATCACTCTCATTTCACTATAAAAGCAAGAGGAGTGGTGCCTTATAAGAAGCTATTCAAGTTACCCACCACTTTTAGACCTTGTTTATTTTCACTTAATGGACCACTTAAATGTACCACATCTATTCACTATAAAAGCAAGAGGAGTGGTGCTTTATAATAAGCTATTTAAGTTACCAACCACTTTTAGCCTTTGTTTGTTTGTACTAAATGGACCACTTAACGGCACTACATCTGAATTGGTCAGATGTGGTCCTATTAAGTTCATTTGATTTTCATATCTAAATAGTACTTAATGGGTCTGATCGAATCAGATCTAAAATGAAGTCTTAATACCATTCAGATATATTTTGGACAAAAATATTTTCATCAAATTATCAAAATCTCATAAATATCTTCACCAAAACTCATCTTCCACTGACCACCTCGTCGGACTCTTCTCTCTCCCGCCTACGGGCTCTTCCTCCTCCCTCTTACACCGACTGCTGTCGCCACCACCACAACTACAACTACCTCACAAGTCAACGACAAACCTCACCCATCCACTCTTACCACCATCACTCTAACTGCCTCATAAGTCAACGAACAATCGCCACCCACACCACACCATGGCCTTCTCCTTCGCATCGAGTCCCCACTCCATGCCCTCCGCCATGACCTTCGCTCCCCTCCCCTTGAAAAGAGCTCAGGTCTTGTCGGTTAACAGAAGGCGCTCGAATGTTGGCGGTTGGCAGTAGGCGTTGTGGGAGAGCGAGAGGGAAATAGAAAATCTGTGTTTGAAGGTAGAGGAAATGAGAGAAAATCTTAGGGAAACGAGTGTTAGGTGGGTAAGAAAATGATTAAGAAAATCTCTATCTCTATCTTTCACTCTCTGGATCTCTCTTTCATGGTAATTTAACTTGCAAAACAGTCTATCTTTCACTCTATGGATCTCTCTTTTACAGTGGAGCTGAGTCTCTTCATTCTTCAATCTTTGCTCCCTCCATTTTTTGTTTTCCTATTTTATTGTACTAAGATTTCTCTAACGCATGGCATTTTGTCATGACTTAAATAAAGAAATGTTTTTGAGGTACCTGACCATATAAATAAAATATCAAAATGTTTAGTTTTTTCCATGATTGGTTAAATAGGCATCTCTTCCAAAGTGAGAAATGTTTCGATTTCAAACGGTTTTGTTTGAAAATTGCTTAAATACACAACTTAAATCATCAAAGCTTAAGTTTTTAAAAATTGATGATTTAATTTCTCTAAAAAAAAATTAAATTTTAATGATTTAAATTGCACTTAAATAAATAACCAAACAAGGCTTTTAAGTTTCTATCATTAAAACCAGTGGCCAAAATAAGTTACAAAGCAGAAAAATGGGGGAGACAAAAAATGGTGGCGAAAAGGGGTCAACTGGATATAAGAGTGGGCAAGTTTACAAGTTCACTAAGGTTCCTCTACAGTTCACTGCTTAATTGATCAAAATTTTGAGGTTTCATGCATAATTAAAAAGGTCCTTTGACAAACGGTGGAGTGTCTAATGGCAAGTTTAAAATGAGTGTTGTGTACCTAGATGTGTGGATGTTTGATGGAAAATATGGCAAGACGTGGTGAACGTCGCTGTTAAAATTGCAGAAAATAGCTGTTACCTAACCAGGTGAAAAAGGAAAAATTTGTCAACTCCTGTAAAATTGAATAAATCGAACTTAAGAGGTAACATAACAGTGAAGCTCATAACTGGTTCCTAACATTTCTCAATACAAGGTGCAGAAAACAGCAAGAAAACTCAGCCTCTGTTGAGAATGAAGCATTTTCGGGTGAGTAGGTATTAACCATAATGACGATGTTTAAGATAAATTTAAACGAATTTGAACCAATTTGCTTAAATCTCCCCTAAAAAAACAATTTTGTTGCAGCTTAAAAAAAAATTGTTATCCAAGAAATATCTAGCTAAGCTAGATAAGATGAACTCTCAAGATACGTGGAGTTGGTAATGATTCCTGACACTACATTGATTATCTTTGACTTTCTCTTTATCTTCTCGAAAGATAAAAACTTAATGAGAATTCAACAGAATTTCAAAAGTCATAAAATATTCTCTTTTGGTGGTGGGATCCAAGTATGGGTGGATCATATTGGTTTGAACATGTAAAAAGTAGAGAGTTGTTGGAGCTTGACGTCCACCACGTAAATACTACAACATTGACATTGACATGGACATGGACAAGCACATGTAAAAACGTAGGGTGCTCGACTCTGCGGATAACTTTTGTATAAACACGGTTCATAGATATTTTTAAATCAAAAATACTTTCAACCGTTAAGATAAAGAAAAAAGAGAATTTTCTTATGTCTTTTTGACGGTTTATTTGACCCAAAAAAATTTAACGGGTCAGGTTTAGACAAAAAAAGTGAATTTTATTTTTAGATTTTTTTAAGTTTGTTTAGTGTTTTTATTAGGTTTTTAGAGTTTAAAACATTTTTATTAAGTCTTTAAATGATTCGAGACCTGTCAATAACACGAATTATAAAAATAAAAAAATAAAACACAATATACTTAGTTTCACTTCAGAATAGGGCTACATCCCGCTAGAAGTTTCACTATTATTAACCTCACAAATCTCTCATTACAATGTACGCTCAATACATATAGAGTATTTATAAGCAACTTAAGACCACCAAGAGAGAAGTAGCCGACTACCAGCAAGGAAACAAACGATCCATTGGTGAGTCGACTAGTCGAAGTTTCAACGTTTTATAAAGACTAGTCAGAAGACCAGGTCTACTAAGAAGAAGACTGTTAGAGATCAGAGGATCTGCATTTAAGGAGATATCAATCTAAAAAGGGAAGTTTCAGAAGTTGTTTTTTGTGAAAGTTTTGCTGAAGCTATAAATCAACGGTCGATGAAGAGAGAATTCAGTCTCAGTTTTACACAAAACTTAAAGATTCAGTCTCATTTACTACTTTTATAATGTTTAAATTTGTAGAGTGTAAAAGTGAGAGTTTCTTGCTACCCGTAAAGCGAGACAATGTGTAAAGGTTCGCTTGGTACCTGAAAATCCAAGCTAGGGGTAACCGTTGAGATTAGTAGAACCTATTGAAGAAGTGGACATCCCTGAACCACTATAAATCCATGTGTCCTTCTTTCTCGCTCTGAAATGTTTTTTAATTATTTTAATTTGATTATTATGCTAACTCGATTAAACTGATTTTTCAATCATCATATTTCTTAACAATTATCATCACTTTATTTAATATTTAGGCTTAATTACAAAAAATACCTTGTGTTTTACTTCATTTTTAAAAAATACTTTGAGATTATTTTGTGGCAAAAAATGTCATGTAATATGTTTCTGTTAGCAACAAATACATGTCTTATGTTTCCGTTAGCAAAAAATACCTTGGTGTTAGCCCACCACAAGGTATTTTTTGTTAACAGAAACATATTACATGATATTTTTTACCACAAAAAAACCTCATTGTACTTTTTAAAAATAAAATCAAATACAAAGTATTTTTTTGTAATTAAGTCTATCTTTATCACCGTTGTATTGAATATTTATTCTTGAGAGAAGCTATGCCAAATAAAAACATATGAAATATTTTACGCTCAATAAATGGCCGTCTCTTACTAATAAAACATTCATCTATAGAAAATAACAGTAGAGGAACTTTGAAGGATATGCATTGAAAAAAACAATAATTATTACATAATATTAGATGCTCGAGTAGTGCTATCCATACTCCCTCTGGGCACTTTCTACTCGTATCTTTATTTTTCTTCGAAAAGGTCATTGGTAATTTCATAAAATTCACTAGTAACTTGCATTGTTTAAAAAGTCTGTTATCTACTTTTTTGTCACATGTTAACTATTGAGGTTTGAGGGGCAATTAAATAGAGAGCAAAAGTGCGAAAACTAATGTCTTTATTGTTGATACTCACTAATGTTATTTTTCCCATAATGGATAACTGGAGAGTATATATCTCTAACACTCCAAAATTTATCATATTTTGACGAAGTCCCATCAAGGCCCTTACTGAAGTAATACTGCAAGAAATCTGAGAAGACAATTTCCTTATAAATCGGTTTCTCCCCACTCTCTAACGCTTCTGGCAAAGGTCCAATAACAGCATCAGGTCCAGGATTCACAAAGATAGGGATTGAAACGCTGCTCTTGTTTTTGTTGGCAACCACACGGTGTTCAACACTTTTGTATTTGTCATTGCTCATTATCTGTAAAATATCTCCAACATTGATCACAAGAGCACCTTTAATTGGGGGGGAGGGATGGGACGTGGATCCAGCTACTATTGCCCTCTATTCCTCGAACATAGAAGCACTACAAGATAAATGGCATACGCTGGCGCTTTTTTTAGCATATTTCGGCGCTTTAAAGTGCCGCAATATGTGATACCGGCGCTTATGAAAAGTGCTGGTATGTGTGGTGTCGCAGTGCTAGTATCGGCGCTTACTTTAGGTGTCGAAATATACATTTTTTTTGGGGCGCTTAGAAGCGCCGCTATTTTTCGGTGCTTCTAAGCGCCGCTATATTTTGGTGCTTCTAAGCACCGCTATATTACAGTGCTTAGAAGCACCACTATATTACAGCGCTTAGAAGCACCACAAAATTATGCATATTATGGCACTTTTAAGCGCCACAAATTAGTGGCATTAAAATTGACAATTTTTGTGACAATTTAAAACGCCCAAATACACATGGTTTGCGTTTTTACACTATTTTTGGGTTTAATATCAACACCTACTTTAAAACCCATGTTCTTCAATATATGTACCATCAAATCCATAAAAATTCAAATATCAATACAAAAGTAATTTCATTTACACAAAAAACATTCATAGTTAACATATAAATTCATACACAACCAAGTAATTGAATGAAGTCTGAAAAATTATTTTACCATTGCACTTGAAATCAAATATGAGATCCTCCATTAACCAATCTCTGTAGTAAAGACTTGAGCTCATCCATTTGGGACTACATACTATTCATTTGATCATTGTGCTTCGTTATTATTTCTTGAATTTGATGGTCATGCTTTTGATTAAATTATTCTATTTGTGCTTTCAAATTATGTATCTCTTCAGTATAAGCTCTATTGTATCCCATATCATTCCTAATTTGAGCTGAAAATCCATACACTGCTGAAGGTGTAACTTCAAACCCTTGACCTCGTACACGTCCAAAACTCTCTTCACCCATAAGCTCGGTGAAGACTTCATTTTGTATTTGTAAATTATTGCTAGCATCGGAAGATCCTGAAGCAGCAACAAGTTTGGCCACACGAGCTTCAGTAGTCACCTACAATTACGAAACAATAAAGATTAAACTCCCTCGAAGATTGAGTCTATTTGCAGCGAAAGTTACATAAAACAAAAGTTGCTTATCATATTTTATAGAAAAATGGGTAGAATTTCCCCTATTTTTCAATAAAACCTCCTGCAAAAGAAAAACAAAAATACAATCCAAACAAAGTAGCCAGAGTTGCAAAGATCTCTTGTTACTATAAACAAGCCAAAACAAACAAAACATAACTAAATCTTTTGGTCTTTCAAGATCCCCCACCAAAAATAACAAAACACAAGCATACAAATGCAAACATGATTTTGGTTTTTAAAAACCTGTCTAGCATGGTAAGCATGAAAAATTAAGCTGAAAATTGTCAAATGACAATAATTTTAAGGGAGATAAAATTTCTGGATGGATGACTTCACAACTTAACAAGGAAGAGAGCAAGATACGAAGATGGACATTAGAGAGAAAGCTTGAGAGCTGAAATACAGTTAGTAGTTATAACTGTTTTGATTAAACGAGTGTTGTAATCTGTTTTCTGTTACAAGCTGTAGTTAACCAATTCTTTGTTGATCTCATACTATAAATAGGTGTAGTAGTTAATGAAGAAGGCAAGTAATAAGAAATTCAGTTTCTATTTTCTCTCTTTCTCAGTTTCTTCTTTCCCCTTCTCTATAATTCTTCCAAGAGTTTGTCTTGAACTTATCAAGACTTGATAGAAGACTGTTTCAAATTGTCAAACAAATGACCCAATAGTAGCTCAGAGAAAAATGAGCAAATTTTTCAAAGCATCCATTAATAAAATTGAACTTATCTACCTTATCACGGACCAGAAAAATTGCCATATAATTGTATTGTCTACATCACATGAGACAAAGAAAGGGGAACAAATATAATAGAACCATCCATAGCTGAGAATCTATTCTGATGCCCCTCGCCCACCTCCAAAGGCCATATCAAGTCAAATGCAAAAAGAAAAAGAGAAGGACTTCATAAAAACCATACAAACAATAGTTCTATCATTCTTATAATCTCTTGAAACGTAATAGTATGATATGCAAATTCATCTACTATGATCTCAAATGCCCTAGACCTATTGATGTGAACATTCAGAAAATGCAATATAAAGGGTCTAAAATAGCATCATGATGCAAGATTTTCCAGATTTCAGTTCTAAATGTTATTTTAAAATGCTAAACGTTCAACAGAAAGAATAAACTATATTCAAGACCACAAGATATTAGAAAATAGAGATCAACCCAGTTGCAGACCAACATTTCCAATCAAATTTAAGAAGATAATATAAAATAAAATTACAGGGGAAGCTCTTTCACAGACCTACAATACTAAACAAAAGCTTTGGAGATTAAGACCATCATTGGTCTGAAGCCCTCAATTAATTGACAGATTTCTCAGTGGAAGTCTTGGGGCACATCATTTGAAGTTCAAACACAGATTTTTAAAGTAAAGGTAAAGGAACAGACAACAAAACATACCTCTTTTGCTTTAGTTGAACAAAACACTTAATTGACATAAATTAGAATTTAAGTGAAAACAAATACAAAATTGCACCCAGAACATGAGCATGAACCCCAACTAATAGACATAAAATTAAGCAAATTGACCTCAAAAATGGAAAAGCAGATCACATCAATCACATGCATGCAGGGGCCGAACTAATTTTGTTGAACTTACCACAAATTGTCTTGATGCTTCATCAATAAAAGTTTCATTCTTGTGTTTATGAGTTTCAGTAAAAAACTCTACGCGCCCGGGCTCATTTCCATGTTTCATCTCCTACCATTTATGAAAAGAGTTCAAATAAAAGGACATTGTTGTCTTTCATGTGCTGCTGTCCTTATCGTAGAATATTTCTACATCAACGATAAACCAAGTGACTAATAAATCATTAAAAGAAAATAGAAATAATGAGAATTCAAATGAACATAATTATGAAAAAACAACCTCACTTTGCTCAGAAAACCAATAGTTCATAAGTTGTTTCCACTGGTCTTGATCTACTCTTTTTGGAACATTATTACTCAAAACTTGTTGTTTTGTTTTGTTCCTCATGTGGTCCCTTTTAAGCACATACCTGTAGTCCTTCCATTTTTTTCCAATCACTCTCAATAATATTTTGTCGATTGCCTCAATCATAGGATAATGAAACTTCCTCTACCACAAAGAAAAGAAATAATACAAATAAGCATTTTTGGTGTTAGGGAGTATATGCATGTACAACACCACAAAAAAGGAAGAAAAACCCAAATTAAGTTGTTGTTAATTACCCAAATCAATAAAACAAGGTTATTTTTGTAGTTAGAAGGCACCTTCTTCCAGTCTGTGTAACTAAGCGGACAAAGGTTCACTCTCTTTGCAACTTTGCCCAACCAACTACTTAATATTTGCCCACTTTTTTTCACAGGTTGATTATGTGCATTGAAGTGGACAACAATTTTCTCCCCACATTCCAAGGACCACACTTGTGACGTTCACATGACACGTGTTTGCTTTCTCACCCTCCCTTCATAATCTATACATTGAAAACATAAATTTTATAATTAGGATAACAATGTGATATCAAACTAGTTATAAAGAGAATGTTTTATAATATAAAAATTACAAATTATCTCGTATTGTTCATTATCATTGTTTTGACTTTCTGTTGTTATTGGCTCGGTCTCAAAATCACTTTGAGAGTCATGATCATCTTCAAGGTCATACTTATGCTCATGTTTAATATCTTCTTGATATTGTGAAGACCCAGCTGGAGATTGGTTTGACATAGTAGCTCTGATTGAGGGAGAAATATATTTTGACCTAAACATGTTGCAATCTGTATACAGAAAAACATAAACATGCTTATATCTCACAGGTCCATCAAATACTGGCCTAAAGTAAACAAGTCATTGACAAAAGCACATTTACAACAGCAATACTAACAAAAAAAGGATCTTGCCTTCAATCTCACCTTTTTGTGTACAACAGAAGACATATTCTTAATCTTAGTTGTGAGTTGTGCCATTGTAAAGCGATGAAAAAAGAGGGCATCAATAATCCTTTAACTAAATTGCAACCAATGACTAAAATGATAAAATTTCAAAAAACCAAAGAACATAACAGATTGGGGAGAGGAGCAGTCTGATTTCTATCAGGTGCAGGTGCTGGTGCTACACCAGCCCCTATGCAGGTGCTGGTGCTGGTGCAGAACAAATGGAAAAAGAAAAAAAATATAACAAGTTAAAAAGCATGTATATAGTGTGTGCATTCAACTAGTTAGTTCTGAAGGCAAAAAAGACAAATTTAGCAAATGATATTCTGCATTATCAACTATTGAGCACAATATGAACAATCTATTGAACTTCTCAACAAAATCAAATGTGCAGGTGCTGGTGCAGCACCAGCCCCTGTGCAGCACCAGCCCCTGTGCAGGTGCTGGTGCTGGTGCAGAACATATGGAAAAAGAAAAAAAAAACATAACAAGTTAAAAAGCATGTGCATAAAGGCAAATTTAGCAAGTGATATTCTGTAATTATCAACTGATGAGCACAATATGAACAATCTATTGAACTTCTCAACAAAATCAAATGTGCAGGTGCTGGTGCAGCATCAGCCCCTTTGCAAGTGCTAGTGCAGAACAGACGGCAAAAGAAAAAAAAATGAACAACCCATCAATAAAGAAAATGACTAGAATTAGTTGCAAGTGAACTTTTCCCCTTCTTTTGTGGTAAATGCTTACATTACTCAACGAACTTAACCAATCAAGAAACATATATGCATATACATCATCTACGAACTTAAATATCATAAGTATGAGTCTAGCAACAAAACCAAGAAGTTGACATGTTTTCTCGGGATTTCTTCATTTTATTCATGGTCATAGAAGTATCAATGAAAAGTTAATTTCACTTCTTCCATTTTGGACTGCGATTAACTAATTATCAAGAAAGTATATGCCTACTTATGCTCTAAACATCTGAAAAATAAAACGCATGAACCATTTCCCAAACTACTACTAACTGTAAATACATTTCCAGAACTCTCTTAGTGGTAATGAACAATATAGTGCTTCCCTTTTCAACGCTTAGGTTTTTAACATCCTAAAAGAACCTTTGATCTGAGAGATTTCAGCCAAACCCAAATAGTATTAAGCATGTTTATGTCACGATGTATGGTACGTATAAAATCCTAAATTAGCTAACACATTGTTGTTGCAATTATCCACCTAAATTAATAGGCAAATAATTGAACTTGTTTTACTTGCAAGTGCACAAGGTCAATAGTAATATAGTGTGCAAATGCGAGATCATCTCCATAGGGATTGGTAAATTTTTATTTAGAATTAAATTCACAATATAAAACGAGAGAAATTAATATTAAGTTTGAATCAATAATGATAAAAGCGTAAGGGACTTGATATCCACCACCAATCATGCTACCACAATAAAACAATATGCCAATGCTTTAAATATGTCATGAATACCTAATGTTTGTCAACCTAAGGGCATGGTGTATACTCCTTAAGCTACTGATTTCCCTAAGCAACGAGTTAGGCATGGTGTATACTCTAACTCTTTTCTTTCTTAAGGGATTTAGCATGGTGTATACTAAGTTGTTCCTTAAGAGAGCATAAGATCTGTGGAAATCGACAAACACACGAGACCTAGGGCATGGTGTATACTATCGGTTTCCCATGTTGATTAACCCAAGAACCCAGCGTGGATTTATTTTGTTATTATTGTTAAACCCAAGATCGGACATCCGAATTGGTTTAACTAACTAATCCATATCACACGCATATGTCGATCAAGCAAACACATATGAGGAATTTAAAGAAAAAATGCATTAATCAAGTTAAGCATCACAACATAAATATCACAAAGGTGCCAATACTGAATTATTGAGTAAACATAATTAGGGCTTCAATCAAGCCCTTACTAAGAGTTTAGTTACACATGGTTTTGATGTTAAACAACATCATAAAGTAAAATAAAGGAAAGAAGAAACCCAAGAGATCTCCCTTGAAGAGTCGTCAATTCTTCTGTGAAATCCCCTCTGGCCTCCTCTTCCCTTGTTTATGTGTTTACAGGCCTATTTATAAGGTTTAGGAAGCCCTAGAAACATCTAAAAACCGTAGAACTCGTAAAATAAAACCCTAAATTTATTTCCAAAATAGGTTATGCTGTTTTATTGTTTACTACCATACGTGTGCGCTCAATCGCATATTGGTGCGCTTGATCACAAGGTGCGCTCGAGCCTTCTTCTTGTGCGCACGAGTGCTGATGCACTCGATCATTCTTTTTGTGCGCTTGATCGCACTTAGGCAGACAACAGTTTTTCTAGATTTGCTCTCTGAGTTCCAAAATGCTTTCTTTTCTCCAAGAACCTATAAAAACATAGTAAACACAGAAAGGAAATAAAATAGACTAAAATACGCAAACTAAGAGCTTAAAAATGTAAATTAAAGGGCTTAAATATGAATATTTAAGCACTTATCATACCCTCAAACTTGCATATTGCTAGTCCCTTAGCAATACAAAACTAAAATCTAAAATGAAAAACTAAGACGCAAAGATAAATCCATCATTTATGGTATCCAAAAATTTAAGTGTCTCACAAAACCATGATATTTATTCATGAGCAAGCTTAAAATATAAACTCATTTTCACAATGAATAGGAAATTTAAAATCTAATTACTTACAAGAGGTCGGCTAAGGCATTACAAGTCCGACTCAGTGTTAAGTGAACTAGCACATAAAAATGAAGCTTCCATATAATTTTAATGTGTAGTGTTTCCATGTCTCAAGATTTACCAAATTTCCTATCAGAATGAATAAAAATGGCATAGTTTCATTTCCTTCTTTTATTTTATTATGAGATTTTTTCCATGTTTAATTCCCTTAAGCTTTCTAATTAACCCATGTAGCGAGTGTTTAGTCAATGACTCCCAAACCAGATGGTTTTAGGGCATTAGGTGTAAAGACACCCCTAAGGACTTACTAACTCGAGTGAAAAAGGCTATGAAACTAAATTGTCTTAATGCTACCAAATTCCCACCTTTTGACGTGAACACTCACTGCTTACTGAGACAAGAGGTCTAGTTACTCAGTGGAAAGTTTATTAATGATCATTGTGAGCAAAATTCTCACTTTTTGACGTGAACACTCACTGCTTACTGAGGTAAGAGGTCCAGTTACTCAGTGGAAAGTTTACTAATAACCATCATGAGCATTTCTCTTTTTTGTGCAATTTTTTTTTCTATTTTTCTATGCCAAAGTGTTCATCTAACAAGTCATCCGGTTACAATTAAGCCATGGATCATACATATTAAAATCATATGTCATACCCCACACAATTATGTGTTACTGTGCGCGTGTCAGATTAGATCAAACTTGTGAATTCTTAAATGCCTAAAGTGAGTAACTAAATTTTAAAACTCTATTATTAGATTATATGTTCAAGATTTTAAGCTTACTGATGAAATCTTATCACAATATTTGTTTAGATTAACCAAAATTTTCAAAACAATATGAACATGCATTTATCTTTCCAATAATAGTAATAAAAAACGTTGGGACAGAGTGTGTGTGAATGTGTCTCCCATACCCCCAAACCTAAATTACACATTGTCCTCAATGTGTGAATAACATGGAAAGATCTGACCTGGGAGATGGAGAGCTAGCTGGCTAGCATGGCTCGTAGCACACCTTTGATCTAACTAACTAATCCATACCACACGCATACGTTGATTCAACAACCACATATGAGGAATTCAATAAAACATGCATTAATCAATTAAAGAATCATAATACAGCTAATGCAAAGGCAACAATACTCATATAAGGAAAAGCATAATTAGGGCTTCAATTAAGCCCTATTAGTAAGTTAGTTACACATGGTGATGATATTACACATCTTCATTATGTAAACTAAAAAGAGAAGAATAAACCCGAAAAATACTGTAGAGAAGAGTCATCAATTCGTCTGCAAAGCTTACAACTCCAAAGAAGATTCAAAAGTATCGTTTTTGTGTTTTACAAGCCTATTTATACAGTTCTAAGGACACCTCGAAACCATAATTTCCAAAGCAAGACCCATACTCTTCTTTCCAAAACTGGCTCTGCCATTTTACTGCACGTGTGCGCTCGATCCCATGCTCTTGCACTCGAGCGCAGGGCTGCGATCGAGCCTTCTATGTGGGCGCACGAATGCTTGTGCGCTCGATCACAATCTTTTGTGCTGGATCGCACTTGGCTGCTTCTAGGTCTTCTAGATTTCTTCTTTTGAGTTCCAAAATGCCACTTTTCTCTCCAAGAACCTATAAAATCATAGAAAACACAAAAATGAAGTAAGATAGAATAAAATACGTAAACAAAGAGCTTAACAAATATAAATTAAGGGGCTTAAATATGAATATTTAAGCACTTATTGGGTACAAGGTAAATGGCTGCCTTTTATTTATGATCAAAGATATGAGATGCATATGGCATAAAAATGCAACTCACCTCATAGTCATGAATCTTTGCATGCCGATCCCTGATAAGTAATCAATTGCTACTTCTAGTGCAATCACTTCCCCTATTACAAGTGTTCCAGTGTCGAATCTAATCCAATTGGAAGGAAGTCATACAACAGGATATTCTAGAAAGTAGCACTTAATATTGCATTATCGAATACAAGAATAAACATATGAAGAAAAGAAGGCATTTACACCTATCAAAAAAAGAAAAAGAGAAGGTATTTATAACCAATTAAGTTCAACAACACGATTGTTCCAAACATTTTATTCTTGAAACAAAAAGAAAAGAAAACTGAGTAACTTAATATGGAATTATTGAATACAAGATTAAATGCATGGAGAAAAGAAGGCATTTACGAACCAATTAAGTTCAGCAACACAATTGTTCCAAACATTTTATTCTTGAAAAAAAAGAAGTCAAAGAAAACTGAGTAATGTTTAAGCCATTGAAGCTAAGACAAGGAAAATTTCACAATCAGAAGCCAATGGGTATTCATGTAAGAATCATAGCTAAAATGATGATTGTATGATAAATTAATAGTTTTTTTTGATAAGATGATCGATGTATAATTTAACATTAGAGGATAGACTCTTTTGAAAAAAAATTAATTCGAAGGAAATGAATTTAGCACTTAAGAGGCAACAAAATGATAGAAAGTTGCCTAAAAATACTTTCGTTATGTATAGTCAAGAGAAATGACTGCACTAATTCAGAGTGATCTAATACAAGCTTAAGGGGCAACAAGGCAAAGGAAAGTGAAAACAGACATTGGTATATATACAAAGAAATGTAGAACATAGTAAATGAAACAAATGCCATACAAAATGACTTTGCATTGATACAACAACTCTATCTAACTTCAAATTCAAATACAACAACTCTATATAAACTCTAAATATAATGAAATAGGAGAATACAAAATTAAAATGACAAAGACAAAGTCAAAAGCAAATCAATTCAAACAATATCAATGAGAGTTTCTCTATCAGTATAGCCGTATAGTTGTAAGAAATGAGAACAATGGCTTATGAGCAATCATGTATATTGTTGAGAAAGATATTGTATTAGAATCACATGCTAATTGATATACAAGGGAGTCCTATATATACAAGCCAATAGGAGGAGCAAAGCTATACACAACCAATGTGGGACTAAACTAACTAAGCAATAATTAAGCTATACATAATCTAACAGCCCCCCTCAAACTCAATGTGGAGTACGAGAAACCAACTTGAGTTTGGAAAAAAGATTACAAAAACGCTCTGGAGGATGTGACTTGGTAAAGATGTCTGCGAGCTGTTCCTTGGATGTGACAGAATGAAGCTGTAGGGAGCCCTGAAGGAGATAATGACAGACAAAATGATAATCAATTTCAATATGTTTGGTCCGTTCATGAAACACATCATTATGAGTAATCTGAATAGCACTCCTATTGTCACAGTATACAGGAGTGGCAGCAAAAAGTGATACACCCATATCTTGTAACAACCATCGCAACCAAAGAAACTCAGAAGTAGTGTCAGCTAAAGCATAATATTCTGCCTCAGTACTAGATTGAGCAACAACATTTTGTTTCTTACTACGCCAAGAGATAAGAGAGGTGCCAAGTAACAATAATCGGTGGTAGAACGACGATCTGTAGGATCACCTACCCAATCTGTATCAGTATAAGCACACAATTGAAGAGGACACTGAGAGGAGAAAAAGAGCCCATGAAATAATGTCCCCTTTAGGTAATGAAGGATGCGAAGAACAACAACAAAATGAGTAGAGCGAGGAGCAGCTATAAACTGACTCACCTGATGGACAGCATACGAGATATCAGGTCGAGTAACAGTAAGGTAGACACGACTGCCAACCAAATGTCGATACAAAGTAAAATCACGAAGAAGTTCGCTATCATGAGGTGTAAGACAAGCATTAAGCTCAGTTGGTGTGTCAACAACCTTACTGTCTGTGAGATTGGCCCAAGAAAGCATATCAGAGATATATTTGGCTTGTGTTAAATAATAACCATCAGAAGTAGATGAAATCTCAAGACTAAGAAAATAACTGAGATGACTAAGATCTTTCATCTCAAAGTGTTGACTAAGAAAATGTTTAAGTTCCTGAATACCAATGGGATCATCCCCGGTGATAATCATGTCATCAACATATAACAGAAGAAATATAATGCCCCGGTTTGTGCGGCGAGCAAACAAAACTGAATCATAGGAGCTGATGGAATATCCAAGGTTGGACACAGTGTTGCTAAACATAGTAAACCATGTTCGAGGAGCCTACTTAAGTCCATATAGAGCTCGACGAAGATGACATACCTTGTTTGTTGGATTAGATAGTCCAGGAGGTAGCTAGATATAGACTTCTCCACTAAGATCACCATTAAGGAATGCATTTTTAATATCCATTTGAAAAAGTGACTAACGGCGAGAGGCTGCAACAGCCAGCAAAGCACGCACAGAAGATAGACGAGCAACTGGAGTAAATGTCTCCTCATAATCCACACCATACTCTTGAGTAAAACCCCTGGCAACAAGTCGAGCCTTGTACCTGTCAACAGTACCATATGAATAAGTCTTAATTTTGTAAACCCACTTACTGCCAACCATAGACTTTCAAGGAGGTAAGTCAACCAAATCCCATGTATTATTCTTTGTAAAGCATAAAGCAGTGTTTTCAGAGGCGAGGGCGTTTTGCCTCAATGAGACGAGGTGTAAGCTCCAAGGCGTTGGGGCGTAAGCCTTTTGAAACGTTGGGGCATTTTGAATAAAATAATATTAATTAAATAATAAAAATATTAAAAAATTAAAATAATATAAATAAATTAATTATCAATAAACTTTACTAACTTAAGACCTATGAATGAATATTTATCAAAATATTTTTACACAAATATCAAACAATTTGATAAAAATTTTAATCACAACTGATATTAGACGTACACTATCGTTTGTTGCATACGTATCCAGCAATTTACACTATGGTCCTCCAACATAGTGGTTCCATTTGTAATGATGTCCAATCAAAATGTTGAAAATTTAAAATTCTGACCTAAAAGACTAAAAATCCAAGTAAGTCTTTTGAATCTTTTGGGGCGTTTTGAAATTTTAATAAAATAATATTAATTAATTAAAATAATAAAATAAAATAAAACAATTTAATTTTTAATTAATTAATTAATTTTTATCAAAGTTTAATACTTTACTAACTCTCTATAGTCTGATAATTATAATTTTATAAATATTAATATATATTTATATATAAATTATAACTCATATTTCTATATTGTTATAATTTGTAAGTGATTAATTAAATAGTTTGTAATTATTATTAAATTAGATAACATGTATTATATATTTATGAAGTGTAATAATATCACACCAAGAGTACTAGCTCAATGGTTAAGGTCTATGACACTTTAGGTCATGGGTTCGAGTCGCAGGGAAGAACTTAAGGAGGGCTGATTTAACCAAAATGACATCGTTTTGGTTAGATGGACTGATTTTATTTAACCCAAAACGACGTCGTTTTGAGGTTAAAAAAAATTAAAAAAAATACATTGTTCCGCCCCAGGATTCATGCCTTGGGGCATTTTTGGCCCAAATCGCCCCTGGGCGCACCCCAAGTCTGCCCTTAAAAGCCCAAATCGCCCCTGGGCCCACCCCAAGTCCGCCCTTAAAAACACTGGCAGTCTGCCAAAAAGGGTTAGTGGAAGACTCACAATAGGAGTGGGGCTTATGTAAAGTAGTTAAAGCATGAAAGCAATGAAAATCCTGGAGATGGGATGGAAGAGATCTTACTCTGGTGGATTGGCGAAGGTCTAGAAGGTAAGTGTGAACATAATCCTCATATGTAACAGACTTTGGGGGCTCAAGCAAAGCGACATCGAGAGTATCAGGTGAAATAGGAGTCTCCATAAGTGTGGTAAAAGGGGGAAAAGATGGCATGCTGAATTTGCCAATTTCATGAAATAGTCTATGCTCCCAGAAAACTACATGACGAGAGATGCCAAGATGATGAGAAATGGGATCATAACACCGATAGCCTTTTTGTTCCATTCCATATCCAAGAAAACAACACATCCAAGAACAAGGCTCGAGTTTGGTGCGCTCATGGGGTTGGAGTAAAATAAAACAAACAAAACCAAAAACATGAATATGGTGATATGAGGGAACAGAGCCAAACAACCGCTCGTAAGGAGTGCAATTAACAAGGATAGGGGTAGGTAGCTTATTGATCGTGTAGATAGCCATGAGAGTGGCTTTACCCCAAAATGAGGTAGGAACAGATGTGGAAATGAGGAGGGCGCAAACAGTGTCTAAAATATGCCTGTGTTTACGTTCAGCTCGACCATTTTATTATGAAGTGCCAGAACATGACAAGTAAGGAACAATGCCATAATTTTTGAGGATGGCTTGAAAAGTATGTTGAGTATATTCTAAAGCGTTGTAAAAATGAAAAGATTTGATGGGTTTTGAAAATTGGCTTTCAACCATTTTGGCAAAAGTACGATAAATATCCAATAATTCAGAATGAGATTTCATTAAAAATACCCAAGTGTAATGAGAGAAATCATCAACAAAAATTACAAAATAGTGTGAATCACTCACACTGGCAATAGGAAAAGTCCCCAAACATAAGAATGAATTAAATCAAATGAAGCAGTAGCATAAGACTCACTATTATTAAAAGGCAAAGCCGGCTATTTTCCAAGTTGACACGAAATACAATCAAAAGAACTTTTAGACACTGACTCTAACAAAACCTTTGATGTTAACAGTTGTACCCGAGATACAGATGCATGACTAAGATGTGAATGCCAAAGTGCAAAGGATGGTGGTGACAAGGAGGCAGCAGCAGAGACGTTGGAGGCGGGAAGGTGTAAGGATGAGAGTTCGAACATGCTCCTAATTCTACGCTCGATCCCAAGGGTCTGATTAGTATGAGGATCCAGCACAATCACACCAAAAAAGTCAAAGACAAGTCTATATCCAAGTTCACACATTTACCCAACGGAAATGAGATTATAGGATAATTCTGGCACATGAAAAACTTTAGGAATAGAAAGAGAACGACTATTGATGGTGCCTATAGTTTTAATAGTCATAATGGAGTCATCAGCTGTGCGAATGAATGAAGAATGAGGTGAAGGTGCAGATGTAGTAAATGAAGCTGAGAAAGGTGTCATATGGTTGCAACAAGTGGAATCAAAAAGCCAAGAGGTAGAATTACCTGGCATGACTTAGAGGGCAGAGGAAGATGCATTACTAGAACGAGACTGAATGACCTGATTAACTATTGCCTCGAAGTTAACTGCAGATAAGGTGACAGTAGATTCTGATGACCCGCCAGGGGGTACAACTAAAGATGTAGCTGTAGCTGGAGATGGATATGGAATAACTGTAGAGAGAGTGCTCTCAGGATGAGCAATTGTTGCAGTGGGAGCATTGGATCTTCCCTTTCGCCAACATTTATCAATAGTGTGCCATCAATGTTTACAATAACGATTAAAATTGTTATCGCGAGGTGATGAGAGTCATAAAATGCATCTTAACAGTATTTAATTGTTATCATTTTAGGGTTGAGTTAGCTTTTAATTGCACTTTTATACATTAACAACTCTAAGGTATCATTCTTGGATCATTGATTTATTTCGGTGCATTTTCAAGTACTTTAAGCTCAAAAGAGGAGGAAAAGTTATCATTGCTTGAGGTACAAACACTCGAAGCATACTGAAGTGAAGGAATGCTTTCGGAAGGACAAGATGGAGGGCTTAAAAGAGCAACAGCTGCTGCCCACACTGGAAAGGAGTTTCACTAAATTGCCAAAATTGCCCGTACAGATCAATCATAAAAATGATTTTTCTAGAGAATGTTATGGCAGTTTAAGTAGACAAAGGTCAGGTTGTGCGGGCTATGCGGGATTTCAGCGTGAAGGGCATGTGAAGGCTTAACTCCCACATCTCACATCGGTTGAAAACACATTTCTATATCCCACATCCCACATCAGATTGGAAACACATTGCACTCGTGGTATTTCCCTATAAAAGGCCTACTCTATTTCAGCTTTGGGAACCATCGGAGAATCTGGGATCATCTGAGATCATCAGAAAGTGAATCCAGAGGGCCTTTAGGAGTAATCCAGAGGGTCCTTAGGAGGAAAATTAGAGGTTGGAGATGATCATTGGGAGGCCCGAGGTAGCTCGAGGAAGCATGAGCCCCATGGCCGACTAGTCTCAAAGCAAGGCAAAGGGATGAATCCTTAGGTGTAGTTGCTCTTATTTTCCTTTATTTGATTTATTTGTAGTTTGGAATTATTTTCATTAAACGTTGTTATGATTTATTCTTTAATTTAATTAGTAGATTTCTCATTAGTTCGGTGATTGCATGCTTCTTTTCCATATAAGTCTAGTCATGCTCTTCTTATGTCAATTTTTTTGGATGTGATTGAGTCCGGTAGATCTCTTTTATAGATTTGTCCATTGCTGCGATATTATCGTTTAGATATATCGTTGTCTCTTGGTAACCTATAAGTTAGGTCATGTGTGCTTGACGGTAAGGAGTATTTCATAACAATTACATTTAGGTTTTATATATACTCTTATTGAATATTTTTTGATTGTCTATTTGGGATGTGAAACTTGCAATCGAGATAAAAACAATTGAATCAAGTTAGGATTAGGGCAATGAACCTAGGGAGGATTCCCAGAACCTTGTTGTTCTCTATCATAAATCTATTTACACAATTTCCTTCACACTATTTTCACACAATTCAGATTCTTTCAATCAATCTTTTATCGTTTGTGTTAAAGTTCACACCTTCTTTTATAGTTAACTTGTTTCCCTGTGGAATCGACACCCTAAAGCTGTACTACAATTACCATGTTATACTTTGGGCGTAATCAAATTTTGGCGCCGTTGCCGGGGAAACACACTTAAGTACAAAGAAGATTGTCAACTTTTGATATGACGGTAGAAGAGTTGTAAATAGTTTTCCTTTTCAGCAGCTGTAAAGGCGGTAACTTCGTTCCTTCTTTTAGCTTGCTGCATTAATTTTTATTTTATTTGATTCTTTCTTTTTTATAGTATTTTTATTATTTTGTTACCTCACATGCACAGACATAGAGATGCTGTGGGTAGATTTGGTTGTAGGCCTGTGTTAGAGTCAGAATTCAATTCTTTTTCAAATCCTTTATTCGACAATCCATCTAGTCTCGAAGAAATGAGTGAACACGAAGATCAACCCCCTAGGACACTTAAGGATTACTTGCACCTTAACCATACGGCCACACCATCGTGTATCATGTTCCCCCCTAATGTTCAACAACCTGATTTTAAGCCGAGCATGATCCAATTACTACTAACTTTCCATGGGTTTGAGAATGAAAACCCCTATATCCATATTAGGGAATTTGAGGAAGTAATAGCTGCTTTTCACAGTAGGGCTGATATGATAGACACCGTCAAACTTCGGTTTTTCCCTTTTCACTTAAGGAAAAAGCCAAGGCTTGGCTGTACTTGTTAAGGCCTAGGTCCATAGGTAGTTGGGATGAGATGACTCGAATTTTCTTCCAAAAACACTTCCCAACCTATAAGACCAACAACCTCAAGAGACAAATCTCAAACTTTGCACAAAAGGAGAGTGAAACCTTATATCAAGTTTAGGAACGTTTCAAGGACCTTTTGAATTCTTGTCCACACCATGGGTATGAGAGTTGGCGGGTAGTTAGCTATTTCTATGATGGACTCCTAAGTAGGGAAAAGCAGTTCATAGAAATGATGTGCAATGGGAATTTTCTTCAAAAAGATCCCGACCATGCCATAGATTTCCTAGATGACCTATCAGAAAAAGCCCACACTTGGACTGAACCAAATGCCATGGAAGGCACTAGGAGAAATCAACCTGCTGGGATTTACCAACTTAAGGAACATGACAGTCTTAAAGCCTGTTTAGAGGTCCTAACTAAGGAAATTGAAGCCTTAAAAACCAAGGATAATAGAGCCCCTAAACTGGTTGCTAGGGTAGAGTCCTATGAGCCTTGTTTCATGTGTAATGGGGTAGATCATTTACCTAAGGATTGTCCAGTTTATTTTGAGATAAAGGAAGAGTGTAATGCTGTAGGTATACCCTTTGGAAACCACACTCACCCTACTCTAACACCTACAATCCCGGTTGGAAGAATCACGCTAATTTCAGCTGGAAATCCGATATGCAACCTCTTGCCCACTCTAGTACCCAATGGCAACCCGAAACAACCTCATTTAATGCACCTCGACAATCTTGACCTTTGGAAGATATAATTAAGTCATTTATGGAAGATCAAGGAAAAATAAATCAACAGTTGTTAGAGAAACAACAAGCGATCAAAGAGGAACAAAAAGTAATAAAAAGTCAACTCACCAAGTTGACTAGTTTCTTGACGATTCAAGAACAAGGTCGGTTTCCTTCACAGCCACAACCTAATCAAAGGGGACAACATATGACACAAACCTCCAATCTTGAAAATCAAAACACTAGAGAGGCTAATGCCATAATTACTCGCAGTGGTAAGACAATTGATGGTCCCATTCTACCATCACACTTGATTCCTAATACCGTAAACAACAAGGATAAAGCCCCCAAGGAACAAGAGGCCCGTGATGTTTATCGCCCACAAGTGCTTTTCTCTCAAGCACTCCTTAAACCTAAAGAGATAAATACAGCATTAAAAGGTGAGATTCTTGAACAATTTCAGCATGTTAAAATTAATCTTCCTCTTCTTCATGTCATAAAACAGATTCCCAACTATGCTAAAGTCATCAAGGATCTATGCACACTCAAGAGGAAGCACAATGTGAAGAAGAAGGCATTCTTAATGGAGCAAGTGAGTGCTGTAATTAACAGCAAGACACCGCCCAAATATAAAGATTCGGGCTGTCCAATGGTGGCTTGCCAAATTAGAAATAAACCTTGTGGCGAAGCATTGCTAGATTTGGGTACTAGTGTGAACCTCATGCCATACTCCATGTACTTGTAGCTCGGTCTAGGTGAGATCAAACCAACCTCCGTGGTACTTCAATTAGCGGATAGATCGGTAAGAAAACCAAGAGGTATTGTAGAAGATGTTTTGTTGTAAATTGATAATTTCTACTATCCTGTTAATTTTTTGGTTTTAGATACTGTTTCTACTATAAACATGGAGCCTAAAATTCCTTTGATACTCGGAAGACCATTCCTTGCCACTGCTAATGCCCTCATTAATTGTAAGAATGGCCTAATGACATTATCATTTGGAAATAAGACTCTAGAGGTAAATGTTTTTCGAGTCCCATGGTAACCACATGAAGAGGATGAGTACATCAAAGATAATTCTAACTCTTCGGAATTCATTCCTAATAATCTTGAGTTCAAAGATTCTTCAAATTATCCCCATGCTGTTAATGTTGTTGATGTTTTTGATAAGCCACAGGAATTTATTAAGACATCTTGCCAACCATGCTTTGAGAAGTTTCTTGAGAGAAGTCATATGGATGCGGGAATCAAATACCCTACTGCTGATAGCAAATGAGCATCACCAAAAACACTTGAGCCATATGTGGTGGATTTTAAGTATTCATTGCCATCGCCAAAGCATACAAGCACAAAATTTTGTAGCAAAGCAGTGGCTGGTGCATCCAACTCATGTTTTTAGAGGAGGGAATAAAAGCGTCTGGTTGAAGACGTAAAACTTAGCGCTCATGGGAGGCAACCCACAACATATCCTTTTACTTTTACTGTTTTCATATTTCTTTTTCTTGTTTATTATTATTATTTTTCTATTTTCCAGTTTTACTGTAGTATTTATTTTTCAGGGACAAATAAATGAAACAATTCAAATGATCGTGTACAACTTTCAACTCCATGCACCTTTGGTTTAAAAGGGAGTTTTCTTAACTTTTGCTTTTACATTGAGGACAATGCTTATCTTAAGTTAGGAGTGGAAGATATACATTTCTTACTGCATATCATTGAATTGTTGGGTGTCATTTTTTTTTCTTTCCCTTTTGTTTGTGTTTAACATGCTTTGTGTTAGCCTTAGAGTTAATTTACATGTCAATGATATAAACTTAATTGAGATAGCAGATAACATGTAGAAGAAGTTAAATTTGCTTCAGTTTGAAATTAATTTAAGCATCAATCTTCATTTGGTTTGAGACTCTAGTTTGTGGTAAGATAGTATGATTAGTCTTAAACATTTAGAAAAGTTTTATGTGTGATTATTTTGTGAATATTTTTGCGGTCTTGACAAGCTCTAGAACTTACTTGATAATCACTTGAGGCGAATTCCTAGAATGCACATTACTTAGGATATGATATAGGCCATTTTTGGACCGTTTGAGCCTGTTAAACCTACCATTGCTATATCTACCACTAGTCACCTATTTGAGCCTTTTCTTGAAAGAGAAGTGAGCCTTGTTTCTTTCAATAGCCCATTTACTGACCTTCATGAGCCTAAAAATATTTTATCCTTACCTTTCTTTTAAAAGAACTTAGTTATACACATTTGTTGAGAAACACTTAAAAGGAGTAAGGATGGAAATATGGAAAAAAAATAATATCACTACCACAACCCAAGTACATTAAAGGAGATAAGTTGGGGGTTGTGGAAAAGAAAAGAAAAGAAAAGTGGTGACTTATTGTGAGATATGCTTGTTGCGTGTTTATTTACCTAAATTAATGAGCAAATAACCAAACTTGTTTTACTTGCAAGTACACAAGGTCAACTTAGTAGTATAGTGTGCAAAAGCAAGATCATCTCCACAGGGATTGGTGAATTTCATTTTAGAATTGTATTCGCAATGTAAAAAGATAGAAATAATAAAAGAGTTGATTTTGATAAAGATAAAATAATAAAGATAAAGGTGTAAGGACTTGATATCCACCACTAATTATGCTACCACAACAAAACAGTATGCCAATGCTTTACTCATGTCATGAATACCTAATGTTTGTCAACCTAAGGGCATGGTATCTACTCTTTAAGCTATTGATCTCCCTAAGCAACGAGTTAGGCATGGTATCTACTCTAACTCTTTTCTCTTTCAAGGGATTCAACATGGTGTATGCTGAGTTGTTCCTTAAAAGAGCATAGGATCTGTGAAAATCGACAACCACACGGGTCCTAGGGCATGGTATCTACTCCCAGTTTTCTATGCTGATTAACCCAAGAATCCGGTGTGGATATCTTTTGTTACTAATGTCAGACCCAGGACTCAGTCATCCAAATTGATCTTATTAACAAGTCCATACCACATGCACATATTGATCAGACATACACATATGAGGAATTTAAATAAATGCAGGTATTAATTAAGTTAAGAAACACAACATAAATATCGCAAAGGCGCCAATACTAAATTTATTGAGTAAACATAATTAGGGCTTCAACCAAGCCCTACTAAGAATTTAATTACATATAATAAAATAAAAAGGAAAGAAGAAACTCGAAAACATTATGGAGAAAAGTCGTCAATTTGCCTCCACAATCTCTTCCTTCAGGCTCGTCCGGCCTCCGGCCTCCCGACCTAAAACTAAACTAAAACTAAAAGAAGATTGAAAGATAAAAAGAGGGATTAGATGATTCTTATTATGTGTGTTTTACAGGTGTATAGGGGGTGAATAATCCTAGAAGGCTCAGGAACCCTAAACTTTCCTAAAACATAAAACTCTTTTATTTCCAAAACTGGTTCTGCTGCTTTACTGTTTATGCCCGTACAGGTTCGCTCGATCGCATACACAGTGTGCTTAATTGCAATGCTGCGCTCAATCGCAAGCCTGGTGTGCTCGATCGCACTCCAGGTAGCAGCTGCTCCATGATTTCCAATTTTCTTCCTTTTAAGCTCCAAAATGCTTCTTTTTATCCAAGACCCTATAAAAACATGTGAAACACAAAAATGAAGTAAAACGGACTAAATTATCATAACTAAGGACTTAATAAATGTAAATAAGGGGGCTTAAATATGAATATTTAAGCACCTATAATGCTCTTATAAAAAATGGTGATTTGTTGAAAGAAATTCTCGAAAAATGGTTAGAAGAGTTGAGTATTGAAGTAAGGTTATCCAGTGCTTAAAGAGTTGTGTTCAAAACTAAGAGATTAAGTTCTTTTACTTGTTGAATCCTTCCCGTTCCTTCTTAAACTTTACCTTAGCCTAACGTTACAAGGTTATTAAAGACCTATTGATCAAATGTAGTGTGATTTTTCTACAATAGTGGAGAGTGATTTGAAAAGTGAGCCTATGGAGCTTGTTTTTGTGATTAATGTCACACAATTTTTTATGTTTTTAGAGGCCAAGACTTGTATTCATAAATGTTATGAATAAAATCATCTGGGTGTTTGGATTAATGGATTGTAGTAAGATGGATGTTAAGAGTCAATAACGATTTAAAGATTGATGTTTGGATTACTTCTGGATTTAGGTGAAATTTAATGATTCTTTGTGCCGTGTGTTATGTGCAATTTTTGAGACAAAATGTGAATTACTCTTGGTTAACACTAATATTGCTTTTCATTTACTTTGATTCCTACCGTAGAATTCATCTCTTGTTTTTGCTTGAATTGCTAGGGACTAGTAATAAGCTAGTTGGGGGTTGTGATAAGAGTCATAAAATGAATCTTAACAGTACTTAATTTTTATCATTTTAGGGTTGAGCTACTTTTAATTGCACTTTTATACGTTAACAACTCTAAAGTATCATTCTTGGATCATTGATCTATTTCGGTGCATTTTCAGGTACTTTAAGCTCAAAAGAGGAGGAAAAGTTATCATTGCTTGAGGCACAAAGACTCGAGGCATACTTGAGTGAAGGAATGCTTCCGGAAGGACAAGTTGGAGGGCTTAAAAGAGCAATTGCTGCTGCCCGCACTGGAAAGGAGTTTCACTAAATTGCCAAAATTACCCGTACAGATCAATCATCTTTGAAAATTAAACTACATTAATAAAAGAAGAACCAGGAGATGAGCCATATATGATTAAAAAGTTCCGTCTATTTTCTGGAGAATTTTACGGTTTGTAAAAATAATTTTTCTAGAGAAAGTTATGGCAGCTTAAGTAGACAAAGGTCAGGTTGTGCGGGCTGTGCGGGATTTTAGCATGAAAGGCATGTGAAGGCTTAACTCCCACATCCCATATCGGTTGGAAACACATTTCTATATGCCACATCCCACATCAGATTGGAAACGCATTGCACTCGTGGTATTTCTCTATAAAAAGCCTACTCTATTTCAGCTTTGGGAACCATCGGAGAATCTAGGATCATCTGAGATCATCAGAAAGTGAATCCAAATGGCTTTTAGGAGCAATCCAGAGGGCCCTTAGGAGGAAAATTAGAGGCCAGAGATGATCAATGGGAGGCCCGAGGCAGCTTGAGGAAGCATGCGCCCCATGACCGACTAGTCTCCAAGCCAGGCAAAGGGATGAATCCCTAGGTGTAGTTGCTCTTATTTTCCTATATTTGATTCAATTGTAGTTTGAAATTATTTTCATTAAACGTTGTTATGATTTATTCTTTAATTTAATTAGTAGATTTTTCATTAGTCCAGTGATTGCATGCTTCTTTTCCATATAAGTCTAGTCATGCTCTTCTTATGTCAATTTGTTTGGATGTGATTGAGTCCGATAGATCTCTTTTATAGATTTTTCCATTGCTATGATATTGTCATTTAGATATATCGTCGTCTCTTGATAACCTATAAGTTAGGTCATGTGTGCATGAAGGTAAGGAGTATTTCATAACAATTACATTTAGGTTTTATATATGCTTTTATTGAATATTTTTTGATTGTCTGTTTGGGATGTGAAACTTGCAATCGAGATAAAAATAATTGAATCAAGTTAGGATTAGGGCAGCGAACCTAAGGAGGATTCCCAGAACCTTGTTGTTTCTCCATCATAAATCTATTTACACAATTTCCTTCACACTATTTTCACACAATTCAGATTCTTTCAATCAATCTTTTATCGTTTGTTTTAAAGTTCACACATTCTTTTATAGTTAACTTGTTTCCCTGTAGAATCGACACCCCAAAGCTGTACTACAATTACCGCATTATACTTTGAGCGTAATCACGAGGCTTAGGAGGAGGTCGAGGAGAACCGAACCTGTCAGAGTGCTCTTGTTGAAATGATAAAGAACTAGATAATGGAGTAGCCAACACTAAAGGACTATGTTGAGAGTGCATGGTCTGTGATCTCTTTTCTGCACAAATAAGTTCAAAGATGGCATTGTCCAAAGTAGGAAGATGAGAGCAATGTAAAAGTTGCATACGAATAGGCTCAAAATCATCACGTAATGCCATAAGAAAATGGTGAAGATAATGTTGATCCATTCGTTCAACATACATTTTGGCATCTATAGGATCCTTCCAAATAGGACCAGAGAGATCAATTTGGTTCCATAGGAATTACATATGAGCAAGAAAATCATTAATACTCTACCTTAGTTCTTGCCTCTGACAAAAGACCTCAAAAAGAATATGATATTCTCGAGCACCATCAACAGCAAAATAGCGAGAAACAAGCATATCTCAACCACCTTTAGCTTCATCAAAGCTACCAAATAGATGGAATAGTAGTGTTATGAAACCATGTGACAATTTGATGATGATTACTTTCCCAATCAATGAGACGAGTGAGAAGAGCATCATCAGTTTTAGTAGCCCCTTTAACCGGTTTTTTGACAATACCAACCACATAAGACCAAAGCTTACTACTTTTGAAGAAACTTCGCATAGATTGAGGCCAAAAAATATAGTTTATACCATCCAATACAGACTAAACATGATGAAAATATTTTTTTTTGCCATCTACAAATGCCAAAAGCATAAACAAACCACAAAAAATTGAATTCGGGAGAGAAAACTGAGAAGAAAACACCTAGTCAAATCTAGTCGTCGATCAATGGTCAACAGTGAACATGCTGATGTGGTAGGTGTTGGAGCGATTATCTACCTAAATAAATATGCAAATAATTGTCTGAGTTTTACTTGCAAGTGCACAAGGTTTGTGGTAGCATAGTGTGCAAGTGCGAGATCATTTCCACAGGGATTGGTGAATTTCGTTTTAGAATTAGTTTCTTCAAGTTTGAAAAGAGAAATAGTAGTTTGATTGTGAGTAAATAACAATAATAGGAACATAGGACTACAATATCCACCCTAATTATACTTTCCCACTAAGTAAAGCTTCAATGCTCTAGTCTTATCATGATTATCTAATGGTTGCCAACCTAAGGGCTTGGTCCACACCTTAGGCTATTGATCTCCCTATGCAACGAGTTAGGCATGGTGTATACTCTAACTCTTTTCTCTCTTAAGGGATTCAGCATGGTGTATACTGAGTTGTTCCTTAAGAGAGCATGAGGGCTGTGGAGATCGATAACCACACGGGACCTAGGGCTTGGTCCGCTTTCGGTTTACCATGTTGATTAACCCGGGAATCTGGTGTGGATATCCCTTGTTACTAATGTTGAACCCAAGACTCAGTCATCCAAATTGATCCGACTAACTTATCTATACCACATGTATACGTTGATCAGGCACATACATATGAGGAATGTAAATACAAACATGTATTTTTCAAGTTAAATATTCTAACAAGGCTATAGCAAAGATAATCAATGAATGAACTTGTGGAAAAGCATAACTAGGGCTTCAATCGAGACCTATAGGAGTTTAGTTACACATACTAAGTAAACTAAACATTCTAAACATAATGAAATAAAAACAGAAAACTAAAACCGAAGAAGACTCGGGAGACGAGTCGTCAATTCCTCTCCTAAGCTCTCTACTTCAAATCTAGAACAAAAGGTATGGTTTATGTGTTTTACAGGGTTATTTATAGGGTTCTCTTGGTGTCCCGAAAGCCTAATTACTTTTTGGAGTCGGAAGACTTCTTTCCATATTTGGCTCTGCCGCCTGTAGAGTGATTGCACTCGAGTGTATGCGGGATGCGCTCGAGCGCAAGTGTGCGCTCGTGCTCTTGCGAGCTCGATCTCAAAGGGGTGCGCTCGAGCGCACCTTTCTGGATGGAAGATCTTGACTTTTGCTTCTAAAAGCTCCAAATTATCATCTTTTTGGCCAAGTTCTGTGAAAAACACATAAAACACGAAAATGAAGTAAAAACTACTAAAATATATAAATAAAGAGCCTAACAAGTGTAAATTAAGGGGCTTAAATATGACTATTTAAGCACCTATCACACCCCCAAACTTACATATTGGTAGTTCCTTAGCAATACAAAACTAAAGGCTATGTTAGAATAAAATTTAAAGATAAATTCATTTCCATTATACTCAAAGATTTGGGTTGTGCATAAAACTATGATAACTGTTCATGAGTAAGCTTAAAATAAAAACACATTTTTTGTATTGAAAAAGGATTTTTAAAAGCTCATGTTACTTACCTAAGGCTGGCCTAAGGCATTGCAAGTTTGATTTGTGTGTGATGAATTAGCACATATAAGATGGGGCTTCCACATAATTTTAGTGTATAGGGTTTCGATGCCCAAACCTCTATCGAATTCCTTATCAACAAGAACAAAAATGGCATAATACTTGCTTATTTTTCTTTTTCTTTTTATTATGCGATCTTTGCCATGTTGAGTTCCATCGAGCTTTCTATTTGACCCTTGTAACAAGTGTTTAGCCAATGACTCCCAAACCAGATGGTTTTAGGGCATTAGGTGTAAAGACACCCCTAAGGACTTACTAACTCGAATAAAAAAGGCTACGGAACTAACAAGTTTTAATGCTTCTAAATGAAATTCTCACCTTTTGATGTGAACACTCAATGCTTACTGAGGCAAGAGGCTCAGTTACTCAGTGGAAATTTGTTATTATGATCATTAAAGGCTTACTTCCCACCTTTTGACGTGAACACTCAATGCTTACTGAGGCAAGAGGCCTAGTTACTCAGTGGAAAGTTTTTAATGATCATTAGAAGATTTTTAATCACTTTTTGCATGATGAACATTTTTCTTTTTTTTTCTTATGCCAAAGTGTTATTTTCAACAAGTCCTCTGATTACAGTTAGGTTATGGAAACATATATAAAATAATTATGTGTCATACCTCACACAAATGCGTGCTAAATGTGCTTGTGCAAATTTGGATCAAACTTGTGAATTCTTTGGTGCCTTGAGATAGGTAATTAACTTTGTAAAATTCCTAATACAAGACTATGTGTTCTAGCTTTTAAGCTTACTAATGAAGTGTTATCAAATTTTTAAATCAACCAAAATTTTTGTTACCAAATGAATCATGCATTTATCTTTTCTAAAAAAAAAACTGGGACTTAGTGTGTGCATGTGTTTCAAGTGTGTGTGTAATAGTATCTAGTATCTCCCACTACCGCCAAACTTAAAATATATATTGTCCCCAATGTGTGTGTGGCATGGAAAGATCTGACTTGGGAGATGGAGAATTAGGTTGCTTGCTTGTACACGCCCCCAAACTTGAACTGGATGCACACACTAAGTACCTGACAAATAAAAATAAACGTTGTTCCGGAAACAAAATATAAATAATAGACATGTAAATATAACTATAAACAAATGAAAAGTACTAAAACAAAAAAGATATGTCTGGGGTGCCTCCCATGAGTGCTAAGTTTTACATCTTCAGCCAGACGGGGTACCCTCTCACTGTTGATTATCTGTGGGTGTAGTCGAAGAGGTACCGGGTGCAGGAGGTAGGCGGTCAAGAATGTGATGGTGGTGGATGGTGAATATGGGTGGTGAATGTCAGAGAGAGAGTGCAATTGAGTGTATGGGAGTGAAATATGGAAATGTGTTTAAAACTATCACGTGACTGTCTGCCCTGAGTGCGCTCGATCGCATTGTGAAGTGCGCTCGATTGCACTTATGGCAGAAAGTTCATACTCAGTGGCCTTAGTACCACTGATCTCAATAGAGGCGTTTGAGCTACACGTTTATCAAAGCCAAAACTGTTCAAACGCTCTCTATAGCAGCTTTAACTTTAGTCTTTTGGCAGGGAGTACTTAAAGTCCACTTGATAGGGGCTTAAATATATTTAAGCCCCCTTATATACATTTGTTAGGTCCTTAGTTATGTTAATTTAGGTCATTTTACTTCATTTGTGTGTTTCACATGTTTTTTATAGGTCTTGGAGAAAACGATGCAGTTTTGGCACTTAAGGGAAGAAGCCTGGAGATCCTGGAGCAGTTCCTGGTCAAAGTGCGATCGATCGCAAGACTGCATGCGATCGAGTGCACATGTGATCGTTCGCACACATCAAGGATCGAGCGCAGCATTGCGATCGAGCGCAAGACGCATGCGATCGAGCGCACATATATGGGAGTGAACAGTAAAACGGCAGAACCCTATTTTGGAAATAAGAGAGTTTTGTGTTTTAGGAAAGTTTAGGAACTCATGAGCCTTCTAGAACTACTCAAGCCCTATAAATACACCTGTAAAGCACACAGAAATAATCACTTCTTAGAGAACACTTCTTTTATCTTTTGCTATTAGCTTGGAGTGTAAGCTTTGGGAGAGAATTGACGCCTCTTCTCTCAAGTTTATTCTTCCCTTTATATTTAGTTTATATATGATGTTTATCTTAGACAGCATGTGTAACTAACTTTCTTATAGGGCTCGATTGAAGCCCTAGTTATGCTTTTTCATATATTTACTCATTGATAAATCTTTGCCAATAGCCTTTATTATGTTGCTTAATTTGATTAATGCCTATGCTTATTTAAATTCCTCATATGTATGTGTATGGCCAACGTATGCATGTGGCATGGATTGATTAGTTAGATCAATTTGGATGACCGAGTCCTGGGTCTAACATTAGTAACAAAAGATATCCACACCGGATTCTTGGATTAATCAACATGGGAAACTGAGAGTAGATGTCATGCCCTAGGTCTCATGTGGTTGTCGATTTTCACAGCCCTTATGCTTTCTTAAGGAACAACTCAAGCAGATACCATGTTGAATCCCTTAAGGAAGAAAAGAGTTAGAGTAGATACCATGCCTAACTCGTTGCTTAGGGAAATCAATAGCTTAAGGAGTAGATACCATGCCCTTAGGTTGGCGACTATTAGGTATACATGATAAGGTAGTGCACTAATACATTATACAATTGGGAAAGTATGACTAGTGGTGGATATTAAAGCCCTATGTCTTTTTTATTATCAAATCACATTCAACAATTATTTATTTCTTTTTACTTTGAAGAAACTAATTCTAAAACCGAACTTTTCCAATCCCTGTGGAGATGATCTTGCTTTTGCACACTACACTACACTGTTGACCTTGTGAACTTGCAAGTAAAACGAGTGCGATTATTTGCTTATTTATTTAGGTAGATAAATGTGCAACAAGTTTTTGGTGCCATTGCCGGGGATTGTGCTAAAGTTCCTTTGAGAAATACTTTCGTTTAATCATTGTTATTATTACTTTATTTTCTGTTTACCATCTTTGTTTTTCATCAAAACCTACTCGAGTTGCTTTCTGTTTCAGGCACATCAAACCCTAATTGCACCTTCTGTGACACTTGCGATCGATCGCAACCTTCTGTGCGATCGAGCGCAATTAGGGCAGAAAGTTACCCAAGCAGCAGAGTTGAACTGCTGCACTGAAGCTGGTTTAACCTGATTTATGCACGGACTTCGATCCCGACAATCAATATTCTTTCCTTTCGATCCCGAACTTGAGTGGACCATCTGACAAAGGCTTAGGGACAACTTTGAGGAGAACGAAGAAGAAGTCGAGAACAAAACACCAATGGCGAAACAGCTCGAAAACTAGCAACCACCTGCACGAGTACGGATGAAGCACTCCTTCATCCCACAGAACATTGGTCAACCATCATGCATTGCATATCAACCTGAGGCGGCAGGAAACTATTACATATCTCCGCAAATATTGAATGCTTTGACTCACTTTAGGGGTACTCCTAATGAAGATCCATACTTGCACCTCCGAGAATTCTTCGATCTTTGCAAATTCCACCATATACAAGGCCTAGACCAAGAAGGAATAAGGTTAATTCTGTTCCCTTTTTCCTTGAAAGATAATGCTAAACTGTGGTATAATTCTTTGCCTGCAGTTTTCATCCACTCTCGGGAGGAGTTGGCAAGCAAGTTCCTGAGGAAGTTTTTCCCAGCCCAAAAGATGAGGCAAATGAGGAAGAAAATCCAGTCCTTCCAATAAAAGGATGGGGACCTCTTCTTCGAAGCATAGGGACACTTCAACGAGCTATTACTCAAATGCCCACATCACAACCTGCCTCAAGATGAACTGGTATAAGCTTTTTATGAAGGTTTGAATGATACTAATAAAAGTATTGTTGATTCAGGTTATGGAGGAGTGTTGATGGAGAAAAGCAACGAAGAAGCAATGGAGCTCTTCGAAACCCTCAGCGAACACACTTAGCAGTTCTCCTCTCGAGGTAGACATGTAACCAAAGGTAAAGGTGTGTATGAAGTAAATCTGAATGGAGGATCTTCCCATCAAATAACAGCATTAGAAAGGAAAATAGACTTATTGGTAAAAGCCATGGCTGCTCAAAATGCTTCATCCAGCTTACCATCTACCCCACCCTAGGTATGTGCATTATGTTCCCAATACGACAATAATACTGATCCTTGTCCTTTGTATTCACCTGCAGATACAGAATAAGCAAATTATATGGGACCTAATAACTATCCGCCGAAGAACAACCCCTATGCAAACACATACAACCCTGGATGGCGGAATCACCTGAATTTCTCATGGAGCAACAATCAGAACAATCAAGGAAAGTAATGAAACCCCCAGCCCACTACTCATGCTACTCCTGAACTAAAGAAGAACGACCTCGAAAGTCTAGTAAGACAACTGGCCACTCAGCAGCAGCAATTGATGACATCACAAGAATAGTTCATGACTCAGTAAAGACAAACCACTGCAAAACATGAGCAAGCAATTCAAAGACTAGAGGTACAAATGGGACAACTAGCTAAAGAGCTCAGTAGCAGAAAGCAAGGAGAGCTCCCAGCTCAAACACTACCTAAACTAAAAGATCCGGATAGTTTTACTATTCCTTGTAGGCTAGGTGACTAGTTGTTCGAGCATGCCCTATTGGATCTAGGAGCGAGTGTCAACCTGCTGCCATACAGTGTATACGAGACACTAGGTTTGGGGGAGCTTCAACCAACCTCCGTCACTTTGCAATTAGCTGACACAAGCATCAAACGATCGAGAGGTATCCTTGAGGATGTGTTGGTAAGAGTAGGAAAACTCGTTATACCTGTTGATTTTATAGTATTAGATATGGAAGAATATACTCTGCCATTGCCTCTCCCTATCATACTAGGATGTCCCTTTATGATAACTACTGACACTAATATTAGTGTAAAACGGGGCATTGTCACAATAAGGGTAAATGATGAGGAGATAGAATTTCAAATATTTAATACTTTAAAATCAACCAATAATGATAATGAATATTCTAATGTGAACTTCATGCAAAGTGTTGTTGAGAAAGCTTCTCAGGTCCATCACACCATTACATTGGAGACCATCCCCAACCATGAGGACACAAGAGTGGATATTAGGCCCAAGGAGGACAATGTGATTAAAGACGTCAATACAGCTGCACATCTCTTCAAGAACACTCAACAGCCGTCAAGTAAGTATATTCTTCAAATTGACCCTTCTGCAATTACAAATACTACTTTTCCTTACTTTATTGACCAAGCACCAAGATTTGAGATGCAGCAGTTGTTAAGGGCACTTGAGCCACAAGAGGTGGACTCTAAGTGCTTCCTTCCAGCCAACTAGCACTGTAGCATGAGAGTGCTTGAGCAAGTTCATTTCGATTACTCATACAACTCAAGCATTTCTACGGAGGTTAGTGGTACTGAGGCCACTAACACATGGTAAGGTTGTATTGTTCTAAATTTGTCATTTTTCAGCTAAGGTAAGTTTTTATTCTTTCCCAGGCTCACTACTTGCGATCGATCGCACCATTCAATGCCATCGAGCGCAAGAGTGCAATCGAGTGCGCCAGTCAATGTACTCGAGCGCACCCCGCGTGCGATCAAGCGCACTCGTGGTAGACAGTGGTTCAGCTATAAGTCTAAACACTTTCATTCACACTCACTCACTCTCTCACTGTTCACTCACTCCCTTTCGCACAAGACTCGCACTCTTTGGTTACAAACGAGCACTCCTACATTCTCTCCTCAACTCCCACACTCTCTACCATCACCACCAGCACCACTCCCCATCACCACCGTCATCCACCATCACCACCGTCACCAACTATCACTGCCCCACCACATATCCCCTCCCCCGTTATATATTCCATCCATCCACAAGGTACTCCTTTTCGTTCACACACATGAATTTTTAATGCTTTATTTACACTTTCAGTAAGTAAAAATTATCATGTGTGTGATTGGACGTTATTTTTATGCTTGCAGGAGGTTAGGAACGAATTCAAATCCTCAAGACCAGAGCTTGGTTTTTGGTGCACACCACTTGTTCAAGGAAACGCCTGACTGTGTGCGATCGAGTGCACCTATTTGAGATCGATCGCAAATTAGGCAGAAGCAAATAACAACATATCCAAACCATCTGTTTCCACCTCCAGTGCATCCTGCAACCGTGCCTCATCATCTCGACCCAGCATTGAGCAATGAAAGCTCTTATTCGAGACCGCCTTCACCATCAATGACGTATTCAAGAACATAGACACCACTCAATGGGCTGTCCAAGCATTTAGACATCGAGGGTTGAAGAGGTTTTTTAAGCCGGTTTGCTCGGCTGCTTACTCCTAGCTCGTAGTCCAGTTCTATGCGAGCCTATCCTTTGACTGCAGCAGACCAGGAGTACTGACTTATTCAGTTTAAGGCACACCTATCGAGGTGACTAGTGCCGATATAGTCACTGCTCTTCATTGCACTGATGAGTTCTCTCCGGAGGACACCAATATCGAGGAGCAGTCAGATTCCTTTGCCCTAGCTGAGATTATTACGGATATATGCGTTGGTCAGTACGCCAACAGACACAACAATACAGCTAGCCAGTCAAAGTTAGCTCTATGACTTTGGCTTGTCGACACTATCCTTCAACGCAATATGTGTCCATTGGGGCACAAGACACAGCGGAGAGACTAGTTTCTACAGACCCTATATTCCTTCCACAGAGGTCACTGGTACTCTATTCCGGCTGTGATATGGAGCTAGTTGCACAAATTCTGGGATCATGTCCATGGTCGGCAGACCACCATGGTCAATGCATGGGGTCTCCCTTTCCCGTTCTTACTCTCCTATATACTTAAGAAGAGAGAAATTAAGGGGACCACCAGCGACGGACCAGTGCGAGAGCATCCCTTCTTCGGGAAGGCTCAGTGGACACATAGCCTCTCGCACATGCCTCGAGGACTCCCAGCATATACTCCAACAGTTGAGAGAGTTGAGGAGGATTGCATGGAGACCGAGACCCCTTTCGTTAGCCCAGTGTGAGAGGAGGACCATCCGGACACAGGACTCACTGAGTCCCTGCACTTTTTAGCTGAGCTGTCCTCCTTTCGAGGTGAGGTCTCTGCCGCTACCACACTTGTACATCAGCGCATAGATAGTTTGGAGGCACGGTTTGCATGACAAGAGGCTATGCTGCAGGTTATTCTTGATCGCCTACCTCCAGCACCCGGTACCTCTTCCACTGCACCACCTGATGATCAGCAGTGAGAGGATACCACGTCTGGCTGAAGACGTTAAACTTAGTGCTCATGGGAGGTACCCCAAAGCATATCCTTTTTTATTAGTTTATTTTATTATTCGTATTTCCTAGTTTATTTTTCTATCGTTGTTATTATTACTTGTTTTCCATTTTATATTTGTTTTTCTTTCTTTTTCAAGGATAATGTGAGTGCATCCAGTTGAAGTTTGGGGGCGTGCTACGAGCCATGCCAGCCATCAGTTCTCCATCTCCTAGGTCAGCTCCTTCCATGCTATTCACACATTGGGGACAATGCGCAATTTAAGTTTGGGGGTATAGGGACACACTCATATACTCACTATGTCCCATATTTTTTGTGTTATTGTTTTTATAGATAAATGCATGTTCATAATGTTCTAAATTTTTTTTTGGTGATCTAAACAAAGAATATGATTTGACTTCATAAGTGAGCTTAACACCTTGAACATATAGGCCAATAATTAAGTTTTGAACATAGATCACCTCTTTGTAGGCATTTAAGGATTCACAAGTTTGACCTATACAATCACAAGCACATTAGCACATAATTGTGTGGGGTATGACATGTAATTTTGATTGGTATGTTTCTTTTGCTCGACTATGAACCAAATGACCTATTAGACTAACATCTTAGCATAAGAAAATAGAAACAAATTGTTAGTACTAAAAAAAAAAGAAAAAAAATGCTCCAAAATATCATTAAAAAGAACTTTTCGCTGAGTAACTGGCCCTCTTACTTCAGTAAACAGTGAGTGTCACATCAAAAGGTGGAAATTCTAATTGATAGCATTAAGACCAGTTAGTTTCGTAGCCTTTTTGACTCGAGTTAGTAAGTCCTTAGGGGTGTCTTTACACCTAGTGCCCTAAAACCATCTGGTTTGGGAGTCATTGGCTAAACGCTCGTTACACGAGTCAGATAGAAAGCTTAAGGGAACTAACTTGGCAAAAATCTCACAAATAAAAGAAAAGAAGAAAACTTATGCCATCTTTGTTGATTTTAATAGGAAATTTGGTGAATTTTGAGTCATTGAAACACAACACATTAGAATTATTTGGAAACCTAATCTTTTATATGCTAGTTCACCACACACTAAGGTCAAACTTGTGATGTCTTAAACTGTCTCATGAAAGTGATTTACGTTTAAAACTCTTATTCATTGCAAAAATATGTTTATATGTGTTAAGATTGCTCATGAATGCACATAATTATTTTGTGTGACAACCTAAAATTTTTGTGGACATTATGATTATTGGATTTATCTATGTGGCGTTATTTTTTCATTTTAGTTTTTAGTTTTGTATTGCTAAGGGACTAGCAATATGTAAGTTTGGGGGTGTGATAGGTGCTTAAATATTCAAATTTAAGCCCTCTTATTTATATTTGTTAGGTCTTTAGTTATGTTAATTTAGTTCATTTTACTTCATTTGTGTGTTTCATATGTTTTTTTATAGGTCTTGGAGAAAAAGATGCAGTTTTGGCACTTAAGGGAAGAAGCCTGGAGATCATGGAGCAGTTCCTGGTCAAAGTGTGACCGATCGTAAGACTGCATGCGATCAAGCACACATGCGATCGTTCGAACACATCAAGGATCGAGCACAGCATTACAATCAAGCGCAAGACGCATGTGATCGAGTGCACATGTACAGGCGTGAACAGTAAAAGGGCAGAACCCTATTTTGGAAATAAGAGAGTTTTGTGTTTTAGGAAAGTTTAGGAACTCATGAGCCTTCTAGAACTACTCAAGCCCTATAAATACACCTGTAAAGCACACACAAATCATCATTTCATAGAGAACACTTCTTTTATCTTTTGTTATTAGCTTGGAGTGTAAGCTTCAGGAGAGAATTGACACATCTTCTCTCGGGTTTATTCTTCCCTTTATGTTTAGTTTATATATGATGTTTATCTTAGACAGTATATGTAACTAACTTTCTTATAGGGCTCGATTGAAGCCCTAGTTATGCTTTCTCATATATTTATTCATTGATAAATCTTTGCCAATAGCCTTTATTATGTTGCTTAACTTGATTAATGCCTATGCTTATTTAAATTCCTCATATGTATGTGTATGGCCAACGTATGCATGTGGTATAGATTGGTTAGTTAGATCAATTTGGATAACTGAGTCCTGGGTCTAACATTAGTAACAAAAGATATCCACACCTGATTCTTGGATTAATCAACATGGGAAACCGGGAGTAGATGCCATGCTCTAGGTCTCATGTGGTTGTCGATTTCCACAAACCCTATGCTTTCTTAAGGAACAACTTAAGCAGATACCATGTTGAATCCCTTAAGGAAGAAAAGAGTTAGAGTAGATACCATGCCTAACTCGTTGTTTAGGGAAATCAATAGCTTAAGGAGTAGATACCATGCCCTTAGTTTGGCGACCATTAGGTATACATGATAAGGCTAGTGCACTGATACATTATACAATTGGGAAAGTATGACTAGTGGTGGATATCAAAGCCCTATGTCTTTATTATTATCAAATCACATTCAACAGTTATTTATTTCCTTTTACTTTGAAGAAACTAATTCTAAAACCAAACTTTTCCAATCCCTGTGGAGATGATCTTGCTTTCGCACACTACACTACACTGTTGACCTTGTGCACTTGCAAATAAAATGAATGCGGTTATTTTCTTATTTATTTAGGTATGTAGATAAACGCGCAACACCACTGCATGTGGCTTAAGTGTTCTTAATGGTGTTGCATATTAGATAGTCTGGAGTGCTAAATCTTCATCTCTTGGTTGCACTGTAATTTCAGAGTGTGGTGTGATTCTGTGTCCATGTGCCGTGACTATCTGATTTCTTGCTGACAACTGCTACAATTCCAAGTTTGGTTCCTGGACAATAGATAAGAGAAAAGTAGTATTAGTATGTGCAAGAGTTTCAAATGGAGGAGTGAACTTACTTGGATGCTTTGGAGAGGCTTTAAGGAGGTGCACAACTTCAATGATGTCATCAGTAATATCTTCAGATTCTGGCTTAACATCCGAACTTATGAAGCTATGAGTGAGGGTGGCCTCTAATGGATCAGTGTAATGGACCTGAAAAGCTTGCTTGACAGCACTTTGCATCATACATTCATTAAAACATTCATCCTCATGATCATCTTGGGGTAATTTCAATTCATCAAATATCTTAAATTCTATTGTCTCACCATTCACCGTCATACTTATAATACCCATTTTCACATTAATTATTGTATCTACAGTTCTCATAAAGGGTCTTCCTAAGATGATGGGCAAAGGTATTGGCATAGGAGATTCTTCCATGTCTAACACAAAAAAATCAGTAGGTAAAATAAATTCACCTACCTTTACCAAGACATTCTCAAGAATACCTCTTAGTCTTTTGATGCTTCTGTCTGCCAATTGCAAAGTGATGGATGTTGGTTGGAGCTCCCTTAAAACTAGATTTTCAACTACTATGTATGGCAGCAAATTGACACTTGCTCCTAAATCCAATAGTGCACGCTCAAAAACTGGTCACCTATTCTGCAAGGAATGGTAAAACTACCTGGATCTTTTAGCTTTGGTGGTAGTTTTCTTAACAATACCGCACTTACCTCTTCAGTTAAAGCCATTGTTTCATGCTCCTGAAACTTCCTTTATTAGTACAGCAATCTTTTAAAAATTTAGCGTAAGTAGGAATTTGTTTAATTGCATCTAATAAAGGAATGTTAATTTCCACCTTTTTCAAGGTTTCGAAAATGTCAATCATTTTAGTTTCCTTTTTAGGCTTCACTAACCTTTGAGGAAGGGTGGAAGTGTATTTACCTTTTCCATCTCTCTTACCTTAGATGTGGAGGTTTGGTCTGGAGATGTTTGTGTAGGCTCATTGGTGCCGATGATCTTACCACTTCTTAAGGTAGTTACAATATTCAGTTGCTGATGTCCTCTTAGATTAGGCAGTGGCTTGGCTAGGAGCTCTCCTTGCTTTCTATTGCTCAATTCCTTGGCCAACTGTCCCATTTGTACCTCTAGTCCTTGAATAACTTGATTGTGTTTTGCAGTGATTTGCCTCATTTTAGTCCGAAATTGCCTTGATTCTTCCATGAATTGTTCATATTTATTTAGGATTTGTTGTTGCTGAGTCGCTAGTTGCCTCACAAGACTTTCAAGGTCATTCTTCTTTGGTTTAGGAGCAGATTGGGCTGCTAGTTGGAAGTTTCTTTGCTGTCCTTGACTATTTTGGTTGTTGCTCCACTAGAAATTCGGGTGATTCCGCCATCCAGGGTTGTATGTGTTAGCATAGGGGTTGTTCTTCGGCGGATAATTATTTGGTCCCACAAAGTTGGCTTGCACATGATCTGTAGATGAATACAAGGGACATATATCAGTATTATGATCAAATTGTGAGCAAATAGTACATACCTGGAGTGGTGTAGCAGGTGGGTTTGTTGAGGTGTTCTGAGCAGCCATAGCTTTCACTAATAGGTCAAGTTTCCTCTCCACAGTAGCCATTTGAGGAGATGATCCTCCATTTAAGCTTACCTCATACATACCCTTACTTTTGGTTATATTTCTACCTTGAGAGGAGAACTGCTGCATGTGTTCACTTAGGGTTTCGAAGAGTTCATAGCCTCTTCGCTGCTCTTTTCCATCAGCACTCCTCCACAACCTGAATCAACAATATTTTTGTTAGAATCACTCAAACCTTTATAGAAAGCTTGTACTGGTTCGTCTTGGGGTAGGTTGTGGTGTAGGCACTTGAGTAGTAGCTCATTGAAGTGTCCCCAGGCTTCGAAGAATAGATCACCATCCTTTTGTTGGAAGGATTGAATTTCTTTTCTCATTTGCCTCGTCTTTTGGGCTGGGAAGAACTTCCTTAGGAATTTGCTAGCCAACTCTTCCCAAGTGTGGATGGAAACTATAGGCAAAGAATTATACCATAATTTAGTATTATCTTTCAAGAAAAAAGGAAAAGAATTAACCTTATTCTTTCTTGGTCTAAGCCTCGGATGTGCTGGAATTTGCAAGGGTCGAAGAACTCTCGAAGGTGCAAATGTGGATCCTCACTAGGTGTACCCCTAAAGTGAGTCAGTGCACTGAGTATCTGCGGAGATATGTAATAGTTTCCTTTCACCTCAGGTTGATACGCAATGCACGATGGTTGATCGAGGTTCTACGGGATGAAGGATTGCTTAATCAACCTCCACTCAGGTGGTTGTTGTTCAGCTATCTGTTCTGCCATTGGTATCTCTTCCTCAACTCCATCTTCTTCTTCTTCTTCTTCTTCTTAGTTGTCTCTAAGTCTTTGTCAGATAGTTCTCTCTAGCTCGGGATCAAGGGGAAGGAATGCCGGATGCTTGGATCTTCGTCTGTGCATGAATCGGTGGCAGTTACTTGAGTACAGCATGATTACGCCCAAAACAGTAACGCGATTGTTGTAGCACGGCTTTGGGGTGTCGATTCCACAGGGAAACAAGTTAACTATAAAGAAAGATGTAAACCTTAATATGAGACAATATAATCAAAATAAGTAAAGAATCTGAAATTGATGATGAAATAATTGTGTAGGTTGTAAGATATGATAGAGGGACAACAAGGATCCGAGAATCCTCCCTAGGTTCGTTGCCTTAATCCTAACTTGATTCAGTTGTTTTTATCTCGATTGCACGTTTCACATCCCAAACATACAATCGGCAAATATTCAATGAGAACATGTATAAACCCTAATATGATCGTAATGAAATACTTCTTATTTCTGATTCATGCACATATGATCTATTCTATAGGTTTATCAAGAAACAACAATATATCTTTGTCAAAAATATTGCAGTAATGGACAAACTTAAAGGCTAGATTTACCGGACTCAATTATACCCAATAATCTTGACATAAGAGAAGCATAACTAAAGTTACATCAAGGAAAAAGATACAATCACCGGAATAGATAAAATCTTATAATTAGATAAAGAAGTAAATCATGACAATGTTTGACAATAAATTCTTATTACAACTGAACCAAATAAGGGAAGATATGAACAACTACACCTAGGGATTCATCTCTTCACCTTGCTAGGAAGTTAGTTAGCCATGGTGTTCATGGCTAAACACTTTTGTGGATGAGCTGCTGCTTTGAGTTCTTCTGGGCTTTTCTTCTCAGCTAAGATCCCCTTCTCTTAAACCCCAAATATCCTATTTATAGTATAAGAGTCTAAGGGTGTTTTTGGGTTTATTCTAATGTTTAAAAACCCTAATTAAAGTCTAACTTGGAGATGCAAATCCGTGTGCGCGCTGCAGTGCTGCTGGGGAGCACCGCGGTACTAGGCATATTCTGGATTGGGCGAGCTTCTGGGCATCGCGGTGCTATTGAGGAGCACTGCGGTGCTGGCTGGTTGTTCACAATGGGCAAGTTTCTGGGCACCACAGTGCTGCTGAGGAGCACCACGGTGCTGGCCTTTTTGCTGATTTTCTTCATGCTTTGCCTCTCCACAGCCACTTCTATGCTTCGTCGTGTATGGAACCTTAGTGCTTTTAAACAACGATCGCTTCTTCTCCTCTTTGGACTCAAAATACATGAAATTGTACTGGAATAAGTTAGTGATCCAATAATATTCCTTAAGAGTTATCAACACACAAGAGTGCAATATAGACCAAGAAGAATCATAAAATGCTAACAATTAAACATCGTTGAGGTGCATTTTATGGCTCTTATCACAGTAGTCAAACACTACTGCTCGGATTACTCTCTGCCTTAATTACGCTCGATCGCACAGAGGGTGCACTCGATCGCAAATGGCATAGAAAGCTCTCTTGGAGTACCTAAAGCAGAGAAAAAGGAAATTGATTAGGGTTTTTAATGAAGCCAAAAATAAGATAAACACAATAATTAAAAATCGAATAAAAAAGAAATAGCAATAATTAAATTAAATGAGAAATTAATTCTAAAAACAAATTTTAACGCAATCCCCGGCAACGACACCAAAAACTTGTTGGAACGATTATCTACCTAAATAAATATGTAAATAACCGTCCGAGTTTTAGTTGCAAGTGCACAAGGTCTGTGGTAGCATAGTGTGCAAGTGCGAGCTCATTTCCATAGGGATTGGTGAATTTCATTTTAGAATTAGTTTCTTCAAGTTTAAAAAGAGAAATAACAGTTTGATTGTGAGTAAATAACAATAATGGGAACATAGGACTACAATATCCACCCTAATTATACTTTCCCACTAAGTAAAGCTTCAATGCTCAAGCCTTATCATGAATATCTAATGGTTGCCAACCTAAGGGTTTGGTCCACACCTTAGGCTATTAATCTCCCTATGCAACGAGTTAGGCATGGTGTATACTCTAACTCTTTTCTCTCTTAAGGGATTCAGCATGGGTGTATACTGAGTTGTTCCTTAAGAGAGCATGAGGGTTGTGGAGATCGGCAACCACACGGGACCTAGGGCTTGGTCTGCTCCCGGTTTCCTATGTTGATTAACCCAAAAATATGGTGTGGATATCCGTTGTTACTAATGTCGAACCTAGGACTCAGTCATCCAAATTGATTCGACTAACTTATCCATACTACATGCATACGTTGATGAGGCACATACATATGAGGAATGTAAATACAAACAGGTATTAATCAAATTAAATATTCTAACAAGGCTGTAGCAAAGATAATCAATGAATGAACATGTGGAAAAACATAACTAGGGCTTTAATCGAGCCCTATAGGAGTTTAGTTACACATACTAAGTAAACTAAACATTCTAAACATAATGAAATAAAAACAAAAAACTAAAACCGAAGAAGACTCGGGAGATGAGTCGTCAATTCCTTTCTTAAGCTCTCTACTTCGAATCTAGAACAAAAAGTATGGTTTATGTGTTTTACAGGGCTATTTATAGGGTCCTCTTGGTGTCCCGAAACCCTAATTCCTTTTTGGAGTCGGAAGACTTCTTTCTATATCTAGCTCTGCCACCTCTGGAGTGATTGCGCTCGAGCGTATACGGGATGCGCTCGAGCGCAAGTGTGCGCTCGAGCCTTCTTCAAGTGCGCTCGTGCTCTTGTGTGCTTGATCTCAATGGGGTGCGCTCGAGTGCACTTTTCAGGATGGTAGATCTTGATTTTTGCTTCTAAAAGCTCCAAATTATCATCTTTTTGTCCAAGTCCTATGAAAAACACATGAAACACGAAAATGAAGTAGAAACTACTAAAATGTATAAATAAAGAGTCTAACAAGTGTAAATTAATGGGTTTAAATATGAGTATTTAAGCACCTATCAGTAGGTGCTGATGTAGTAGGTGCTGATGTGGCACAGATTCTGACATTTCGAGCGGTGTTGACACTTACAAGAAACAATGAGAGAAAGACGAAGAACCGCTTGAGTCAGAGCAGTAAACTCGTCGGAAAATGCTAACTTGTGCTTGGAAAAAAAAAAGAGAACAAAATTTGGGTTTTGGGAATTCTAATTTCAGAAGCAAAGCTCTGATACCATGTTGAGAAAGATAGTGTATTAGAATCACGCACTAATTGATATACAAGAGAGTCCTATATATACAAGCCAATAGGAGGGGCAAAGCTATACACAACCAATGTGAGACTAAACTAACTAAGCAATAACGAAGCTATACATAATCTAACATATATAATCAAAGTTTTTTCAAATTACGGTTTTAACTTTGAAAGGGAACAGCTGGGGCATTGCAATGATATGAGATATAGATGTATAATCCAACAGAGCCTAAGACAAAAACCAACAGGAGATAAGAAAGAAAATCGAAAATTATCACTTTGAATTGAGAGATCAGAAATCCATCAAATTATCAAACTCTCATAGCCTTCATAATCATGTGTGTGGCATTTCACCATTCTTGTTATTGTGCTTCTGTCCTCAATAATAAAACATATAAAGAGAAGTCCTTTTGGTGACAATTGATAAATCAATAAAAGAGAAATATTAACAAATTTTTTACAGCATGAATTTACTAATACGTCGAACCCTTTAAGATTAAATTGAGTTGCTATGTACTACATCTACTACATAAGTAGAGGGAGAAATTCACCCTGGCACCTGCAACTTAAGATTGAAAAAAAGAGGATGTATCTCCATACCATGTTTGTCTTAAATTTTTAAAATTGATACTAATCATCTCCACATCTTTTGGTGATTAAAAATGAAATAAGGAAAATTAAAGAATAAAAAAGGCAATGAACATTGCACTCTTGTTTTCTTTTCCTTTTTCAAGTTCAATATAAAAAGGACACATAATGTACCAAAAATATTAAAAAAACACTAGCACACCTCTTGTACTTGCATCTATTATGAGATGATATTAATAAATATGCATATTCACCAACCTAGAAGGAGGTTCTGCGTAAGTATAATGGTCTAGAAATGCATCATAAATCATTTCTCCACCACCTAAAAGAAGGGAGAAAACTAACATTATGACCATCTTCAAATACAACTGCTCCCATAAATATAGATATAATGAAATTATGCAACAAGAATTGAAGTTCATAACAGTCAAGCTTATCCAAATTGCTAAAAGTAATAGCTTACCTAAAAATAGAGGCATGGCAAATGAAAGATCGCTCTTCCCATACAAGAATCCAATGCCTGTAGGCGTACACATCTGAAGCATGTTTATTCCTTAACTCCGTATACTTGCCATAAGGCTTAAATTTCAGCGTATAAGGCAATAACCTAACCTTGTGAGAAGAAGCAACAAGAAAATCAGCATCAAGGCTCTGGACATCAACCACCATGTGTGGAACACTTTGACAAGCATCCACAAGTACTTTTGCCCCAACGTCATGCGCCCAAAGCACAATCTTCTCTATAGGAAGAACATAAGTTAAAAGAAAAAGAAATACTCGGCATATTATTAGTTATTCACTTTTATATCAATTGAAAATAACAGATCCTCATCCAATAGGTTCAGTAGGATATAACAATAAATCGTTGACAAAGGAAAAAAAAAAGAGTAAGCTTTTCAATCACTTATTTTTTTTATAAGTAAAAAAACAAGGACTACTGACTTATTGCAGTCTTCAAATTAACATCAGAGGCACACACAAAAATGTTAGAGTTGGTGCATACTTCACTTATTACAGTTTTCAAACTTTTAGGCCATGTACATGAGTTAAGCCTGGTTTTTTGCTTGGCAGTTTGGGCTTGGGCCCATGAAGAGCCTTAGTTCTGCAACATAATGAAAATCCTAATTATATCCTAATTAAGATGTCTTAAGTTGCATATAAATACTCTTTATGTACTAAGCATACATAGTAACAAAGAGATTTGTGAGGCTGATAATAAGAAACTTCTTGCAAGACATAACCCTATTCTTGGGTGAACTCGGGTAAATCTTATCTTTTTTTCTTTCTGTTTATAATTCGTGTGATTGACAGGTTTTGAATCATTTAATTGGTATCAAAGCTTTGTTTTCGAGGATTAAAGATCAGAGATGTTGATTGGATCATGGATTGAAATCGAGAAGTTCAGAGGAAAGAGCTTCAAGTTATGGAAACTGAAGATGGAGGATCTACTTGTAGATAGGGATCTATGGACGGTGATAGTCGATGAGGTACCAAAGAGTACGACATCCACGAAAGAGTCATTGTCGATGGTGGTTTCGACATCATCTTTAGTGACCATCACAGAGAAGCTTGATCGGAAGGCACGAAGTCTGATTCGGCTGTGCCTGGCTGATTCTGTCCTGATAAACGTTTTTGGAGAAAACATTGCGAAAGATCTTTGGAATAAGCTGGAAAATCTTTATCAGAGTATATCCATGGTAAACAAACTGTTTCTGCGGAAGAAGTTGTACAACCTTCGGATGGCTGAGGGCGACTATTTCCCTGTTCATCTACATGAGTTCAACACTTTGATAGGTCAGTTATTATCTATTATTATTGATATGACGGATGACAATAAGGCTATTATGCTGCTCTGTTCACTATCTGATTCATAAGATAACTTGATAGTTGCGATTGGTAGTAGTACGATTGATCTGTCTTTTGAGAATGTCGTGGCAGCCCTATTATGTGAGGAAATGAGGCGGCAAGGTGCAAAAAACTCATCAAATGAGGCCTTATCTGTGAGAGGGAAAACCCATGATAAAGACTACAAGTGGTCTGGTGATATGATGACGCCCAAAACAGTAATGCGGTAGTTGTAGCACAGCTTTGGGGTGTCAATTCCACAGGGAAACAAGATAACTACAAGAGAAGGTGTGGACCTTAACACAAACGATAAAGATCAAGTGAGAGAATAAAGTATTGTGTGAAAATTGTGTAGATAATATGATGGATAGATAACAAGGTTCCGAGAATCCTCCCTAGGTTTGTTGCCCTATTCCTATCTTGATTCAATTGTTTATCTCGATTGCAAGTTTCACATCCCAAACAAGCAATCGACAAATATTCAATTAAAGCGCATATGTAAACCCTAATGTAATTGTTATGAAATACTTTTTACTTTCAAGCACACATGACCTAACTTATAGATTATCAAGAAACGACAATATATCATGATGACAATACTACAGTAATGGACAAATCTATAAGAGAAATCTATCAGACTCAATTACACCTCAACAACATCACATAAGAAGAGCATGACTAAACTTATATGGGGGAGAAAGATGTAATCACCAGATTAGAGAAATATTATAATTAGATTAAAAAGTAAATCATAACTATGTTTGAATGCTAAAGCTCTATTACAACTGAATCAAGTAAGGGAAATAGAAACAACTACACCTAGGGATTCATCCCTTTACCTTGCTTGGAGATTAGTTAGCCATGGGGATCATGGTTGCACACTTTGATGGAGGAAAAGTTGCTGCTTCCTTGAGTTTTCCAAGTTTTTGAATGCCTAATTACAAACTCTAAGTGATCTATTTATAGTGTACAAGGCTTAAGGGTGTTTTAGGGTTTGAACAAATCATTAAAGACCTAATTAGGGTCTAACTCGTAGAACAGAGTCTGTGCGTGCACTGCACCTTGGATTTAGTCAGGATTCTTGTTTGTGCGGTGGGGTGCACCTCAGCCCTTCAAGGCGAACCTCAGCTTGATCCAAAGTGCACCTTGACCTGTTGGATATTTGAGACTTCTTTTAGGCTTTTTTCTGAAGGGTTCGCCCCAGCTCCATCCAAGGTGCACCTTGACCTGATTGGTAGAGATCTTATTTGTTTTATCTTTCTGCAGCCATGGCTCCACTTTAGTATGCACTGAATCATCTTGCTTCAAGTACCGAAAGGTTTTTCAATCTTTTTTAACTCAAGATACCTGAAAATGCAAGAAATAAGTTAATGTTCCAAGAATACCACTTTAGAGTTGTTAATGAATAAAAAATGCAATTAAAACCTAAATCAACCCTAAAGTGCTAAAAAATAAGTACGATTAAGATGCATTTTATGGCTCTCATCACAACCCCCAACTAGCTTATTGCTAGTCCCTAGCAATTCAAGCGAAAACAATAGATGAATTCTACGGTGGGAATCAAAGTAAATGAAAAACAATATTAATGTTAACCAAGAGTAATTCACATTTTGTATAAAAAATTGCGCATAACACATGACACAAAGAATCATTAAATTTCACCCAAATCAAAAAGTAATCCAAACATCAATCTTAAAATCGTTATTGACTCTTAACATCCATCTTACCACAAACCATTAATCCGAACACTCGGATGATTTTATGCATAACATTCATGAATACAAGTCTTGGCCTCTAAAACATGATAAATTTCGTGACGTCAATCACAAAAACAAGCTCCATAGGCTTACATTTCAAATCACTCTCCACTATTGTAGAAAAATCACACTACATTAGATCAATAGGTCTTTAATAAGCTTGTAATATTAGGCTAAGGTGAAGGTTAAGATAGAATGGGAAGGATTTAATAGGTAAAAGAACTCAATCTCTTAGTTTTAAACATAACCACTTTAAGCACTGGATAACCTTGCTTCAACACCCAACTCTTTTAAACATTTTCATAAGAGCGTTTCTCTCAATAAGTCACCACTTTTCTTCTCTTTTCTTCTTTCTTTGCCATATTTCATTCTTTTTCTTTTGTATTTTTGGCATAAGATCATTTACCTCCTTTTTCATTCTTTTCTTTTCCACAACCCCTAACTTATCTCCTTTAATATACTTGGGTTATGGTAGTAATATACTTTTGCATATTCCTCTTGAGTGCTTTCTCAACAAATGTGTATAACTAAGTTCTTTTAAAAGAAGGGTAAGGATAAAATATTTTTTGTCTCATAAGGGTAAGTAAATGGGTTTTCGAAATAAACAAGGCTCAAATTCTTTTTCAAGAAAAAGGCTCAAACAGGTGACTAATGATAGATATAGCAAGGATAAGTTTGAAAGGCTCAAACGGTCCAAAAATGGCCTATATCATATTCTAAGTAATGTGCATTCTAGGAATTTGCCTCAAGTAATTATCAAATAAGTTCTAGAGCTTGTTGAGACTCAAAAATATTCACAAAACAATCACACATAAAACTTCTCTAAATGCTTTAGACTATTCATACAATCTTACCACAAACTAGAGTCTCAAACCAAATCAAGATTGACACTTAAATTATTCTCAAACCGAAGAAAAATTTAACTACTTCTAAATGCTATATGCTATCTCAATTATGCTCATATCATTGAGATGTGAATTATATCTAAGGATAACACAAAGCATGCTAAAAAAAAAAAAAGGAAGAACGATACCAAACAGTTCAACAAAAAAAAAATGTATGGAAATAAAGAATATTGAAACAAAAAGATGAGTTTCCTCACCCCTAACTTAAAAATTGCATTGACCTCAATGTAAAAGAAAGAGTAAAGGAAACTCCCTTTGTAACCAAAGGTGCACAGAAGCTGAAAATTGTGCTCCACCATTTGAACTGCTTCGTATATTTGTCTCTGAAAAAGAAATACTAAGTTAATACTGGAAAACAGTAAAAAAAAAATACGAACAATAAACAAGAAAAAGAAATATAAAAACAATAAAAGTAAAAGGATAAGCTATGGGGTGCCTCTCAAAAGCGCTAAGTTTTACGTCTTAAGCCAGACACTCTTATTCCCTCATAGACACACATGAGCTGAATGCACCAGTAACTGCTTCATTGTCAAATTGGGTGCTTGTATGCTTTAAAGAGGCCTCAAGGATGTCATCAGTAACACCCGCAAATTCTGGCTTGATATATGCTCTTGTGAAACCATGAGTGAGGGTGGACTCCAAAGGATTAAGGTGCTGGACCTTTTCCATGAATGAGTCCATCATGTATGCTTGGTGGCTTTCGTCCACGTTTTCTGATTTTTTCGTTGTTGGGATGTGTAATAACTTACCACTTACTGTCTCAATGGCATTCACCTTCTTCACATTCTATTGCACTAGGTGCTGACCATGAGATATGGACTGAGCTTGAGAAGGAAACTTACCTCGCTCAGTCACACTCAAGTAGCTCATTAACTTAGACACTTGGCTCTTTATCTCTTTATGTTCTTCAACAACCTGCACAATTAAAGATTTAAGCCTTTGATTAGTCTTCCCCTGTGCTTCAAAAAAAGCATGTAAAGTGTCTGATATGGTTCAAGATATGGTGCAACTTTGGGGTGTCGATTCCATAGGGAAACAAGATAACTATAAGAGAAGGTGTGGACCTTAACACAGACGATAAAGATCAAGTGAGAGAATAAAATATTGTGTGAAAATTGTGTAGATAATATGATGGATAGATAACAAGGTTCCGGGAATCTTCCTTAGGTTTGTTGCCCTATTCCTATCTTGATTCAATTGTTTATCTCGATTGCAAGTTTCACATCCCAAACAGGCAATCAGCAAATATTTAATTAAAGCGCATATGTAAACCCTAATGTAATTGTTATGAAATACTTTTTACTTTCAAGCACACATGACCTAACTTATAGATTATCAAGAAACGAAAATATATCATGATGATAATACTGTAGTAATGGACAAATCTATAAGAGAAATCTACCGGACTCAATCACACCTCAACAACATCACATAAGAAGAGTATAACTAAACTTATATGGGGGAGAAAGATGCAATCACCGTATTAAATGAAATCTTATAATTAGATTAAAAAGTAAATCATAACAATGTTTGAATGTTAAAGCTCTATTACAACTGAATCAAGTAAGGGAAATAGAAACAACTACACCTAGAGATTCATCCCTTCGCCTTGCTTGGAGATTTGTTAGCCATGGGGCTCATGGTTGCACACTTTAATGGAGGAAAAGTTGCTGCTTCCTTGAGTTTTACAGGTTTTTGAATGCCTAATTACAAACCCTAAATGGTCTATTTATAGCATACAAGGCCTAAGGGTGTTTTAGGGTTTGAACAAATCATTAAAGACCTAATTAGGGTCTAACTCGAAGAACAGAGTCTGTGCGCGCACTGCACCTTGGATTTAGTCGCGCTGCACCTTGGATTTTGTCAGGCTTCTTGTTTGTGTGGTGGGGTGCACCTCAGCTTCATCCAGGGTGTACCTCAGCCCTTCAAGGCGCACCTCAACTTGATCCAAGATGCATCTTGACCTGTTGGATCTTTGAGACTTCTTTTGGGCTTCTTTCTGAATGGTGCGCCCCAGCTCCATCCAGGGTGCACCTTGACCTGATTGGTAGAGATCTTCTTTGTTTTATCTTTTTGTAGCCATGGCTCCACTTTGGTATGTATCGAATCATCTTGCTTCAAGCACCAAATACTTTTTCCATACTTTTTAACTCAAGATACCTGAAAATGCAAGAAATAAGTTAATGTTCCAAGAATACCACTTTAGAGTTGTTAATGAATAAAAAATGCAATTAAAACCTAAATCAACCCTAAAGTGCTAAAAAATAAGTACGATTAAGATGCATTTTATGGCTCTCATCATGATACACCCAAATTCAGAGGAAGATTGAAAAGTAGGGATAAATTTGGGTTGAAGTGTTGGAAGTGTAAGAAGCCTGGACATCTAAAGAAGGAGTGCAAAAGTAAGAGTATGAACCCTGAAAAGTGAACAGGAGAGATATCAGCTTTAGGTAACAGGAACCAGTATGATGATGATGTTGGTGACTTAAATATGGCATCTTGTTTGACTCAATCAAATCAGAGTGTTTGGATAATTGACACAAGAGCCTCCTTCCACATGACACCTCACATGAACTGGTTTCGTGAGTATGAAACCTTTGATGGGGGAAACGTTTTACTGGAAGATAACTCTCCAATGAAAATTATTGATCGTGAGAAGCTAGAGTTGAGAATGAATGATGGGACAGTCAAAACACTTCCAGGCATGATGTATATTCCGGGTCTCAGTAGGAACTTAATATCAGTCAGCAAGATGGAAGATGGGGGAGTAAATTTCAGCTGTGACAAAAATTCATGCAAGATGACTCATAGATCGTTAGTAATTGCATGAGGTGTTCAGTATGGTACATTGTATAAGCTGCTGGGAAATACAGTGCAAAGTCAATGCATTTGAGGTTTTATCTCAGAGAAGGCGACTGATGATGAGGTGACTTCCTCTATGTTGTGGCATGAGAGGCTTGGGCATATCGATGAAAATGGACTATCTAATTTATCATCAAAGCAGATGGTGAAAAAAGTCATAGATTGCTCCATGGGATTTGGTTTTTGTAAGCATTATCTACATGGAAAGTAGAACCGTGTGAGTTTTAAGTCCACTAGTACGAAGGCAAAACGTATTATGGATTTAATACATAGTGATGTGTTTGGGCCAGTTCCGATCCAATCTCTTGGAAAATCAAGGTATTATGTCTCTTTCATGGATGATTTTTCAAGGTATGCATGGATTTATTTCATTAAGAGTAAAGCTGAAGCATTTCATAAGTTCCGTGAGTTTAAAACATTGGTAGAAAATCAGATTGAAAGAAAGATAAAGGTACTGAGAACTGATAATGGGTAGGAATTTTTCTCAGACAAGTTTGAGTAATTCTGTTATTTGATAAGTTCCATGAGTTTAAAGCATTGGTAGAAATCAAATGGAAAGAAAGATAAAGGTACTGAGAACAGATAATGGAGAGGAATTTTTCTCAGACAAGTTTGAGCAATTCTGTGTTGAAAATGGAATTGCAAGACAAAAAATAACTTTATATACACCTCAACAGAATGGGGTAGCTGAGAGACTCAATCGGTCACTCATAGAGAAATCAAAGAGTATATTGAGTTGTACAGGCTTGGAGCCAGAGTTCTGGGCAGAGGCTGTAGCTACGACATGTTATATGAAGAACATGTGACCTACAACAGCTTTATAGGATCAGACACTGTTTGAGGCATTATTCGGGAAGAAGCCCAGTTTGGCTCATGTTAGGGTGTTTGTGAGTGATGCTTATATGCATGTGCCAAAAGAAAAGAGGAACAAACTTAATAGCAAATCAGTGAAGTGCATCTTCATTGGTTATAAGGATGGGGTCAAGGGGTATAAGTTATGGAATCTAGAAAATAAGAGTACAGTTTACAGCAAAGATGTTGTGTTCAGGGAAACACAAAGAGATGTAACGATTATCCTAGATGTACCGGAATAGCCAAAACAGGTTCAGATTGATCTTAGCCCGGGAGATAAAGAGTGAAGATTACCCCACAGACTGCACCAGATACTGAGTCAGTTAGGTATGAGCAAGATATTCATGTTTCTAATGTAGAGGATGAGGATTCAGATGCTGGCTTGGAGGTAGAGACCACGCCTGTCATAAGGAGATCCACACGGGTTAGGAGACCACCCATTAGGTATTCCCCTAGTGCTTGCAGTGCATTATATGCTTTAAATATTACTGGCGATGATCCTAGCACAGTGAAAGAGGCAAGGACCTCGAATGGTGCAAATATGTGGGAGGATGCTATGAAATAGGAGATGCAAGCACTGGACAAGAATGAAACATGGAGCCTTATGAAATTTCCTAGAGATAGGAAGACAATTAGGTAAAAATAGGTTTCCAATAAGAAAACAAATGCAGATGGAATGGTAGAAAAGTTCAAAGTACGTCTGGTTGCAAAGGGATATTTGCAAATAGAGGGAATTGACTATGGTGAGATATTTTCCCCGGTAGCAAAGTTGACATCTATCAAACGTGTCTTATCTATGGTAGCTGCTTATGATTTAAAGGTTGAGCAACTAGATAAGAAGATAAGTTTCCTTCATGGGGACTTAGAGGAGAAAATTTACATGAAACAACCCGAAGGCTTTGTGAGCAAAGGTAAGGAAGAGCTGGTTTGTAAATTGAAGAAGTCTTTGTACAAATTAAAGTAGTCACCACGAATGTGGTACCAGAATTTTGATACATATACCATTCAGCTTGGGTTCACTTGTAGCTATGTTGATCACTGCATCTACGTGAAAAGGTTAGGGGTTGATTTTATCATTTTAACCTTGTATGTGGATGATATGCTGTTGATTGGAAATAACAGGAAGATGATTAGCATTGTGAAAGCATTGTTGGCGAGGCAGTTTGACATGAAAGACTTAGGGCCAGGAAACTTTATCTTGGGCATGTAGATAAAGAGGGATCATGATGGCTAAGTCAGAAAAAGTATATTGAAGAAGTGTTGAAGAAATTCAACATGTTTCATAACAAGCCGGTAGGGACTCTCATGCCTTTGGGAACCAAGTTATCTGTGGAACAATATTCGAAGATGGAGGAAGAAGCTAAATATATGGTGCACGTACCTTATGCTAGTGCGGTTGGAAGCTTGATGTATGCCATGGTGTGTACAAGACAAGATATTGCCCAAGCAGTGAGAGTATTGAGTAGATATATGTCTAATCCTGGGAAAGAGCATTGGACTGCAATCAATAGAGTTCTTAGATATCTTTGTGGCACGTCAGAGTTTGCATTATATTATGGAGGTATGCGAGGTAAGAAGAATCTTGATATTGTAGGATCAATTGATGCTGACTGGGAAGGAGACATTGATAGCAAGAGGTCTACAAGCGGGTATGTGTTCAATCTGTTTGGTGGGGCAGTGAGTTGGATGAGCAAAAGGCAAAGTGTTATTGCTCTTTCATCTACAGAAGTAGAGTATATGGTAGTAACTCATGCTGGAAAGGAAGTGGCTTGGCTTCAAAGGTTGTGTGCCGAGCTTGGGTTTAAACAAGAAGTAGTGAAGGTGAAATGTGACAATCAAAGTGCTATCTTCTTAGCAAAGAATCCTGCATTTCATTCACGGATGAAGCACAATGATATCCAATATCACTTCATCCGGGAAGAGATTGAAAAAAAGGTTATAATCTTGGAGAAAGTCGATAAGTAGTGAACAATGCAGATTTCTTGACTAAAGCAGTTAGTCTAGCAAAGTTTGAGTGGTGTGCTATTGAGATGGGCTTGAAGAAACAAAGTCCTAGGAAGTTTTCCATGTGTATGAAGTATTTACCAAGTGGGAGATTGTTAGAGTTGGTGCATACTTCATAGGACCAGATCTATAGAACCCTTGACGAATACAGGGGTCCCACTTGGCGGTTTGGGGGCGCGCCCCGAGGCAAAATCAGTGAAAAACGCCCGAAGGCGCGATTGTTGGGGCGAACCTGCTCTTGGGCGTTCGCCTTTTGTTTCTGGGCGTTCGGGGCGACCCGGGGCGTACGCCCCAGGCGTTTGGGCGTACGCTCAGTGATATATTTTTTTTTGACCTTTGCTTCTCAAAACAACGTCGTTTTGAGTTAAATGAAATCAATCCATTTAACCAACACGACGTCATTTCATTTTGAAATTAAATCAGACATAAGTTTTCTTCCCTGCGGCTGGCTCGAACCCATGACCTAAAGAACCATTGACCTTACCACTGAGCTAACACTGCCGATTTGATATTATTACACTTCATAAATATATAATACATGTTATCTAGTTTAATAATAATTACAAACTATTTAATTAATCAATTACAAATTACAACAATATAAAAATATAAGTTATACTTCATATAATTTATATATAAATATATATAAATATTTATAAAATTTTAATTATTAGATTATAGAGAGTTAGTAAAGTATTAAACTTTGATAAAAATTAATTAATTAATTAATTGCAAACTAAATTATTTTTATTTTACTATTCTAATTAATTAATTAATATTATTTTATTAAAATTTCAAAACGCCCCAAAAAATTCAAAAGACTTACCCGAATTTTCAACCTTTTAAGTCAGAATTTTAAATTTTCAACATTTTGATTGGACATCATTACTAATGGAACTACTATATTGAAGGACCATAGTATAAATTGATAGATACATATGCAACAAACGATAGCATACCTCTAATATCATATGTGATTAAAATTTTCATCAAATTGTTTGATATTTGTGTAAAAATATTTTGATAAATATTCAATCATAAGTCTTAAGTTAGTAAAATTTATTGATAATTAATTAATTTTTATTATTTCAATTTTTTATTATTTTTATAATTTAATTAATATTATTTTATTCAAAACGCCCCAACGTTTCAAAAGGCTTACGCCCCAACGCCTCGGGGCTTATGCCTCGCCTCATTGAAGCAAAACGCCTCGCCTAACGCCCTCGCCTCTGAAAACACTGATAAATATCCTTTATATACTGAGCATACATAGTAACATAGAGATTTGTGAGGTTGATAATAAGAAACTTCTGGCAAGACATAGCCCTATTCTTGGGTGAACCTAGGTAAATCTTGTATTCTTTTCTTTCTGTTTATAATTCCCGTGATTGAAATGTCTCGAATTGTTCAAAAAATGGCTATAGAAAATCAATACACCATCAAATATTAAAATAAATCCAGATAAATCATGTGTTCAAAGACTCAGTCTATTCCAAGACCACTGACTAGGGAGGAAGTAGAGTAAGGCAAACTATAAATTTGTACTCACAGGGTTTACCACTGCAGACTGTGGAGAAAGGAATCTTAGCGACAAAAAACCTGCTGGAGGGGATTTGGAATGTGTCCAGATGAACATGTTACCATGACTAGATATTCTGGGTAGATTGTCGACACTGTTTGCACTCTCAACTTTATCTCCACTACCAAAGTGTTAGGTTGTACAAACTAAGGTTGTATTATGAGGCATTATATATCAATTCAGACAACAAACATGAAGCAAACAAATTTTGTTTTACCAAAAAAAAACAAAGAGCTTGCATCAGTGATCAGTGTATGATTGCTAAGAGAAAACCGTGTATCTACCTTTTTTGGGAAAGGTATCAACTGTGCTTACTTATTAGCTAAAGACCATCAATATCACCAAAATCTACAGAATAACAGAAGTAAGGAGCTCTCTGGCTATTACCTGAAACACAATCCAAGATGACATAACACTTTCTAAGAATAGAGGACAACATTCCCGCAACTAGCATCTATGCAGATGTCCATGTAATAATTGATATGTTGAACCATATGTGTGTGTATAGAACTACGTCTCTAACACAAAATTCTATCAAATAAACTGCCTGTTTACAAGGAGGTCATCTATGGTCCATAATTGTCATGTAAGTCTGATAAGATCTATTGACAAGGAAAAATCAAAAGACATGGAAATATGGACTTAATCCACTAGAAACTTTCGGACATCAATATCAATAGCGAACATATGAACAACATCGGTTACTTCAAAAGAAAACTATCAATAAGAATACAGAAATATCTTAGACTTCATTGAGCTACTATCTTGTAGATAATTTTTGTACATGGTTGGCATCCCGTTGGTGCCTTTGATTAACATACTACTTTACTTATCAAAAAAAGATAAGGAAAGAGAAACTATCAGTGTAAAAAGACTGAGGACAAAAGAACCTACCAAGCATGTTTGGGACATTATGAGCAGCTACAAGTTTCGTCTTCCTTGAAAGCATCTCGTTTAACTTTTCTGCATCTGGAACATCATCTTCATTAAGACTGACAAATTTCAAAACCACATCAGTCTTTTGAGCTACAAGCTGCCAAGGAACGAGGGCACTGTGATGTTCAGCTATTGCGACTATGACCTGCAATGAAAATAATGTCATACAAGAGCTCTAGTAGTACATGCAAAACAACAAAAAATGAAAAACTATGAAAAATGTTGGGCCAAAACGAGTAAAAATAACAAAGAAGAGGACCAGTACAAGATGAGCTTACAAATATGAATGAAGGAAAAGAAAAAAACCTTCACAGAGAGAATACGATCCAAAAAGGAACAATCCTTCTAGATCTCAATGCAATGCCCTGGACCTAGAAAGGCAATAAGGATCTTTTTTCCTATCGGAAACTCAAAGGTTATGAATCAAGACATATCAGGATTCCAAATTTTATATCTGTTCCTTAAGAGACATGAATCAGTCTCGTCCAAAAAAAAAAATGGCTTAAAATCTCAATACCAACAAGCTCCACTAATGACTTAGTGGGAAACAAAACGCCGCAGCACATGATATCAAAACTAAACCAATTGAAAACTTCCTAGGAAGTTATTATTGGACAAAGATACATATTGAAGAAGCAAAATGGGAAAGACTATTTACTTTGGACAAAAAAAAATTTCATTCACATCTTGTAAAACTTCTTTCCCTTTTTAACTTTTTCATGAGGATATGAAACTCCAATAGTACTTACAATATGCTAACTCACAACACCAATAAGTAGTAATTTTTAATCATACATTTTTTGATAAATGGAATGTATTAAAAAAAATGAAAAGACGCACCAAGGGGTTGCAACCCATGTACAAAAGTTATCTATAGGAGAGAAACTCAACAAAATCAACTATATCAATATCATTTGCAAAAGTATTCCTTTTGACCCACTCCAAGCTTACACTTCATCTAACACCAAACTGGTGCACACCCAAGATACCCCCAAAATCTTATAAGCCATTTCCCATAAGGCTCTAGCTAAAGAACACTCCAAAAAGAGGTGAAACACGGATTCACTACATCCTTTGCAAATGAAACACCGGTACACCAACACTCCCCCCTTCCTTTGCAAATTATCAAGTGTTAGAATTTTTTCAAAGAGGCTTCCCAACAAAAACAAAAAAAAAACACACTTTATTTGGGGCTCTAAAGCACCAAATTGCTTTCCACGCGAAGTTATTGGAGCCATCCACAAGAGACCCGACTAGAAGAATCTTATAATAAGATTTCACCTCAAAATCTATTCCTGGGTTTTTCCTCCATCTCATCGCATCCTCTTTAGATAAATCAAATTTAAACCTATATAAAGTCTCCAAGAAACTGTGCACCCTCTCAATCATTAAGATTAAAAAATTGAGAGGGTTTTACAAATTTTTCTATCATCTAAAAAAAATTATTTTATTTTATTTTTCTAATTATGGGATTTTATTTCTTGTAAATGTTGATGTGTGGATTAAATATGATATTCACGGAGTTTGGTAGCAGAACCAAATAGACAATTTATTTATTTTATCATGAATTTGACGACAAAAAGATAAAATTTGATCTAAGGTCTATTTGTCTTTTACGCTTTAACTGAAAAGATGAGACAAAAGAAGAAAGAGACATGGAAAGATACTGATTCAACTCACATTAAACATGTCATTTTGAGAATTTCTTGGTTAGTTCAGGTAAACTAATTGGAAACTTCAATTACTTAAATTTTTTATTGGTAATATTAATTTCTGGATCTACTTGTATTGATATTATCAATAAAATTTCTCAAAATTACTAGTGAAATTTTCACCCGATCTAAACAATTGAATTTAGATTGGAGCCAACCAAGAATTTTTAGTCTCTTTTTCTTTGCTGTGCACAGGTCACTCAGCAGTTGCACATTTTTTATCAATATTTTCACAAGAAATTCTTTGAATACATGTAAATTAATCTGTGTTATGAATAGTTTTAAATAATTAATAATGAAAAGTGGAAGAGAAATTCAAAATTTTCTTTTCAATGTCAATGCTTGTGGTATATAAGCTTATATGCTGAACTATATGCATCAAAAGGTGTCTGTACAGCTCCTAAGGGATACAATTTGATCTTAATCAACCGATTTTATCAAGAAATATTTTTTTTTAGGTCAAGAGATTGATAGCGAGATCTCAAATCAATTTATTGGCCTAATGGTATATCTCAGTATAGTGAATGATATTAATGATCTGTATTTGTTTATAAACTCTCTTGACATTTGGGTGATACCAGGAGTAGCCATTTATGATACTATGCAATTTGTGCAATGTTGGGATTTCTAAAGAATTTTTCATGTTCCATGTTTTTGTTTTTCACACATGCCACGTATATAGTAGGGATGAATATTCCCTCTCAAGAAACTCCTTTTTTCTTTGAGTGGTGCTAGACATACCGTCACTTTCGATTATCATTTTTAGCCTTTAGAAAGTTGTGTAGTAATTTTAGAAAACAATCACTAGTAATTTATGTATTTTATAAAAAGAAATTAATGAAACTACTGGAACAAGTGAAAAATAAAATATAAACGGATGTTAAAATTGATGGTAGGTATATCTTTAGGGTTTTTCTTTACTTTCAGTGTCTTCAATTTTTCTATGATTTATTTGTGTTAGTTTGTAAATTGCATATAGATTAGGATCGAGAGTTCTAAGTTGATCCCCATTTTTCTATCCTTTTGGTTTTATCATCACTAGCTTTAGGCCCATTTTTTTTCCTCTTTTCTGTCTTAAGCGTGCCCCACTTTATAGGAAGAACTTGTTTGCTTCAGCTGAAAATACCAGGTTCCACTTTATAGGAATTCTAATAAGGGATTGATAAGTCCATTTGAGCATCGAGGAAAATGATGAGAAAACCAAGTGCAACAGATGTAATCACTGCTGGTTTATTATATTTTTGAGTGCATATTCTTCAAAATTGGTAGTTTTTTTGTGCTGTTTATTTATTAAAGAAATAAGTCCTCAAAGTATTTATTGCAAATGAAAATTTAAGGGAAGGTGTCTTTTTGTTTAATATCATTATCCAGTCCTAGAATTTTTTTTCCATAACTTCTCTTTTGTAACCTTTTGTTTCCTTTCCATCCTTGAGTACTGTATTGTTGTAGGCTTGGTGTATTCCCTTTTATAAGTAAAAGTTTAATGATAAAAGGCACCAAGGGGTGGCCTCCCATGTACAAAAGCAACTATCCACAATATAGTGTTTCTATGAATTCTATAAGCTAAAGCTCATTTACAAAAAGTTCCCCTCAAACCAAAAGAGTAAGAGTTGAAGCCATTTCCTTAAGAACCACAATCAACCTTTCAATTTTCACAGCATTGAAAGGTCTTGTATTTCTTTCCATCCAATCCATGGACAAAATGGGGAGTGGAATTAAAGCTATGATTTTCCTTCTTTCTTTTGAAGCTCGAATTCCACTCCAAACCTGTACCTCCTTTAAATTCGAACCAGCACTAATCCAGCGAAGCCCCATAACTTGAAGAGCCATTTCTTAAAGATGCATTCTCTAAGAACTCCCTGACAAGATGATGATGAACTAGGTAGCATCAGTTGACAAACACTTTTCCTCTCTTTTTGGAGATTTTCAATGATAAAAATCCTTTGGAGTTGCTTCTTAAACAAGAAAAGCAACTTTAGGAGGGGCACAAGTCTTCCAAATAGTTTCTTGAGGGAAGATAGAACTTCCTTCTATAAGGGATAGAAGAGCCTTTGTAGAATGAAATAAGCTTAAATTTCCCAACCGCTTTAAGCTTCCATTTCATTCTATCTTCCTTTTGCAAACTAAATCCCACTTTATAGATGCATTCAATGAAATCCCCGATGTGTTAAAGTTCCCAATCTTGATCATTGATACGTCTTTGAGGGGTCCAGCTGAATTTGAATTTAAATTTAAATTATCATTTGGTGTAACTTTATCATCATTTCGTGCTATTAGCACTCTTTAGCTGAAATGTGAAAAGTGAAAAGAGTCTTTTAATCTGGCTACCCATAATAATTATTCTATTTATCTGGACTTATGCTTAATAAGGATGGACTATATGTATGAGAGAAAAATAGTGAGATTGTTTCTTTCTTTGTTGCCTTGTAAATATCATGAAAACTGAATCGAGAGTTCGAGACTGTATCTGTACCTTTGCAAGTACTAAATGGTATGGTGATTTTGAGCTCAAATTTGGCAAATCAAACTTAGGAAGTGACATGAGTTGATTTTGAGAGGTTTGGAGGATAGCAAATGCACTGGGATGAAATATATGATTTGAGTCCCTGACGCTGGGCAGAATAGCGATGATTCTGCAGGCTAGTCGAACATATAGTTCACAGGAAGTAACACAAAAAGAAACCCTAAACAATACAGAGAAACAGCTCTGATGTTTTATTTAAAATTATGCAAATACAATAATAATAATAACGAAACCCTAAGACCTTATTTATTAGGTCGAAGCTAAAATAGGAAAATTAAATTAAGGCCGAATTTAAATTAAATAAAAATAAAAAGTTTCCTAAAAACTATAAACTGCCAATTTGATGGCCTAAACGTCGTTTTTTGGCTAAAATCTCGCTATGCTAAGAAAATCCTTAGTTTTGTTCGTTGGCCCGTTTCCAATCAGACTAGGGTTTTCAAGGCCTAATATGGGCCCATGGCCATTTCTAGGTAGTTCACCTGCATCAGTCGCCTCGGGTTGGAAAGAACTCGTCCTTGAGTTCACAATAGCTTCATCGGAATCCACAAAACAAGGACTCAGGTGTTTCACATTAAATACATCATAAGTCCTCAGATGACTGGGGAGGCGTAGTCTGTAGGTATTATCATTGATCTTCTGCAAGAACTCACAAGGTCCAATCTTCCGCTCCTTAAGCTTATTATACTCTCCCACGGGAAAACGATCATGAGTTAATACTGCTCAAATAAAATCACCAACATCAAAGAGTACCTGCCGACAATGACTATCACTCTGAGCCTTGTACTTGGCATTACTCTCATGAATGGCCAGCTTCACTTGCTCATGAATACCCCGAAGATGTTCTGCCATCTCATCTGTCTTGGGATTCAAGCGACCCACTCATGGAATAGGGGCTAAGTTAAGCACCCCGGATGGATTCTGACCATACACAATCTCAAATGGGCTCATTCCGGTGGTTCTATTTTTCGACCTGTTATAGGCAAATTCTGCTTGAGGTAATGCCATATCCCACTGCTTCGGTTTAGTTCCTGCTAAGCTCCTCAAAAGGTTTCCCAAACTCTGGTTCACCACCTCGGTCTGACCATTTGTTTGAGGATGATAAGCGCTGCTAAAATTTAACTTCGTCCCCAGCCTCTCCCATAAACTCTTCCAGAACTGACTCATGAACTTGGTGTCATGATCTGAAGTGATGGATAGGGGAACACCATGCAAACGCACAATCTCTTTGAAGTAAAGATGAGCGATCCGGGTAGCATCCATTGTCTTCCTGCAAGGTATGAAATGGGCCATCTTGGAAAATCTGTCAACCACAACCATAATATAATCCATGCACCATTGGGTACGGGGTAAGTCCAACACAAAGTCCATACTAACATCGAACTAAGGGGCTTCAGGTACAGGTAAAGGTGTGTACAAGCCCGCATTAGTGAGAACTCCCTTCGACCACTGGCACACATAACAACGCTCCACATGATGAGCCACATCACTAGTCAATTTAGGCCAATAATAGTTAGAGGAAATCAGGGCCAACATCTTGTCTCGCCCAAAATGACCCTCGTTATGAAGTTCACTAATAATCTGTTGCCTTAGTGAACAATCTGGAACGCACAACTATAATCTACGAAATAGATAACCACTATGTAAAATAAAATCATGTCGTTGACCATTAGTTACCTCCTGAATTATCCTCCCGAAGGAAGGATTTGCAGCATACATATCCGAGAAGACCTCAAATCCCATAATTCTGGTGCTCATGGTGGTGAGGAGTAATGTACGATGGCTCAGTGCATCTGCGACATGGTTTAGACTTCTTGCTTGGTGTCTCAGTGCAAACGTGAATTCCTGCAAGTATGCCACCCATTTGGCATGCTGCCTACTCAGCTTGTGTTGGCCATTGATGTACTTCAGGGCCTCATGATCAGTGATAAGAATGAACTCCCTCTGCACTAGGTAGAAACGCCAATGTTTCAAGGACTGAACTATGGCATAGAACTCCAGATCATAGGTGGAGTAATTCTTATTTGATCTTGATAACTTTTCACTAAAAAAAAGCTACTGGTCGCCCCTCTTAACTTAGAACACAACCAATACCCACCCCAGATGTATCACAGTTTACCTCAAACACCTTTTCAAAATCAGGAAGTGCCAAAAATGGTGCCTCTGTCATCTTTTGTTTAACCAGTTAAAAGCTGGTTTCTGCCTCCTCGGACCACTGAAAATCACGCCCCTTAAGGCACTCTGTGATAGGAGCAATCAAAGTGCTGAAATTTTTGATGAACCCACGGTAGAAGGACGCCAATCCATGGAAACTTCTTGCATCGTGCAAGGTCCTCGGTGTGGGCCATTCCAAGACCACATTTACCTTTGACTGATCTGCTTGAACACCATCAGTAGATACAACAAAACCCGAAAAAAATAACAGAAGTAATGAAGAAAAAACACTTCTTCTGATTGATGTACAGGTGCTCTGTCCTCAACATATTAAAAATAGCACGGAGGTGATCAAAATATGACTCCCACATCGGACTATAAATGAGGATGTCATCAAAGTAAACTATAACAAACTTCCCCATGAAAGGCCGTAAAACCTTATGCATAAACCTCATAAATGTGCTGGGCGCATTGGACAGCCCAAAGGGCATGATCATCCACTCATACAACCTATGCTGCGGCTTAAACACTGTCTTCCACTAATCTCCAGGCTATTCTGATATGGTGGTATCTGCTTCTAAGGTCAATTTTGGAGAAGACCCTAGAACCGGACAGCTGGTCTAATATATCATTCAGGTGGGGAATTGGGAACCGATATTTCACTGTGATCCTGTTGATAGCTCTGCTATCAACACACATACGCCAAGAACCATCTTTCTTTGGCACTAGTAGGGTAGGAACCGCACATGGGCTCATACTCTCATGGACGTAGCCCTTCTCCAACAACTTTATCACCTGTCGCTGCAACTCTTCAGATTCCTTAGGGTTGAGGCGATACGCCGGTCGATTAGGAAAACTGGACCCTGGAACAAGGTCGATCTGATGCTGAATGTCCTTGGAGGAAGATCCTCCGGCATCAGGTCAGAAAACTCTACCATCAGCTGCTGCATTTCGGCTGGCAATTCTGGATTCAGATCAGCTGCACTATTCCCACAAGGCAGCAAAGCATAGACCACGTCTACGTGCTCAACCTCCTCTATAAACCTGGACATCGAAAGCAGATTAGTATTATTGAGAATCGGGGTAGGAGTGATTCATTCCTGACGAGGTGCCAACACAATCTTCTTCTCTTTGATGCTAAGGGAGAATGTGTTCTTTCGCTCGTCATGAATAACACTACGATTATACTGCCAAGGCCTGCCTAACAATACATGGCAAGCATCCATAGACACAACATCACACCAAGCATTATCAAAATATTTTTTACCAATCGAAAAAGAAACTAGGCAACGCCTATCCACTGTTACCTCACTGCCTTTATTCAGCCAAGACAATCTGTACGGCTTAGGATGACTATCTGTTTTCAACTGTAATTTCTGGATAGCCTCTTCAGACACCACATTCTCACAACTGCCACTATCTATGATTATCTTGCAGACTTTATCTGCAACTGTACATGTCGTGTGGAAAATATTGGTCCTCAACCAATCGTCCCCTGAATCGCCCTTGGGGGTCAGTAGACTCTTATGAACGACTAGAGTCTCATGGCCATCTCCATACAACACATCTCCATCTTCATCATCGTCATACACAGGCTCTCCAATCTCATCAGTTTCGTCTACTCCATCGTCCTCAATCAGGAGATTTTGCCCTTATTACTAGCAGACTTCCTGCACTCAGTTGATTTATGCCCATGTTCACCACATCTGAAACATCTAATATTTGGGTTAGAGTTACCTTGGGGTGCTTGTTGGGCAGGATGAGATTCCTGCGGGCGAACTAGCCAACTGTTTTGATCGCCCTTGTTCATTAGCCTCCTGTTCTGCTATTTTTCCACCGCAAGTGCACGCTGATATGCTTCCGAAACTGTCCATAGTGAGTGAAGGCTGAGGACATCCTGTAGGGGCTGCCTTAATCCCCCCAAATACCATGCCACCATCTGCTCCTCTGTCTCAGATAAATCGTTTCGGGCTATTAATTGATAAAATTCCTCCGTGTAATCATCCACCTCATGCCTTGCCTCAACGAATGAAGTCATAAAACAAGGTTTGAGTGTAGCCGAAAGGAAGAAAATGACCTTTCATCTTCTTCTTCATCTTCTCCCAATCTGTGATCTTGGCTTTGCCCTGCCGATCACGCGAGCACCTCAACTGCTCCCACCATGCAGATGCTCTGCCTTTCAGTTTGATGGCGACCAGTTTCATCTTGACACGATCTAGGACTTCCTTATACTCAAAAATACGCTCCACTTCATTCAACCAATCAACGAATCCCTCGGCCTGTAACGTACTAGAAAACTCGGGCAAATCTACTATGAATCCGAGGTCTCCATAATGATCATCCCGACCACGGTGCTCCCTGAATCAACCAGGACTATGATACGGGTTTTCGAAACTGAAATCAGAATCATGATCTTCTGTTTCACGATCACCTAAATTTCGTGCCGCTAGACGCTGGGTTAACTCTGTAACTTGCCGCTGTAAATCTTCAATCATTGTATCCTGAACGTTACGATCACGGCGTGGGGCTTCCTCATTCGGAACCTGCCCGCGACGACCACGACCACGATCACCAGCCATGGAAACTGATGAAATCTTACCCCAGGAAGATGCTGAAGCTCTGATACTAACTGACACCGGGCATAATAGTGATTATTCTACAGGCTAGTCGAACAGATAGTTCACAGGGAGTAACACAAGAAGAAACCCTAAACAATACAGAGAAACAATTCTGATGTTTTATTTAAAATTATTCAAATATAATAATAATGATAACAAAACCCTAAGACCTTATTTATAAGGTCGAAGCTAAAATAGAAAAATTAAATTAAGGTCGAATTTAAATTAAATAAAAATAAAAAGTTTCATAAAAACTATAAACTGCCAATTTGAGGGCCTAAACTTCGTTTTTTGGCTAAAATCCCGCTACACTGAGAATAACTCAATTTTGTTCGTTGGCTCGTTTCCAATCAGTCTAGGGTCTCCGGGGCCCAATCTAGGCCCGTGGCCCATTCTAGGTAGTCCACCTGCATAAGTCCCACTTTGTTGGTTCTTATTTTGACAAACCATGATCACCATTAAAGTCTAACTCTCCCTCTCTCTTTCTACACACATTTATTTGTCTTTGTGGGTATTAGAGATGGGTGGGACGGGTTGTATTTCAGGGGACTGAGTTCATTTTTTTATAAATGCCAGCTTTTTTGAGATGTGACATTGTTAGGGTACTCATCCTTAATTCCTAAGTGTGTTATAAGATCTGCCCAATTGTAGCCTGAGCTGACAAAGAAGTACCTGAAAATAGCCCCATTTGGTTCATGTTTGTTCTGACTGGGATGCAGTCCTTCCCCCAATGTGGGGGAATCATGCCCTAATTTATAATGGGTTGGCCCTATAGTAAATTAAAATAGAAAAGGTCATTATTCTAGATGTAAGATAATTTGACATTGCGATAATCAGGTATAAGCGCATTTTATGAAAACATCTACCTTTCGTTTGTACATACAGAACCATTTCTTTCTTTCTTTTTTATGTTCCCTAATTAGGTCAAGTGGTCATTTTTTTTTTGTGGAAGCTGGTTATACGTTCCACATTCACCTTATTTAGCGTTTTTTTTTTGTAAATATTATAGCATCAGGTTCCATCTAGATAAAACAGAGATTAGTTTTACTTTTATAAAATTGTAGTTTGCTACAGTCCCTGATGATGTTGGAACTGCTGGTTCACTTCGGGCCATCGCGCACCACTTAACTGCAAAAGACATTTTGGTTAGCATTTGTATTCTTTATAGTGTTTTGAATTGTTTCTTTACAGTCATTAGTAATGTTCCAACAGGTTGTGAGTGGAGATCTTGTTTCTGATGTTCCTTGTGCAGTTGCAACTGCCCATAGACGACAAGATGCAGTAGTGACTACAGTGCTTTGCTCTGTTCCTGTAAGTGGACCTTCAAAGTCAAGACCCTCTGGTGGAAAAGATAAAACAAAGAAACCAGGCCACACTACAACATTACAGGACTGGATCCCTCTAAATAGTTCTTATTATATATAGCTACAGGTTATATATCTGATATTTAGTTTTTTATTTGGCGTGTTACTTACTATATTCCTTATGTAGCTCTTGTAATTCTTGGCAAGAGCTGAAATTGAGAAAGATACTCGAATTCAGAAGAGCATTCTTCGTGCAGTAGGTCAGGTAGTGGATTGTCATCAATTAAATTATAATCCTTATTGTTGGTATTTGTCTAAGAATTAAACAGGAGAAGAAGTCAGCTTCAGATACAGCTGTGCGCCGCGGCCCAGGAGGTGTGGGCCACGGCCTCCAGCAAGGGATGCAAAATGGAGAAGACCTGGAGGAGGTGTGCACTGTGGCTCAGTCTCCTCCACGCCGCGGCACCCAGAAAGGATGAAGAGGGTGTCCTGGTCTGCACCACAACCCAGCCCATCCAAGCCTCAGCACGAAGCACCAAGCCTCAGCACGCCTTGTTCCAAGCCTCAACATGAGGCATACCTGATACTTATGTTTCAGCATTTCAAATGGTGCGTAAGGCATGATCAAAACGCACAGGATCACTTAGGATTGATGAAGGGCTATGATTGATTAGTCCTCAAGATCTAAGGGTGGATATTGACCTTCAAGATTGGTCAAGAAGTTGGTGCACTATATATAGGGTCATCTAGGTGTAAATCAACATAACTTGTGATTGTGAATGAGAGATCAATTGTAAGAGTGCACAGACACAAAGCAAGAGTGACTCATTAGAGAGATTGGTAATTTAGAAAGAGAGTAGTATAGAGAGGGGATTCAAGGGACTTGTAAGTGGAATTTCCAAAGGGGGAAAGTTCCAGGGTAACTCAAGACCTTATCACTTTCTTTTCTCTCTTTTTTCCTTCTTCAAGAACAAGAAGTTTCTTGAAGAGAAGTTGCTGTAACCTGTAAGAACTCATTGATTTAGTGCAAAGAGTTCAGAAGAACTTACGGGGACGTAGACTATTGCCGAACTTCGATAACAATTGATGTGTTCTTTTTTTTCTTTGATTTCTGTTTCTGTTTCCGATTCATTACAAGTCATTCTAGACTTGCGTGTTTGGAAGATCACTGCTTGGCCATCTTCAAGATGATTTTCGTACAGTGGTATCTAAGCTGTGGTCCAAGAACAGCTGGGTATCGGAGCAAGAATATAAGGTATCAGAGCAAGACTCCAAGAATCAAAGGCCAACTTCTTGGGTGATTCAAGAACAGTGTTGGGATCAAGATCTGATCGTGTTCTTGAGGGTGATTCAAGAACGGTATTGAGATCTATCTTTGATCGAGTTCTTGAGATTTAAAAGTTTGGAAAAGCAATTGTGGGTGCTGCATAAATCTGGGATTTTCTCTGCAAAATGGCTTCAAATTTCATTGTTGAGAAGTTTGATGGAAAGGGAGACTTTGCCCTTTGGAAGCGGAATATCAAGGCTATTCTTATGCAACAGAAGGTGAACTTGATGATTGGAGAAGATGACACTTTTCCAGCAAGTCTCACGGAGGTCCAGCGGATTGAGATGAAGAAGATGGAATACAACACTATTTTCTTGCACATGTCGGATAGTGTCACAAGGGAGTGCAGAGACTCGGAAGATCCTGCTGTCATATGAAAGAATCTTTTCTTTTAAAATGGATCCTAATAAAGAGTTACAAGATAATCTTGATGTGTTTAATAAGCTAGTTCAAGATTTGAATAACAGTAACATAACATTCCCGGATGAACAATTGGCTGTTATTTTGTTGAATTCTCTTCCCAATTGTTTTGATAATTTGATTAATGCTATTGAATATGGAAGAGATACTTTAACCAAGGAGATTGTGAAAAATGCCATAAGGACTCATGATTTCAAATCCAAGATAAGGGAAGCATCAAGTGGAGAAGGGTTGTTCATTAGAGTAAGGCCAGCAACTCGGAATGGCAGTAGCATTCATGGCAACTACCGAGAGAAATCAAGGGTAGAAGGCAGAGCCATGGGAGATCGCATTCCAAATCAAATTTTGGAGGAAAGAGATGCTACTACTGCAATAAGGAGGGTCATTTCAAGAGAGATTCTAAGAAGAAGATGTGGGATGAGAGAGAAGGAAGTCATACCAAGAATGGAGAGGCTTCAGTTGCCAAAGGAGAACAGCAAGATGATGTTCTTGTTGTGTGCTCAAATGTAAGTGTTGTCCGTTTATCAACCTAAATAAATAAGCAAATAATCGTACAGTTTTACTTGCAAGTGCACAAGATCAATAGTAGCATAGTGTGCAAATACGAGATCATCTCCACAGGGATTGGTGAATTTTGATTTAGAATTAGTTTCACAAAGTAAAAAAAATAGATGGAAATAAATATTGAGTTTAGACAATAATAATAAAGACGTAGGGACTTGGTATCCACCAGTAATCATGCTACCCCAACAAAACAATATGCCAATGCTCTACTCATGCTATGAATACCTACTGGTTGTCAACCTAAGAACTTGGTCAATTCCTTAGGTTATGGATTTCCCTAAGCAACGAGTTAGACATGGTGTATACTCTAACTTTTTCTCTCTTAAGGGATTCAGCATGGTGTCTATTGAGTTGCTCCTTAAGAGAGCATAAGGTTTATGGAAATCGACAACCATACAGGGCCTAGGGCTTGGTCCACTCTAGGTTTCCCATGTTGATTAACCCAAGAATCCGGATAAGATATCTTTTGTTACTATTTTTGGACCTAGGACTCGATCATCCAAATTGATTCAACTAACTAATCCATACCACATGTATACGTTGATCAGACACACACATATGAGGAATTTAAATAAATATAGGCATTAATCAAATTAAGAATCACAACATAAATATTGTAAATGTGCCAATACTGAATTATTGGTTAAATATAATTAGGGTTTCAACCAAGCCCTTACTAGGTTTTAGTTACACATAATAAAATAAAAAGAAAGAAGAAATCCGAGAGAGCTTCATTGAAGAGTCATTAATTCTTCTATAGAATCCCCTATGGTTTCTGGCCTCCCGACCCTAAAACTAAAACTAAAAAGGAGATATGCTCCTCAAAGGGAGATATTGTTTCTGTGTTTTACAAGTCTATTTATAAGGTTCTAAAGGAGCCTTGAAACCCTAATTTCCAAAATAGGTCCGGAAGAAATCTTTCCAAAACTGGCTCTGCCGCCTCTCTGTGCGTGTACACTCGATCGCATGCTTCTGCGCTCGTGCCTTTTATGTGTGCGCACATTGCTGGTGTGCTCGATCGCAGCCATGTTGCGCTCAATTGCACTAGCTCTTTCCATATCTTCAGTTTTCTTCCTTTAAAGCTTCAAAATGCTTTCTTTTCTTCACAAGCCTATAAAAAACACAAAAAAAGAAGTGAAATAGAATAAAATACGTAAACAAATGGCTTAACAAATGTAAATTAAGGGGCTAAAATATGGATATTTAAGCTCCTATCAGTGAGCAAGAGACAAGGTAGTGAGAAATAGATCTTGGATTTCGGGTGCACTTATCACATGTGCCCTCATAAGGATTGGTTCAAGAATTTCCAGGAAACCAATGATGGAAAAGTTTTCTTGGGGAATGACACTTCTTGCCAAGTAAAGGGGATATGAGACATCCAGTTGAGGATGTTTGATGGAGTCACAAAGCTACTGCGGAATGTGAGGTATCTTTCAGATTTGAAAAGAAATTTGATCTCATTAAGGCAGCTGGATTCCATGGGATATACATATAAGGCAGAGGGAGGAAAGATCAAGGTAACCAAGGGATCTTTGATAGTGATCAAAACAGCAGTAAAAGATGGACTCTATGAGATGATAGGAGAGACAGAAATCAAGAATCAAGCAGCAAGCTTGATGGCTGAGATGGATAGGGCAACCCGTTGGCACACTCGCTTGGGACATATGAGCGAAAATGGCCTACAAGTTCTCAACAAGAATGATCTACTTGGTGGTGACAAAGTAGAGAAATTGGATTTCTGTGAGTTTTGTGTTCTTGGGAAGCAACACCGAGTCAGCTTCAATACCGGAGTGCACAAGTCTAAGGGTTTTCTTGACTATATTCATTCGAACCTTTGGGGACCAACAAGAACACCAACACATGGAGGTAACTTTTACTTTCTATCTTTAATTGATGATTATTCAAGAAAGGTTTGGGTTTATTTGCTTAAAAATAAATCAGATGCTTTGAATAAATTTGTGGTGTGGAAAAAGTTGCTAGAGACTTAAACGGGTAAGGTAGTTAAGGCTTTACGAACCGATAATGACTTTGAATTTTGCAATAAGGATTTTGATAAATTCTGTGAGTTAAATGACATTCTAAGACATAGAACGGTTGTAAAAACACCTCAGCAAAATGGAGTTGCTAAGAGGATGAATGGGAACCTTATGGAAAAGGTTAAGTGCATGTTAATAGGATCTGGATTACCAAAATATTTTTAGGGGGAAACTGTGTCTACTGCTACATACTTGGTAAATAGATCACCCTCTAGAGTTTTAGAGCTCAAGACTTTCATAAAGATATGGAGTGGGAAACCCCCTCAGTTGAGCAACCTTAGGACTTTTGGGTGTGCTGCATTTGCACATCAAAAGGATGATAAACTTAACCCAAGATCTAGAAAATGTGTATTTTTAGGGTATGATGATGGGGTTAAAGGGTATAGATTGTGGTCCTTAGAACCAAAAGGAATAAAACTCATAATAAGTAGAGATGTTATTTTTAATGAATTTTTATTTCCCTATTTGGAGAAAACTAACCCTGCAGGGGCTAGTAAACAAACCAGTCCGGAATTTGTGGAGCATCGCATCAAGGAAAATTCAGTTCAGGTAGAGCAAGGAAGGCAAGAGGGTTCTGACCAGGTAGAGCTCATTGATGAAGGCCATGCTCTGGATACTCAAGAGGAGGTTGAACTGGAAGGGGATGATGCAGCAAGTCAGAATGACTACCAGC